>CM050164.1:139929120-140549057 GCA_027410445.1 Discoglossus pictus
TTTTTTACCAGCTGCCATCTGAGACCTACTTGGGGATTGCTTGGCCATCTCCAGGGAGGATATTGCAAGCCTTAGCTTGCTTTTTTTTAATAAAGGCTTGGTGTTCCTCTGATGCAACTATCTTGAATGTGATACAAATATTATTAAGACACGGAGAGTATTATGCAAATGGATAGAGAGTTTGAGCTTAGTTTCCTCTTATGCCTGTCGTTTGACTAAATGTGCTTTTGGGAGATGCCAAGTCCTGATGGGTATTAAATACAGCATGTGCAAAGTAGGGCCCAGCTTTCAACACAACTAAAATATCTGTATTCTACACTAGATAACCTAATTCACAACAAAATATGATGTGCTCCAATTAAAGCAAGTTATGAACTGTTGCATAAGTAACACATTATTAATATTAACATTGCATATAGCCGGGATAATTAACATCACACGGAAACACACATACTAAAAATAAAAAAATATATATTTCAAACTAATATATTTTTATATTTAACAAATAAGATTTGAATAAGAACTTAAACTTTCACTATCAAATACATTCTCTAAAATGACAGCTACCAGCCAACAGATCTTATTAAATGATAATTATTTGAAAGTATAATGCAAAATATTAATAAACCTCAAGAAAATGCACCAGTTTTGAACCCTTTGTTTATTCGAGACTACACTGCAGACAGACACCAGAATCTTATAATGAGTTATATGACACCAGCTCTGTTTGAATCAGTCTTCTTTGAATGCAATGATTAACTTAGAGGGAATGGATAGATATCAGTCTCCAGTCTGTAAAGGGAAGTGGAATTCATCAAACATAGCATTAATTAAACAAAAATTAATGAAAATGTTTTTGATTTTTTTTTAATTGATGAATATTTAAGTTTTATAAGAGTTGTATTCTCTTAGTTAATCTTCAAATAGTGCTCTGTGTAGGGCCTCATTCAATTACGATTTGGCAATTGAATAGGGCTCTATATAAGCACATAGCATATTTTTTTAAAGACATTTTTAGTTAGTGAACTTCTATCCAAAAGCAAGGTCTTCACTAACTAAAAACTTCTGTAAAAATATACTATGTGCTTATATAGAGCCTTATTTAATTGGCCAAATCACATTTTAATGAGGCCGTTAGTTTGCTGCATCCAAAATATGCCAACTTATTTACCTGAGCTCTTTAGAAATTCTAATCTCAAAGGAAAGATATGCAAAATGTATTATTGCAGTGAAGAGAATATATAAGCATTTAGAAGGAGGAATTGTAATGTATGGACCCCTTCAGCACATGAGCAAAATTACCAATAAGCTTAATTAATGGTTTGATGCAGCTAACTTCTGCTTCAAAGGGGTTTTTATAAAAGCTAACACTGCAACACAATCAATTCTAACAAAGTGAAAAGTGCAACACATGAAATACTTTAAAACCGCTCTATTTTATCTGTTCAACTTGATGGTGCAGAACAGTATCTGTGAGTTCAGAGTCCCTTTCAGGGGTGTACCAGAGTCCATAGATCAGGCCCCCACTGCATTTAAAAGAATAAAATTCCCCGCCACGGCTCCTTAAAGGGTCCGCGGCACACTATTAGCCAATCCCGGTCGCGGCACATACCGTATATACTCGAGTATAAGCCAAGTTTTTCAGCCCTTTTTTTAAGGCAAAAAAGGGCCCCTCGGCTCATACGCGAGTCACTCTCCCCCCCCCCCCCCCGTGTCTCTCTACCTCCCCGTGTGTCTCTAACCCCCCGTGTGTCTCTAACCCCCCGTGTGTCTCTAACCCCCCCGTGTGTCTCTAACACCCCCGAGTGTCTCTAACTCCCCCCCGAGTGTCTCTAACTCCCCCCCGAGTGTCTCTAACTCCCCCCCGAGTGTCTCTAACTCCCCCCCCGAGTGTCTCTAACTCCCCCCCCGTGTGTCTCTAACTCCCCCCCGTGTGTCTCTAACTCCCCCCCCCCCGTGTGTCTCTAACTCCCCCCCCCGTGTGTCTCTAACTCCCCCCCCCGTGTGTCTCTAACTCCCCCCCCCGTGTGTCTCTAACCCCCGTGTGTCTCTGTGTCTCTAACCCCCCCGTGTGTCTCTGTGTCTCTAAACCCCCCCCCGTGTGTCTCACTACCCCCTGTGTCTCTTTCCCTCCCCCGTGTCTCTTTCCATCCCCCCTCCTCAGCATAAACCCCCCTCCTCCACCTAAACCCCTCTAAATACCTCCCCCCCTCTCCCCTCACTTACCTGCTTGTGCTCCGGCCTCCGCTCCTTGACCCGGCGCCGGCGCGCATTTGACGTCACATGCACGCCGCGTCATTAGCATATACCGGGGTTGAGGTTGAGGAGGGGGGTTGAGGAGGGGGGTTGAGGAGGGGGGTTGAGGTTGAGGAGCGGGGTTGAGGTTAAGGAGGGAGGTTGAGGATGAGGATGGGGGGTTGAGGAGGAAGGTTGAGGAGGGGGTTGAGGAGGGGGTTGAGGATGAGGAGGAGGGGTTGAGGAGGGGGGTTGAGGAGAGAGGATGAGGATGGGGGGGTTGAGGACAGGGGGGGTTGAGGTTGAGGAGGGGGGATGAGGATCAGGGGTTTAGGAGAGAGGATGAGGATGGGGGGGTTGAGGATGGTTGTTGAGGAGGGGGGTTAAGGGGGGGGTGTTGAGGTTGAGGAGGGGGTTGAGGATGGTTGTTGAGGGGGAGGTTGAGGATGGGGGGGTTGAGGAAGGGGTTGAGGATGAGGAGGGAGGTTGAGGAGGGGGGTTGAGGTTGAGGAGGGGGGTTGAGGAGGTGGGGTTGAGGAGAGGGGATTGAGGATGGGGGGTTGAGGAGAGAGGATGAGGATGGGGGGTTGAGGAGGGGGATTGAGGATGGGGAGGTAGAGGAGGGGGTTGAGGAGGGGGTTGAGGATGAGGAGGGAGGTTGAGGAGGGAGGTTGAGGATGAGGAGGGAGGTTGAGGATGAGGAGGGAGGTTGAGGATGAGGAGTGGGGTTGAGAATGAGGAGGGGGGTTGAGGAGGGTGATAAGGGAGGGGGGAAGAGACACAGAAAAGGGAGAGGGGAGAAGAGACACGGGAGAGAGAGGGGGGACACAGAGGTCACAAGAGGGACACAGGGGGCAGCACATTTCCCACCCTCGGCTTATACTCGAGTCACTCATTTTACTCAGTATTTTGTGGTAAAATGGGTGCCTCGGCTTATACTCGAGTATATACGGTAAAATTAACCCCCTCTATGCTGGAGTTCCCCCAAAGTGTCCCCACATTAACCCCTTGATGCAGGGGTCCCCAATCAGGACTGATCCTTACCCCGCTGCATTTACAAATTCAAATTTCCCGCCTTGTGGGTCCATAAATCGCCATCAAGGATCCTGAAAGGACCCGAGCTAAACAATATTAATTCAAACCACGTGGTGTACTATAAGTACCCCCCAGGCAACTAAAATTAACCCCATCACTCATGGGGCTCTAAACAGAGCCCCATGCGCACTTAAATTAACCCTATAACTCATGGGGCTCTATACAGAGCCCCATAAGCCCTTAATTAACACTGTCACTCATGGGGGTCAATACAGACCCCAGAAGCTCTTAATTAACCCTGTCACTCATGGGGGTCAATACAGACACCCATAAGCCCTTAATTAACCCTATAACCCATGGGGCTCCATACAGAGCCCCATGAGCCCATACATTAACCATATAACTCATGGGGCTCTATCCAGTTAGGGTTAGATTGGCCCAGTTAGGGTTAGATATGGTTTAGTATGGGTTAATGGGGTATAGTTAGGGTTAATAGTGTAGTGCAGTGCTTAGACTTCACCATGAGTGTCCTGGAGGACCTTCATGGCACTTGTAGGGTTAACCTAGGGGTTAATAGTGTCCTATAGGGGTCTATATAGACTCCTATTGGACTGAGGGTGGTAATTATAGTCTCACGGGGCTCTGTATAGAACCCCATGAGTTATAGAGATAATTAAGTGCTCATGGGGCTCTGTATAGAGCCCCATGAGTTATAGGGTTAATTAAGGGCTTATGGGGGTCTGTATAGAGCCCCATGAGTTATAGGGTTAAGTAAGTGCTCATGAGGGTCTGTATTGACCCCCATGAGTGACAGGGTTAATTTAGTTGCCGCGGCAGGGGTTAAGGACCCGCGAGGCGGGAAATTTGAATTAGTAAATGCAGCAGGGTCACGATCGGTGCCGCAAGGGGCTAATGTGGGGACACTTTTGGGGTCCCGATGGAGACCCCCAGCATAGAGGGGGGGGTCATTTTAGGTGCTGCGGCCCAGATTGGTCTATAGTTTGCCGCAGGCTCTTTAAGGACCCGCAGCGGGAAAAATTAACATTTTTAAGTGCAGCGGGGGCAGGATCAATGCCAATCTGGACCCCCCGCTGCAAGGGGTTAAGGTGGGTGGGCTGCTGGGGGCCCTATGGACCCCTGCAGCAAGCCGTTAATATTGGGGAGACTTTGGGGGTCCCGATGCAGTACCCCTGCTGCCGGGATTGGTTAATAGTGTGCCGCGGGCTCTTTAAGGGCTTGTGGTGGGAAATTAAAATTAAAAATGTTTTAAATGCTGCGGGGGCCTGATCGAGGCTGATAGTGACCCCCTGCTGCAAGGGGTTAATGTGGGGAGGCTGCAGGGGTCTCTATAGGGACCTCTGCAGCATGGGATGTGTTTAGGGAGCAGGGGGAGCATCAGACGGCTGTGTCGGGCTGCTCCGAGGCAGCGCGTGTAGCCTTTAGGATCCCTTGCTGGCACTTTGTGTCTGAAGGGATTCATCCGAGGTGCGAGGCTCACCTCGTAGATTTATGGCTGCGTGTTACAACGGAGCAGTCTCGGAGCCTGTTCTCAGACGTTTTTCGGTGTCATCTCGCAAAGCAGGCTGCAAGGGACGTATTGAGGATTCGGTCCTCACAAACAGCAAAAAACTTTAATGAGGCCCTTAGTAATTTAATGAGGCCCTTAGTATTTATGCTACCCAATGCCCATTCATATATGCTGCACCTCACAAATTAAATCTCCTCCATATGCTTTGTTGCATCAGTATCTCTGTATTAACACACACATATGTGATTGATCATTTAAACACATATAAAATACATCAGAAAATAACACTGCAGAAATAAAAAACACTGTTCTCTAACATATATTGGACCATTATTCTCCTAATTCATATATGGAACTTTTTTTTTTACTCCAAAATTTTTTTTTACACCAAAGTGCTCCTGTAGAAATATACAATCCCTGCATTCTACAAATACTCGCTGGAATAACACTATCATTTAGTTTTAATTACCTGCCCATTTACAAACTTTTCTAGGGGGTTGCAAAGATCCCCCCCCCCCCCCCATATTTACTAGCCCATAGCTGCTAATTGTGTTAGCCCCTTAGTTAAATCATGGTGATGGTTAACCCAACTACTCTGGCATATAAAATACAGATTCTGTTTTCTACTAACTGGACTATGAGCTCAGGTATATAACAATGCTCTAGGGCGAGCAGTTGCTTGTTACTGTGAGTAATCACACCACAGAAGACAGCTAAATATAGAAGATACAGAACCCTCATGACATACTTTTCCAGAAAGTTCAAGACCATAAATACACATATATGCTTCGGCCTCCTCCCCTTACAAAAATGTGCAGGTTCCTCTGAGGCTCAGGTGTGGTTCTATAAGCTACGTAAATTTGAAGAATGAGCAGTGCTTTTTAAACTCCTAAAATGCCAACAGATAATGCTCCAAAAATTATATCTATTGCTATTCTCCTTTTACTTGGTAATGTCTTTCATAAATTAAAGGATCACTTTATTGGTGTTATAAAGGTCTTTCCAAAAAATACTTAGGTAGGGTATGATAAGAAAACAAAACATCTTTATTAAGCTTTTTTTGTGTGTGTACACAGTGAATTACTTTTTTTATAAAGCATGCCCCAGGCTATATAAGCTCCAGATCTCTCCACCCTAAGAGTGATGTATTGTCTCGTGAGTGGGATCCGACCAGGGGGAAGTACCAAACTGAAAACCTTTTGAGACTAAAACATGCATTAGTAGGAGATAGAGTTAAAATTCACTCAATAAAAAAGAACGGCTTTGCAAGCTATGTTTCTTAGAGACCCTCTCCTAACCTGCCCGTTTTGTGATAATACTTACTCAGAATAGCAGATAGTAGTGTAACATGAGCTGCTAGCAATATATACAAATACACTATCCAGTTGCCTCCCACTATCATACTGTAAGTACATTATGCCTGATTGGGGAGCATTTCTCCCTGGGTGGCTCCCACACTAGAGATAATATGCCATTCAGGGGAATGGAGAGGTAAGGAGCTCTTACTGTATAAGACATGATTGAACGATAATAATGAATTGTTTAAAATGCAAAGTAAATGTTTAATAAATAGGTTTTCCTTATCAGGCTTTACCTAACTATCCTTTAGAGAACCTTTTGTAAAATCACTAAAGTGGCCATTTAAAGAACCTCAACTGAAATCTTATTGATAAGCATAGTTACATAATAGGCTGAAAAGAAAAGCCCATTCTTAAATTTATAATGCCAACTATTTAGTGGAATTTATTTTTTGTTTCATTTTGATTCATTTGCAACATTAGAATTTTTCAGTCCAGTGGTAAAAGTTCTATTACAACATTTAAACAATCAGACCTCCTATTGTTATACACCAAATTGCAATTTTTCATAGTTATTTATATGATATTAAGCATAATCCTATATTTTACAATGCTGCCACGCACATGAAGCATTGCAAAGATCCCAATAATGGTTACTTAAAATATATAAATATTTTTTCTGCATACATATATTAACTGACTTTATTACTCAGGAGCTTGGATTGTCTTAAAGCAAAACTGAGAACTACTAGCTTAAAGAATGCGGCTGACATTTGATAGCAACCACCAGTTATTCTGATCCTGGATGGCATTTTATTATTCCTCCAAAAAAAAATCTGATTGAGTCAGACACACCTTTTGTTTACTGCCATGTCTTTCATACTCTGTGACTGTGTCTCTGTGTGAAAAGTGATACTATGAAGGTAATCACTAGGAGGCATGTGAGTCAATTGTGACTGCTTGCTCTTTACTTAAAGCTTACGCTAAAGACTTTAATAGATAGTAACCTGGTGGTCTGTAAACACAAAATATTATACATACAGTACAATGGACATTTTTGCTGTCATTGTTGATTTGATTTTACTGATTTTCCGCTAAAAATGTTTACTGATTCTGAAGAGCAGACCCTTGTCAAATAGCTAATAGAAGAGGTTTGTCTGTGCAAAGTTTAATGTTCTGTCTTGAAGTATATCATCAGGTTTACAAAATAATATAATTATAAACAGTAGCATACAGACATAAACACACAATATATATATATATATATATCGCCTATAATAGTTGTGAGCAAGCGGGTTGTTGCTAACGCAACGGGCACTCCTTGCCAGCAACTGCGGACCTCGCAACATTTACGGACTTACGACAAACAAATACTACGACCTCGCAAACATACGACTTTAACGGCCGACCCACGCAAACCTGAAAACATTAGAAACACAATAAATACACACAACACACACATAAAAAGCTTACCCACAGCAGGGGAAGAGAAGTTACACCTCCATTTAAGTCCAAATTACAGAGTTTAGACACCCGAAAATCACCCAAGCGAGAGAAAAAATGGCCGCCAAAAAAACGAATACGAGGCTACAGGACCCTAAAGACGCAAAACACCACCAAACACATACGGATTTTCCGAAAAAGCCGGACGAGATCCAAGAACACGGACGCAAAATCAGCCGCGTACCACACATTAGGCTCCATTTTACAACACTAACTTACACAATCCGGAAGTACACAGCTACCCTAACGGATTTTGCTCGCGCCCGCACACTATTTACACTACACATTGCTGACCCTTACACAGCAGCTCCACAGCACTGAAAACACACATTGTATGCTGCAGCAACATGAAAACAGATTGCCAGCTCTTCAACACAATGCTTCCTGCATCTATTACTTAAAAATAGGTAAAGTATATTACTTTATTAATGTATTATTTATTTGATTACCATACACCAAACAGCATTAGCTCACTTACAATTTAATTGCCGTCATTTTTTGACGGGCAATGTTCTAGGATATATATATTGGCTAGAAAGTAGCATCCAATAAAGGAATGCAAAATTTGGTACTATATTGCTATGGTGTTACTTGCTATATATTTTACCTGGTGGAAAATTTACTGATTTGCAATGCCTTCTGAAACTGCTGCTATTTTTGTTGTATATTAAGTCGAGTTATCATACTCCACTGGATTTGTGCCCTTGTTTACTGCACTTTTTTTTTTTTTTTACTTTCAAACTGTTTTATTGAGAGTAAAGACGTAATATAACAATTATGTCTGAATTACATCTTGAAGATTTTGTTCTCAGAGAGATCACAATATGATGTACATCATAGCGATCACAAATGTTTCCGTTTTATATGTTATCACTTGTACAATAAATATTACAATTAAATAACCTTTTTTTCCCTTTTCTACTTTTATCTTTTTGCTCTCAAAGTATAAATGTAACTTAAAAATATACAACAAAATAGAAGTTCCTTGTAAGTCACTAGTGAGGCACAGTATATAAAAAGAAAAATTGAGTGAGGTATGGAAACAAATAAAGGGGGGGGGGGGTAGTAGCAGGTCGCCATACTCAGACTTCCTCTAGTAATTATAGTGTATGAAGAAAAGCATGTCTTACCTTCTGATGAAGTTTTTGTGTGCCCCATCTGGTACCCAGGCCTCCTTCAGGTCGTCCCTTTAGATTAAAGAGGTCTGAGGGGTGTGTTTAATGGTTATTCTAGTGGAATGCTGTAAGGGGAGTTCAGCCATGGTTCCCCTTATTTTTAGGAAGATAGTAATGAAGTCTGCTAAAAGGTGAGTCTCTCATTAGTCAGAATATAGTTTAATTTGGTTTGGCTGTTTGTAGGTTAAGTGTGTCAGACTTCCATTTTTGCCTATATGACGTTTGGCAGCTAATAGTAAAAATTGTAAGAGTTTGTATTGCTGTATGGACATGTAAGAGGCAAAATTCTTAAAAGACAGGTTTCAATGTTTGGTTCAAGATGAATCTTGAACAAGTTTGAAGCTAGGTGCATAATATCTTGCCAGAGACTTTGGGCTTTCTGGCATTCCCACCCAGTGTGGATAAAGGAGCCAATTGAGGGGCAGCCCCTAAAACAATTAAGGTTTTCAGAAGGTTTCCATTTAAAGAGCCGATTGGGGGTAATGTAGACTATTGTAATAAGTTTATAAAAGTTTCTAGGATACTATAATTTAGGGACCCTTGAGATAAATTATTCCAGGTTTCCTCCAATTTGTCTTGTTTCCATTGCTGGTTTAAATATATATATATATATTAAATGTGTCATATAATAATCCTAAAATACCTAGAGTTAGAGGGGCCTCTTTACAGATGCGGGTAAACCAGTTTGTTTTTGGGTTACCCACGTTTTTTATTAAAGATGTGGTAAATTGTTTTAGTCTACAGTAGTGATGTTGCAAACATCAAATTTTGGGTTTGCGAACAGCAAAAGCGAACTTCATCAAATGTTCGCGAACGGGCGAATCGCCATAGACTTCAATGGGCAGGCAAATTTAAAAACCCACAGGGACTCTTTCTGGCCACAATAGTGATGGGAAAGTTGTTTCAAGGGGACTAACACATGGACTGTGGCATGCCGGAGGGGGATCCATGGCAAAACTCCCACAGAAAATTACATAGTTGATGCAGAGTCTGATTTTAAGGCATAAAGGGCATAAATCACCTAACATTCCTAAATTGTTTGGAATAACATGCTTTAAAACATCAGGTATGATGTTGTATCGATCAGGTAGTGTAAGGGTTACACCCGCTTCACAGTAACAGACCAATCCCCCCGTTTAATGCACCGCAAACAGTCCCTTTGCACAACCGCAAACTCCCCATTTGCACAAGGTTGGATACCAAGCTAGCCATGTCCCGTTCCTTGTCCTCACTGATGTCATTGAAGGTCTCTTCCTCCACCCAGCCACCAAGGGTCCCCGAAAGGTGACAACAAGCCCCCTGGGACGCCTGCTGTTGTTGGTCTTCCACCTCCTCAAAGCCATCTTCCTCCTCTGACCTCTTCTTCAGACTCCCAGAGTCTGGGGGCTTCCACTGCCCAGCATAGAATATTATACACAGGTCAGAGTCTTGGGGCTTCCACTGCCCAGCATGCAATATTATACACAGGTCAGAGTCTGGGGGCTTCCACTGCCCAGCATGGAATATTATACACAGGTCAGAGTCTGGGGGCTTCCACTGCCCAGCATGGAATATTATACACAGGTCAGAGTCTGGGGGCTTCCACTGCACAGTATGGAATATTATACACAGGTCAGAGTCTGGGGGCTTCCACTGCCCAGCATGGAATATTATACACAGGTCAGAGTCTGGGGGCTTCCACTGCCCAGCATGGAATATTATACACAGGTCAGAGTCTTGGGGCTTCCACTGCCCAGCATGCAATATTATACACAGGTCAGAGTCTTGGGGCTTCCACTGCCCAGCATGCAATATTATACACAGGTCAGAGTCTGGGGGCTTCCACTGCCCAGCATGGAATATTATACACACGTCAGGGTCTGGGGGCTTCCACTGCCCAGCATGGAATATTATACACAGGTCAGAGTCTGGGGGCTTCCACTGCCCATCATGGAATATTATACACAGGTCAGAGTCTGGGGGCTTCCACTGCCCAGCATGGAATATTATACACAGGTCAGAGTCTGGGGGCTTCCACTGCCCAGCATGGAATATTATACACAGGTCAGAGTCTGGGGGCTTCCACTGCCCAGCATGGAATATTATACACAGGTCAGAGTCTGGGGGCTTCCACTGCCCAGCATGGAATATTATACACACGTCAGAGTCTGGGGGCTTCCACTGCCCAGCATGGAATATTATACACAGGTCAGAGTCTGGGGACTTCCACTGCACAGCATGGAAGATTATATGCGTTGCCTCTGTGTGCGTTATTATAAGGTGTGTACTGTTAAGTAGTACTATTCCTATCGGTTTAATCCCTGTTATGTCCACTATCAGGGGACGTGTATATGGCATGGATTTTTGAAAGCGGGAGATGGAAAAAGATGCTTGGTCGGTCCTCCCACTTCAAATTTGGGGCACTGCGCGTGCAATCTAAGGTGCCACCAGATATGAGTGTCACTGTACACTGGCAAAAGTTGGCAGAGTAGGCGCTGTAGGCCTCACACACACGCCTGTAGGCAGGCAATTGCTATTCAATCTATTACAGTCAAAAAAGTTTTGTTTTATGTCACTGTACACTACGGTTGCACCAGATATGACGTATCACTGTGCACTGGCAAAAGTTGGCAGAGTAGATGCAATAGGCTTCACACACATGCCTGTAGGCAGGCAACTGATATTCAATCTATTACAGTCAAACAAGTGTTGTTTTATTTCACTGACCACAATATAAGCTGTTAGGTGTTAGCCTGTCACACACACACGCTGGCAGGCAGGCATATGCAATTAGATTACACAGAAAAAAATTATAAAATAAAATAAATGATGTTCTAGCCCTAAAAAGGGCTTTTTGGGTTGCTGTCCTTCAGATGGAAGGCTCTGGAAGGGAGTGTATGCTGCTGATTGGCTGGAATGTGTCTGCTGACTGTGAGGTGCAGGGTCAAAGTTTCCTCAATGATAAAGAATAGGTGGCGATCCCAAAAGCGCATGTGTTTGCCGTTCGCTGCGAACGCGAACATGCAAAAATCGCCGCGAATAGTCCGCCGGCGAACTGTTCGGGACATCACTAGTCTACAGTAATTAAAGTATTCTCCCTGGGGTAGGTTGAAAATGTCACATAATTTTTCGCACAATAGAATTAGGTAATCGGTAAACCAAGGTCTATGTTTATCTAGGCCTTTGGACCTCCACCAAATTAACAAATTGTTACTGAATCATGAAATTGAGGATGGGGGAATAGTTTGGGAAGTAGTTGAAACCTTGAGCGGGCCCATGAATATCATGATAGTGAGAATTTCATTATTGGGTTCAGGGGGTTCCGCAAAAAGGAGAGTGGATTTGTTAGCCAGGCAAATTTGTCCCAGGTGTAAGGATGCATTAAGTGAATTTCTATGAAGACTCAAGCTGGTTGGTGGCATATAGAGTGAGCAAGAGGGAGAAAAGTTAATTTAGCTGCTTTAGGATATGAGAGACCCCCCATGATTTTGTGTTTGTATTTTTGATCTAGCCATTCTTGGGGGTTTGTTTTGCCAAAGAAATTGGAAGATCTTTTTTGAAGTCCCATAGATAGCCCTATTAAATTCCCTCAACGTTTAAAGCCGTAGCCCGTAACGTAGCCCGCAAGACTTGAGGCTATTAAATTGGCCCCGTAAAGCAACCGGCCAATGACTTGAGGGCTATGGGCAAAAAAAGGCTACGGGACATGGATATTTGAACTGTGCGCCCACAAATCCTTTGATCTGTCAAGCACGTAACTATTGCGTTCCAAACATGCTATTAAATTGCAACAAATTTACTGGCCTTCAAGCCCGTAACCCACAAATGGAACCAAAAAAACGATGGGTATTAGAGAGGACCCTCTAGGGGGTTAAAGTCCTATCTGTAGCATTGTAAATGCAAATATACACACACCACTGTACATATAATTAAACAGAAAGTATTGTTAGGTATTACAATTAATAGCACAGCATTCTCAAGCTCGCAAATCTAGTAGTAGTACTAGTAGTAATAGTACGCCCTCATTTCGAATATGGAGTACAATTTTGGGCACCACCTCACAAAAAAGACATTTTAGAGCTGGAAAAAGTACAGAGAAGGGCTACAAAACTAATAAGGGGAATGGAGGGGCTAAGTTATGAAATTAAACTTATTTTCGCTAGAAAAAAGGCGTCTAAGAGGAGATATGATTACGTTATTTAAATACATCCAGGGTCAATATAAGGCTTTGTCAAGTGACCTTTTTGTAGCAAGAGATTTTCAACTGACAAGAGGACATCCGTTGAGGTTAGAGGAAAAAAGATTTCACCTTAAACAAAGAAAAGGGTTCTTCACAGTTAGGGTGGTTAAACTGTGGAATTCTCTACCAAAGGAGGTGGTGACAGCGAATTCGATAGACAACTTCAAAAAGGGGTTAGATATATTTCTGAATAAAGAGGGCATTCAAGGCTATCCTAGATAACTAGCAAGGAATATTGATCCAGGGAGAAATTTGATCGCCAGTTTCTGGGGTCAGGAAGGAATTTTGCTTTTTTTTCCCCTTATGAGACAATTGGCAAAGTTTCAATGTTTTTTTTTTTTATGTTTGCCTTCCTCTGGATCAATTAACAATAATTAACAATTAACAATAATAATAAATAGTCCAAATTAAAAAGATCAATAGAGATCTAAAAAGGTTGAACTTGATGGACTAACTCTTTATTCATTCTCCAATACTATACTATTAATAATTATTTAATCAATAATTTAATTAATAACTAATCCGCATATTGCAGATCAGAGGAGATCTTAACAGGTTGAACTTGATGGACTGAAAGTCTTTTTTCAACCTTAATTACTATGTAACTATGTAAATGCTTTCTCTGTGACTAGCGCTAAGAGACAGGCAGGAGTGTTAGTGTGTCTAGCAATGTGTATTATATTTAGCACTCTTCTGATGTTATTGCTAGCTTGCCTGAACAGGACAAACCCCACCTGATCTTTATGAATTAATCTAGACAAGAATTGAGATATCCTGTTTGCCATAATTTTTTACCAACAGTTTAATATCATTATTGAGTAGTGAGATGGGGCAGTCGTTTTTAACTTCTATGGGGTCACAGCCTTCTTTACGGAAAAAAATATTTTGGCTTGATTAAGTTCTGGGGGAACTAGGTGGCCCTCTAGTATCAAGTTAAATAAAGTTACTAGATGTGGGGCGAGAAGATCAGTGAATTTTTTATAATATAGTTTGGTAAATCCATCCAGCCCAGAAGATTTACCCAGTTTTGCTTTATTTCATAACTTATTTGTACTCTTCTAATATTATTTTTAAGTTAAGAAAGGTAAGCTCTTTTTCTGTTAGAGAGGGAAGATTAACGTATTCTAGGAAGTGATGTATGCTTGCCCTGTTGTTTTGTTTAGGGGAGGTATATACATTTTGGTAGTAATTTAGGAAAGTTTCCTGAATTTTATTTAGGCTATTAAAGATTAGGCCAGATAATGTTTTTATCTGGTATATTTTAGATTGTGAAAGTTTAGACCTTAGTTTTTCTGCTCAAAGGGAATCTGGCTTATTAGAATTTGTGGTTCGTCCATCCCAAGGCTTTTTTTAGTTCGATCGGATAAAACTAGGTCTAGTTATAGTCCAACCCTTGCAGTTTTTTGATGAATAGTTAGGGATGGGTGTCTTTGGCTCATCTTCTCTCGTTAAGTTCTTTGTTTAGTTCTTCTTCGCATAATCTTTACTTTTTTTTTTTTTATAGGAAGCTGCTAGCTGGGTACAAATGCCTCTGATGAAAGTTTTATGAGATGTCCAGACCCGTCCAAACCCTGTTTCTCAATTTTTAAATTTGTTTTGAAAAAAAGTTCTAGATCTTGAGAGATTTGCTCTGGTAGGGATGGATTTGTCAAAAATCATCTCATTAATCCTCCATGAGGGAAGGGGTGGTAATTGAGTCCTAATTGTAGAGATAATCTTATAGCTGAATGATCAAACCATGGGCACAGATGGATTTCTACTATGTATGATCTATTAGGTCTGTGCTAATTAGGTGACATGGGTGGGAGAATAAAAGGTATACTCCCTGTCTTTAGAGTGAAATTCCCTCCAGGCATCTACTAAGTGTAGTCTTTTTAGGAGGGAGGTAATCTGTTTTAATATTTTAGAAAATTGTCCTTCCTTGTACTCTTTTGATCTATCTAACTTTGGCTTTAGTGCTAAGTTGAGGTCTCCGCCTATAATTATCAAGCCTAGGTCTTGTTGATCTAGTTTTTTTAGTAGTTTAATTATGCAGTTATAAGGATCAGTTGTTGGGGAGTATAATGAGATAACGGAGATTCTGGTGTTCAGAATTTTGCCTGTTATAATGATGCCATTGGGATCTATTCTCTTATTTTGAAGGATGAAGGGGAGATCCCCGTGGAGGAGTATAGCTGCCCCTATTCTTTTGGAATCCTGGATGGTTGCATAAAAAGTCAGGTAGTGTTTATGCATGAATTTTGTAATTTTTGTAATTGACAAAGTGTGTTTCTTGTAGAGAGAGTACTGTGGGGTGGTGAGTTTGGTAGGTGAGGAAAGCCTTGCACCTATTAAAGGGTTAATTAAATCCTCTTAAATTGTGTGTTAGGAAATTAAAATCTGCGTTATTCCTTTAATAAGTGTGTATCAGCTATCTTTGTGGTACATATCCATAATGAAGAATGGGACTGGAGAGATCCTCAGAAGACCTGGGACACTGAAGGCGGGCCATCTTGAAGAAAACAAAGTTGTCAACTCGGGAGAAAAACGCTACTGGGGTAAAGGAAAAGGGGGGAGGTTAACAAAAACAAAATATTAAAATAACAATAAACAATTGTGTAAACGCCACAATTAGACTATTTGCACTATTGTGCATAGGGTGGAGGGAAGAGGTTATCCTCCCTTAACTTTCCCCTAATAAGAGGAAGGTACTAAGAATTAGTCATAGTAGTTATATTAAAGATCAAAGTTTTTAATTGTCTTTAATGTACTCTAGGCCCATACATAGAATATATTCATTTATTTAAATAGAAGGGCACATAAAAATTGCAATTGATAAGAATGAGATAACATTGTAACATATATATATATATATATATATATATATATATATATATATATATATATATATATATGTGTATGTGTGTGTATATATATATATATATATATATATATATATATATGTATGTGTGTATATATATATATATAAAAATACATTTCCTAATGTATTTTTAATTTAAAGGTATATCTATGTTTCTCTGTCTCTGTTATTACCTTTTTTAATCTACCACATGCTGCTTATATCCGAAACACACATTACATTGAGTCCTTCTATACACACATATTCATTTTATTAAAAATAAAACTTGTTTCCCACCCCCCAGAGATGCTTACATAGGCACAGTGTACAGTGGGGGGAAAAGTATTTGATCCCCTGCTGATTTTTAATGTTTTTCCACTGACAAAGAAATGATCAGTCTATAATTTTAATGGTAGGTGTATTTTAACAGTGAGACACAGAATAACAAACAAAAAAAACAACAAGAAAAACGCATGTCAAAAAAGTTATAAATTGATTTGCAGGTCAGTGAGGGAAATAAGTATTTGATCCCCTACCAATCAGCAAGATTTCTGTCTCCCAGGTGTCTTTTATACAGGTAACGAGCTGAGATTAGGAGCACTCTCTTAAAGGGAGTGCTCCTAATCGCAGCTCGTTACCTGTATAAAAAACACCTATCCACAAAAGCAATCAATCAGATTCCAAACTCTCCACCATGGCCAAGACCAAAGAGCTGTCCAAGGACATCAGGGACAAGATTGTAGACCTACACGAGGCTGTAATGGGCTACAAGACCATAGCCAAGCAGCTTGGTGAGAAGGTGACAACCGTTTGTGTGATTATTCGCAAATGGAAGAAATACAAAATAACATCCGTTTCCCTCGGTCTGATGCTCCATGCAAGATCTCACCTCATGGAGTTTCAATGATCATGAGAACGGTAGGGAATCAGCCCAGAACTACATGGGAGGATCTTTTAATGATCTCAAGGCAGCTGGGACCATAGTCACCAAGAAAACAATTGGTAACACACTAGGCCATGATGGACTGAAATCCTGCGGGGCCTGCAAAGTCCCCCTGCTCAAGAAAGCACATGTACAGGCCCGTCTGAAGTTTGCCAATGAACATCTGAATGATTCAGAGGAGAACTGGCTGAAAGTTTTGCGGTCAGATGAGACCAAAATCAAGCTCTTTGGCATCAACTCAACTCACCCTGTTTGGAGGAGGAGGAATGCTGCCTATGACTCCAAGAACACCATCACCACCGTTCAACATGGAGGTTGAAACATTATGCTTTGGGGGTTGGTTTTTCTTCTAAAGGGACAGGACAACTGCACTGTATCAAGAACACCATCCCCACCATCAAACATGGAGGTGGAAATGTTATGCTTTGGGGGTGTTTTTCTGCTAAGGTGACAGGACAACTACACTGCATCAAAGGGATGATGGACGGGGTCATGTACTGTCAAATGTTGGGTGAGAAACTCATTCCCTCAGCCAGGGCATTGAAAATGGGTCATGGGTGGGTATCCCAGCATGACAATGACCTAAAACACACAGCCAAGGCAACAAAGGAGTGGCTCAAGAGGAAGCGCATTAAGGTCCTGGAGTAGACTAGCAAGTCTCCAGACCTTAATCCCATAGAAAATCTGTGGAAGGAGCTGAAGGTTCGAGTTGCCAAACATCAGCCTCGAAACCTTAATGACTTGTATAGGATCTACAAAGAGGAGTGGGACAAAATCCCTCCTTAAAGGTGTGGAAACCTGGCGAACTACAAGAAACGTCTGACCTCTGTGATTGCCAACAAGGGTTTTGTCAACAAGTACGAAGTCAAAGGTGTCAAATACTTATTTCCCTCACCTGCAAATCAATTGATAACTTTTTTAAATGCGTTTTTCTTGTTTGCTTTTTGTTTTTTTGTTATTCTGTCTCTCACTGTTAAAATACACCAACCATTAAAATTATAGACTGAGCATTTCTTTGTCGGTGGACAAGCGTTCAAAATCAGCAAGGGATCAAATACTTTTCCCCCCACTGTACATAACAAAAAAAAACTGCATTTGGGTATGGATTTTAAATCTTTACTAACCTTCAAACCAGCAGAGATCTACAGATCAGTGTCTGTCTGACCCTGGAGGGTCTTGGAACTTGGCTAAGTACTTGTTGGTTGTTTAATTCCCCATCAGAAATACAATGTAGATGATGTAGGTGGCTGTAGCATTCTTCAAGGGTTCCATTTACTTGAAAGAGAAGTACGAACGGGAATCCCTATCTGTTTTCTATTATTTGTTTCTGTAAGATGGTTAATGCTGGTTTCATTTGTCTGTGTTTGGTCAAGGTGGTTGGAGAGAGGTCTCCGAAAAGTTGCAAAGGGGAGTTGTTCGAACCAGTGATAGAGGTACTTTACCTGGAAGTTGAAAGAATCAGATCTCTTGTCTGTTGTCTAAGGAGGTGTACAATAACATCCTTTGGGAGATCAGGCATTGAAAAAGCTCCTAAGGCCATGTGGGCTCTCTTTATTTCCCAGTCTCTTTCAGGAAGGTTAGGCAGGAGGGTATTCATTAGCGCTTTCAGGTAGGGTATATGATCTGTAATGGTCCTGGGTATGCCTCTAATATGCAGGTTGTGTCTGCTCGATGTCTGTTGTCCAGGTCTTCAAATTTGTCCTCCAGAACAGAAATTTGTGAGAGATTTTGTGATATGTCCACCCTGTCTCTCATTTGGGCATCAACTATTTGGTCTGTAGTAGCTTCAAGTAGTTGGGTCCATTGGCCTTGATCATGCAGCTCCTTTTGGAGTTTGCCAACCACAATAGATTAATGTGTCTTTTAGAGATTTTCAAATCTGGCCACAGTTTTTTATGGCAAAAATCAACAATTTGACCTGTATCTTGATGTTCTCCTTCTGTGTCAGAACCTTCTGACAGGCCAGATATTGAGCCTTGGGAAGGGGGTTGACCAGTAGTAACAGGTTTAAACTGTTCTTGAATACTTTTAGCAGCGATGCTTTATTTGTATTTACCCATTATTTAGATTGTGGAAAAGTCGTCACCTGTAGAGTAGAAAGATTGTAGACTTGAGTGCTTAATTAATCTGTCCTGCCTTAGTTTTTGGCATCAGAGTAATAGGAAGGATCAATTTTTCCCTCTGTACTCCTTTTAGGAATGTATAAGTGCTTTTTGAGTATGCTTTTTGTTTAGCCCATTTTTGCCAGTCTATAGACTAGGTAGAAAATCAGAGTTATGCTGAGTTCTTCCTTGTTATGGAGGTCACATATTGGATTGTTCTCTTTAATCGAAGAATTATGGTTTCAAGGCTTTTAGTACCAAAAGTTATCTTCACCATAGATATTTATAGTGTTTGTCAGACATGAGAGAGATTGTCACCAGAGAGAGTACTTATAGAGATATTTCTCTTTTTAGTTTTCAGCCCGTGATAATATTAAGAAGCTGTAGGTTCTGATTGCATTTTATTGGTAGTTAGAGTGTATAATCCTGTTTGACCAGTAGATGGGGGTATGGTCCAGAGTATCACATTTGAATAGGTTGCAATTTCAAGCTTTCAACTAATACCGGTTAGAGATATACAGCATTATTAAATTGCGATTTGACCAATTTAATAGGGCTCTATATAAGCACATATCATATTTTTTTACAGACGTTTTTAGTTAGTGAAGACCTTGCTTTTAGATAGAAGTTCACAAACTAAAAACTTCTGTAAAAAATATATTTGTGCTTATATTGAGCCATTTTCAATTGGTTGAATCAAAATTTAATAAGGCTGATAGACTGCTTTTGTTGTACCTTTATTAAACACTCTTTAAGTAATATGCAAATATAATAGCTTCTTACTTTCAAGATCCTGTTTAGGGTTAGAAAAATGGAACAGCCTCTTTATTAACTTTACTAGAATATTGCCCGTCAAAAAATGACAGCAATGAAATTGTAAGTGAGCTAATGCTGTTTGATGTATGGTAATCAAATAAATAATACAGTAATAAATAAATATACTTAACCTATTTGAAGTAATATATGCAGGAAGCATTGTGTTGAAGAGCTGACAATCGGTTTTGATGTTGCCACAGCATCCAATGTGTGTTTTGAGTGTGTGCAGTGTGTAGTGTAAATAGTGTGCGTGCGCGAGGAAAATCCGTTGGGGTACCTGTGTACTTCCGCATTGTATAAGTTAGTGTTGTAAAATGGCGCCTAATGTGTGTATTACGCGGCTGTGGCTGATTTTGTGTCTTTATTCTTGTACCTCGTACGGCTTTTTGGAAAGAATATCCCTGTATTTAGCACCATTTTTTCTCTTGCTTTGGGGATTTTCGGGTGTGTAAACTCTTTAATTTCTACTTAAATTGACTTGTAACTTCACTTGTATAGGTGCTGGGTGCCCCCCCCCCCCCCCCCCCTTGCTGTGGGTAAGCTTTTTATGTGTTTGTTGTGTGTATTTTTTGTGTTTTTAGTTTTTTTGTGTGTGCGGGTTTCGGTCGGCTAATGTAGTATTTTTGCGAGGTCGTAATATTTTTTTTGGTAAGTGGAGCGGCTCGTGTTTGCGGATGCTAAGTCCGTAAATGTTGCGGTCACGGTGGGGGCCTCCACCTCTGCAAATGCGGCCCCTCGCTTCGCGCGGGTCCGCATTTGCGGCCTTGAAGTCTGCAGTTGCTGGCAAGGAGCTCCTTTGGCAACAACTTTTTAGCAACAACTTTTGTCAACCCGCACTGTTGACAACTATATATGTGATACTTCCTGAGCAACTTTTTTTCAAAGTACACACTCCAGTATTGCTACTGTGTTGAGAGTTTGTCCAAAGGAGGTTACTTATTTTTAATTAATCACTCCAGCCTGAGTAAAATCAGGAGGATGTAGGGTGGTGATGTGCTTGGGGCAGTTTATCAGTTTTGGCTTGTGTTGCTGTTGGAGCAGTGTATTTTTGTGCAGTCTTCAGTTTAGTTTGCTTCAGAACAGCTCACTTAAATCAGAAGCCTCATAACTTATTTTTTTCCACCTTGTGTGAGGTTTTAAGTTGTGTGGATTTTTATTTTTTATTTTAGTGAGGTTTGTGGCTCTGCCTCACCCACCTGAGGGTTGTGATTTTTAAAGAAAAGTCCAAAAAGTTTGGAGGGTAATGTGGGGTCAAATATCTGCATTGCAGGTTGGAGTAGTGAAAGTCCAGTGAAGTGGGTAGTGAAAATCCCTTGTATAACTCTTGAAAAAAAAAAAAAAAAAAAAAAATATATATATATATATATATATATATATATATATATATATACACACAGTGCCTCATTCAATTATCGGCCGTAAAACGGCCGTAAGGCTGCGATTCCTTGCGGGGGTTCAGTTAACTCGCGATTCAATTATACGGCCCGCAAGGATCTCCTCTTACGGCCGGCCGCATATCTTGAAACCGGCCGTAAGCTCTGAAATCTAAAAACTCAAAAATAAATTCAAGCCTGCACTGTAAAGCTCTGTAAATGCTAGGGATCATATTGGGGGACATGAGGATTAAAAGTAACCCCCTCTCAAGCTTGCACATCAGCCCAAACCCGAGTTCAAATTAACTGTTTATTTTCCGGCTGCGGCGTGGGCATGTCTGAGGTGCTCCAAGCCCTATGGACTTTTTACATGTATATTTTACGTATATTAAAAATAAAATATTTTACGGATTTAAGTATAGGGTAATTATGTGCTATTTTTTCTAACACCTAAAATCCCTTTATAGTCTTATCGAAGAGCAGGATGGCTTTATTTGAGCTATTTTATGTGCTTAATTGGTGCTAGGGGGACCTGTTTGCTGCAAGTAAGCTACGGCTCGTTTTTAGCCTTGGAGAGAGGGTTCCCGGAGCAATAGAATCGCAACCAGGCTTTTCTTACTGCCGATTTCCTTGCGGCCGTTTTAGATCAAAGGATTTCCTCCGGCGAGATCGGCCGCAAGAGATAGCAAGGCGCCGGCCGCAAGCCTGCCAGAGTCCCCGGCCGGAGGGGAATAGCATAGCAGAATAGCTTGCGGCCGGTCCTTGCGGCCCCGCAGCGGCTGCGGCCGGTAATAGAATGAGGCCCACAGTATCTAGCAAAAGAGTACACCCCTCAGATTTTTTTAAATATTTTATTATATCTTTTTTTATGTGATAACAATGTAGAAATGAAGACACTCTGCTACAATGTAAAGTAGTAAGTGTATAGCATGTATAACAGTGTAAATTTGCTGTCCCATCAAAATAACTCAACAAACAGCCATTAATGTCTAAACAGTTGGCAACAAAAGTGAGTACACCCCTAAGTGGAAATGTGCAAATTGGGCCTAAAGTGTCAATATTTTGTGTGGCCACCATTATTTTCCAGCACTGCCTTAACCCTCATGGGCATGGAGTTCACCAGAGCTTCACAGGTTGCCACTGGAGTCCTCTTCCACTCCTCCATGATGACATCACAGAGCTGGTGGATGTTCGAGACCTTGCTCTCCCCCACCTTCTGTTTGAGGATGCCCCACAGATGCGTTAGGCCTGGTGACATGCTTGGCCAGTCCATCGACTTTACCTTTAGCTCCTTTATCAAAGCAGTGGTCGTCTTGGAGGTGTGTTTGGGGTCGTTATCATGTTGAAATACTGCCCTGTGGCCCAGTCTCTGAAGGGAGGGGATCATGCTCTGCTTTAGTATGATACATTGATACATTGATACATGATACATTGTTTACTGAACTGGATCTCAAGGTAACATAGATATGTTGTAGTGAATGTTATTTCAGCCAGGTTTTTTAGAGTACCTGGAATTTTATCAATGTTATAACTTACTAGCGAATTGCCCGTCAAAAAATGACGGCAATGAAATTGTAAGGTAGCTAATGCTGTTTGGTGTGTAATAATGAAATATGTAATACATTACTAAATGAATATACTGTACCTATTTTGAAGCATTGTGATGAAGAGCTGGCAATCTGTGTTGATGTTGCTGCAGCATTAGTGGTGTGGAGCTGCTGTGTAAGCATGCTGAATGTGTGCACTGTGTGGTATGAATATCCGTAGGTGGTTTGTGGCGTTTTGCGAGTTTGTTGTGGTGTTTTGCGAGTTTGTTGTGGTGTTTTGCGAGTTTAGAGTGCTGTAGCCTCGTTTTCGTTTTGTTCGGCAGCCATTTTTTCTGTCGCTTAGATTTTTTTTTAGTCTCAAAAGTCTTTTATTTCGAGTAAAATCGAGGTGTAAGTTGCATTTTTGAGGTCCTGGGTGCTCCCTCTTGGTGTAGGTAAGGTTTTTATGTATGTGCTGTGTGTATGTATTGTGTTTTAAATGTTTGTATGTCGGCGTGTTGCGTCCAATGTTTGCTAGGTCGTAATGTGTGGTAACGTGTTTCGTAGGTTGTTTGCGTTCCTCGTAAAATTTAGCGAGTGTCGTAATTTGTGTGTCGTTTTTTTTGAGTATCGACGTGAAGTTTGCGAGGGTTTGAGGCCCTTGCCCAGTGACCTCGCCAGCAACTGAGTCCCTCGCTTCGCGAGGGGCCTCAGTTGCTGGCATGGAGCGCCTTCGGCGCTCCATGCCAGCAACGGAGGCCCTTGCCCAGTGACCTCGCCAGCAACTGAGGCCCTCGCTTCGCGAGGGGCCTCAGTTGCTGACATGGAGCGCCTTCGGCGCTCCATGCCAGCAACTGAGGCCCGTGCCCAGTGACCTCGCTACGCGAGGGCCGCGGCTCGCTTTGCGAGCCACGGCCCTCGCTTTGCGAGGGCCGCAGGCTCGCTATGCGAGCCCGCAAGCGTGAGCAACGACCCGTACGCTCACAACTATATATGTGATTGAGCTGCATATTAGGTTCATTTTATAAAAAGTCTAAAAATTTGAATGCTGGTTCATTCTTCTAGAATCACAAAGATAAGCAGAAACTGAGAAGCAAATTGTTAAAAACCGAGAAAGGAGAATTATTGCCGCTACTCTACTTTTATCTCCCTATTCCTATATTATCACAGGTAAAATGTTGTGTTAATAATTCTGTGATCATAAATTATTTATAAAACTCATTGGGAAACATTTCTAAAAATTGCATAAGCAGAGTTAAAACATAAAATATACGTTTTCTTTCGGCCATATTTAACAAATGTGGATACATTTTAGAAATCATAGGAAGTGTGGATACTTAACTCCACATTTGATCACACTTGATAAATATATCCCCTTTCAAATATTGGTGTTAAAAACGTGGAGCTAAATATCCACACTTCCTATGTTTTTATAGAGTCTATTTGTTACACAGAGTTTGTCCCACTTGTTAAACAGCTCCATTAGAAAGCAAAGAACCCTTTTTTGTGGTAATGAAGAAACCATCTCCACAAAAATTGGAAAAAAATAGAAGGCATGAGAAGTGGAGATATTTTATGTTGAAAAATAACCTCATTACTATTTTACACCTTATGATAACCAGGTTTCATAGAATATCATAGAGGGCGGTATTTACTTAGCATCTCTACTGGCTGAGATGAGGTGAGTGAGAAGGGATGTGATCTAAATGTTTCCACATAGTTTAGGAAATAGTGCATAGAAAATATAGGGATGTACAGCTCAGCCACTTGAGATGCTTCGTAAATCCTCCCCCAGTGTGTGAGAAACAATGCATTTTTAACTCCAATTTTCAAATGCGTTTGGTAAGTACCCAGATATTTGTTTCATAAATATGTCACTCATCATTCACAATAAAGGTAAAAAGTCGGAGAAATAATGACTAGATATATTTCAGATTATCTGAGCAAGGTACAAATAGAGATGCTACATTGCCTTGCAAAAGTATTCACCCCCTTGACATTTTACCTATTTTGTTACATTACAGCCTTAAGTTCAATGTTTTGTTAATCTGAATCTTATGTGGTGGATCAGAACACAACAGTCTAAGTTGGTGAAGTGAATTGAGAAAAATATATACATTAAACTATTTTTTAGAAATAGAAAACGGGCATGTGGGTATGTATTCACTACCTTTGTTATGAAGCCCATAAAACGCTCTGGTGCAACCAATTACCTTCAGAAGTCACATAATTAGTGAAATGATGACCACCTGTGTGCAATCTAAGTGTCACATGATCTGTCATTACATATACACACCTTTTTTGAAAGGCCCCAGAGACTTCTACACCTAAACAAGAGGCACCACTAACCAAACACTGCCATGAAGACCAAGGAACTCTCCAAACAAGTAAGGGACAATGTTGTTGAGAAGTACAAGTCAGGGTTAGGTTATAAAAAAAAAAAATCC
The DNA here is from genome assembly GCA_027410445.1 of Discoglossus pictus. Taxonomy (NCBI): domain Eukaryota; kingdom Metazoa; phylum Chordata; class Amphibia; order Anura; family Alytidae; genus Discoglossus; species Discoglossus pictus. The sequence continues at coordinate 139,954,160 of CM050164.1, forward strand.
AAATCTTTGATGATCACCAGGAGCACCATCAAATCTATCATAACCAAATGGAAAGAACATGTCACAACAGCAAACCTGCCAAGAGACGGCCGCCCACCAAAACTCACGGACCGGGCAAGGGGGGCATTAATCAGAGAGGCAGCACAGAGACCTAAGGTAACCCTGGAGGAGCTGCCGAGTTCCACAGCAGAGAGTGGAGTATCTGTACATAGGACGACAATAAGCCGTACACTCCATAGAGTTGGGCTTTATGGCAGAATGGCCAGAAGAAAGCCATTACTTTCAGCAAAAAAACAAAATGGCATGTTTTGAGTTTGCAAAAAGGCATGTTGGAGACTCCCAAAATGTATGTAGGAAGGTGCTCTGGTTTGATGATACTAAAATTGAACTTTTCGGCCATCAAAGAAAACGCTATGTCTGGCGCAAACCCAACACATCACATCACCCAAAGAACACCACATAGTGGTGGCAGCATCATGCTGTGGGGATGTTTTTCAGCAGCCGGGACTAGGAAACTGGTCAGAGTTGAGGGAAAGATAGATGGTGCTAAATACATTCTTGAGCAAAACCTATACCACTCTGTGCGTGATTTGAGGCTAGGATGGAGGTTCACCTTCCAGCAGGACAATGACCCAAAACACACTGCAAAAGCAACACTTGAGTGGTTTAAGGGGAAACATGTAAATGTGTTGGAATGGCCTAGTCAAAGCCCAGACCTCAATCCAATAGAAAATCTGTGGTCAGACTTAAAGATTGCTGTTCACAAGGGCAAACCATCCAACTTGAAAGAGCTGGAGCAGTTTTGCAAGGAGGAATGGGCAAAATCCCGGTGGTAAGATGTGACAAGCTCATAGTAACTTGTTTAAAGCTACTTGGAGCTGTGATTGCCGTAAAAGGCAGCTCTACAAAGTATTGACTTTAGTGGGGTGAATAGTTATGGACATTGACTTTTTCTGTTATTTTGTCCTATTTGTTGTTTGCTTCACAATAAAAAAAAAAAAAACATCTTCAAAGTTGTGAGCATGTTCTGTAAATTAAATGATGCAAATCCTCAAACAATCCATGTTAATTCCAGGTTGTGGGGCAACAAAACACGAAAAATGCCAAGGGGGGTGAATACTTTTGCAGGGCATTGTAGACAGGAAATATAGGTATAATGGGCTCCTTAGTCTCTCTGAATTGTTCTGTATTGTGTTACTTTTCCTAATGAAAGTATTTTTTTTCATGAAACCGACTGAAATTCATTCCTTGAATGTATTTTAGTTTTGCCCATTAAATTGGACTGTACCTTTTAATAACTAGCCTGCTACTGTATTTATAACAGTATAGAACACAGGGGCATGTTTAGTTGCCTGGAAACCAAAAGTTTGAGATGTTGAAACTCCCGACCACCCATGTATGTTATCTTTTAAAGCACAAGTGATAAAAAGGTGGGGAAACTATTTATATAATCAACTGTCTTACAAGGTTAAATTATGGACGGTTTAAAAGCCGGAACAGGCTATTTATAAAATAAATCAATGAAAATATCACTGGGATGTGTTAGATATTATTGAGAACAATCTATAAAAGGAATTCATGCTAAAATCATTTGTATGTGTTAAATATATTTAAGAGCCAACCTCCATCTAATAGTATGCTTTATTAACCCTTTAACGTGCCAGAATACAATATTTTGCAAAAATGACCCAGAATGGCACCTTTCCAGAGGTCCAGTAATACCATGTTAACACATAACTAGATGGGATTCATCTAATGAAATTACTTTCTGTGGAATTTATGAATGTTATTACATGAATCCCACCTAGATATGTGTATGTGGTGAATTTGGTATTTTTGATGATCTGAAAAGTCACTGTTCCTGGTCATTTTTGCGAACTATTGTATTTTGGCCCGGAATGGGTACTTGAAATTAATTTCTGTGGAATTTATGAATGTTAAATACCCATTCTGGGCCAAAATACAATACACATAACTAGGTGGGATTCATGTAATAACATTCATAAATTCCACAGACAATATTTTCAAGTACCCGTTCCAGGTCAAAATACAATATTTTGCAAAATGACCCGAAACGGCAACTTTTCCAAGGGTCAAAACTACAAAATTCACCAAATACATGAATTCCACCTAGTTATATATAATAACCCAAAGAAATTAATTTTAAGTCCCCGTTCCCGGGACAGAATACAATATTTAGCAAAATTACACGGATAAGCAACTTTTCCCGGGATCAAAAATACCAAATTCACCAGATACATATAACTAGGTGGAATTCATGTAATAACTTTCATAAATTCCACAGAAAATAATTTCAGGTGCTTGTTTTTGGGCCTAAAATACAATATTTCTCAAAAATGACCCGGACCATCGACTTTTTAGAGAGTCAAAAATACCAAATTCATCAGATACACATAACTAGGTAGGATTCATGTAATTCTTTCTGTGTTTTGTAACAGCTGTATGGTCCCTTAAGATGTGAAACAATTTGGGATGTCTGGATTCTGAGAGCTGACAGACAGTGAGTGTAGGAGTCTGCTATCATGGACTTGATACCACCTCCCCTTTTCCTTCCCCCTCTTCCTTTACACTATTTAATTTTTTTTCTTACAAACCTGATATAGCTTACTTTAAAAACACAGCAAAAAAAGCATATAATGTAAAAAAAAAACAGAGGTTACATGTTGCATAGTTTACATGTTGCAATGTTCCTCTGTATTGTAATATTTCTATAACGTCTGCTTGATTGTGGTGTATTTTCCTTTTTTTACAATAACCATTTAAAAAAAAAAAAAAAAGATATTAAAAAGTTTACAACTTCAGTTTATTTGCTCTTATCTGCACCTCTGCATACTTGTGCACAGTTGGCTGAACAGAACATTATTTCTGAATCCTGGTATTTTTTACTTTCTATAGGAATTTATAATCAGTGTTGACTTGACAAAGAAAGTTCGTTCTCTAAAGCTTGTCATAAAAACTATGAATATGTTTGTCCAATAAAAAAGGTATACTATACTGCACTATACTGCAATACTCTGATTATTCATCTAGATTACTGGACACTCATGGCTACATCACTCTTCATATATGTGTGTGTGTATATATAATTGTCCAACTACGAATCGTCGTCACGCTGTTTGCATGGTCCGTATGGCTTAGCGATGAGCGACGCAGGCGTAACGAGGCGAGCCGTTGAACTCGGAGCACTTAGGCAATGAGTGCCTTTGCGAGACGTTAAACCCGGTGCACTTTTAGCGGGACTGCAAAAAATACTAGACGGAGGTGGAGGCTCTACGGCGCCTCACAAGAGGTTACAAACACACACACAAGCGCCAAAATACGAACTGCGGCTCTTACAACACAAAATTTACGGACTTAGCCAAAATAAATATGAGACGCAGGACTTACAAAAAAAAATTACAGACTCTCAAAATTACGATTTTAACGGCCGAACTGCGCGCACATGAAAACATTAAAAACATCATAAATACACACAAAAAAGACATACGAGGCTTACCCACAGCTGGGGGGGGGGGGGGGGGGGAGGGGACCAAGGATCTTTGCAAGTGAAGTTACACCTCAATTTAAGTCCAAATTCCCGAGTTTAGACACCCGAAAATCCCCTTGGCGAGAAAAAAAATGGCCGCAGAAAAATATGAAAACGAGGCTACAGGACCCTAACGCCGCAAAACAACACCAAGCACAGACAGATTTTCAAAAAAGCTGTACGAGGTAAAGATACACTTTTAGCAAGGATGCTACATCATCCACACCCGCGTACCACATACACATTAGCCTCCATTTTACAACACTAACTTACAGAATGCGGAAGTACCCAGCTACACTAACGGCTTCCCCTCGCGCACGCAGCCTATTTACACTACACACTGCACACATTGCTGACACTTACACCTCAGCTCCACAACACTCCAAACCTACATTGTATGCTGCAGGAACATTGAAACAGATTGTCAGCTCTTCAGCACAATGCTTCCTGCATATATTACTTAGAAATAGGTAAAGTATATTAATTTATTAATTGATTCATTATTTCATTGGCATACAAAAATACATATACACTAAAAAAAAACCGTATTGCAATAAACACAAAACACATTCACTGCACACCTCACAATGAACGCCAACGCTGCTCATACCACACAAAATACACCAGGGGACAGCCTTGCAATAAGCGCAAAAAGCAGATCAGCGCCGACCTTACAATGACAGTAAAAGCCCCTTGAATAACAAAAAAAATAACATCCAACAGCCTCGCATTGAGCGCCGAAGGTCCTCACAGTAAAAAACGCTTTACATTATGTCTCAAACAGCATTACCTGGCTTACAATTTTATGCACGTCATTTTTTGACGGCAATTCACTAATTATATATATATATATATATATATATATATATATATATATATACAGGGAGTGCAGAATTATTAGGCAAGTTGTATTTTTGAGGATTAATTTTATTATTGAACAACAACCATGTTCTCAATGAACCCAAAAAACTCATTAATATCAAAGCTGAATATTTTTGGAAGTAGTTTTTAGTTTGTTTTTAGTTTTAGCTATTTTAGGGGGATATCTGTGTGTGCAGGTGACTATTACTGTGCATAATTATTAGGCAACTTAACAAAAAACAAATATATACCCATTTCAATTATTTATTTTTACCAGTGAAACCAATATAACATCTCAACATTCACAAATATACATTTCTGACATTCAAAAACAAAACAAAAACAAATCAGTGACCAATATAGCCACCTTTCTTTGCAAGGACACTCAAAAGCCTGCCATCCATGGATTCTGTCAGTGTTTTGATCTGTTCACCATCAACATTGTGTGCAGCAGCAACCACAGCCTCCCAGACACTGTTCAGAGAGGTGTACTGTTTTCCCTCCTTGTAAATCTCACATTTGATGATGGACCACAGGCTTTCAATGGGGTTCAGATCAGGTGAACAAGGAGGCCATGTCATTAGATTTTCTTCTTTTATACCCTTTCTTGACAGCCACGCTGTGGAGTACTTGGACGCGTGTGATGGAGCATTGTCCTGCATGAAAATCATGTTTTTCTTGAAGGATGCAGACTTCTTCCTGTACCACTGCTTGAAGAAGGTGTCTTCCAGGAACTGGCAGTAGGACTGGGAGTTGAGCTTGACTCCATCCTCAACCCGAAAAGGCCCCACAAGCTCATCTTTGATGATACCAACCCAAACCAGTACTCCACCTCCACCTTGCTGGCGTCTGAGTCGGACTGGAGCTCTCTGCCCTTTACCAATCCAGCCACGGGCCCATCCCTCTGACCCATCAAGACTCACTCTCATTTCATCAGTCCATAAAACCTTAGAAAAATCAGTCTTGAGATATTTCTTGGCCCAGTCTTGACGTTTCAGCTTGTGTGTCTTGTTCAGTGGTGGTCGTCTTTCATCCTTTCTTACCTTGGCCATGTCTCTGAGTATTGCACACCTTGTGCTTTTGGGCACTCCAGTGATGTTGCAGCTCTGAAATATGGCCAAACTGGTGGCAAGTGGCATCGTGGCAGCTGCACGCTTGACTTTTCTCAGTTCATGGGCAGTTATTTTGCGCCTTGGTTTTTCCACACGCTTCTTGCGACCCTGTTGACTATTTTGAATGAAACGCTTGATTGTTCGATGATCACGCTTCAGAAGCTTTGCAATTTTAAGAGTGCTGCATCCCTCTGCAAGATATCTCACTATTTTTGACTTTTCTGAGCCTGTCTAGTCCTTCTTTTGACCTATTTTGCCAAAGGAAAGGAAGTTGCCTAATAATTATGCACACCTGATATAGGGTGTTGATGTCATTAGACCACACCCCTTCTCATTACAGAGATGCACATCACCTAATATGCTTAATTGGTAGTAGGCTTTCGAGCCTATACAGCTTGGAGTAAGACAACATGCATAAAGAGGATCATGTGGTCAAAATACTCATTTGCCTAATAATTCTGCACTCCCTGTATATATATATATATATATATAGTTGAATAATCCGAGTATTGTAGTGAATAGTGATACCTTTTTTATTGGACAAACGTATTCATAATAAAGCGATGAGCTTTCGAGAGATAATGCCTCTCTTTATCAAGTCAAAAAGCGATACTGATACAAGTATGAACTAAAAACAGCAAACAGAAAGAGATGAAAAAAAAAATAAAAAAAAAAAAATGGAAAAACAAGAGACAAAATTAATTGGCCAGAGTTATGTGTATATATATGTGTGTGTGTGTGTATATATGTATGTATGTATGTGTGTATATATATATATATATATATATATATATATATATATGTGTATATATATATTTAAATATATATATATATATATATATATATATATATATATATGTGTATGTGTGTGTATATATATATATATATATATATATATATATATATATATATATATATATATATATATATATATGTATGTATTTTCATCACTTATTTTCCTGTCCCCTACCACCCCAGCTCCTCCACCTTCTCCTTCCCCTCTCCCTCCAGGGTCCCTAGGCCTCACCTTGCTCCCCCCACCCACCCACTCTCCCTCCGGACTCACTTGGCCTCACCAGCTCTGCATGTCTGTCTATTTTTTATAGTGGTGAGCCCCCTCCCCCAAGAGCTGGGCCCCGGCGGTAGATCAGTTCCTACACGGGCCCCAATCCAATTCAATTCACATCTGTGCAAAAAGTCTCTCTCATAACTATGAGAGCTATTTTTTCGCAAGCTCTCTATCGATTCAGACCACAATGCTTACAAAACTAATAATAAATTGGAGCCATGCACCAGGGATGTTTCACAGCAGCCCTGATGCTCTGTGGACCCCATGCAGCCTGCTGAAGGAGACACTGAGCTGTTCGCAATCATATACAATCATATACCCGCCTCCCAAAATCAAAATAAATAAAAACCGTCCCACGTCACGGAAGTTGTTATAAATATATAGTTCTCAGATGGGGTTTTAAGACCCCACTGCCAACCGGTCATATGAGCCCAGGGACCCCCTGAGGATTCCCTCCTACCACGTTCTGAAGGGAACCCCTTGAATTCCTTCCCCATTTACCCAAACACTATTTTAATCTATAACCATAACTATAATCTTTTTAGACCCCCCCCCCCCCCCCCCCCGCCACCTAATGATTAACCCGGAGCCACATAAATCCTTCAAGATTAATATTAAGTAATGTAATTTACATAACAAACCGCGTGGCAACTAAATACTGAATTAGCCTATATAGACCCCCGTGGTATAAGGGGTTAATATCTTAGTACCATGGGATTCCTTTAAGGAATCCCAGAATACTTAGGGTTAACTAAGAATACCATGGCATCCTTAAAAGGACCCCCATGGTATGGGGTAACATTTTAATTATTTCAGCAGCTGCGGTCCTTTAAGGATCTCTGCGGCATACTATAATTATTAGGAACCACAGTATTACCAAGAGGACCTCCGTGGATAGGACCTTCATGGCATATACTGTATGTTAGATTTAGATGCCATGTAGGTTATTCCAGTACCTCCATGGCAAATAAGTTGATGAGACTTCCATGGCATAGGGCACCGTTTTAGTTCCATGGAGTTCTCTTGAATCCGTTTTAGAGGCATTTTTCTGCCTCTGCGGGTGGTCATCAGTATGCAAAGGATTGGGGAGCTTACAGGAAATTTAGGTTTGCAGGTTACATAGCAATTTGCACTCTAAGTACATTGGAATGGGGCCCCATTGTATTACAATACATTGAAAACATATATTGATCTTAAGTACTTAAAAGATCGTTCTAGTTTATGAAACACATCTAATGTCTGATAAAAAACGGGGGGGGGGGGAGTACAAAGCATGCAATGCAGAAAATCAGTACTAATTATGATTGTCTGCTTCTAATTATTTGTATGGATTATTATCATTCAATGAGATAACAAGTCGGTCTCTTTCCGCTCCTGAATAAATACAATTTAACATTGACATCTCTGAAACTCTGAGAAGTAGCTATTGCAGTTCTTTAGTATTCTGGCCGAAATGAGTACTTGAAATTATTTTCTGTGGAATTAATTAGTTACATAGTTATTAAGGTTGAAAAAAGACTTTCAGTCCATCAAGTTCAACCTTTTAAGATCTCCTCTGATCTGCAATATGAGTATTAGTTATTAATTAATTAGTTGTTAATTGTTAATTAATTATTAATCAACTATTTATTTATTCCTTTATTTATTTTAATTAGTAATTAATCCAGAGGAAAAAACCCAAGTGAAACTTAGCCAATCGTCTCAAAGGGAAAAAAAAAGAATTCCTTCCTGACCCCAGATACTGGCGATCAGATTTCTCCCTAGATCAATACACTCTCTCTAATTATGCAGGATAACCCTGAATTCCAATTCCCTTCTTAATTAGAAATAAATCCAGTCCCCTTTTAAAATTATCTATCGAATCCGATGTCACCACCTTCCTTGGTAGAGGAAATTTGGTTAGTCTTTCTTCATAACTTAGCCCCTCCATTCCCCTAATTAGTTTTGTTGCCCTCCTCTGTACCTTTTCCAACTCTAAAATGTCCTTTTTATGAAGTGGTGCCCAAAATTGTACTCCACATTCCAAATGAGGGCGTACTAGAGATTTGTATAGTGGCAGAATTATATTCGCTTTCCTTGCTTCTATACCCTTCCTAATACATGCTAATATTTGATTTGCCTTTGCTGACGCTGCTTGGCTTTGAGCACTGTTACCTAGGTGGTTGTCCCAAATCCCTTTCAATATCTGATACCCCTATATTTGCTCCTTTACGATTAAAAATTGCATGGCTATTTTTCCTTTCCAGATGCATACATTTACATTTATTCGTATTAAATCTCATCTGCCATTTAGATGCCCATTCCTCAATTTTAAGAAAATCCCTTGAAGGGAAAGCATATCCTTATCTGATTTAATTACCTTGCACAACTTCGTGTCATCAGCGAAAATGGAGACACTACTTTCCAGTCCCACCTCCAAGTTATTAATAAATATGTTAAAAAGGAGAGGACCTAATACTGAACCCTGAGGAACCCCACACTACCACATTAGTCCACTCGGAGTATGTTCCATTTACAACAACCCTTTGCTACCTGTCTTTAAGCCAGCTCTCAATCCATGAGCAGATATTTACTGCAATTCCTGTATCCCTTAGTTTGCACAATAGTTTCCCATGTGGCACTGTATCAAAAGCCTTTGCAAAATCCAAATAGATCAAAGTTCCTTGCCTTGATCCAAGTTCCTACTAACCTAATCATAGAAACTAATTAGATTTGTTTGACATGACCGATACCTCATAAATCCATGTTGACTCCTACTGATAATCCTGTTCATATGACATATTCTTGTATATTATCCCTTATTATCCCTCCTAAAAGCTTTCCCACCACAGAAGTGAGGCTCGCTGGTCTGTAATTCCCCGGATTTGCTTTTTCTCCCTTTTTTAAATATAGGTATCACATCTGCTTTTCTCCAGTCATCTGGTAGAGACCCTGTGTTGAGTGAATCTTGAAAAAATCAATATAATGGATGTATTCCATCAGGGCCTGGGCTTTATTAACATTTATTTTTTCCAACCTCTTTTGGATTTCTTCCTGCATTAACCAGTTATTTGGGGAAGGTAGTGTAGCCCCATTATGTTGCAGTGGCCCAACCACTGGTACCTCCCTTGTGTATACTGAAGAAAATAACCTATTTAGCCCATCTGCCTTTTTCTGGTCACTAATTTTCAGACGGCCTGTGTCATATTCTAATGTTCCTATAGCTTCCTTCCTCGCCTTCATACCCATTAATATACTTTAAAAATATTTTAAGGTTAGTCTTACTCTCTTTTGCAACTAATTTTTCATTTTCTTTTTTAGCTAGTCCTTGTTTTCCTTGTACTCCCGTAAACCAGTCTCTGTCCCCTCTTGTTTGTATAATTTAAATGCCTGTTTTTTCTTGATCTTTAAATCACTGTTAAGCCACGTTGGATGTGATTTACTCCTTTTACTTTTATACCCACTTGGTATATGGTGATAAGCATGTATATTTAGTAAGAATTTAAATGTTGTCCATTTATGTTCAGTATTTTTACCGATCAGTTCTCTGTCCCAGTCTATACTTTGTATTGCTGCCCTTAGACCGTTAAAATCTGCCCTTTTTAAAATTAAGAGTTTTTGTTGGCTCCTTAAAATTCTGTTTTTTAAATTTAAATCTCAAATGAGACGGTGTTGTGATCACGGTTTCCCAAAGGTTGCTCTATTTCAACATTTAATACTATATCGATATTATTTGTGATAGCCTCATTTCTAGTAGGCTCTTGTATAACCTGGGCCAGATAATGATACCTGAGTGTACTCAAGAACCTGCTCCCCTAATGAAGGGTAATACATGAATCCCACCAAGTTATGTGTATTTGGGGAATTTGGTATTTTTGGCCCTCTGAAAAATCTTAATTCCGGGTCATTTTGAGAAATATAGTATTCTGCCCGGAACGAGTACTTGAAATGAATTTCTGAGGACATTATGCATGTTATTATATGAATCCCACCTAGTTATGTGTATTTGGTGAATTCGGTAATACTGACCTACTGGAAAGTCGCTGTTTTGCTAAATATTTTGCGAAAATTTTATTTTCTGGCCCGGAAAGGGTACTTGAAATTAATGGCTGTGGAATTTTATGAATGTTATTACATGAATTCCACCTAGTTATGTGTATTTGGTTAATTTGGTATTACTTACCCTCTGGAAAGATGCTGTTCCAGGTCATTTTTGTGAAATATTGTGTTCTGGCATATTAAAGTGTTAAAGTGCTAGCTAGGGGGCCATCCTATGTCTCCTTTAAAAAAAATGTCTCTCAACGTAGGTGAGATGCTACAAGGACTGTTTTTCTTCACTCTCTAACCCTGACATATGCATACAGCCTGTTCAAAGGAAATGCTAAGTTTGAAGCTCAGCAGTCTGCAGAATGGTATCCACTACATGAACACACTACATCCCTAACATCCCCGATTTGCCCTATCAATCTATATAAACCCCTTCCCATGGCAGAGAAAGGGTTGAATAGTAAACAAAAATTGCACAGTGATGTTATGACTCCTCTGTCTATAATGCACTACCTCCAATGGGCCCGGGGATACTTGGACTCCCCAAATAACCAGTATGAGCCATGCTATGGGCTATCCTAAACATATATGCCATGGAGATCATGGAAGGACCTCCATGGAACCTTAAGTAAACCCCCTATGCAATTTCCTAATATATATGCAATGCCATGAAGATACTGTAAGGACCTCCGTGGCATCTAAACATGAAAAGACCCCTGTATTATATATATAAATATATATATAACCAATAAATACAGTGGGACCCCTATGATATTCTCAATTGACCCTAACCACTAGGATGGTCTATATAGACCCCCCTGGTGTACTACACTTAACCCCTAATGTGCCATGGGGGTCCTCAAGGACCCCAATCGCACCCTTAGTAAAAAACACTAATACTAATAAAACAAAAACCTACAATACACCAAAAATGTAATTACACAAAATAATAAAACCCTAAACTACATAAAAAAATATTTACTTCCTTACCCTAATGTCCATTCAGCGATGATCAACAATGCCCTAGTCCTTGCGCTTCTGCCCTCAACCAAATGGGCTGTTTGAATGTAATATTCATTCTTGCTTCAAACCATTGAATCCTCTCTTCTCAGTCAGGAAATGGCCCATTGCAAAATATGCTGTTGCTCTATAAAAGAAAAATGACTTTAACTAACGAAGCTCCTCCTTCGAGGAGCTTCCCCACTGCAAAATGCTTTTGCCTTGCATTTGCTGCTTAAATAGTACATTTTAAAAGTTCTGATTGGCTGAAATAGGTGTCAATCATATTTCTGCCAATCAAAATTCATACTGCATACTTTAAGTGTGGAAATTTTGATTGAACCAATCAGAATGCCCAGATTGATAAGGTCCATCAATCTGAGCATTCTGATTGGTTCAAATAAAATTCCCTTTAAGGGTTAATTTTTAAATGCTTACAGGACCTCTATGGCATTGTATACATATTATTAATTTTAGATTACACAAAGGTGTATATATATATATATATATATATATATATATATATATATATATATATATATATATATTCTTATGGGTTTCATTTTAGATTACACCGAGGCATAGGGGTTAACTGTAGGTGCCATAGAGGGCTTTCCGTTACCTCCATGGCATATATGTTTAGGGTGGGTACCATCCTTGCAGAACCTCCATGGCTTGAGTAGTCTGTAGATGCTATTGGTGTCCTTCATAGGGAGTAGAGTAAGCCCGGGTGTTCCGAGTGCTTGTAGATGTGATCGGCAGTGTCTTCTTAAACCCCCTGCCGATCACTTATAGTTTTAACTGACAGCTCAGCAGCCTTCACAGCAGTGCTGCATGGTGACCATAACTGCATCTGGGCTGCAATAAGATAGCCCTGAATGGTGGTCCCCAGTCTACAGTGAGGTTTGATGTAGTTTGGATTGTTATGGGTGCATATCTGCACAAATAAATCTGCCACAGTTGCAAGCAGCTTTTTTGTGTGCAGATAAGTTAGGGATTGGAATGGGGCCCTACGTGAGGTTCAGCAACTGATACATATACCTGATGTTATCTTTAATACATTACTTTTCTGATATATCCTATCGCTGAAACTAGGAAAAATATGATGAATTTAATCATAATAAATGACACTAATGGTTAAATGAGGTAGAAATTCTTGATGTACTATTTTGTCTCATTTTCCTAACATTTAAATTGACAGGTGAATAATACAGAAGAATTACAACTCACTGCATAAAAAAGTTATTTGATGAAAAACATTGTTTCTAATATATAATTGTTTCTACACACTTGTTTGTTATAGCATGCCATACTAACTTATCTAACTATATGAAATAGTGTATCAAATTAGCCAAAATGTTGGTGAAAAGATTTGATGTCCTTCCATATTCTGCTTGAGAGAGTGAGATACATTAAGACGTCTTATACTGCTCTTTATCAGCAGTATAAAAGGATTAGGTAGGAAGTACTGAGGTTGCCCCTGACGAGACCACAGCTATCGCGGGATTGATATGTGCATCAGGTGCCTAGTTCTGCGTCTATGCAAGTGTATTAGACTTGCATCTCCCTGTACTAAATGTCCCTCACTCAAAGTAAATAAACCAGGATCCCAAGGGTTCATTACTGGATAGGTGAGATTTTGTTAAATTTAAGGAAAACAATATCCAGTATTAGAAAAAAAAGGTATTTGTATAGTGGGGCAAGATAAAGGAGCCACCTGTCTTCCCTAACAAACAGGTTTCCTTCAATTGCCTTTTTTGTTGTTGTTCAGTCATGTCCAACTCTCTGTGACACTATGGACAGCAGCATGCCAGGCACATCTGTCAACCACTGCCCCTCTGAAGCAATGAACATTAGGTTGATAGAGCTCAAATAACTCATCTATCCATCTCTGCCTCTGCCGTCCCCTTCTTCATGTGCCTTCAATCTTTCCCAGCACGAGAATCCTGTCTTATCATGATATGAACAAAACTGCAGCTTAAGGTGGCTCAAGGTGTAGCAAGATGCTGGGAAAAATAGGAGTGCTACTAAGGATAAAAATATGGAATAATGAAGAAAAGAGAAAAAGAGCAAGTATCCTTTTAAATTTTAGTGCACTCCCTCTGCCTGAGCAACAATACAGAGAAAACTCAAAATGTAAAACTTAACATTTATTGATGAAGTTAAAAATGACTGGTATAAAATCCTGACACTCTGACATGATAAAGAAATTGGGGGAAGTGTGTGAAAATTTGCATATTCATAAATATTCATATTATAGACCCTATATATCAAGTTATAAGAACCTATACATCCATAAAAATGTTGATTAAATATGATAATATCTTACATTTATAAGATATCTACTAATCTATGTGACCTTATATGATCCAAAGAATAAAGTGCTGAGTGCTAGCAGTGATCATACAATATACCAAAAGGTAAAGTGCCAGATTCTAAATTATATCAGAGAAGAGAAAACTCCCCCCAGTATAATATACCAAAGTGCTGAATATACCAAAGTGTTGAATATGAGGATCTTAGGGTCTATGAACGGATACATAGGTGAATAGATTAAGACTTGACATTAAATTGTTATTTAAATGTCACCACTTCCACTTCTTAAACTTAGGAGCCTTGGTGCATATTGTCGTATCCCTAATAGGGTATGTATATAGCCGAATAGCTCATTTTAAATATAGGGAATAACGTACACTGTGTAGCATAGATAGGTGGTTAGCCTGTATTGTTGAGTGCCAAAGCTCCTAGCTATTCGCGCGTTGCCTATGCGTCTACGTCTGACGTCATAGGTCAGCGTCACATAATAGCGCAGCGTTCAACCCGGCGCACGTTTCCAAGAATTTCATCAGTGGTTACCGGGAATGTGCCAGAGAGGCTATTTAAGCCACTTAGGTTGCCATAGCAACTAGTCTAGAAAAAGCAAAAATTATATTAATACATTTTATTAACAAAATGTGGCTAAAAACAAGTAATACCAGGATGTTAAAATATAAAATAGAGTGGGAGAAGAATAGAGAAAAATATATAAAGCTGCAAGTCAGATTTATATATCTGGAGACTTGCCTTCTCTTGATACATATTGAATACAAAGGGCTGATAGCCCCTAATGAAATATAGCATATAAAATTTAAAAGGATACTTGCTCTTTTTCTCTTTTCTTGCTTATCATGATATGGCAAAAATATTTGAACTTCAGTCACATCATACCTTCCATTGAACAATTTGGCCTGATTTCATGAAGTATTCATTTATTGTATCTTTTTGCAGTCCAAGCGGCTCTATGGTGCTCAGCCTTCTTTATGGTCCAACTCTCACATCTCTCATATGCTACTACTGGGAATAGCATAGGTCTAACTATGCAGACCTTTGTTGATAATGTAATGTACTTACTTTTTACTAACTTGTCCAGTCTTGCCATAGCATTTCCCCCAGAAGCAAACATCTGTCAATTTCATGGCTACAGTCCCCATCTGCAGAGATCTTGCATCCCTGAAAAATAAAATCTGTCACTGCCTCCACTTCCCTATCTACAGTGCTTTGCAAAAGTATTCACCCCCTCTGCATTTTTTCTATTTTGTTGCCTCACAACCTGGAATTAACATGGATTGTTTGAGGATTTGCATCATTTAATTTACAGAACATGCCTACAACTTTGAGGATGTTTTTTTTTTTTTTTTTATATTGTGAAACACACAACAAATAGGAAAAAATCAATGTGCATAACTATTCACCCCCCTAAAGTCAATACTTTGTAGAGCCACCTTTTGCGGCAATCACAGCTCCAAGTCGCTGTGGATAAGTCTCTATGAGCTTGCCACATCTTACCACTGGGATTTTTGCCCATTCCTCCTTGCAAGCTCCTTCAAGTTGGATGGTTTGCGCTTGTGAACAGCAATCTTTAAGTCTGACCACAGATTTTCTATTGGATTGAGGTCTGGGCTTTGACTAGGCCATTCCAACACATTTACATGTTTCCCCTTAAACCACTCGAGTGTTGCTTTAGCAGTGTGTTTTGGGTCATTGTCCTGCTGGAAGTTGAACCTCCATCCTAGCCTCAAATCAAAATAGCACCATCCATCTTTCATTCAACTCTGACCAGTTTCCCAGTCCTGGCTGCTGAAAAACATCCCCACAGCATGATGATGTCATCACCATGTTTCACTGTGGGGATGGTGTTCTTTGGGTGATGTGATGTGTTGGGTTTGCGCCAGACATAGTGTTTTCTTTGATGGCCGAAAAGTTCAATTTTAGTCTTATCAGACCAGAGCACCTTCCAACATACCTTTTGGGAGTTTCCCATGTGCCTTTTTGCAAACTCAAAACATGCCATTTTGTTTTTTGCTGAAAGTAATGGCTTTCTTCTGGCCACTCTGCCATAAAGCCCAACTCTATGGAGCGTACGGCTTATTGGCGTCCCATGTACAGATACTCCAGTCTCTGCTGTGGAACTCTGCAGCTTCTCCAGGATTACCTTAGGTCTCTGTGCTGTCTCTCTGATTAATGCTCTCCTTGCCCGGTCCGTGAGTTTTGGTGGTCGGCCGTCTCTTGGCAGGTTTGCTGTTGTGCCATGTTCTTTCAATTTGCTTATGATAGATTTGATGGTGCTCCTGGGGATCATCAAAGACTTAAATATTTTTTTATAACCTAACCCTGACTTTTTTATTTCTCAACAACATTGTCTCTTACTTGTTTGGAGAGTTCCTTGGTCTTCATGGCAGTGTTTGGTTAGTGGTGCCTTTTGCTTAGGTGTTGCAGTCTCTGGGGCCTTTGTGTATATGTAATGACAGATCATGTGACACTTGCACACAGTTGGACATCATTTCACTAATTATGTGACTTCTGAAGGTTACTGGTTGCACCAGAGCTTTTTATGAGCTTCATAACAAAGGGGGTGAATACATATGCACATGCAATGTTTTCTATTTCTAAAAAATAGTTTTATGTATATATATATATATTCTCATTTCACTTCACCAACTTAGACTATTGTGTTCTGATCCATCACATAGAATTCAGATTAACAAAATATTGAACTTAAGGCTGTAATGTAACAAAATAGGTAAAAAGTCAAGGGGGGGGTGAATACTTTTGCAAGGCACTGTATGTACATTCCTGACACCTCTTCTTTATCTGATCTGCTTCTGTCCCTACCATTTTTGTATTTTATCATGCCAACTTGAGATTACAAATTTTCTTGAAAAGCTCTCTTGATTTTCCCATTCAGATATTTTCTTCTATCTCTTTACATCACTCATTATAACATGTCTTTGTTTCTCCCCTTGCTATCTGGAATTCTGCATGTAGTTGGTCAGCCAGTTTACCTTTTTAGTTTTCTTTC
This sequence comes from Discoglossus pictus, assembly GCA_027410445.1. Taxonomy (NCBI): domain Eukaryota; kingdom Metazoa; phylum Chordata; class Amphibia; order Anura; family Alytidae; genus Discoglossus; species Discoglossus pictus. The sequence goes on from CM050164.1 coordinate 139,971,112, forward strand.
TTTTATGGATATTCTTTGTTGTGGTTTCTGTCCAAGGTTCTTTGGGCATTCTATCTAAAATGTTCAGTCTCTTACCCTTCTTTACCTCCAGTGCATAATCTCCAGGGATATTAATTTTATTTGGTATCTGCTTGGTCTGATTATTTCCCTCTTTTCTTCAGTATAATTCTCGGGTTTGCAGTAGGAAATTCATGATCTGAGACACAATCGGCTCAAAGTCTTGTTTTTGCTGACTGTATAGAGCTCCTACAGCTTTAGCTACAAAGTATATAGTCAGTCTGATTTCTATATTGTCCATCTGGTGAAGTCCATGTGTAGGGTCATCTCTGATGCTGATGGAAGAGGGTGTTTGCTATGACCAGAGAATTATCTTGACAGAATTCTTCTAATAGCTGACCTGCTTCATTTTGTACTCCAAGGCCAAACTTGACCATTATTCCAGTATCTTTTGGTTCCCTACTTTAGCATTCCGATTTCCTATGATGACTTGGTGTTATGGTGTTATATCTAGGACTTGAAATAACTGTGATGTCAAATGATTTGCCTTGAATTCAAGTTTAAATCATTCTGTAATTTTTTGGATTGTAAACGGCACTGCTTTGGCTACCCTTTGATTTACCATGAGGGCTACTCCATTTCTTCTGCTGAATTCTTGACTACAGTCGAAGTTATGAATGTTGTCTGATATAAAATGTCCCATTCCAATCCAAACTATTTCACAATTTCCCAGGATCTCAATGTTTAACCTTTTCATCTTGTGTTTGTCTTGGTTCATAGATCTGACATTCCAGGTTCCTATGCTGATAATTTACTTTTCTTTTCAGCAACAGACTTTACTTTCCCCTCCAGACACATTCTCAGTAGGGCAACCTCTCAACTTTGTCCAACAACTTCCTTAGATCTGTTGCTACTCAAACTCGTCCTCTGCTCTTCTCCAGTAATGTAGTAAGCACGTTCTGTCCTTAGGGGCTCATCTCTGGTGCCATAACGTTGTTTCTCTATTTGTACATTTCCATAATTTTATCTTGGCAAAGATACTGGAGTGGGTTGGCAGTTCCTTCTCCAGTGAACCACAATTTATCTTACCTCTTTGCTATGACCTACCCATCTTGGGTGACCCTACATGGTATAGCTCACAGCTTCATTGAAGTACACAAGCCCCTTCACCAAGACAAGGTAGTAGTAAAGAAACTATTTACCCAGAGCAGTACAATTAACCCTTTGGAATATATTTTTCAGCCATCAAGTTCATACTTCATTAATAATGTGACATTAAAGATATTGCTTATTTATAGCAACGCTAGTTTTTTTAGTTCTTATTTTTGGGACCTACATTTTATTATCTCCTACTTGAATAAAGAGTGAGAGACCGTTTTAACAGTATACTAATAACAATTATATTTAAACTATCATAGTTCTGTAAATATGTGCCCCATGGCTATAACGTTTTCTATTTCTTTCGGACCCTATCTGAGACATTACATGCATTTACCTTGCATGTTTATCTTTTTTTTTTAGGAATTTAAAGAGAACATAGAAGAGGAAGCAAACCAGGGTGACTAAGATGACTTCAAATATGATATGTGTAATTTGCTGCATCCTAATTTATCCCATGACCATGCTTTTGTCTGCTGAAGCTAATTCCACAGCCACTGCAATGGTTGATGTAACAACTATGGGTAAAGACCATTCTGTGTCTGTATCAGATGTGGCATATGCACCTCCAGCTACCACTGCTTCTAGTGTAGCAAGTACTACACTGACTACTGGGCCAAACTCAACAACTAACTCAAGCTTCTCTCAAGAAAGCACTACAACACTAAGTACTCCAGCAGTGTATAGTACACTTCTGACTCCAGCCACTCCTACAAAAGGAAATCAGAAGTTTTCGAATGGATCTACACATCTCACTACATTTACAACTAGAGCAGAATCGGCTTCTTCTGTCACAGTGTCAGTGACTACTTATACTGAGGTCAATAGTAAAATAACTGAGAATAAAACAGTGTTTCCAACCCAAGAACATTCAACATCACAAAACAATTTTACTTCAGGAGCAACAACTATTAAAGTAGATACATCCGCTAACGTGTCAGGTAAGCAGAATTATTTGGGTTAATAAAAGGGAAACCGGTGATGCAGGTAGAATTTTAAATAAGGTCTAATGTTTTCCTTAAATAGACTGTCACTAATTAGTTTCCCGGCAAAGGGCTAATAATAATAATAAGTATTGTTATTGCTTGAGCTTAGTTTACTTCGTTTGTATATGTCTAATTTGCCCATTTAAGTTCAGTTCAAAGGATTGTGGGATATCAGATCTGCTGGTTTCATGATATCCACTTATTATTTATTATCAATTGTCTTCTTGCAGTATAGTAATATAGTAACTAAACTAACTTGAGATGTCTATATTCACAACAGCATGCAACTGACTAATATTTAATCTACTTAAAAAGCATTTTCTTATTGTGAAGATAATTTGCACTAAAATCCTAAAGTGATTCTTAAAGTTAAATGTTTTTGTTTTATATACATGTTGTAACTATGGTGTTTAATTATTGTATTCTCCTCAATGCAATTGTATATACAATGCCACAATGTTTCATGCTTCTAGTGAATTATGCAGATGGTAAGATGCAGAGTGTCTGCTTGCAGCAGCATTATACTTATGGTGTAAAGCCCCTTCTCTGTGGGTCACAGATGCGAAAAATAGCATCCTACATGAGAGTTAACAGGAAGAAACAAGTAGGCTCCATAAGCTTATATCTGTTACCCTGAAAGCTTGTTAGAAGAAAATTAGGTGTAAATGTTATTTGACAGTTACATTCATAATGATATATTAAGTTACCCTGTTAAAATATGTATATAAAACAGAACAATATTTAAAGAGTCCCTTGAAGTAGTAGTTAATGGTTGAACTGTTAAGAAATTCTGGTGAACCTTACCATCTGTGTGCTTTCCTATCATCTCCAAGAGTTCTCCACCACATTACCATTTAATATATATGGTTCAGTGCCTTTTATAAAGTATATTGATGAGGCATCTAAATAAATGTAACCCTTCTTCATTTGGCTAAATAACAGGTCAAATGTAAAAGAAAATGACTTGTCAATGTTTCAATGTCAGCTTCACATTTCCTCAGATCTTACCACAAGTGTGTGTGTTGCCTTCTGCACAGGAATAAAGAATTAGAGAAATCAACACATACAGGAAATGTATAATCTATATGCCTTACATTCTATGAAATGGTCTCAAATGTACATGTGTGTAATTTAACTTTTTCTAGCTATTAAATGATTTGCTCTGTTTTCTTCTAGATGCAAAATTGTCTAGTCTAAAGGATTCCGAGGCCATCTTAACTTCTATATTTAGCATTTTTCTGGGTGTAGTTGTCTTAGCCGTTCTTGTCTTCAGTTTTAAGAAGTACAGAAGAAAGAGATCTCAGTATTCTCACCACCCACTTCGTGAGAGCTCATTTGAATCAGGTATTGCTCTATATTCTAAATATACAATTAATCAAAGGAAAAAAATTATCATGTAAAAATATTACAAAAACGTAAGCACAAGAAAGAAGCCACAAGGCAGGATGTATTAAAGGTTGAGGTTTTGACAAGAGTGTGAAAGTGGCTGTTTTTAGATCAAACATGTAAGGATGTAAGTCTAACTGGAATACATTAAGCTATATTAGCTTTGCATTCTCTGGTAGATTGCCACTCTTTGTAGAAAGAGATGGGTTGTGTTATGGCTGTATTCGTATACAAGTCCCTCACTGTATCTAATACAGACTGAAGAGTCCACCATGCCATTTCCCATTAGACTCCTGTACTCTCAAAGGTATGTGATAATACATGGTAATGTGCCCCATGTATTAACATATGATACTGTCATTTATGATGGGCAAATTACTAGTTTAAATGATATGTTAAATTGTCTGTTCTGTCTCTCTGTGCTGTCTTTCTCTGTGCACCCTCTCCCTTTCTCTGTGCACCCTCTGCACTGTCTCTTTCTCTCTATGCGCCCTCTTGTACACAGTGTACCCTCTCTCTCTGTGCACCCTCTCTCTCTCTGTGCCATCTTTGACTCTATCCCTTCCCCCTCACAGTCCCCCCTCTTTCTCTTCCTCCCCCTCTCTTTCTTTCTCTCTCTCTCTCCCTCTCTAGCCCTCCTTTTTTCTCCCCCTTCCTCTCTCCTTCGTCTTTTCCCTCTTCCTCGCTACCTCCTCTCTCCCTCTCTGTCTCCCCTTCTCCCCCCCCTTCTCTCTCTTTCCCCTAAAAGGTTAAAGGGACACTATAGTAGAAAAAAGTTATGGCCAGTTACAATTGTACATTTTATCTGATTTAGAACAACTATAAAGAGGTATTAAAGTTTACTACTTCCATCTGCTCACCTCTAGAAGGTTACCCTATTCACTCTGCTCCTCCCTTTCTTTAAAGTTTCTCATTTTGTGAAACTAACAGGCAGCAAGATTTGAATCTTAGTGTTGTAGGTTTTAGTGCAAGAGGCATTAAAGAAAATGGTGAGGTAAAATATATTGCACTATTATAGAAAGTAGAAAAAGTGTAACTCACTCCGCAATAACTTTCTGTGATATCTACAGTAAAACAATGATAATTATAAAAATTCAGCAGGCAGATTTTTAATTCTAATCATACTATTATAATTCAATGTTATAATGCTAAATACAATCAACATAACATCACCCTCAAATAATGCTGCTGCTTGTGACTGCACTAGTTCTGCGATATGCTTATTTGCATCCTTATTAAATTGCGATTCGGCCAATTGAATAGGGCTCTATATAAGCAAATAGCATATTTTTTTTGCAGAAGTTTTTAGTTCGTGAACTTCTATCCAAAAGCAAGGTTTTCGTGAACTAAAAACTTCTGTAAAAAAAATATGCTATGTGCATAAATGGAGCCCTTTTTAAATTTGCAGAATCGCAATTTAATAAGGCTGTTGGTGTTTTGCAGTGTAGCATGGACAGGCAGAGAGACTGAGGGAAACATAGTTTACCTATGTCACAGCTCAGTAATAAATTGCAGGGACAGAGCAGAGAGGCTGAGGAAAACAGAGTTCACTAATTTCACAGCTCAGTAATTAAATAAAATGCTGCAACTGCTTGATGTTGGAAAATAAGACTAGTAATACACACTGGAAGGAGGAGAATGGGATGCAACTGTCTATGAAGCTACAGCTGCTATGATGAGGAAAGTAGTAAATTACCTTGCAGTGGACTGTGGATGGAGTAGTTTGCTCGGTATCACTCCATCTGGAATACCTGGGCTATGGACTACTAACATTCAGTTCCTTGCAAGCAGGCTGTGAGCACACTTTAGAGTTAGTGAGTTCCAAACAAACTACCCTGGATGGAAGTTTTACAGGAGCCATAGCACAGCTCCCGAAATTTAATTTTAAAAACTTTCATAACTGTGAGTCAGCCTTCTGAGAGTTCTTACAGGAGCCATGGCATGGAGGCCTGTATCTCTAACACTTCAGATTTCAAAGTGACCAGAATTTTTGTAACCGATAATTCTGTTTCATGTGGATCATATATCCACCCCTCTGCATTCCATAGTGTAGGTTACTTACTGTCTTTAAATGCTGCAATTAAAAATATATGCATTTTTTTAAAACTACAGGTGTCCGGCATTCATTGAATCCGAAATTGGTATAAAAATCGTATTTATTTATTTGTGATACATTGAATAAAAAAATGATATTTTGTGTTTAAAACATATCCTGACCATTTATACTGGATAGTGGGAACTACAACTATTGTTATTAAATATATCTATCTCATAAAAGTGATTTATGCCTCAAAATTAACATTTACAAATTAAATATTGAATTTTACATAATGCATATTTGGTGTAGTCGTTTTATTTACCTCTTTGATCTTTTGCTTCTGTAGCTGACAGATATTCAGCCCCTGATGATACACTGGTGATTTCAGGAGGCTTGTATGATGCACCCAGAGTTTACAATCCTAATATGACTGTTTTAGAAGAGGATGAATCTCAACCTGATTATGTATCATTCAGCTCAAGACCTGGCCAGTTTAGACTTGAGTTCCTGCCAGGTGACAAGGAAATGGATCCTGTTTTTGATGGCTCTTCCTTTCAGCCATCTACTTCACTGCGCAAAAATGTCTGACAGCTGCATATTCAACACACATTTGAACCAAAAGTGCCTTTTTCATCAAGTTCTGTGATTTGTTTGTATAAAGTGTTGATTGTATAGGTTCAGATAATATAGGTTTAGATAATATGCTTATATATCTACAATATGTATTTTTATTCAGAATCTTTTGATTAGATTAACTTACATAATAGACCACCCCACTTCTCTCAGTCACAAAGGTTAAAATGCAATGTGACTTGTTGGAAGTAAAAGGGGGAATGATGACTACCCAGCAGTCCTCTATAATCCATGTTATGTATATATATAAAGGTGGGGAATGTATGCTTGAGGCCTTCAATAAGATTGTTTTTAAGTCCACAGCACAAAAAGCCAGTTGTGGCTAGCATGAGTCTGAGTTATAAAGTGATCTTTTGACAACTCACTTTTTTATTAATACACGTTAAATTATCTTCCAAAGGTTTGACAAAAATAATCATACTAACTATACTGTAATGAAAAAAACATAAATTAAAGTAGGGTTTGTAGGAAAGTCAGTTCTATATTGTGTTAGAAATGTTAATGTTTGTGTATCTACTATAAGGTTATAATCCATATTATCCATTCTATCCCACACACTCAAGGAAACTGTGCCTTGTTAATCTTATAGGGAGTCTGCAAACTCAAAACCAATTTGCCTTTTTTAAGCTACACCAAAAGAGCAGAGTATCCTTTACAATAGATATTTTCTACTAAAATAAATAATTCTTGAGATGTTTGTCATAGTTTGTGTCGCATCATAATTCTAATATGGGGACTGCAAATATTAATCAGCTGTTTTGATATGTTAAATTGTTATACAGTGTGCTTATTTGTTTCTGTGGTGGCAAAAAACACATACCTCAGTCTTATCATTCAGTTAGACCCCCCCCCCCCTCCCATATTAGTCAAGCAAGTGGAGTGACAAATTAGCATTAGAGAGCTACACAAAAAATACAGAATATCTCAGGAATTAGAGTAAAATGTATAGCTAGTTTTTAAAGGACCTGTGTAGTGTACATTGAAGGGGTTTTATTTGTATTTGAAAAAAATGTCAGTGTAGCTTTCAAAAAGTCTAGCATGGCAGCAAATAATATGGTCACTACAGGAACAAAAATTATACTGGTGAGAAAAAAAAATGAGTACAGACTACTGGCCACATACGCAGACTTGCTGGAAGCATGGAGAAAATTAGTTCTTCTAGTCCCTGAAGTTCAAATGTTAGTTTTAAAAGCTGTAAGTTTAAAAAAAAATGTATATACAAATTGCATCACTAATCAATTAATAAATAAATAATTGAAACTCTACTGTAGGACTACTACAGTGACCCTTTATGAAGAAGCCAATTTGTTGGGGGTGATGGAGTGACTTTAAGTGTACTTATTTGTCAGGATCTTCAGAGAAGACAAGGTCTGTAGTTGCTTATTATCTTTGAATTTTCTTGGTAACTTGAACAGTAAATACTTTTCTAGATACCCAGGAAATGTAGCACTTCATGTTAATACACATCCTGTAATATATTCTTGCCTCAAATGTATGTACTTATCCAGTCTGTGATTTTACCTAAAAAACACAGGGCCTTTACTTTCAATAACTTTTGCTGCCTTATTTTTGCCAATTTTCAGTGCAAATGCTAAAGCTTTATGATGTCCCTGTGATGGGACTTATAGATTACAGCCATATTTTTTTGTCATTATGTGCTCTTATTCAAATATACTCATTGAGACATGGGTATAACAATAAAACAAAAAATATTCCATAGCAATTTCAAGTATAATCAATAATATACAATGTTTTTAATGTTTTAGATTACAATTTAGACTACAGATGAATTCTCTTATAATATATTGGTTAGTACCTTGTTCATAGTTAATGAATAAAACTTGCAATGTTCAACTGTAACCAAAATGACTATACATAGCAGTTTACTGACTGTTATATTTTCAAATTTAAATCAGGTCCCTTTAGACTAAAATATGCCACCATAATATTACTGCTAGAGCTATAACATTAGAAGCTTCTTAGTAAACTAAAACTAAACGTTTTTCAAGAAACAAAGAAATGTACTTTCTATGCGCCATTACAATTCTTTTATTTTAACAGAAATGACAATTATATTTTGTTGCTGCTTCTTGTTTTTATCTCTTTTTGTTATATGTAAAATTTTGTAAAACATTCAAAATAAAGAAATGTACTTTCCTGGCAAAAGTGTATGTAATACTCTGCATTAAGCTGGCTATTGCAACAAGAAAATGTAATATACAAATAATATTTTTATTATTGCTTTATCTGAATACCTTCTTTCTAAATTTACTAAGTTATGTAACTTATTCATTTTGTTAATGTTTATCTGTTTTTTAATAAATTCTGATGCAATTAGAGTGTGTTCAATGCTGTTAATAAATGTCATGAAGAAAACTAAGACATGATATGTATCTATGAAAGGGCATTTGAACAAACAAGTATTGTAAACACTATCCAGGGATGTGATCATTTGGTTTATGTGACTAACTAGCATGTACAAGTATTTCTAAATGAGCATAATACTCCTGATAGCAATTATTTCCCTTGAAGGAGATTGCTCACCAATGCAAGAAGAACTTAAGTGAGTAAGAAAATACCTTTGCCTGCTTACTATAACTGATTTTTATAAAATGCCATCTGTCCTGGAGACAAAATTAGGACATGCTTATTAGGACACTTTATTTAACTGTACTTTCAAGTCTGCAAAATATCACTATTCTACCTGAAAAAGAAGTACACAAAAGAACAATTGTTAAAAGCGTTTTCTTACATTCAGTTTTGCAATATTCTTTTTCTGCTAGTTACTGTTGTGTTTGTTGTAGAATAATGTATCCCCTGTCAATGAGCAGAGATGTAGTTGATGAAAAAGCATATTTTCTGTCAAGATTTTTTTAAGCACGTAGCATATTTTTTTTTACAGAAGTTTTTTAGTTAGTGAAGACCTTGCTTTTGGATAGAAGTTCACTAACTAAAAACTTCTGTAAAAAAATATGCTTTGTGCTTAAATAGAGCCCTTTTAAATTTACAGAATCGCAATTTAATAAGGCTGTATAAAGCCAGAAAGGTAATATATGTTACTGTGAGCATAACAAGGGCCTTGTTAAAATCTGTAATAACCTACAGCCTTATTAAATTGTGATTCAGTAAATTTAAAAGGGCTCTATTTAAGCACACAGCAAATTTTATTTACAGAAATGTTTAGTTACTGAAGACCTTGCTTTTGGATAAAAGATCACTAACTAAAAACTTTTGTAAAAAAAATATGCTGTGTGCTTAAATAGAGCCCTTTTAAATTTACCAAATTGCAATTTAATAAGGCTGCTAATGGATACTCTTCTCCATAGTTAAAGTTAACTAGTTAAATTAAAACAACACCTGCTAACAACACTGACCTATAATCTTAATGCTGTGAACCAGACATATCAGCTTGTGTCTCTCTTTACAAGCATTTTCTCCTCATTATGTCCAATTAAATTAACTTGGAACACATATAATTAACATGTTCCAAGAGATAACAGAGCAAAGAAAGGTCAGACTTTGCATCAAACTGTATTATTTGAGCTTGTTATTTAGGGTCCACCAATAGCCTTCATAGAATGTGATTTTGTATATTATTTGATTATTTTTTACTATTCTACAACTAATTTAATGATCTAAATATGTGCAAAAAAGGAGAAAGTTGTACATTTGCACTTATATTTTATATATCCGATTGTTTGCATTTTTTATTTTTTTATTTAGCATTTTTAAACATAACACATCTACTTGACTAAGTCCTGAGCCAACTTGAACAAAGTTATAGAAAATGAATGAAAGTTAAACAACATTAAATTGTATAGATGAGGTATTTAGAATTGAATCCCATATTTCCCCTTTTCTTACAGGGACATTTATTATGCCAAGCTCATGAAAATTGTATTCTAATGCTCGATTTTTATTATTACCTTAATTTCATTCCAGTTGGGAGGGGATGGCTAGTTCTATTCCATTTCACAGTCATAGGTACCTGTAAAAGACAAGCCTTAACGTCCAAGGGTAAGTTATCCGGGAAAAAATGAAAAAGAACTAGTTCAGGAGTTCTGTAAGTTGATACCTAATAAGAGAGATACATATTCAAGGCACTTTTCCCAGAATTGGCAAAGAACTGGGCATTCATACCAAACATGGTAATGAGACCCTACTTGGCCACAATTTCTGCAGCAATATTTCAATTTATCAATGCCAAAATTTGAGAAATCCTTGTTGGTACATAATACCATTTGTTAAGAATCTTAAAAAAAACTTCTAAGTGGAGATTTTTTTATGAATTGTCCTGTGATTTTAATTGCTTTGCACCAACTCTCTTCTGGCCATGATTTTTCTATATCTCTCTCCCAACTTATAATTTTGGTAGTTTTGTCACTATTTATACTATTGGTGAAGCATAATATACATTTAGATAATAAATGGGTTTTACTTTCGTTCATTATTGGTGTTTACAGTTCTGTTGTAGATCTGATTGATCTGGTATAAAATTCAGAGTTTTCCCAGGCTATTTTACACCTGAGATAATTAATCCAAGACATTTTTGTAAGAAGATATTTCTCCTCAAGTTGCTCCAATGAGGCTAACGAATCATTAACATAAAAGTCCTTGAGAGTCTTAATACCTCTATCTAACCATTCCAAAAGAAAAGGCAACTTTAATTCTCTTTCAATCACGTCAATTGGAGTTATCACACTTGTAAATAAAAATAGATTATATCTAGTCAATACCTTCCCTCAAAAGTTTAGTCCCGAGCCAATTATCTCTAAATTAACCAGAACACCAGACCGCCCAGGATTATGTCTAAACAATAGGGAATAAAAACTTCCCTCTTGGATACAAGATTTTTCACTTACCCACCATTGACTTTCCTTTTTAAGGTCTAGCCATCTTAACAGGTAAGAAAGCATTGTGGCATCGTGGTACACTTTTAAAATAGGGTAGGTTAAACAACCTTTGTTAAACCTTCTAGCAATTATCTTGGTCTTAACTCTGGGGGGCTTACCACTGTAAATTAATTTATCAAGCATTCTTTGTAAACGATAAAGTAAACATTTAGGTATTTGAGGTGGAATAAACCTGAACAAATAGTTGACATTAGGAAGAATCACCATTTTAATTGCCACAATCCTTCCTGATAAGGACAGATTTATATATTTCCAAGAATACCTTTATATCGAATAACATCAAATATATCCAACACAATACCTAGATGTTTAAACTTTCCACCTGCCATTTATATTTATATTTGTCTTCTAATTACTCCTGGGTTTCAGCAGGTATTTAAAGCCAGAACTCCAGTCTTTGTGATATTAAGTTTATAATTTGAGGATTTTGCTATAGGAATCTATAATTTGATGCAGAGTTAGAAGGGAATTAGTTGGTTCTGATAAAGTCAAAATAATATTGTCCACATATAATGTGATTTTATGCTCAGTTCTTCCTATATTTATACCTTTGATTGACAATTATTTACGAATTGTTTCTGCTAAAGGTTTCGATCATCCATGCAAAGACTAAGGGAGAAAGTGGACACCCTTGTCTGGTGCCATTTGTTATATTAAACTTAGTTGACTTCACCAATCCTTCACCAATGACATATGCAGATTGTAACGAGTAAAGGGCTTTCATAGTATGAGTTGCAAATTTGTCTAACCCACCAGATCAAACGCTTTTTCAGCATCTAAAGAAAGGAAAGTAGATGGCAGCTTGATGATTTTAGAATAAGAAATTAAGTTTATTAGCCTACGAGTGTTGCCAGAGCTTTGCCTGTTAACTATGAAACCTGTTTGGTCCGTTAAAATTAATTTAAGGATGACTTTATTCAATCTTGTTGCCAGGATCTTAGCATAAAGTTTTACATGAGTGTTAAACAGGGAAATGGGCCTATAATTCCTACATTCTGCAGGGTGTTGCTCTGGCTTCAGGATTGTAACTATCTTCGCTTCTAGTGTTTCAGAAGGGGCTCTTCCCTCCCTCTTAATTTCATTAAACATATCTTTAAGCAGAGAAACAAATACTTCTTGATATGACTTGAAGTACATGTTTACAAATCCGTCTGGGCCTGGCGCAGTGTATAATTTTAATTCTTATATAGGTAAAGACATTTCTGAATTTGTAAAATCCTTATTCAAATTTGAAGCTCCGCTTCACTAATTTTAGGAAGTTCAATGTTCTCTAGAAATGTAAGAATCTCTGCAGTTATAGAAACTATATGTCCCTTTGTCTTCTTTCAAACTGTATAGAATATGGTAATAATTAAAAAAACTTTAGCAATATCTTCTGGTTTACAATAACAACCTTGCTTATCTCTGATTTGTTCAACTCTGTAATTAATTGTTTTTTTCTTAAATTTATTAGCCATTAATCTACTAGCTTTATTTCCAAAATGATGTTTTTGTTGCAAGGTCCAGAATGAATTATCTGCTCTTTTCTGTAAAATTATTTTTATTTGCTGTTGTATTTCTTTAATCTGGCCATAATTATGTTGGTTTGGATTAATGTTGTTGCTTCTTTCTAATTTATTTAAATGTATATATGGCATTCTCAAAGATAGACCATTTTCCTTTCTTTTCTGGGTTTGCTATTTTTATCTATAAATCTCTAATATTGTGAGCGTTCCAAAGCAAGGTTTTTGAAAAAAACGAACCAGAGTTGAGGTCAAAATATTTAGCTATTTCTTCTCAATTTTATTTGATCACATTCTTCCTCCAATAAAGAACAATTCAACTTCCATATCCTATTTGCATAATAGGACTTTCAGTACTAGTTTAATCATAGCATGGTCTAATAAAAACCTGAGGGCATATTTCAACATTTTGCACCAAGTATAGAAAATTAACATTCAACAAAAAATAGTCTATTCTAGTGTAGGAATAATCACGTTCTTTTGGTTGAAAGACCCTCTATACAACATATAGATCATGTTTTAATAGGATGTTATGAAATTGCTTAGAAGATCTAATCATTTGAGGATCTGGAGATGACTGATTAATTGAAGTTCTATCTATCGTTACTATCATTAATCATATTTAAATCGCTGCATATTAACACAACACCTTGTGAATAATTTTTAAGGATGTCTAATTTTTCTAGAAAAAAAATGGTTGTTCTTTATTTAGCGCATACATATTCATTATTGTAATTTTTTGATTGTTTAATGAACCAGACCATATTAAGGGCCTCATTCAATTGCAATTTGGCCAATGCAATAGGGCTCTATATAAGCACAGAGCATATTCTTTTACAGAAGTTTTTAGTTAGTGAACTTCTATCCAAAAGCAAGGTCTTCACTAACTAAAAACTTCTGTAAAAAAAATATGCTCTGTGCTTATATAGAGCCCTATTCAATTGGCCAAAAGTATCTTCCCTCTTGATCTCTTTCAGTTAATTTTTCCTTAGTCTTTAGTTCCTTATTAAAAAAGTATAGAAACTCCTCTCGATTTAGTTCGGAAATGCAATTTGTATTTAATTCTTAAAATCTTATAATTATAATTAGGAATCTTATCTTCTTCCCAATGAGTCTCTTGTAGACATAAAACATCAGGGTTTTTTTCCCGAAAATTAGCCGTTAACATATACCATTTAGAGGCTGAATTTAAACCTTGTGCATTTTGGCTTATTATTCTCAAAGACATAATAAAACTATAATTTTTGAAGTCATTCGGAACCCGCCATCCCTCCCCAAATTTTACTGAGTAGCTCAAGAGGTGATCAAGACAAAAAACACACAAACAAAAAATAGTGAACGGGCACCACATTCCAGGGGAGTCCCAGGGATCCAGACCCCCTTTGGCGATCCCGAAACCTTCTGGCCTGGACTTCCCTGTGTCTCCTGTAATATGGCTTGCACACAGAATACACAATAATACATGCTCAATAAAACTTATCAATACAAAAGGCATAACGTCACTATTTACCCCTACAGAGCTCCTCCCGAACATCAGAGGGGTGGGCACTATCTGGGTATAGTTCCTCGTTTGAACGCCAGTTAATGGCAACCTGCCCCAGGGAACTAATAAAATGTCAATATAGACTAACCTACCAGCTATCTGACCAAGCATCTTATCAATAATGGATTGTTTCTTAACCCTATTTCTTCAACCGAGAGGCGAGAGCTTGACAAAGGAATAGAAAATTAACATATGATTTAATCCATTAAAGTGGAATAAATTTAAGTCTTATAAATGTGAGTAGTGTGATTAAATATTATTATTCACATTATTCTACATATTGAAACAAATCTTTTGTTTGAATGTTCCCCCAAAATACCTCTTATTCTGATATTTTTGCTTATTGTCCAATCATCCATTCTGTCTGATTTATAGCTTAATATCTTCATATCTTTCCTAACTTCCCTAACTTCCTTCTTTACATTTTCATTTTCTTTCAGGATTTTATCTTGTGATGATTCTAACTTTTCTGTGCGGACCACAAGATAATTGATTTGCTTTGAATTGTTGGCTATTTCTTTTGTTAATTCACTTTTTAGTAAACTTTTCAGCTCTTCTAATAATGATAGTCGGTTATTCTTCCTCTATTGGAGAGCTTTCTTTCTGCTTGTCTAATAGTGAACATGCTATAGGCTCTATCTGTTCAACTGTTGAGTCTGTTTGAGAGAGGGTCGATATATTTAATTGAGATCTGTCCTTGGAACATGTCTTCTCTACAGGAGAAAAGAAGTTCCCAGGTTTTGTATTAGTTTGTTTTTTAACATCTTTTGATTTCACTTGAATGTGATGGTTATCTTTATTCTTCATTTTAGCTATTTCCCCTCTTTTTATTTTACTAGACACTGAGCTAATTAACATCTAGAGGTTACACTCCCCTCCCCCCTCTTTTTGCTATACTTAAATAGTCATTTTCAGCCTCAATCAACAGAGATATAGTATATTCCTCCACTATTCTTTATAGCAATTTTCCCTCTTATTTAAAATTATCAATTGTCTACTTTGTTTAGCTCAATATAGGGAAGTTTAATACACTAAATTATTAGAAAAACAATTTTAGAGATAAACATAATCTGACCAATATCACACATTAGAATACATGATTCATAGTCGAAACAACCAAACAATCCAAGACAAAGGATATGTATAATTAGCATCAAGTTCTTTGTTATAGGTCGAATAGACTAAACACAGACCACTGTTAAGTGGAAAATAGTCCTGCAATTATGAGATAAATTTAAACACATATGTAACGCTTGTTATCAACAGTGTGACAATGAACTTGTTTGATTAGTTCAAAAGAGGCTCAAGTTTCTTTAAACTGATGAAAATTTTACTCTTGGCCAGGAAATACCTTGCATTAATAATAATACCATAACCTGTTAAGGCTAAAACAAAAAATCAGTCCGCTCTTTCCAGCCAGATTGAACTCTGGGTCGTTCTATAAGCAGTTAAGGAAAATTATCAGTGAAGTCTCCATGGCATATATCAGAGTCTCTATGACATCTAACACCATGGAAATTGTTCCTCAGATATGTTTCTGAACCTCCCAGAAAACATCACATTTCAATATAGCAAGCAATTGATTCTTTACTTGTGGCTCCAGTTGCTAGACAGGGAATATCTGAACCAATAACACAATAATATCAGACAGCTTTTCAGCAGAGCTTGTGAGGAATAGATAAGGGACTAGAGAACCATCTAGGCTCCTTCCTAGTCTCAACCATCCTTCTTTCCTACCGAGATCTTCAATTGTCTCCAATTGGCCATATAACAGCTTCTCCCTCCTGTTTAGGGGAGCCTCTGGGACTTCTGCTGTAATACCCTCCACTTTGATGCAATCTCCAAACCTTGCAATCCGGAGATGCAGCTGCCACCAGTCATCCCCCAGACAACGCCGGCTACGAGGATTCCTCTGCAATACCGCATCTCTGCGTCTCAGCTCTTTTCAGTGCAATGGGCATCCTCTGCATATCCCTGCAGCGTCCCACAACCTCACCACGTTTTACTCCACTTCTGACATTCAGCTGTCGGACGAGGTGTCAGCCAGGTAGCCCAACAGCAAGTGTTCCCAGGGGTTTGGTGACCATCATCGCCCTGTTAGCTTAGGATACTAAACTCTTCCTGTATGTGGCCACCTACCAGCTGCCAATTGTTTGTATTTTGACTATCTCTGGTTGATTTAATCCTAAAAAGGTGCTTACCAAAGAGCTGAAGAAATTTACCGAAAAGAAACTTGAAAAATAAAACCCTTGAAAGAACCAAGATTTCATAATGTAACTCAATTGTTATAGACTAAAAGTTATTTAAAAAAGGATCTATTGTCAGACCACCATCGACCATGTGCTCTCCTCATCTTTGGTCCTCAGCACCATTCTAAAAGCTTCTACAACCACTCTTAAATCTTCAAGTATAGTAGGAAGGGAAATGTGTATATGTGCTAGCTAGAATTAAAAATGTAGTCCTTCATAAATGCTGTAATGCCTTGTGATGTAGAGTAGTTTAATCATAATCAACTTCTAGATATTAGCATCGCTGGATAGACCCCACAAGTGTTCGTAGTGTACAGAATAGATACTTTACATTATGGTGCTCTGTATGGTGATAAACAGTGTTACACATTGTTGAGAAGGTAAGAGTGTAGGTCATACAGTACAAAGAGATGGTAGAAGTGTGAAGTGAGAAAGTTTAAGGGGGTAAATGTAAAGTTTACAGAGTAGAGCAGGGGTGGGCAAGTTTGGTCCTGGAGAGCCCCACACAAGCTGGATTTGATGATATTCGTGCTGCATACAGGTAAGTCAATTACTTCTTCAGTCATCCTGATTGACTCACCTGTGCACAGAAGGGCTATCCTCAAATACAGGCCTGTGTGCGGCTTTCCAGGACCTGCCCACCCCTAGAGTAGAGGAACTGAGAAAGTGAAAAGATAACATATTTGGAGAGAAGGTTGGAGGTCAAAGCCTTACTATAAAAATAAAGGTGTAACAAAAGAGTGAATAACGAAACAGAGTGAAGTGGATCAGAAAAGAAAAATGGTGGATATAAGTAAGTGAAAGGGATACAAATATTGGAAGTGAAACAGTATGAAGACTTTGGAGTTGCGGGCAAGATCAGTGTCAAATAGCTTAAGAAGTGAGTACATTTTTTTTATAAGTAAGCTGAGGCGGAGATAACTTTTAATGTAAACTTCTTTGTTGTTTTACTTTATACCTTCATATTAGAGCACTCAAACAAATATTGAATTAATGACAGAGTATAGTGAAGTTATTTTTATTGATAGATTTAAAAAAATTAGACAACTTGAAGAGCATGCATAACATTTTGTAACAATTTAAAAAAAGGCACATAAAAATAAACAAGGAAACATTTTAAAGTGATCAAAGAGATCATTTTTACTGAACCTTTAGAGAATTTCTTGGACATAACGTAAAATATATTTGTTCCAATACCAGAGTAGTCATAACAGTCTATCATGCATTGTCTTACAAACTACATAAACATATGTAATTAAGATAACTAAACAGGCACTTTCAGAATATTTGTTAATAAAGTCCTCACAATGTGTATAAAACAGCAGATTGTCTTGTTTGTCTCTTCATTACTATAATGTTTAATATATTTTAAAGTACTTGAATGACTTGCTCCAGAGCTACATACATTGTTTTGGCATCAACATTTGTTTTTTTAATTATGATTTTCATACCATTAGCAAATACAATTCCAAAAGGGCTCTGGTTTGGCTGGACAGTCACAACTATGTTTAACCACTAAAATGGTATGTTTCTTAGGAACAAGGCTTCAGAGTTAAAAACAACTTGATGCCCCCATTCATGTTACAAAAACAGTTAAAATACCATTTTAGATATATTGCTACTTTTCAATGGATTATTGCATTTTGTGTTACATTAGCATAGAACTAGAAAACAGATTAATGTATACTTTAAAGCTTCTTTGCATAGGTTTGTTTAGGCATAGGCCTATAAGGCCCAGGTTTAAGGCGGTGCAAGCAAGAGACAGGGAAGGGGAGAAAGTGATATGGAGGAAGTAGGAAGGAGATAAACATGGTAAAATAATAAAGAACAGAAAGAGGCAAAAGAGAAGCGAGGGAGATTCAGAGAGGGGGAGATTCAGAGAAAATATGAGAAATAGGGGGCAAGTGATATAGATAGAAACATAATTATTTTTTTAATGTATTTTTTGACATTCAAATATGAATACAGATGTAACATTTATTTTCTATATATATATATATATATATATATATATATATATAAAAATCTATTCCTATATATTTATATAGATATAAAAGATGTTCTTGAAATATATAAAGCTAATTGAATAGTCATGGGGATAAGGTATGGGGGTGGGGGGGCTATGAACCATGTGGGCCTATGGTAGCAAAATCACCAAATACACCATTGCTTCTTTGTAGCTGATTTAATAAAACTGGATCTGGTTATGTTTCACTGAACATGTTTCAATACAGTGAGTGAAGCTTCCCCAGTTCTTACGTTAGCTATGGAGCTTCTTTTTTATGCTGGAAAATCTTTGGAGAGATCCTTCTAACCTGAAAAAGATTTTTGATACCATAACAGAATAGTTGAATAGATGTCACAGGATGGAACGTGCCTAAGAAAGTAATCTAAAAAACAATAATTAATTTTAAAAGCCATTTTTTCCTTAATATAAAACTAATTAAATAGTTTTTCAGCAGCTTTCATTTTTCTTCTTCTGTCCACCTTTGAAACGGCAGCCCAGCCAGCTTCTCTCATCTTTTTTACAGCTGTATTCCTAAGTACATGACCTGGAGATTTCAACGCTGAATCAGAAAGGGTCTGATGAATATACAAATAAAGGAAAATATATAAATCACTGCACAGTGCAAGCCTTGTAAAAACTAATTTCAAAGCAAATATCTAGAGCTACTGTAATAATAAGATGCAATTACAATCATTATTTGATAAAGGTATTAGGGCCCCAGTCAAATGTACAAAATATTTTAGAAACTCAAACTGATAATGTTGTTTGATATTATAAATAATTTAACACTTGTTAAACCAAATAGTATTGCTTATGCAAGTTGATCATAGACAACATATTATATACATAATTAAACAAAATCTGGGGCCTCAGCTAATTAGTTTTTAATCCCTGGCAAAACATGAGACATCTGAAACTTTTCACATGAGTATGGTTCTCTATTTAAGTAATAACCAGATTGTTGGAAGGTGGTTGACCATGAAGAGAGTTGTTACTTGTTAGCTCTAAAGTGAGCTCGCAACCTGCCTAATGTACACATTAAATAGATTATGAGTATGAAACACAATAGTCATCATAGCAACTCTACCCATTAACTAATATGATAATATATATGTGTTGATATTTGAATCTACAGTGCTACAGATAGGACATTAACCCCTTTGCTGGTCCTCTCTAGTACCCATACGATTTTTGGCTCCATCTGCGGTTTATGGGTTTGAACACCAGTGGATTTGTAGCCATTTAAGAGCAATTTGGAAAAATAACATTTACAGACTTGACAGATTAAAGACTTTGTAGCAACGGAGTTCTGATTTTGAACGCCTGTAGGGTTTTTCCGCCTGTAACCCGCAAATCGTTTGCGGGTAGCTGTAAGAGGCCTATTTAATAGCCGTAAGTCTAGAGGGCTCCGTTAGGGGGAATGTTTAGGAAAATTCCTGTAGTGGCCCTATCTTTAGTTGACGAAAAGGCATTTGATAGGGTCATCTGGGATTTTCTAGATTTAGTTTTAAATAAATTTGGTTTTGGCAAGTTGGGTTCTCATGCAATAAATGCTTTAGACACCAATGTATCATCAAATGTGTCCAGTATGGGATGCAGATCTGACAGCTTTTTCGTGGGTAATGGCACAAGAAAAGGATGCTCTATCTCTTTTATATTTGTACTTATTATAGAGCCTTTGATTGAAATAATCAGATGTGCAAAAGCTGTTAAGGGAATTGTAACTGGCAATCTAAAAAGTAAAATCACAATATTTGCAGATTATATTTTGTCACACTAATAAAATCCCTTAAAGTCAATACAATATCTACATAACATTATAGATTTATACTGTAAGGTCTCTTACTATAAATTAAACTCCTCCAAAACAGTTTTAACATTGAATTTTAAAAGAGAAGAACATAATAAATGATACATTTAGCTTCAGTTGGAATAAAAATGGGATTAGCCATTTTAGAATAGATTTTATACCTAATCTGAAATCATTAGTTAAAAATAAATTTGATGTTATTTTAATTTAAATTTAATTTTGATGTTTTTCATGTAAACAATATTTTGATTAACTGGAAAAAAATTAAATCTATCATGGATGGGTAGGATAGCAGCTATCAAAATGGTTATACTACCAAACATTTCTTTTTGATGCATCCTTTTACAAATACCAAAATATATCTTAAATAAATTCCAAACCTTGATAGATCAATACATTTATAAGGGGGGAAAAGTTCAGATCAACAAAGAAGTTGTATTGAGGCAATTTTCAAGAGGGGTCCTTGCTTCACTAAATATAATTGAATATTCTGAAGCAGTGATTCTATCAAATTTATTTACGTTTTGTTTTACTGATTAAATAACAAAATATTTACAAATTGAAAAAAGTTTATCTCAAACTTTCAAGTGAAATACATTATGGTATAAGGTTCTGGATAAAAAGATATTAAAGGAATTGCCATTAGTTATAAACTCAAGTTAAAATCATGGTACATGTGCAATGGAAGATGGAATTGAGCACAGTTTTGGTCTCTCGTTGTCCCGATACAAATGTTATAAGTGAGACTTCTACCCATTCAAAAAGAAAATTGGGAACTATGGGGTCTGAAGCATTTGTCTGATTTATATTTTAATAGATCATTTAAATCCTTTAAAGAAGTGGTTAAAACATATATATGTTCCAAAAGACAAATGGTTAATTTACAACACTTTGAAACATGCAGTGATTAAAACTAAATTGAATTTATCAAATATAAGCGGTCTTACTCATTTTGAAAATAAATGTGTTGAAGAAAAGTAAAAGTCATTCCATTTCAGATTGTTTTGAAATTATTACAGCATCCATTAAATCAAGCAAAACCATAGGAATGCTGACGTGGGAGAAGGAATTACATATGGAGTGGGATGTAAAGGATTGGTTCAGAGCATTTAAAATAACTGAGCATAATATAAAATGTGCCACTCTCAGAGAAACCTACTTTAAACTTACTCCGAGATGATAAATGGTGCCAGCAATTCTAGCTAAAATAACTCCACAGGAACAGTCAGGAAAATGCTGGAGAGATTATCTAGAATTAGACACTCAGACACATATGTGGTGGTTTTGTGACAGAATTCAAAGTTTTTGGTTCTTATGTATAACTCAAATTTCTAAGATAATTAAATGTGATTTACAGTTGACCTCAGAACTTATATCATTCCATATGTTTACTAATAACATTACTTATACAGCTAAAGGTATTTAATACATATTCTGTTAGTAGCTACATGGTTGATTACATTACGTTGGAATAAAAATATACTTCCAGCTTTGAATAGATGCAATTATGGTATTCCCAGTTGTAATATATGGGTGTGAGAGCTGCACCATTAAGAAGACTGAGTGCCATAGATTTGACATATTTGAATTGTGTGATGGAGAATACCCCTTAGAGCTCCTTGGACTGTAAGACGACCCAGTCATACTAAGGAAATCAAGCCACACTGTTCTTTGGAGGTATGATCATGAGGTTAAAGCTCAAATATAATTCCCATATTATGAGAAGACAGAATTCACTAAAGAAGACTTTGATGCTGAGAAAAAATTTAAGGCACCTGAAGAAGGAGTTGGCAGAGGTGGATTTGGATAGATGGGGTAATTGAAGTAATGAACATGAGCTTGATGAATCTCAGAGGGGAAGTAGCTAACAGAAGCCTAGCGTGCTGCGATCCATAGGGTCTAAACTAATTAACTGAACAACAACAGAAATTTATATAAATCAAATCAATAGATCAGAGTATCTCTTGGTAGAGGACTTTAATCAAGATCCATACACAGCTGAGGCTTTTCTCAGTTCTCTACAGTGTGACTGCGTTGAGCTCTGACACCCTATGCATTAATAATGCACAATGAAGTGTCATAAAAATTTAAGATTTTAAAATTATTGTGAATAAAGAACCAAGGAGCCACAATTATCAATGCTGCTTTAACACTACATCTACAGATTATACAACATACATTGCTAGGACTCACTGCACAAACTGTTGAGGATGGGGGATAGTTCAGGTATAATTTCTTAATCAATCCACCATCTTCGCATATACCCTGAAATATAAAGAAACACATGCTTTTTCATAAAGTATAAAAAAATACAATATATTTTTTATCATAAATATGTTAATTGACACCATAACAAATAACCCATTTAACATTATCTTAAATATACTCTGATCAGATATGTCACCTTTACATCTTAGTTAATATTCATTTAACATAGAATTATTTATTAAACAAGCACTTTTTTAACATCTTTTAAATTAAAATATACCACACATACATTATATATATATATATTATATATATACAGTATATATATATATATATATATATATATATATATATATATATATATATACTGTATATATATATAAAATTAATCTGACTGACATACTTTGATTTATGTTAATAGCAATTCACCCTTAAAATTGTTAGATATATAGCCTTATATTAACGTCATTTACCAGAATATCGTTCGGTTCAGAGCTATCAGAGTGAAAGTCAAATTCCAAAGCAACTTTTCTTTTCTTTGCAGATTCTTGTTGAGCTGGATTTATTTTTTCATATTGCAGCTTTTCATGCTTAGATGGAGTCTTCACTGAATAACACTAAAACATTAATTACACTTTAACATGCAATCCATGAACTAGAAAAGGTTATTCACATTATTCAGATATCTTTCTCATTATTATCATCAATACAATATAAGGAGTACATACAAATTGTCAACTTTATTAAATTATTTCACACCATCTTAAAAAGTGAGTTTACAAAGTTCTCCAATGCCGTATTCGGAGCCTCACAAGTTCTCTAGCATGTGATGTGAAAACAATTTCCTAAATGCTAAAAAAAGGCCAGCCTAACGGCCCTTTCACCAAATATATGGCTTCCTCAGAGGCTGTGGCTATTTGAAAAAACAGCTGTGATTTCTGGAAGTGATGAACCATAGGTGTTTGAAACCGGAAGTGACATCAAGTATAGTGAAGAAAGTGTTATTGTAACATAGAAAGTTATGTTCTTTCACATCACGAAGAGCACTTATAGTAAGGTAAATGGCCCCTTAAAGCTTTTTGGGGACAGAGAATGCAGATTATATATATATCTACAATTTCTTTGTAGGAGTTTCTGGTTCAAATCCCCTTTTCTTGTCCTAATTTGACTTTTTCCAGGATACAAAATTACAAACTATTTGGATCATTTTCATGCAACCAAAACAAAATACATACAGTAAAACAATACTTACATCTAAATCATACACAGTCACCCACCTACATACCCCCCACCCACCCCTTGGCAATATTCTCATTATTTACAGAAGGAGGCAATACCCAAAGCCTATTATATAATTAAAGTAACATCGCTAAAGGCAACAAAAACATATATCTATTAACAAGAAGGCCCGGCAAACATTTCTTCGTCCCATCTTGCCCATTTCTTAACCACTGATAATCTTAACTTGGAATCGAAACTTAAATATTCGATTTCATACTGTTTATTCTTTTCCATAGTACTACAAATCTCATTCCATTTAGGCAATTCCCCACTTCTCCATCTCTGTACAATCCACCATTTAATTACCATGAGAACCTGCACCACTATCCCTATTGTTTCTCTAGACCATTCCCTTGGAAAAATATGTAATAGAGAAGCTTCTGGGTTTAAGGTAACTTCCTTGCATCCCATACCCACCAACTTGGTGACACACCTTTCCCAAAGCCCTTTGATCTTAGCACATTTCCACCACATGTGGCTTTGGGTGCCTATTTCCGAGCACCCTCTCCAACACAGCTCACTATATTTGCTTGGATCTATTTTAGACAGAAGCTCTGGAACTATGTACCATTTTTGTGTAATTTTAAAGTGGATTTCTCTGTAAGTTGTACAAATCAAGTTATCTTTTGTTAGCTGATACGCTTTTCCCCAATCCTCCAGATTTTTCTTAATTCTAAAATCAGTTTCCCAGCTTTCCATGGCTACAGATTTTCCAGAACTTCTGTACTCGTCTAAAATTTTTAAGCATTTCGACACTGAACTCTTATTACTTGTACTTAATGACAAGAATTTTTCGAGAGGTGTCAAATCCCTGACTGATCTTACATCAAAACCTTCTTTTGTTAATGTCTTCTTAAGGGTCAGAAATTGCAGCCACATTGATAGTGGGACCTCTTTCACTCTCCTCAGTTCCTCAAATTTAATAAAGCCCTAATTTCTGATTAAATTCTTAATTTTATCAATACCCCATTTCCCATAGTATTTCTTTTTGATGGTGTAAATGTGTTCTAAGACACTACGACAGAACTAGCGCAAGGTTTTTCCTACTTAAAGTTTACCACACAAACATTGTATTACATATATCACCCCTGTAGTGGAACAGTTTAAAAGTTCCTTTAAAGGATAAGTTCTATTATTGTTAGGATTAACTAAATTATTTCAGTTCTTCATATATTTGACATACTTTACAGTGGCTTGTATTAGTTTTAGCCACTGCTCTTTTGTTGATTTGAAGGCTGGATATTCAGGTAACTTTGGGCTAATATCTTCATCCATTTTTAACAAATACCAATGTTTGTCAAAATTGTTTTGATTCCTCTACAGTCTGGTCCATATGTATGTTTCTTATTTTGCTATCATACTTGCTTTTTTCATTTTATTGGAATTTAAAAATTCTGTTCTCTCAATATTTAAAGCCCTTTTGTAAACATCATTTAACACCTATTGGGGTATCCTTTTTTTTAAATTGCTGTCAGTTCATTTGCTTTTATTTTAAATTCTTAAATATTGCTGCTATTAGATCTCAGTCCTAAATATTGTCTAAAGAGTATTCCTCAATTTAAGGGACTCTGGATGTAAACTATTCCAGTGTAAATATTAGTTAGTTGCAGTTTTTTTTTATTATTTTGTGTTTTTTATGTTATCTTCTCTATCTCTGCTTATCTTCAAGTCTAGAAAAGATAACTCATAAGTGAATCTTAGACCCCAATAATTTTTGTTCAAAAGTGTCATGAATTTTTAAAACTGTTTGTCACTTCCCGTCCAAAATACCAGGACATCATCAATGAACCTCTGCCAAAGTAATATCATATCTGTGTAATGTTCCAAAGAGTAGTGAAATACTCTTGTGGCCTCCTACCACCCCAGGTAGAGATTAGCATAACTGGTTGCACAGGTTGTCCCCATTGCCCTAACTTATTTCTGATGGTACTAGTTTGTACCAAAGTTAAAATAGTTTCTGGTCAGTATAAATTCCAAAAGAAGGAACCAGCAACTCTTATGTGGACCATGTACAGTAAACTGTTTCTGGACCTCAAATAATACTCAATAGCTTTCAAACATTTTTGATGGGGGATGCTGCTGTACAGCTGTTCTATATCAATACTAATCAATTTTGTTTAACTTAGTACATTTAAATCTTGTAGTTTTCGAAGTGTGTCTACAGTGTCTTTGAGCTAAGAGGGAAGGGTTTCTACAAAATATTTACTGATGTTATTTGTAGGCTTACAACTACCAGAAACTATTGGGCTACCTGAGCTAGGTGAGACCTTTTGTAAATTTTAGGTAGGCCATAAAAAGATGCACGTGTATGGCTCTTGGGCAATAGGCAATTATATTCATCCTGGGTGATTATGGCTTTTTCCTTTGCCTCTCAACATCTCATAGGTTGCCAAATCACCCAATAGTCTTTTACACAAAATTGTCATAGTCCTCATTGTCTGCTTGTTTAATTGTAATCATTTTATTCTCTTGCAACTCCCACAAAGCTGAAATTCCAGGGATAGTGAGGTTCTTTTGATAATTTTGGCCCTTCTTTTTCCTCCAAATCCTTTGTGACTTGATTAGCAAATATTACTATGTTTGCATAATCCTTAAAATCAGGAGTGAATTTGCTGGATAATGTCCACCTGCTAGTAGTTTCATTTTTAATGGTGGATTCACTTTCTTCCAAAAGTGCTATTAGATTTTGAAGGGACTCATAATCATCCTGGTATAGGCCTAATTTCTGACAAATTTGGTCTTAAAATGTTTATGTAGAGCTGATTTCCTATAAAAAGATTAAGATACTTTACATTTTCAAAAAGGTCAGTTTTAAAGCAAGTGACTAGATGTGTTCTTTTTGTTAACTCAAAACTAGATATATTTACTACCAAATTATATCTTAAATATCTTAAATCTTCATTGTTACTATTCATTAGATCATCTTTTGTCCTCTCTAGAAATATTGGTTGTCCTTAATACTTAATTCCAAAATAACCTTAGAAGAAATCAAAGACACAATTAAATCTCTAAAATTAGGTAAATCCCCGGGGCCGGACGGCTTCTCTAATTTATATTATAAAAAATGTAGTCAAGTCTTGGCACCTCAATTAGGAACATTATATAATGCCATTTTACAAGGGGATCAAATACCCCCAGAACTAAATCAAGCACATCTGGCCTTTTTTCCCAAGGCAGGGAGAGACACGTTAGAGGTCAAAAACTATCGCCCAATCTCTCTACTAAATGGAGACATCAAAATACTAGCTAAAATAATGACGAATAGGATCTCTAGCTTTCTACCTAAACTTGTCCACAAAGATCAAGTTGGCATCATTCCACACAGACAAGCTGGAGATAATATAAGGAGAGTAATGAACATACTTCATCTAACTCATCACTCAAAAACTCCACTTTGCCCTTTAGCATTAGATATAGAAAAAGCCTTTGATTCCCTATGCGGTTTTAGCAAACTGTGGACTCAGAGGTAACTCCATAAATCTCCTCAAAATCTACTATAATTTCACTAAGGCAAATCTAAAATTACCTGGCCCTAAGAATACACTCCTAAAAATGCAAAGGGGCACAAGGCAGGGATGCCCCCTCTCTCCATTCTCCCTGGCCATGGAGCCATTGGCACAAACGATTAGAACCTCCCCAAAAATCCAGGGATTTGACGTTGGGTAACCAAAATTACAAATACTGTCACTTTGCAGACAATCTATTATGCACGTTAACAAACCCTACCACCTCTGTCAGAGAACTCATTTAACTTTACTTGGCCTAAAACTCACATAAATTATTTAGGAATTAAAATTACCTCAAATATCTCAGATTTTTACAAAAACAATTATATGGCTCTTTTTAAGAAACTATCAACCGACCTAGAGAAATGGAACAAGTTTCATGGTCTGGCCGAATAAACTCAGTCAAAATGAATATTCTCCCGAGAATATTGTATTATTTTAGATCCTTACCTATCAAGTTTCCCATTACAGACCTAGATAATTTCCCCCAAGAAATTATGAGAGTTATTTGGCACCATAAACCTCCTAGAATTAACAAATCTGAAATGTTCAGGCACAAAAAACAAAGGTAGACTTTCGTGCCCACACCTTAAGCTCTATTATAGAGCGGCACAAATCTAATTTCTACCTCAAGCTCATTCGTTAGAACATCAACCTATCTGGGTACAAATAGAAAATCATCAACTACAACCCCTAGGATGGGATAAGATTATATGGCTTCCAAAAACCCGGCGTTCGCGAATTAGAAATTCTAACCCCATGATCAGATTGTCCCTAACGTATTGGTCCTGGGCCAACTCCAAATGTCAATTAACATCTGAATTGTCTCCCCTACTCTCTCTAACCACTTATCCTTCCTTTTCTAACAACCTTTCCACTGACTCAAAGGCTTAGTGGAACGTTGATGGCCTAGACAAAATAGGTGCGTGGGGAATTGATGATCAAAGGGACAACTTTATTCTCTCCCTTGCGGAACATTTACATTTCTGTAAATTTAGACATTTCATAATGACCCTGAAAAGGTCACTAGGCCTTCCCAAGGCTAATTGGATGACTCCCATCTGCAAAGATGCTCCATTAACAAAAGGCACTTCAAGGCCAAATATATGAAAACTTCAATAACCCCCTGAAAATCATAAACCTAAATAAATGAATAAATGGGATGAGGACCTGGGCCAAACCTGGGATATGGACAAATGGGAACAAACCAGTCAGAGATGAGCTAAAGGCTCTCTTAATTACAGCTTATTAGGAACCTCACTAAAGGTTCTTCATAGAACCTATATCACCCCAGAGAGACTCCATAGAAAAAAATCCTCAAGAATCATGTTTATGGGGATGCCCCGACATAGGATCCCTTATCCACACGTGGTGGACCTGCCCAAAAGCCCAAAAATTATGGTATGAAATAACTCAATTGGCCTCAAATCTCTTATTTACCCAGGTAACACCCTCCATTGAAGTTTGTTTATTGGGACATCAATCTTCCCTCCTAACTAAATCCCAGAATAAATTACTCCAATACATACTATTAGCAATTAAAAATCATATTGCCAAGAGGGGAAAAAGTACCAACCTTTGCTTAAAATAAATAATTAACAAGATAAACCACATAATGATTAAGAAAAAAATCATAGACACAATTTCCGACACATACTCTAAATTCTTATCCAGTTGGGAAACTAGGATTTCCTTGACCCACAGCATAAATTTAAGATAAAAAATGAAAAAAATAATAAATACATTTGTGTTGGACTCTTGTGTGTGGTTCTGAGGCGGGCTGATTAAGGAAAGTGGGGCCTGGCATCCTTAATGGAGATCGGAATAAACAGTGAGTTGACATTCTTTATTATTATAGTTCGAACCTTAAAAATGTAAAAAAAAAACTACAAATAAAAGATTAAAATTAATATATAATAAAATAATCCACCTTTACTCCCTTCCCTTTCCCCTTCTTATTATATATTTTGAAGTAAGCCCTGTTGAAGGCCAAACGGGCCGTCTGGACCACGGGGGGAGCGGAGGAGGACTTTATACAGCAGTGGGACAGTCAGACAGTGTGGCAGGTTGGTTTTAAGGAAATCGCAAATATTTGTGCTTGATGAATGATATACAGACCAGCAGATGTCTGTCTTTATTTCTATGACATAAGACTGCGTTTATGATGCCCTGTCTGACTTTTATAATCATATTGATACTACACATATCAATTTGTTATTACTATTAGTCCTTCCTCCCCCACACCTAGGTTTTTAACTTTTTTAATCTCACTTCCCTTTTTTTATTACATATGTCAATGTTATAGTTTCATACTTAATCCTATGATTAGCAGTTTCTGCAATATATGAGGGTTATTTATGCCTACATGATACTTAGACTGGTGCTCAGTTTTTCATAGTCTCCACTCATTTTGGCCATTCATGTTGGATAGTGGATTCCACCATCAATATGGGCCATTTTGGACAGACATTATTATCATCATATAGGCTACCCCTCTATAAATATTGTTACACTATATAATTATTTAGGATTAATGTTTTGAACTTATCCATTCACATTTACCCTATTTTTTTAAACAGTACTATATGCAGTGTTTTTTTGTTTCTTTTTTTTAATTAATTTTCCCCTTAATACATTTATATATTCATTCTATATTTTTTATTGTTGAAAAAGGAAAATGGTTGATAGTGATACTCACTTTGTAAATTAATATTATATATCTTCGGGCCATGTTTATATTTTTTATTGTATCTTTTACACTGACATTGTACTAGCCATGGCTTGTTACTGATATCATTTCCCCATCTGTTGTATGTTATATTTACTTGTGAGCCACTAAAAGTTATTGAAAAAGGAAATATTGGTTGTAATGCCATGTTGGATTTCTCCTTATCAGAGATTTCATATTCAGATGAAATAATATTTGAGATAACTTGTGTCCTCTTACATACATTAAACTTGTAGGCTCTATGTTGCTGCTTTCTTAATTTTTTTTTTATTTTTGAACATTTCGGTTAAGTTGAATTCAATACATGAAATGATGTGTGGTTTTGAATTTATTTAGAGATTTTTTTACTTTTTTTCATTCAATTGTGATAAGTTAAACTGCTCAGAATCATCAACTCTAGGCATCATATAGAGGAAATTTCCATCCTCCTTTCTTAGCTCCCCCATCTGGACTTAGTGCTCACCTCCATTGGGATCCTTGGTCACAGGGTCCACTGGTATGTTCTCTCCTACTGCTCTTCAATTTATGGCTGGTACCTAGACAGTAGTACTCCACTGGGGATTCATTACTGGTTCAAAGTCCATCTCTGGTTCCTTCCAGAACCCGGGAGCATGGTGGCTCTCTCCCAGGCCCCCAACTGGCCTGCTATTACCGTCTGAGACTCAGACTCTACTGCTTCTGGTATACACTCATAATGTATGGTACCATCCTCATCTGTCCCAACCATAGCAAAGTTGGGCCTGGCCCATTTGTACATCCAACTTGGTGGTCAAAACCCCTCTTGAGATGCCTCGTGCAGCAATCCCATATATTCAGCCACTAACTGAAGCTCTTGCTGAATCAGGGGTGCCAGCAAATTAGCCTCCTGGGACCATGGGTCTAGTCCCAGCCATTGACAGCATTGAAAAAAACAAGTTATTCTGCCTCTTTAAGTCACCAGACCACATTCAGCATCCCCATACACTATTTCCCAGAGAGATTCCATCAGCTCCAACCAAAAATAGGGATCCCATCTGGGGGCACAAACAGATTTTGCCCACTTGCTGTTTATCCTCCAAGGTAATCTCTGTCCATACTAGTTCCTATAGCCAGTCTGAGAGCTCATGGCCCTGCCATACTCCCAGAAATGCCATCCATTGATTTAGAAGGACCGTTCACCTGCAGTCCTCCACCTCCTCTGTCACCTGGCTCTCCCCCTCTCTGTCTCCTCCAAGCCTGCAGAAGGTTTCTGCCTCCACTGGGGATAGACATTCCATGTCAGCAGAAATTGGGGAAGGGCAGTTAAGTACCTTTCTCTTCTCCCACTGGATCTTCTAAACTATTTGTGTCCAGAGGGTCACCAACTGATCCGTGGTTAGATCTGGCATAACAGCCCTCCACATCTGAAACCTGGGGCTGCAGTGACCTGCACAATATTATCACCTGTGTCCAGTTTGTCCTCCCCTCTGCAGTACTCTTTCTCTGGCCTTAGCTCCTGCACCATGTCCTTATAGGTAGTCTTTCTGCTGCTGGTTCCTGCACCGAGACCCCACTGCTGCCAACAAGTAGTCATGACCCAGAGATGAGGGGCCACCCCAACACCACCCTCTAGGTTGTGAATTTAAGGGTTAATGCTCAGTGTCCAGCCTGTAGTCAGCCCAGGAATGACCAGTCATTAAGATACAGGAACAGGCAATGGGATAGGACCAGAAGGAACATCATGAAATAAGCCAGTTTAATAAAATGTGGATGCCAGAATGAAATACACACAGTGTTTATGCATATACAAAACAGACAACAACATTTATTGATGTGAAACAGTATTTATGCACACTCAGTCCCAGCACTACACCTCCCCATAGGGAGGGGGTCAGCCCCAGACCCATATTATGAATCTCCCTCATGCTCTGTATACCTTGCAGGGGCCTTTTGGTATTTGTCCAGGAAAAGGATGAATTCACACATTAATGTTAGGGGCTGGACTTCCTTTGCCAGAAAGCCTTCACCCCAGGGAGAGTAATAATGTAAACACTTCACAGGCAAGGTGTATAGGTACCCTACTTACTTATTCTGCTGGCCAACTTCTGCCCCTCCAAATAGGTAACCCCTGAAACTGGACTCCCCTTTACTTGAGGGCCATTGGTAATACACTCCATTAAACTCCCTGGGAAAAATGTAGCATTTCAATACCAAACATGCCTGGGTACCACCCTCACATCAATCCACAGTAATAAAATAATTGCTTTCTGTTAAGGCCACACACACTGCCCTGTATAATACACACACATATGATAACTATGATTCAGCCATAAAGTTCAGTGGTGGGCCCTCCTGGGCATCACTGGTAGCATTGGTTCTAGTTAGGGCGATATGTTTACTAGACGTGGCTAGGCAACCACTGCCCAGAGTTGTCAATTCAATATGCACAATAGCAAAAACAGATCTACCAAAGTAGATCATATAGCATCACTCCTTAGGAGTAGTAAAATAAATAATAAAATTATATTATACTAGTAACTTGCCCGTCAAAAATGATGGCAAGATATATTGTCTTCTTTCCCCCTCTCCTGTGTCTCTTTCCCCCTCTCCCTCCCATGTGTCTCTTCCCCCCTCTCCCTCCCATGTCTCTTTCTCCCCTCCCCCTTGCCTGTGTCTCTTTCCCCCTATCCCTCCCCTGTGTCTTTCCCCCCTCTCCCTCCCCTGTGTCTCTTACCCCACCTCTGCCTTGCCATGTGTCTCTCCCCTCCTTCCGCTGTGTCTCTTCTCCCTCCCCTGTATCTCTAAACTCTCTAACCCCTGTGTCTCTTTCGACCCTCTCCCTCCCCAGTCTCTCTTTTCCCCTCTAACCTTACCCTGTCCCTCTTTTTCCCCTCTCTCCCTCCCCAGTCTTTCTTTGAACCTCTCTCCCTCCCCAGTCTCTCTTTGTCCCTCTCTCCCTCCCCAGTCTCTTTGCTCCCTCCCTCTCTCCCTCCCTTGTCTCTCTTTGCCCCCTCCCTCCCCTGTCTCTTTGCCCCCTCTATCCCTCCCCTGTCTCTCTTTGCCCCCTCTCTCCCTCCCCAGTCTCTCTTTGCCCCCTCTAACCTTCCCCTGTCCCTTTTTTTCCCCTCTCTCCCTCCCCAGTCTTTCTTTGCCCCTCTCTCCCTCTCCAGTCTCTCTTTGCCCCTCTCTCCCTCCCCAGTCTCTCTTTGCTCCCTCTCTCCCTCCCTTGTCTCTCTTTGCCCCCTCCCTCCACTGTCTCTCTTTGCCCCCTCTATCCCTCCCCAGTCTCTCTTTCCTCCCTCTCTCCCTCCCCAGTCTCTCTCTGCCCCCCTCTCCTTCCTCAGTTCTCTTTGCCGCCTCTCTCCCTCCCCAGTCTCTCTTTACCCCTCTCTCCATCCCCTGTCTATCTTTGCCTCCTCTCTCCCTCCCCTGTCTCTCTTTGCCCCTCTCTCCCTCCCCTGTCTTTCTTTGCCCCCTCTCATGGCAATCTACCTTTAGGCCCCACAAATGTTCCCTCTGTTCCCTCTTCTATCCCCCATACCCCCCTTCTATGTCCCCGTCCCCCCCGGACCAAAATGCTCCCTCTGTCTGTGAGGGGACAGCAAACTTACACTGTTATACAGGCTGTACACTACTTTACATTGTAGCAGATTGTC
Source organism: Discoglossus pictus (assembly GCA_027410445.1). NCBI lineage: Eukaryota > Metazoa > Chordata > Amphibia > Anura > Alytidae > Discoglossus > Discoglossus pictus. Next base: position 140,004,672 of record CM050164.1, read on the forward strand.
ATTTCTTCAGTGTTGTCACATGAAAATATATAATAAAATATTTACAAAAATGTGATGGGTGTACTTACTTTTGTGAGATACTGTATATATATATATATATATATATATATATATATATATATATATATATATATATATTTATTTATATATTTAATTATATTGGGGGCAGGGCAGAAGAATGTGGACCAGGGCTTCATTGATCATTGCTGGATGATTATTAGGATAGGTAGGGGTTCCCTTCACCACCACATGGGAGGATGGAATCCCCTCGGGGTCCCTTCACTGCATGGGAGTAGAGAATCTTCTTGGGATCTCAGCGGTTGTAGGGGTGATCTGCAGCGTGGTGTTAAAGCCCCCACTGATCACTTATGGTTCTAATCCCTTCCCTGTCATGGGGGAAGGTCAAAGAGCTGCGGTCAAACAGCCTTGATGCATGATCCTCACTTCATGGTGGGTTTTGGAGTGACAGGTGTTTTGATTCCTATGTAATCTGCACACACAAAAAACGGGTGCAGTTGGAAGCAGCCTTTTTTGTGCAAATACGTTAGGGATATTGATCGGTCCCTGTTCAGGAAAGTATTTACAGTATATTTTATTGTATAGGGTAATTTTATCTTTTGTCTAGTATTTTGAATCATTCACATGTTTTCTGAGATTTATTACTGTATGTTCAGTAGGCAATTCATTCATGCTGATGTAATTAACATTTTGATTACTTTCTCATTCACATATGCCCACTTGAGAGGAAGTGATGTCACTGTAACTCATTTTATGTTACCTGCCTTTTGCTTAATCATGGTTATACATAAGTATATGCAATTTGACAAATGGCTACTAGGTCTAAAATGTTTTTTGTGCTTTGAAGTAAGCATAATAAATGCACTTAGATTTGTAGTTTGGCCTTACACTGTGTACTTTATGTATATATACAACATTTGTAGAATTGCATGAAATGTTTCTTTTTTATTTATAAATTTGAAATATATTTATAATGTATATTTTAACAAATGTAAAAGTATCCAAACACTATGTTTTATGAGCATTTCGATATATGTAATGATTGCTCTGTCCTTGACCATTTGGGTAAGAGCACTTTCATTCATAACAGAAAAAGAACAGCAAACATGAAAAGTAATAAAACAGTGAAGAACACATAAAATGTTAACCTTTTTTGGTGTATATATTGGGGTTCTTGATGTAGACCAAGGAGATGTTTCTCCTTTATTAGACAGTTTGTTTGTTTCCAAGTGAGAAGGCAAATGTGACAGCTGAGACTTCTTTGAAAAAGATGTTAGATTCTTCAAATCAATTTTTTCAGTATTCTGCTTGGGAGTTTCCATGAAATATGTCTGTATATTCTAACAAAGACAAGTAAAAATGCATTATATTTATTAATTCATGCTTCACTTCAGAATAATGAAATATTGCAATTTTATTTATGTTTGCTTACTTTGTGCTTCATTTCTTTTTGTAAAGAAATCTTGGTTTCTTCTGCCTCTTTTGCAATTTTTTCCTATGAATAGAACATACGTTTATACATTATTAAACATTTCTATAATATAGAAAAAAAAAAAAAAACATAACTATAAATTGTATTTTGGAAAACACAAAAAGAGGGGGAAACAAGAAACAAAATAGCTCTATCAAAGGAATTTTTTTGGCTTGTGGTAATTTTCAACTAAAATATATTAATACACTGCATATGTTTTTAACATAGGGTCATTCCATGTCAATTCAACGAGGTCATGTCACCCTCCGACTCGGATTTTGATGAAACTTGGTGTACACTCTTCCCTTATGGTTGAAAGAAACCCCCTTAAAAATGTTTCACTCTATCTCAAACGGTTTAAATTTTATAGCACTTCAAAGCTTCATTAAATCTGCGTTGTCTGTTCCTCTTGAGATCCTCGGCACAAGATACCCTTGCATACTTTTTTTTTGATCTCTTTGAAATTTTAAACAGAGCTCAATAAAATTATGAGGATTTCAGAAAAAAATACACCAGCATTCAAAAATTTTCATAATGCCTAAAAATTGTTATACATTTTTGGTGGAAAAACTAGGTTTAGAAATAGTGATGTCGCGAACATAAAATTTACGGTTCGCGAACCGCGAACGCGTACCGCCGCAAATGTTTGCGAACCGGCGAACCGCCATAGACTTCAATGGGCAGGCACATTTTAAAACCCACAGGGACTCTTTCTGGCCACAATAGTGATGGGAAAGTTGTTTCAACGGGACTAACACCTGGACTGTGGCATGCCGGAGGGGGATCCATGGCAAAACTCCCATGGAAAATTACATAGTTGATGCAGAGTCTGGTTTTAAGCCATAAAGGGCATAAATTACCTAACATTCCTAAATTGTTTGGAATAACGTGCTTTAAAACATCAGGTATGATGTTGTATCGATCAGGTAGTGTAAGGGTTAGGCCCGCTTCACAGTGACAGACCAAACTCCCCGTTTAACGCACCGCAAACAACCACAAATAGTCCATTTGCACAACCGCAAACTCCCCATTTGCACAAGGTTGGATACCAAGCTAGCCATGTCCCGTTCTTTGTCCTCACTGATGTCATTGAAGGTCTCTTCCTCCACTCAGCCACCAAGGGTCCCCGAAAGGTGACAGCAAGCCCCCTGGGACGCCTGCTGTGTTTGGTCTTCCACCTCCTCAAAGGCACCTTCCTCCTCTGACTCCTCTTCTTCAGACTCCTCTCACTGCGTTGCCTCTCTCTGCATTATTATAAGGTGTGTTAAGTAGTACTACTCTTATCAGTTTAATACTTGTTACGTCACCTATCAGTGGGCGTGTATAAAACCTGCATTTTTAGAACCAGGAGATGGAAAAATATGCTGTGTTGGTCGTATCACTTCAATTTTGGGGCACGGCACGTGCAGTCAAAGGTGCCACCAGATAAGAGTAGTACTTACAAACACGCCACTCCTATCAGTTTAATACTTGTTACGTCACCTATCAGGGGGCGTGTATAAGGCCTGGATTATTAGAACCAGGAGATGGAAAAAGATGCTTTGTTGGTCGTATCACTTCAATTTTGGGGCACTTTGTGACATTAGCTTCTTACGCTCAAACATGTCCTTTACAAGCACCTGACTATGGGCAGATGAGCAGGAACTGCTCAAGGCGAGAGACAGAGTGGCGGATGGTTGAGAGGGGGCAAGGAGGACAGCAGTGGTTGATGTGGCTTATGATGCTGCTCCAGGAGGAGGATGGCGGCTTTGAGTTTGTGTGCTGCTTGTACTCATGTGTTGGTCTGGAGTCACCCAAACATTAGGTCACAACCTGTAGAGGATAAGGGAACCAGGCTACTCTAGACCTCATTCATCCTTACAGGTTTTGACAGATCGGTACTATGCGTGCAAGCTACTGTGACAACAGATATGAGGGGCACTGTGCACTTGCAGAAGTTGGTAGAGTAGACGCTGTAGGTCTGACACACACGCTTGTTTGTTTGAAATGTACACTACTGTTACACCAGATATGAGTGGTGTGTTAAGTAGTACTACTCCTATCCGTTTAATCCCTGTTATGTGCCTTTTTTTGGGGTTTGGTTGTTGAAGCCACAGTGCAGCACCAGAGGCCAGAAAAATTAGGCATGTACACATGCCTGAAAAATTAGGTATTGTTGATCTTGGAGCGAGCAGAGAAGAAGGTAGGCCTGATTCAATGCCCCATCCCTGCATATCCACACTCAGAGATTGAGGGGGCGACCCTTACAAGGCCACTGGCCGGAGATATAAAGGGGGGCCATCCCAAATAAGCACACAAGCGGGGACAAAGGTAGTGAAGGGGACATAGAGGCCCATGGACTGACGGTCGCCATCTTGGCAGGAAAAGAGCCCAGCAATTAAGCCAAACTGACCCAGCACAGGCAGCTACTTGAGTCAAACGCTGTACAATTATACCTTAATAAAGCTGAAACATGCAGCAGCAGGGATTCTAAACGGCCACACGGGGACAAGTAGGCTAACAGCCCCCACAGTCTCTGCACCACTCTTTTTAACAGATAACCCAAGGGGCTAACCAGGGACCTTGCCCACAAAAAAAAAAGCAGAATTTTATTGGAGGAATTATTAGTGTCTTTACCCCCCAAGAGAGGACATAATATACGGTATCTTTAGACTACCTGATGGCCAAACCTCCTTTAGCCCCAATGCTATCCAAGAAACATTTCAAAACTTCGATCAGACCATATATTCATCCCAATCCCGCTGCAGCGCATCTGACATAGAGTCCTTCCTACTACAGCAAGAAGTCCACAAAATACCTGTACCTCAATTGGACAGCTTGAACCTAGACATATCCCAAGAGGAAGTTAAATCTACAATCCAAGATCTTAAATTTGGCAAGTCCCCAGGGCCAGACGGTTTTACTCATCTGTACTATAAGAAATTTGAGCCCTTGCTTACCCCCGCACCTAACATCTTTGTTTAACGCTATACTAAATGGAGAACCTATGCCCCCTTAATTGAATCAGGCCGACCTCATAGTCTTTCCAAAAGAGGGTAGGGACCCGAATCTCAAACTGTATTACAAGGCAGCGCAACTGGCTTTCATTCCTCTGGCGCATTCTCCAAAACACATCAGCCGCTCTGGGTATTTATGCAAAATGTAAGCATGTCACCTTATACATGGGATACAGTAATATGGATTCCAGGCCTGTATACTTTTTTGAGAAACTTGAAAAACCCATTGATTAAGCACTCATTAAAAATATGGACGGAGATGAACTGGACACAAAAACTGGACTCTCGGGTATCAGATCTTACCCCTATCGTACCCAATCCCCACTTTAAGATACATCTTCCGGAAAGCTCTCTCAGTTGATGGAAGTCTCAGAACCTACTAAGGGTTGGTCCATGGTGGCATGACGACAAAATAATGACCTTTGAGTGGGTGAGAGATAGATACAATTTACCCCTGGCTGAACACTATAATTTTTGCAGGATACATCATTTTATATATACGATAAGTGGTAGGGGAACCCCCCAAAGAAACACCTGGCTACTCAAAAAATGTAGAGATTCCCCCTTTCAGCCTGGTATTATTAGCCTCATGTATGAACTATTTAATGAAAACTCATGGGCAAACAAACCAGACTATACCAAAGCCTGGGAGAGGGATTTGGGCACCGAGTTGGCAGACAGCACATGGGATAAAAGTTGGCAAGGCTTAAGTAGGGGATCTTTAAATTATAGTCTGCTTGAGACTTCAGTAAAGGTCCTACACAGGACATATATTACTCCTTTTAAGCTAATAAATGGGATCCAAAACGGAGCAGCTCATGTTTTAGGAACAGTGGTAATGAGGCTACATTTATTCATGTCTGCTGGGAGTGTTCGGCAGTCATAAGAGTATGGGAAGAAACATGCTTACTAGCTTCTAAAATGTTTAAGATTGACCTAATAAAATATTTTTTTGAAAGAAAAAAATACACATAGCTAGTAGTTGGAAAACCCCAAAGTAAAACTTTCAGGAATTAATAAAAAAATCAACTATTTACTGCTCAACGAGAGATTTAACCATGTAGTCTTGGATAGAATCACCCAGTTCCAGACATCCCTGGATAACATCCCCATTTAGTGCCCCCCTAATATAATAAAACATTTGTTAATGGTTGAAGCGACTTGGGGGGAAGGACCGGAGTGGGGGAGCCCTAGAGGAGACCCTTCAGAAGCAACCAGCGGCAAAATCATCCGAGGAAAGGAGAGGTCGCCTACTGAAGCCTGCCCTAGGGGAACCCAAGGGCAATTGAGCAGGTTAGATATTGTAAATAATAAGCTACTGCTGGAGTGATGATAGATAATAGGACTTTACTATTGTCTGTTTTTTCTCTTAAAAATTGCAATCACAGTAAAAAAAAAGAAAATGTATTAACCAAAAAAGTAAAAAAAAGAAGGCCTATCCACCTAATTTTAACAAAATGTCTTCATTGTAAATATGTATTTTTGCACAACTGTTGTGTTATGCAAGACTGTTCAATATGCTTTCTTTTCCATTACATGCCGTACGCCTTCTGACATAAAAATTGAAAGTCAAAAATTAGATATTGTTGCAGCCGCTGCTGTTGCAGCGGCCAGAAAAATTGACCTTTGTTCCCCAGGCAGAAAGTGCCATAAAACATTGCCTCTTCTTGAACCCTAGTTGGTGGCGGATAATTCACGCAAGTCATCCGGCATGCACAGATAACATACAGCAGCTGTGGACCATTTATAGCCGAAGGCAGCTCATCTCATCAGGCCTTTTTCAGTCGATTGTATCGCCCAGTGTCAGTCCCTTCGGGATCCATCCCTCATTCATCTTTATAAAGGTGAGGCAATCTAGACTTTTTTGCCCTAGGCGACTTCTCTTCTCGGTGACAAAACCTCCTGCTGCACTGAAGGTCCTTTCTGACCGGACACTTGAAGCGGGGCAGGCCAGAAGTTCAATTGCAAATTGGGATAGCTCAGGCCACAGGTCTAGCCTGCATACCCAGTAGTCAAGGGGTTCATCGCTTCTCAGAGTGTCGATATCTGCAGTTAAGGCGAGGTAGTCTGCTACCTGTCGGTCAAGTCGTTCTCTGAGGGTGGATCCCGAAGGGCTGATGCGATGCGTAGGACCGAAAAAGGTCCGCATGTCCTCCATCAACAACACGTCTTTTAAACGTCCTGTCCTTGCCGGCGTGGTCGTGGGAGGTGGATTACTTTCACCTCTTCCCCTGTTATATTGCCCTTGTGCTGTGACATCACCCTTATATGCTGTGTAAAGCATACTTGTTAAGTTGTTTTGGACTTGCTGCATCCTTTTTGACTTGCGGTAATTTGGTAACAAATCAGGCACTTTCTGCTTATACAGGGGGTCTAGTAGAGTGCACACCCAGTACAGGTGGTTCCCCTTCAGCCTTTTTATACGAGGGTCCTGCGACAGGCACAACAGCATGAAAGACCCCATTTGCACAAGGTTGGATGCCGAGCTAGTCATGTCCCGTTCCTCGTCCTCAGTGATCTCGCTGAAGATATGTTCTTCCCCCCAGCCACGTACAACACCACGGGTACCAGATAGGTGACAACGAGCACCCTGGGATGCCTGTTGTGATTGGTCTTCCTCCTCCCCCTCAAAGCCACATTCCTCCTCTGACTCCTCTTCCTCACAATCCTCTTCCAGCGTTGCCGCAGGTCCAGCAAGCGATGCTGATAAGGCTGTTTCTGGTGGTGATGGTGACCACAACTCTTCCTCTTCCTCGTCATGCTCATCTACGGCCTGATCCAGCACTCTTCGCAGGGCACGCTCCAGGAATAAAACAAATGGTATGATGTCGCTGATGGTGCCTTCGGTGCGACTGACAAGGTTTGTCACCTCCTCAAAAGGACGCATGAGCCTACAGGCATTGGGCATGAGCGTCCAGTAACGTGGCAAAAAAATCCCCAGCTCCGCAGAGGCTGTCCTAGCATCCCGGTCATACAAATACTCGTTAATGGCTTTTTCTTGTTGGAGCAGGCGGTCGAACATTAGGAGTGTTGAATTCCAACGTGTGGGGCTGTCACAAATCAAGCGCCTCACTGGCATGTTGTTTCGCCGCTGGATATCTGAAAAGTGCGCCATGGCCGTGTAGGAACGCCTGAAATGGCCACACACCTTTCTGGCCTGCTTCAGGACGTCCTGTAAGCCTGGATACTTATGGACAAAGCGTTGTACGATCAGATTACACACATGTGCCATGCACGGCACATGCGTCAACTTGCCCAAATTCAATGCCGCCAACAAATTTCTTCCGTTGTCACAAACCACTTTGCCAATCTCTAGTTGGTGCGGAGTCAGCCATTGATCCACCTGTGCGTTCAGGGCGGACAGGAGTGCTGGCCCGGTGTGACTCTCTGCTTTGAGGCAAGTCAACCCCAAGACGGCATGACACTGCCGTATCCGGGATGTGGAATAGTATCTGCGGAGCTGGGGGGGTGCCGTTGATGTGGAGCAAGACGCAGCAGCAGAAGAGGACTCAGCTGAGGAGGTTATGGAAGAGGATGGAGTAGGAGGAGTAGAGGAGGTGGCAGCAGGCCTGCCTGCAAGTCGTGGCGGTGTCACCAACTCCTCTGCAGAGCCACGCATTCCATGCTTGGCAGGCGTCAGCAGGTTTGCCCAATGCGCAGTGTAGGTGATATACCTGCCCTGACCATGCTTTGCAGACCAGGTATCAGTGGTCAGATGGACCCTTGCCCCAACACTGTGTGCCAGAGATGCCATTACTTCCTTTTGCACAATTGAGTACAGGTTGGGGATTGCCTTTTGGGCAAAGAAATTTCGGCTGGGTACCTTCCACTGCGGTATCCCAATCGCTAAAAACTTTTTGAACGCCTCAGACTCCACCAGCTTGTATGGTAAAAGCTGGCGGGCCAAGAGTTCAGACAAGCCAGCTGTCAGACGCCGGGCAAGGGGGTGACTTTGTGGCATTGGCTTCTTACGCTCAAACATGCCCTTGATAGACACCTGACTGTGGGGAGATGAGCAGGAACAGCAAGAGGCGAGAGACGGAGTGGTGGAGAGTTGAGAGGGGACAAGGAGGACAGCAGTGGTTGATGTGGTTGAAGATGCTGGACCAGGAGGAGGATGGTGGCTTTGAGTTTGTGTGCTGCTTGTACTCATGTGTTGATCCCATTGGCGTTTGTGATGTGACATCATGTGCCTTCGCAAAGCAGTTGTACCTTGGTGGGTGTTGGAATTCCCACGACTCCGTTTCTTTTGGCACAGGTTGCAAATGGCATCGCTGTTGTCAGAGGCAGACACACAAAAAAAATGCCACACTGCTGAGCTCGGCGGTGACGGCATTCTGGTGGTGGCAACAGCATGCGTTGATTGGCGTGCTGTCTGGCTGACCCCGGGTGCTGATGCATGCTGTCTGACTGTGCCACTAGCTCGTTGCGATGACCTCCCTCTACTTCCAACTCGTCTCCTCCTCCTCTCTGTCTCCCCATCTGAACTTTCCCCCTGTTCTTCTTCTCTTCTAGCGGGCACCCACGTGACATCCACGGACGCATCGTCATCATCATCACCCGCCTCACTTGTATATGACAACTGAACAAAGGAAGCAGCAGCAGGTACATCATCATCATCATCATCATCACATCGTACGTACATGTGTGTAATGCTGCCTGACTGAGACATATCCCTGTTATCTACATTCTCTGGCAATAATGGTTGCGCATCACTCATTTCTTCAAACTGATGTGTAAATAACTCTTCTGACTGATCAATTGAATTGGCTGTGGTACTAGTGTTGGTGGCGGCGGCAGGCGGGTGAGTGGTAACTTGAGAGGTGCCCGAAGCTAAGCTGGAGGAGGATGGTGCGTCAATGTTCCAAGCGGAAGCTGTAGAAGATTGGGTGTCCTGTGTTAGCCAGTCAACTACGTCCTCTGAACTTTTCAAGTTCAGGGTAACTGGCCTCTGAACACTGGGCATTATTGTAGGGCCAAAGGGAATCACAGCACCACGACCACGACTGCCTCTGCGGGGTGTCATGCCTCTGCCTGTCATTTTTTTTAAATGTGGACTGTTGGTACCCCAAATAGATTGGATTGGTTGAACTTGGCACAGTGTATTTTAAAATGATGAGAAAAACATGTTCTGTAAACTAAATAAAAATCATTTTAGGAGGTTAGGAGAAAAAGAAACCGAATGGGGGGATACCGAGCAGAGCACACCATCTACAGCCCACTGGGAGACAAACTCATCCATTCCCCCAGTGGACAAAGCCAGGTGGTACTCTGCCCGGATACGGGAGCGCACCAGCACCCGGAACATGGCCTCAGGTGACAAGGGAACCCCCCCTATCAAACACTGCTTCCTGGACTTATATATAGCCAATTTGGCTAATGCCAGGAGCAGGTTGACGAGGAGGTCCCTGGCCTTATTGCCCCGGGACACTGGGCGCCCAAAAATAAAAATGTGAGGGGAGAAATGCAGCCAGAACTGCAGGAGGAGGCCCCTCAAGAGTGACAAGAGGGGCTGCAGTCTGGCGCAACTAAAATAAATATGATACACGGACTCTCCCTTGCCACAGAATGGACAAGTGGAGGGAGAGTCCGTGAATTTAGCTAAGTACTCTCCCGTGCTCAGTGCACCATGGAGCACTCTCCAACTCAAGTCCCCGGTGGGTCGTGGAACTAAATCAGAATAAAGTTCCCTCCACCGGGGCCTCTTGCCCTCGTCAGCTGGTAGGACCCGCCTCCAGATGGTATCGGGACGGGTCACGAGGGCAAGGAAGTGCACTGTATGGAGCACGAGAGAATATAAGCTCTTCCTCGGCATGCCGCGAAAGCATGCCGAGGGTATGTCCCTCAACTTTGAGAGGTTGGGGACAGGAGGAGCCTGAGGGGAAACACGGGGCTTGTGTCCAATGCAAACAGCCGGAGCAGGGGTGTTGAAAGGTGCATGTGGCACTCCGGCCTGCAAAGCCCCGCGAAGGAAGGTGCGCGAGTCGGGGGAGATGGCATCCCTAATCTCCTGGAGCAAGCGCCCTGAGACTTTTGGCGTCACATATCCCAAACGGAGCGCAAGCTCCTGGGGTGACACCCAATCAGAACGCCCGTATTCCAGGAGATCCCCGACTCGGGTCATCCGTGCATGACTAAGGCGGCGGATGATACAGGGGGACTGTAACATTGGAGCCCCCACTGCTGGATTAAATAGCAGGGGCTCCGTGAATATTTCATCCCCCAAAGGCACGCCCTGCCTGATCACGGAGACCATGCTCCAGGCCTTGAGGGTTTCCTGGTAGTATGCCGGCAACACAGAGAGGTCTCTCCCAAACCCCTCGGGCCTGATCAGAAATAATTGCCTGTCATACCCCAGGTTGCGCAACTGGCGATAAAAGCTGGATGCCAGTGCGCACCACTGCGGAGAGGGATCTGCATATAGGTATCTCTGCAGGTACTGAAGGCGGAAGGTGGACAACTGGGAGCACACACAAACTACTCCCTGTCCACCCTCCACCAAAGGCAGACTTGCCACCCCTGCAGAGACCCAATGCCTTCCCATCCAGAGGAAATCTAACAAATTCCTCTGGATATTGGTGACAAACTCGGGGGTCGGACAAATCAGCCGGTGCCAGATCTGAGAAGCCACCAGCTGATTCACCACTAGAGTCTGCCCCCTAAGGGAAAGCATTTTTGCTAGACCCCTCCATCGTCCCAGACGAGAGAGGACACTGCCCTCTAACTCCCTCCAGTTGTCTGGGACGGAAGCGTCCGCAGCGGACAGGTAGACCCCCAGATATTTAATGACATCTGCCTCCCACGTGATGTCACGAAACGTGGGAGGCAAAGAGTCTACCTGTAAATTACCCTCTAAAAGGCCTGTGCATTTGGACCAGTTGATCTGAGCGGAGGAGGCAGCTGAATATACCTCCTGGCACTGTTTTGCCAGCTCAAGATCAACTGGATCCTGGGCCACGAGGAGCACATCGTCAGCATAAGCTGAAAGGACAATCCGCATGTCTGGATCTTTTAGCACCAGCCCTGTGAGCCTTTTCCTCAGTAGGCAGAGGAAAGGCTCAATGGCCAGTGCATATAACTGTCCAGACAAGGGACATCCTTGACGCACCCCTCGTCCAAATACCAAAGGTGCTGTTAGGGACCAATTGATTTTAAGTAAACACTCTGCAGAGGCGTACAGCGTTCTTATAAAGCCCACAAACTGTGGGCCAAAGCCGTACGCTTGCAGAGTGGCTATGAGGTAACCATGGTCCACCCTGTCAAACGCCTTCTCTTGATCTAAAGAGAGAAAGGCGAGTGACAGACCAGTCCTGCGAGAATGATGCAATAGATCCCGGACCAGAAAGATACTATCAAAGATAGTCCGGCCCGGGATCGCATAGGACTGGTCAGGGTGAACCAATTCTGCCAGCACAGACCCAAGTCTAAGCGAGATGGCTTTAGCTACAATCTTGTAGTCTGTGCTGAGCAGAGAGACCGGTCGCCAGTTCTTAATAAGCCGGAGATCCCCCTTTTTGGGCAGCAGGGCAAGTACTGCCCTGCGACAAGACAGGGGCATCTCCCCGGTCTCCAGGGCTTCCCCAAGGACCAGATGGAAATCAGGTCCCAGAGTCTCCCAGAAAAATTGGAAAAACTCTACAGTCAGTCCGTCCAGTCCTGGAGACTTCTCACAGGACATGGCACGGAGGGCTTCAGAGAGCTCTTGAAAAGATAGTGGTATATCAAGCCACTCTCTTACACCCTCACTGACTGTGGGGAGCCCCTCCCATAGCACCCTGCAGGCGTCTGGAGAAATGATATCCGGAGAGTAAAGATCTTTATAAAAGTTCCGGGCTCTATCCCGGATACTCTCCGGATCTGTAAGGGGGGCACCGTCTTCATCTAGAAGACAGGTGATGTGCCTACTGTTACCCCCCTTTTTCTCCAGTGAGTAGAAGAGGCGCGAGCCGCGGTCTAGATCTTTGAGAAAACCTAAGCGGCTGCGCACGTATGCCCCCTTGGCCTGGTGTCGTTCCAGGTCACAGAGGACACCCTTCCTCTCTACATACTCGCTCTGCAGGGATTGGTCCCTACAAGTGAACAGCCTCTGCTCCAGATGGAGTACCTCCCCCCGGAGTGACTCTAACTCAGCTTCGCGCTGCCCACTCGCACCCTTGGTATATTCCTGACACAGAAGTCGCAAATGAACCTTGCCCACGTCCCACCACAGTTTTAACGTGGCAAAGTCCCCCTTGCAACCCCTCCAGTCCGTCCAAAACTCCCGGATCAATGTCACGAGCCCCTGGTCCTTCAACAAAGCATTGTTGAAGTGCCAATAGGCGGCTCGTGGCGCTGTTGGCGTTAGCGCCACCGTCACAGACACACAGTTGTGGTCTGTGAACGGAGCCAGCCTAATGGCACAAGAACCGACTCGTGACATATAGTGACTAGATATATATAGTCTGTCGATCCGGGAGTGGGACACCAGACCGGCTCTCACCCTGACGTAGGTGAAACCGTCTGATGCCCCTGGGTTCTGCTCTCGCCAGATGTCCTCCAGGGAGAAGCGGGCGATGATCTCCCGCAGCGCTGACGCAGAAGGCGGGTACGGCTCTGGACTATTCCGGTCCAGAGCGTCGAGGGTGCAATTGAAATCACCCCCGAGTACCAAACACTCATCTGCGTCAACCGTCTCCAAAAACTGGGACAGTCTGGTGAGGAACCTCGCTCTCTCGGGCCCTCCTGCAGGGGCATATATATTAACTAGGTTAATAATGCTACCCTGCTCTCGGACCCGGAGGTGGATTAGACGGCCTGGGATAACAGCTTTCACAAGCAGCAGCTCTGGCTGAAAAGACTCTGAGAACAGGGTCACCACTCCACATGACGCCGATGTGAAGTGGCTGAAGAAGACCCTGCCTCTCCATTCCAGTTGCCACGAGGCCTCAGCCTCTGGAGTGGTGTGAGTTTCCTGCAGGAAGCTCACAGAGTACCCTCCCTGATATAAATAGGAGAGTACCTGGAACCTGCGGAAACTGTCTTGACAGCCATTGGTATTTAGCGTGCTGATGTGCAAAGCCATTACTGCGTGTCAGGAATTGTGCGTTCCTCAGACCCTTGAGACTGCTGATAGGACACGCACATTTTATAGAATTTCCGGACGCGGAGATGCTCCGCAGTCCCAGAATTCTTGGCCCTAGTGCTGACCACTAGATATTGCTGGAGAGAGTGGAGAATAAACGACATATTCTTCCACCTCTCCAAGGCCAGCCGCACCTTCCTTTTCTTTTGTCCATGAAGGGTGCTCTCAAGGAATAGATCTATTTCCTTGACAGGGATAACCCACCCAGAATCTGATGTTCCTTCTAGTGGGTCACCCCTGGGCTCCGCTTGGCTGAGGGCTTTTACTCCATCCTCCCCGACTGGAGTCAGTTTCCTCAGCTTTATTCTCAGGGACCCCCTTTTAGATGATACAGAAGGAGTCCCTTTAGCACCCTTCAAGGTAAATAATGGACCCTTGGATTGCTGCTGCACCCCTGTAGCTTCAGGAGTGCATTCAGGGGTAGCTGGCTGGACAGCAGTGGCTGGCATGGCTTCCTTAATGGAAGCCTTGGAGGCTTTATATGCCTCCTCTGCCAGTTCCACCGCTGCTTGCTCAGCTTGGATGGCACCGATGTTAGGGTCAGTGGACGGCTGAGGAGGGTAGACAGGCTCTCCCATAATGTTAACAGGAAAACCTGTTTTATCACCCTCCCCCATTTCCACTTCCCCTTGTGCCACATCCCCCCTGACAGACAAATCCATGGGGTCCTGAATGGGGGTCATGCCTATATTCCCCCCCTCCAGTAGTGACTCGGCCTGGGGCTCTAACAAAGCCCGAGGTACGTCACTAGAGAGTGCCACTGGAGGAGGAGACTGACTGGTGCCCTTGAAGCTCAGCACCTCAGGGACACTGACTACCCATTCAGCAGGGGCTTTGTTGGGACCCCCCCTCAAAGGCCAGAGGCAGAACCTGATCTTTCTTGTCTACCCCTGCCTCACTTGGGAGACCCTCTTGCCCCTGCTTTTCCTCCAGACCCTTTTCCACATTAACCCCTATAGGGTCTGGAGAGAGAGATGTGTGGTCTGGCACCGGCTGGCTGAGCTTAATAACCGGGCCAGACAATGTCACCGGATGAGGAGGAGATGTTTTGTTCCTCTTCTTGCTTTTAGAGGGAGGTGCTCCACTATAGAGCACTTCCCACTTATCAGCAACCTCCCTGTTGGTTTTATGCTTCCTCTTCCTGGGGACGTCACTCCTGGAAGAGGAGCTGCCACTAGCTGCCTCCCCTGCAGAGGGCTTATTATCCCTCTGCTTACACTGTGCCCCCACACTAACTGATGTAATTATGATGGGGGCAGATTGGGACTTGGGAGATGCAGCTGTGACACTGGGAGGACCGGTGACATTCTTCCCCTTTTTCCCCGTGTCTGCAGTCTTGCTGGAGACCACAGAAAAAGATGGCTTTTTTGGGGAAGAAGGGGGTTTGGTGGCTGTGGTGGTGGCTTGAGGAACGGCCTCCTTGCCTGAGCTCTGTGGGGGGGCTATGACCCTTGAGGTCCCCGCTGTTATGGGCTCAGCGGGGATGGGTGCCGTACTGACGGAGGTGCCATTTGCTGGGGCTGGGGCATGATGCTTTACATTAGGACAATTCCTACGTGTATGCCCCAACCCCTTGCAATGATAGCACTGCACCTCCGTAGTGCTGTAAAAAATCCTGTACAGCACCCCCTCAAATGGAACCCCAAAAGACCCCTCTATGTTTTCTGCGCCCTGAGGCAGGCACATTTGTACCTGCCTCTTGAAAGATAGCACATGACGAAGTGCTCTCTCTCTGCACCCCAGGGGAATTTTAATAAATGGTGTTTTTACTTCCCCTAGGGTTAGCAGGTGGGGGCGCAGGAGGGAGTCTGGTAGGAAGGGGGGCACATTAGAGAGTGTTACTTTTGTGCCCAACCCTTCCGGGGGTTCTATTGGGACATATAATCCCCCCACTGTGATGCCTCTCTGTATAAGAATGTGTGCAGCAGCCAGAGTACGGGTAAAGAAAACTGCTTTCCCGTACATTTTGCTGGCTGCTACTATAACAGAGGGGCTGATGACATTAGCTGCAGCACGCAGATAGATATCAATGCTGTAGACCCCAGACATCTGACATTTAACCCCATGCTTCCTGGTGATCTGCCCCTCAGCCCCAGCGGTGGTATTACTGGGGCCAGCAGAAACCACCTGTGACCAGGTATTAGCCACAGGGGTAGGTCTGCTGGCAGAACCACCAGGAGCTGGGGCTGCCTTATCTGCCTGGGGCCTATGCTGTGCAGTGCTGCAGCTAGGATTTTCAGGGGCCATTATTCCCCCTTTTGACCCCTGAGGCTTCTTAATGGTCTTATCCCTCATGTTTAGACCCTTTTTTTTTAGTTTATTTGTTTTATTTATTTTTATTTTATGATTTTTCACTGTTTTCTTTTTTTTTTTAATATAAAAGTGGGAAAAAGAAACAAAAAGACAAAACTAAGGGAGACAAAACTAAGGGAGAGAGAGAGGTGATGCTTGGCAGTGGAAGGGTTAATGGCCTGTTGCAAGGTGTCTAATTGCAACAACACAGAGAACACAGAGGCTTTTTAACCCCTCTGTGTCTCTGTGTCAGATGTTAAAAAAAAAAAAGCCTTTTGAACAAAAATTCTAATTGTTTTCCCCCCCACTGCCTACAAAGATGTTACTTGTCTTCTCTCCCCCAAAACATAAAACCCAACACCAAACAAACAAAACTTCAACAAAACCTAATAAACTTTAAAAAAAAAAAAAAGTCAAAGTAACAAAGCTCCAGGAGTGAAGGTGTAGTGCTAAGGGAGGGGTGTGGCAAAGTATCCAGGAGACAGCTCACTCTCCTGGGATAGAGAACTGAGCCTGGCTCCCAGAAAACTAAAACTTAAATTAAACTAAGAAAAATACCACAAAAACTCCCAAAAATGAACAACACCGTGCACAAAGTGCTTATAAACAGAAAGGTGTTAAAATAAAACTTGTATTTGAGGGACTAAGACCCTAAAAAGCCTTTTGTTTAGAGCTCAAGCATGCACACAACATGCTCTCTGGCACAGTACTTGAAAGCAGGACACACACTCTGGTTAGCGGTCAAGCAAATGAACTTTGATTGACGGTCAGGCAAATGCACTTAGATTTAAAAAAATACAAGTTTGGGTTTTTTAAAAGTAGACAACTAGTAAACAATATTATATTGTATGCGTTGTGCACACACAGTATAAGCTGTGAGCCTGACACACACACTTGCAAGCAGGGGCTAGCAGGGAGACAGGCAAATGAAATTAGCTTACACAGAAAAAAACAAAGAAAAAAAAATGATGTTATAGCCCTAAAAAGGGCTTTTTGGGGTGCTGTGTTTACAGCAGAGATCTGATGAGTCCTTCAGCACTGCACTGGACACTGAATAAACTTGCCTAGCTATTGATTTTCCTATTCAATCAGCATCACCTACACTCTACCTCCTCTCTGTAAGACTACAAGTTAGTTATGATTCCAAAATGGCTGCTGTCCATGAAGTAGATGGCTCTGGAAGGGAGTGTATGCTGCTGATTGGCTGGAATGTGTCTGCTGACTGTGACATGCAGGGTCAAAGTTTGCTCAATGATAAAGTATTGGGGGCGGGTTGAATCTCGCATATGTTCGCCGCGAACGCGAACATGCTATGTTCGCCGGGAACAATCCGCCGGCGAAATATTCGCAACATCTCTATTTAGAAAACCTGAATTTTCAGAGTGTGGGCACAATGGAACCAAAATGTTTTGATGTTGAAAATTATTGCAAAGACATGCTCTCTTGAAAAAGAATGACATTTATGGGTTTTTTATTCCTTGTAATGAAAATTTTAAGTTTTTTGGACATTGTGGTAATAATTTTGGTTCCATCATGCCCACATGCTGAAAATTCAGGTTTTCTAACCCTAGTTTTTCAACCCCAAAAATTAAAACGCTACAAGTACATTAATAATTTTTTTTTAGGCATTTATAAAAATGTTTGAGTGTTAGTATTGTGACCAGGATGGCCGCGTATAGCGGTGGCTTCTTGAATAAAGGGCTGATACCGACTTCAAATGCAGCAAATTGGTTTATTTGCAAAAAGAAATTAACAGCTGAAGCAGTAGCTCTGCTTAAAATAACGGAACATAAATAACTACTTCTCTGCGACGTGGGAGACTGCCACCTTGTGGCCAGTATACCAACAGTCCTTTAACTTGGGAGACTGCCACCTTGTGGCCATGATACCAACAGTCCCTTCGACTTGTGATAGTGCCACCTTGTGGCCAGGATACAAATATTCCCTTTAACTTGGGAGACTGCCACCTTGTAGCCAGGATACAGATAGTCTCTTTAACTTGGGAGACTGCCACCTTGAGCAACCTCTGGGACACTCCCTCTCTGCGGGACACCGCTCCTCTCTGGGGGACACAGCTCCTCTCTGGGGGACACAGCTCCTCTCTGGGGGACACAGCTCCTCTCTGTAACACAGTAGCGGGTGAAGCATAGGGCCCTCCCGTCTCTCCCGTATGCTTCACCCCAGGGACCCTTGCATAACACAAACTCACTTGTATTAACTTCTCTCTTCTACTCCACATCTTCCCTGGGGCATAAAACGTCAGCTACAACCGTGCTTAGGCCTTTAAGGCAAACTCTGCCTGGGAATCCTCACTAATCCCCTTCACTTACTTGGCTTCCTTGTACCTTCACCTCTTGAGTCTGAAGTCACTCTTCCAGCTCACACGACTTGCTGTAGTCCCCGTACTCCCAGTAACAGTAACGAGGCGATCCTTTACAGGTTAGTTCACAAACTTCACTGTACTTCCACACTGGATCACCTTCCACTCTGGGCTTGCTTCTGACAGCAGCCCACAACCTGCACAGAGCCTAGCCGGCCACACCTCTCTTCCATGTCTGCTCTCCAGGCTTTTAAAGGGAAGTTGCTCCAATTAGGAGTTCTTCAGAAGTTTTAACTCCTTCACTTCTGTCAAGAACTCCATACTCCACTTGCTTGTCATCACTTCTAAGGAGCAAACGATCACAGTATATATTTTTTTTTCTGAAATCCTCATCATTTTATTGAGCTCTGTGTAAAATTTCAAAGAGATCTGATCATTGGTTATGGAGAAAAAAAATGTATGCAAGGGCATATTGTGCCAAGAGTCTCAAGAGGAACAGACAACGCAGATTTAATGAAACTTTGAAGTGCTATAAAATTAAACCACCCTTCATATCTGTCTTGGAAGAGCTACAATGTCGGAGTTAGGATAAGTTAAGGTCATGATATCGGGTTAATATTTTGCACTCCTGTATCTCAAAGTGTCTGTTAGAAGCATCAAAGAATCATATGGAGCCTTTTTTCAAACTGAAAACAAATTTGAGCTATTAGGGAAAATGTGGAAAGATGTATGTGTCATTCTTATATTCTATATCTGCAATACAATATTATTATTATAAATGATAAATTAATTTACAATTGTCCACAAATCTTTTTAATCCCAATTTCTACTTAGTGTGCAACAAAAGGTGTGTTTTTTGACCATGTAATAGGTCTATCAATGATGGCACTAATGTTCTTAGCCAACAAGGACATTTTTGGGAGATTTTTTTCCAGACAGGAAAAGTCAACAGGATAGACTATCTATTTATTCGACCTGCTGAGCCTCTAGAAGCATGAAGACCTACATTGTCTTGCAAAAGTATTCACCCCCTTGCATTTTTCGTGTTTTGTTGCCACACAACCAGGAATTAACATAGATTGTTGAGGATTGGCATCATTTAATTTACAGAACATGCCCACAACTTTTTTTTATTGCTGTGCAAATGACAAATAGGACAAAAGTCAATGTGCATAACTATTCACCCCCTTAAAGACCAATACTTTGTAGAGCCACCTATTGCGACAATCACAGCTCCAAGTCGCTTTGGATAAGCCTCTATGAGCTTGACACATCTTAAAACTGCTCCAGCTACTTGTTGGATGGTTTGCGCTTGTGAACAGCAATCTTAAAGTCTGACCACAGATTTTCTATTTGATTAAGGTCTGAGCTTTGACTAGGCCATTCCAACACATTTACATGTTTCCCCTCAAACCACTCAAGTGTTGCTTTAGCAGTGTGTTTGGGGTCATTGTCCTGATGGAAGGTAAACCTCCATACTCTCCTCAAATCACGCACAGAGTGGTACAGGTTTTACTCAAGAATATCCCTGTATTTAGCACCATCCATCTTTCGCTCAACTCTGACCAGTTTCCCAGTCCAGGCTGCTGAAAAACATCCCCACAGCATGCTGCCACCCCTATGTTTCACTGTGGGGATGGTGTTCTTTTGGGTGATGTGATGTGTTTGGTTTGAGCCAGACCCAGCGTTTTCTTTGATGGCTGAAAAGTTAAATTTTAGTCTCATCAGACCAGAGTACCTTCCTCCATACATTTTGGGAGTCTCCCACGTGCCTTTTTGCAAAATCAAAACGTGCCATTTTGTTTTTTGCTGAAAGTAATGGCTTTCTTCTGGCCACCCTGTGGAGCGTATGGCTTATTGTCGTCCTATGTACAAATACTCCAGTCTTTGCTGCGGAAATCTGCAGCTCCTCCAGGGTTACCTTAGGTCTCTTTGCTGCCTCTCTGATTAATGCCCTCCTTGCTCGGTCCGTGAGTTTTGGTGGTCGGACGTCTCTTGGCAGGTTTGCTGTTGTGCCATGTTCTTGCCATTTGGTCATGATAGAATTGATGGTGCTCCTGGGGATCATCAAAGATTTGGATACTTTTTTATAACCTAACCCTAACTTGTACTTCTCAACAACATTGTCCCTTACGTGTTTGGAGAGTTCCCTGGTCTTCATGGCAGTGTTTGGTTAGTGGTGACTCTTGCTTAGGTGTTGCAGCCTCTGGGGCCTTTCAAAAAAGGTGTGTATATGTAATGACAGATCATGTGACACTTAGATTGCACACAGGTGGACATAATTTCACTAATTATGTGACTTTTGAAGGTAATTGGTTGCACCAGAGCTTTTTATGGACTTCATAACAAAGGGGTGAATACATATGTACATGCCAATTTTCTGTTTTGTATTTCTAAAAAATTGTTTTATGTATATATTTTTCTCATTTTACTTTACCAACCTTAGACAATTCTGTTCTGATCCAACACATAGAATTCAGATTAACAAAACATTGAACTTAAGGCTGTAATGTAACAAAATAGGTCAAAAGTCAAGGGGGTGAATACTTTTACAAGGTACAGAATACATGAAGCTTGAAACAGGACAGAAAGGGAATATTGTTTATATACAGTATCTCACAAAAGTGAGTGCACCCCTCACATTTTTGTAAATATTTTATTACATCTTTTCATGTGACAACACTGAAGAAATGACACTCTGCTACAATGTAAAATAGTAAGTGTACAGCCTATATAACAGTGTAAATTTGATGACCTCTCAAACTAACTCAACACACAGCTAATAATGTCTAAACCATTGGCAACAAAAGTGAGTACACCCCTAAGTGGAAATGTCCAAATTGGGCCTCTTAGTGTCAATATTTTGTGTGACCATCATTATTTTCCAGCACTGCCCTAACTCTCATGGGCATGGAGTTCACCCAAGCTTCACAGGTTGCCACTGGAGTCCTCTTCCACTCCTCCATGATGACATCACGGAGCTGGTGGATGTTAGAGACCTTGCACTCCCCTGCCTTCCTTGTGTTTGTAGTTGTTATCATGTTGGAATACTGCTCTGCGGCCCAGTCTCCAAAGGTAGGGGATCTGCTTCATTATGTCACAGTACATGTTGGCATTCATGGTTCCCTCAATGAACTGTAGCTCCCTAGTGCCGGCAGCACTCATGCTGCCGCAGCCAGGAAGGGGTCTCCATTCAGAGATCCTAATGCTGAGTCCTGCTCTGTTTTCCCCAAAGTGCCTTGACAACTGACTCTAAGGAGATTGTGCCGATTGGGAAGTGTTTTTTACCCCTGCCTGAACTGCTCCCTAGTTGGGATACCCCAGAGCCACCTTTTGCCTGTGGATGCTCCTTAATGATATCCTACTTTCTGAGACCCGGGCTGTGTCCCCAAGATTTATGCCTGCGATTTGGGGTGGGTTATTGGAGGAAGAGTACCTGGGGTCGGGCTATGTTGCTATCTGGGACCCTGAGGTTTGGGATCCCAGATGTTGTGCAGGAAAAGGGGGGAGGATGGCTGAGAAGTGGCTGCTAGCCCTTATACCCCCTGGAAGGACTGTAGAAATGGACTATGTGCCCAAGACCCTACAGAAATTGGGCTTAGAGACTGTCTACACTTTCCTGAAGGATGGGCAATCACTGCCAGACTGGGCAAACCTCCTACCCCCTCCGGAAGGAGTACATGCAAGGGGACTTTTGCAGTGTCCACTTGGGCCAACATCTTTTCTTTGGATGGGGACTTGGACTTGGGTTATAGGCTGCAGTTCAAACCGATCATCCTTCAGGATCATAGCCCCAGAACTGCTGTCTGGATGAGGGTAGTAATGTCACAGATCCCTTTCCCCAGCCTGGGTGTTGGCCCACTAAGCCAATCAAAGCACAGACTTTTTGGTTCCACCACTGGACACCTCTATTGTATTTGTAATTGCCGTAAAGTACTTTTAAATTAATTTTTACGTTGAAAACATTTTGGATTTTTACTTCCAGGGAACTGATGATTCTGATATCATAGAAACATGAACTTTTAATGTATTTGGTTTTAATTCTAATGTGAACCTGGATGCAGGAATCATCAAATTTTCAGGACAGGTGTACCAGATAAGAAGTTTCTTCCATATTTTCATGTAGTTGATTAAGTAAGATTTTGAAATCTTTGTCATCTGAGGTAATATGCTGAATGTTCATCTGATGTGAAGTGACAATAAATTCTCAAGACTGTGTTTCACCATTGATTTATCTACACTTTTACTCCATGTCTGTTCAAAAATGATGCAACTGCAGACAGATGTTGGAATTCTTCATTGAACAAAACTGCTTCACAAGCTAGATTTCATACAGCTTTAATTCCCAAATACTGGAGTACATAAGGCTTTCAACTGTTCCTAATGATAATGACATTGTTTTGTCCAGACTATATAAATTATGATGATCCCAATCACAAAGACTTTCTTTTTCATATTGGCTTTTTATGAAATGGCTACAGTTCATTGGGTTTACCACAGATATAGCTAACACATTATGTTAGCCTATGATTTGTGAAGAAAATCATTGTGATGAAACTATTGCAAAGAAACAAATGTGACTATTACAGCTGAATTTATGCTCATAACAAGCTGCATGGCGGGCTCACTGCATTGCACATGCAGCCATGCCAGAGTCTTCATGCAGTATAGTTTTGTCCCAAATTGAAAAATAGTAATTAAAATATTTGATCTGGTAGATGTTAATTTACACAAGTTGTCAGCCAACCCAGTCTTTTGATTTAAAAGTTTGCAGTAGGTAGCTATTGAGTACAAATTCATTTAAATAGCATTGCTATTTAAATTGTAGTTGCAGAAACAGTTGCCATTACCACTGTTATATCATTAAACCAAGGTGTAGGATAGTGAATTGCAAATAATTCTCTTTTTGAAGCCAGATATTATGATTCATAGAAACAGACACATTACGAATTGTACCATTATCATTATACTAGTTAAACTGACACTTATGTGGTAGAACACGGCGATTAAAACATATAACTTTTATAAGGTACTGTATATTGAAAGCATTTGCAGCTCAATTATATAAAGTAACTTATAGTTTTAAAATTCCATTGCTTGTTTTACTACTATAGTGTTCCATAAACCTAACCTAGTTGACTGGATTTATTTGTGGTTGCAGCTCAAAGCTGTCGACATATACAGTATATGATAAACTTTAAATATAACTGAGAATAAAACTTTAAAATGTCAGTAAATGGCATACAGAAAATGCTGAAACTGAAAAGCACATTTGCATATTGATGCTGTGTTGCATAGCATATTGCCATCATCTGCTAACCTCATTAGTTACTGGTGAAAGTGTACCTTTTATAGCTCTGACAAGAGTGCTGCCTTTTAAGACATCTTGATGAATAGCTTTTAAAGACATCCTTCATGATTGGTTCTTCACTAACCAACTGCATAGACGTGCATGCACATATTCAGAAGCACTCTCATGGTCAGTAATTCAATGAAGAGCAATACAAACATGCACATGTACTGTATATAAGTAATAGCTACAGTGGAAACAAGATACACTTAGAGAGTGATTAAATCTTCCACACACTAATTTGGGGATTTTGTGCACTGAACAAATGACAGCAAAAGTATATATGTAATAAAGAAATACACATGGAAAACATCAAGGAAATTGACATTTGTTTTATTGTAAACTGCACAAGGAAACAACTTAAACAAAAATTTGATTGTTTTGCAGACAGAACACAATAATTTATTTTTAACACTATGCTAGGCTTACCTTCTCTTCTATTTGCTTCTTTAGTTGCTCCTTAAGAGAATTTACTTCATCAGTTTTGCTTGACAGATCCATTTCCTGAAGAAGGAATTTTTTTTATTATAAGTAATGCAAACTGAATTTTAACACACTCAAACCCAATCATTAGACTCACAAAAGTCACACTAAATCTCAAAATGAAACTCTATTTTTTTTTTATAAACATTCACATTGTTAACTAAATTATAGTTAGTTACAGGTCACCACAACTATTTAAACAATCAAGTCACTCAGAACTCACTTCCTAGCCTACACCTGTTTAAATAAGGTTTAACACACTAACAAATATATTAACCCCCCATAGAGATAGCACTGAAATCATTTTATTAAGGTGCTGTAACCAAAAAAAACAATATATCCCATTTGGGTTGGTGGGTTTTGTAATTTCCATGCCCTTGTTCAGAAAGATAGAAACAGGTATACTATGTAAAGCAGATGTATGTTTATGCCTAGGCCAAAAGAGTCTGGGGTGGCATATTTTAACCCTGTTAGAGTAAATGAATGGAGCTCCTTTTAACTTGCTGAAAACAAAGTTTTAAAGCTGAAATACTAAAACATGTTTATCAGTGAACTTATACTGTATATGACTCATTCACTGTTTGGATTGTCGTTCAGCAAATTATTCCTTTGTGTTTGTCTCTAGCTACACCTATATGTCTCTCTCTATCTGTCCTTATTTCTCTTTATAGCTGTGTGTGTCTTTGTCTATTCACTCTCAACCTCTCCCCATTAATGTGTATCTTAATAGCTCGTCCTGCCTCTCCCTCTCTCTGGCTGTCTCTTTTTTTGTGTGTTCCTTTTATCTTCCCAATCTCTCTGTCTTTCTTGGTCCCTGTCTCACTCGATACAATAATATGTTATTCGCATGACTATAAAGTTCAAGTATTGCCAAACCCTTGTGATACGCTTTTTTACAGAACAATGCAAGACAATATATACAGAATTCATATTTCAGAGTTTATTTCACTCCTGGATGCTTCATGTTGTGACAGATTGATACATGTTCTATAGTCTTTTCTGATATCTCAACATATTGTCCAAGCAGAATTTGCAATTTAGCAGCATCAATTAATTTTGAAAAACATGTGACTTTATCTCTGTAAAGTAGTGTTCAGTTAGCTCTTCACATTTGGGACAGTGGATGAGGAAGTGAGCTTCAGTTTCAATAAAACTCAAGTCACATTGCTTACAGATACACGATTTCTCAGGTTTCCTGGTTTTCACGCGCCCTGTACACCGTTAGTTGTCGTTGTTTAATATTTGTGCCTCTTATCCGATTACGTTGCATGTTCTATTTAATGACCTGTGACACTGTAAAGTTTTCCCTGTCATTTACTGTTTTTTCCAGTGAGATATGTATTGCTGTGTAGCTTCTTTAGATATTTTGTTACTATTTGACTGGGGGTTTGGGATCATCATCTCACTGGTTTGGAGGCATCTATTGACCAAGACCTCCATTTGATTTTTTTGAACATATCTTGTCCATTCTCTTAAGTATAGTTAGCTTTAAAGAGGTCTTAGAAAAAACTAATGTTTTTGCTTGTTCATTTATGTCTAATAATAATGGGTATCTCCCCAGCTCTGTACTGCATGCATTAATGGGTGCATTCCTTTGGTCCTTGAGTACATGTTTTCAGCAGAGTTTATGCATGTTTTCTGTTGAAGAGGTGTTCCACTTAAGAAAGAAAGGTCATTCATGAATAAATAGGATAGGGCTTTGGCAAAACCTCTGAAAAGGCAGTTTTTCAGAGAATGTTTGAATATTTGAAGACTTAGGGCCTCACTCAATTGCGGGATGTAACTCGATCGCAAATCGTTGATTTGCTGCGATCGGGTTACATCCTCACGTTGCCCTACGTTTACGCTGCTATTCGATTGGCCAAGCGTGCAAGTTAGCCCACCTTCCCACTCATCGCAAACCATGCTACCAGCAGTAAGCATTCTCTGGCTTGAACGTGATCGTGGCCGCAAGACCGTAACTCGTGTTTCATGCCTGCAAACTCAGAGCACTGTAATTGCAAAAATAAATTCAGGACAGCACTGTAAATGAGTGGGAACACAATGGGTGACTTTAGGAATAAAAGCACAACATTCTCAAGCTTGCACATTGCCAAAATCAAATACTTTATTTCATGTTTAATTTCTGTCCAAAGTCCTATGGGCTTGAATGACCTCCAGGCCCGTAACTCGTGGGACTTCAATGAAATATGGAGGTTGGATTCCACAGTCCTACGTGCTTGGAGGTTGAAGCCTTTAGGACTTCTGCCAGAAAATAAACATTAAATAAAGTATTATTTTACGACGATTTGTGGATTTGATAATGTTGTGCTTTTAATTCTAATGTCAATCATTGTGTTCCCTATCATTTACAGTGCTGGATTGATTTAATATTTGCATTTCAAGTGCTACGATTAGTAAGTAAGCTCTTTGTGACACCTCCTTGGTACAAGTAAGCTGTGGTTCACGTTTAGCCATTTACGGGCTTGACGGAAGGGTAATCAGAGCAATTGAATAGCGAATAGGGATTTCTTGCGGCCGTGAAAGATCAAAGGCTTTGAGGGAAGTAAGCTGTGAGTGACAAAATCGCAAGGAATCGTAGTTAGCAGAACGTAACCCGATTGAAGCACGCAAACGTAAGGCAATTGAATAGCAACGTAGCTAGAGATCAGCATTTGCGAGCCTGGATCTCTAAAACAGCAATTGAATGAGGCCCTAGGTGGGAGTCATACAGGAAGACATACAGAATTCCAAAAAATTCTGTTATGCATTGATAGCATGGTCATGGTCTATTGAAGCCAATTTTGCACTGCTCTTGAGTGTACGCATAACATGCTTATTTATTCCATTATTATTTAGAAGGTAGATTATGTATTTTTTGATGATTTAGCATGTATTTGTTATGATGTTTTCTCTGTAGGTACAGTACAGACTCTGTTGTATGAATCTATTCCCTCATTATAATATGGTGACTCCGCAGGTGGAATACACAGTGCACAAAAGCAGACATCTGCTTGTTTTTGTAGTATTTCTCCAATAAGTGATTTGTACCCATTTTTTAACATATGTTTATATACTTTTTCTTTTTACCAGATCTTAAATAACCCTGACTGTCCAGGTTTTTTTTTTCTGGTGGGACCTCTAGTTTCCTATATATGGCCCTGAAGTCTATATTTGCTGCTTTCCGTGCCATGTTTTACATAGGCTTTTCATGTCATGGTTATCTTTTTTTTTTAAATCAGAGGTGGTTGTTTTGTCATCAAATATATGTGATTGCAACTCCCATATATTCCATTTGTTTACTATAAACAATGGAATTGAGCTATTCTTTGTTTAAATTGATTTATGTGGAACATATACAGTTGCACTCAAACGTTTGCATACCCTACCAGAAATTGTGACAGTTTGGCATTTATTTTGAAAATATGACTAATCATGCAAAAAAATGTATTTTATTGAAGCCATTTATTATCACATAGTTGTTTGGCTCCTTTTTAATACATAATGATAACAGAAATCACCCAAATGGCCCAGATCAAAAGTTTACATACCCTTGCATGTTTGGCCTTGTTACAGACACACAAGGTGACACACACAGGTTAAAATGGCAATCAAAGGTTAATTTCCCACACCTGTGACTTTTTAAATTGCAATTAGTATCTGTGTATAAATAGACAATGAGTTTATTAGCGCTCATGTGGATGCACTGTGCAGGCTAGATACTGAGCCATGGGAAGCAGAAAATAACTGTCACAAGTCATGCATAACAAGGTAATGGAACTTCATAAAGATGGAAAAGGATATAAAAAGATATCCAAAGCCTTGAAAATGCCAGTCAGTACCGTTCAATCACTTATTAAGAAGTGGAAAATTCGGTGACCTCTTGATACCAAGCCAATGTCAAGTAGACCAAGAAAGATTTCGGAATACAAAGAAAACCTCAGGAGAAATATAGGCTACTCTGGAAAAAGACGGTGTGGCTGTTTCAAAGAGCACAATACGACGATACTTGAACAAAAATGAGCTGCATGGTCGAGTTGTCAGAAAGAAGCCTTTACTGCACCAATGCCATAAAAAAAGCCTGATAACAATATGCCCGACAACACCTTGACGCGCCTCACAGCGTCTGGCAAACTGTAATTTGGAGTGACAAGACCAAAATAGAGCTTTATGGTCACAACCATGAGCGGCTATTTTTGGAGAGGGGTCAAAAAGGCCTATAGTGAAAAGAATACATCCCAACTGTGAAGCATGGTGGTGGCTCACTGATGTTTTGTGGGCGGGGGGGGGGGGGAGCTCTAAAGGCACGAGAAATCTTGTGAAAATTTATGGCAAGATGAATGCAATATGTTATCAGAAAATACTGGCAGACAATTTGCATTCTTCTAAAAGAAGGCTGCGCATGGGACGCTCTTGGACTTTCCAGCATCACAATGACCCTAAGCACAAGGTCAAGTTGACCCTCCAGTGGTTAAAGCAGAAAAAGGTGAAGGTTGTGGAGTGGCCATCACATTCTCCTGACCTTAATATCATTGAGCCACTCTGGGGAGGTCTTAAACGTGTGGTTCATGCAAGACGACCAAAGACATTGTATGACCTGGAGGCATTTTGCCAAAACAAATGGGCAGCTATGCCACCAGCAAGAATTAGAGGCCTCATGGACAACTACTACAAAAGTCTGCAAGCTGTCATTGATGCTAAAGGGGGCAATACACAGTGATAAGAACTAAGGGTATGGAAACTTTGATCAGGGGCATTTAATTTTTTTCTTTGTTGCCATGTTTTGTTGTGCCATTCTGTTATAACCTATAGTTGAATATGAATCCCATAAGAAATAAAAGAAAAGTGTTTTGCCTTCTCACTCATGTTTTCTTTAAAAATGGTACATATATTACCAATTCGCCAAGGGTATGCAAACTTTTGCGCACAACTGTAATTGGTACAAAATATCAAATTATGTTACCTTAGTTTATAGGCGTGAAAATTCAGAAGCTGTTTAATTTCTTTTAGTTCACTCTCCATGTGTTAAGGAGCTGGGTTTTCTGCTATACTGTATATCTTATCACAGCATCCTGTGGTTGTTATCAATATAACTCATAATTTATTCCTGGATAGTCATTTACTGGGTTTGTCTCTGGGATTTATCTGATTACACACACCTTTGAGAATTAGAAGTTTTGCTTAGGTTTTTTTCTGGGACCATTTTGGGGGTATTTTCTTTGATGTTTACACGTTGCTCAGATGATGCATTTGCTTCCTGTGTTTCAAGACTGGTGATTTTGTCCAGCTGTGTAGTTTCAGTGTTTTTATCATGTTCGTTATTCTCTTGTTCATTTCATTATCAGATTCCACTGGTTTTGTTAGTTTCTACATCAGGTTTGAGTCTAGAGAACATTATTGATTACCATTGCACAATTTCTCCTTTCTTTTCATATATGTTAATTTGGAAGCCATTGCAGACGCCTAAAGTTTTTATGCTCTTATGCGTAGAACAGGGAGCCAGGCCGTATAATGATTTGTACAAAATACAAATCCAGTTTTAACCCTGCAGTTGCTGTTTTGTCTGCATTTTTTTCAGGATAATTAGTTATTGTCTTACCTGTGATTGCTTTTCTTTCTTTTTCTTTTATTTATGTCACCATGGTAATTAAGTTCCAGGCTTTGAGTGCCCTTTAGGAGGGACTGATGTTCCTAATATTTTTGCTCTCTTTTCTTCCATGTTGTTGTTTTACTTGGAATGTAAGAATAATTGGGATGTGTGGGTTAAATTGCATGGCACATGCAGGGAATCTTGCGGGTAAACTCTCCAAGTAGGGAACTATATGAGAGATTGCTATTTATGATATAATCCCTGCTCTATGGGAAATTTGATCTAAAGCGCCATTACGTGGCTCCTGTAAGAAATCTGCCCTAATCCAACATGTTCTGGTGGAGTCCTGCAGGCACTTGCAGTGAGCCCAAAACCCTATGTGTAAATTACATTTCCAATGGCACCAGCTAAACCTTAACCTAGGGAAATTACTGTAGAAGTAACAGGCCTCACAATATTTAAAGCTATATCCCTCCACACAGCGATTGTGGCAGGGAAGCTCTCAAATGATAATAACAATTAATGTAGGGGATTTATAATTATGAGCTATAATTAAGCTATGCGCAAAACCCACTGGGTACAAGTCTTGTTAGAGTTTTGTTTTGTGGGAGTCATGTAATAGGTCTGTAAATTTGCTTTAAAAAAATTCCATAGCTACGTATTATCCTTATGGGAGTTTTTATGGGAGGCATGTAATTCAACTTTACAGTCTCATTAAATTGGGGCTACATTGTAAAACGTAGCCCGTAATTCAAGATTGACATATTACGGCTATTAAATTCACCCTGTAACGTCACTCGCAGCGGGCTTTGTGTGTTAACACGCAGGACGACAGAGAATAGGCTACGTGCTGAGCAACGTTGAACTCCGCGCACGGAAATCCTTTGATCTGTCCTTCTTGTAACCGTTACTTGTTCAATTCAGCTATTAAACTGCAAAGTGGTTACTCACGAGCAGGCACGCAATACGCCAACATGTGCGCGAGAGCACCAGCAAGGGGGGTAAAGTACAATACGTAGCACCTGCAATGCAAATAACCACACTCTACTGTACATTTATTATAAGGGAAAGTGATGTTAGGTCTTAGAATTAATAGCACAACATTTTCAAGCCCGCAAATCCGCCCCAAAAAATACATTATTTAATGATTATTTTTTGTGTTATATCGATCCCTGCAATGTGTTATGACATATACTGTAACTCGCTTCAAATAGAATATCATATTTACAGCTTTATTCATATTGCATTATATCTGGACTGTGGGTCCAATCTCAAACTGTAATTGAGACATGTAGGACTCCAGAATCTACCCTCCCCTTTTTCAGTGACGTAACGCTACCGTTCTCTTTCTCCATTGGCTCCATCTGAACCCGTAACTATGTGATTGCTTAATTGTTGGCGTTCATACATGCAACCCCGATGGCCGAGAAAAGGTTGACGAAATAGCATCTCTCGCTCGTAGCTCTTTCTAATTTAATAGCAATGTAAAACGGCCAAATTTTAAGCACCCCAGCCCTTACGTGCTTTATGTTGGACTTACGAGGCTGGAATTTAATATGGCTATAAGTCAGTTATCTGTGAGTTTGCAACAGTTTGAAAGTCTTCACTTTTCTTCTGTATGTTTGCAGCAATTTCATTTTAGCTTTCTTTTCTTGTATTGGTTTAGCACTGCTAAGTCTTTGCTCCCAGGTATATTTTCAGCAATCTTTGTAATAATTTTCGGTAAAGTTTAAAGGTTGCTGCAGTATATTTCCAGTGATTTGATGACCTTGTGTTTGTAATCTAGTAATTTTGCAATATGGTAGTCTTTGTAATCCTCTTTTATATGCTTTGTAGATTAGTGGTGTAGTTATTTCATAGTTTAAATTCCTTTTTAAGAAAATGACCTTCTATTTTGCTCTTCCTCCTGTTATCATTTTGATTCACAACTGCTTTCTATCTAGAGGCAGGGGATCTCCATTGATTTCAAGTGCTGAAGCATTTCACTTTCCTTTATTTTATATTTCTTATACTATCATGTCTTTAAAAGTATACTATGAATCAATCATCTGAGGTTTTGGTACTGTTTACACCGTATCTCTCTTTCTTACCTGCCGTCTGTCTCTGTCTCAATCTAGCTGTCCATGTTTCTTTCTCAGTCCCATCTTTCATTCTAGCTGTCCTTGTTTGTCTCCATCTCTCTCTTTCTCCCTGTTTCTGTCTCACTTTCATTATCCCCATGTCTTTCTTGATATATATGTCCCTCTGCATGTCTCAGTCTCTCCTTGGACCTTGCATCAACTTTTTCTCTAAGCTTGCGAGAACAATATTTAACACAGCTGATTCATAATTCTATTAGCAGTATGATAATATTGCAGAAGTTCTATATGTTCCATATACCGTATATATTGTGTATCAATTTTCAAACACCTGATTGCAAAATTTTATGGAGTCCACTGGTATCTACTGCTTTTTGGGAGTAATGGATCAGTTCAGTTGTATTAATCTTAAATACAAAATGGAGACTGCATATTACGCTGTTAGGTTTGATTTTGTTCCTGAATTCAAATTCTTAAGCATTTTCCTGTGATTACATACTTTATTTGCTACTACAAAAGCTAATAATTATATGCCTTAAGAATGTGTTTCACTTTTAAGGGCTGTTCACATATTAATAGCTACTTAAATGGTTTATGCAATTATATTTATTTCTGTCTCACCAGGCAAGCTATAGTGGATGTTATTTCTTGTTCTCTTGACCTGTAGTGTCCTAATTCTGTGTCATTTTCTTCAACCATTTTATCGTACTGGTGCTGAAGGAAACAGAAAACATATGTAAATAAAAGCCAAGGAGGAGCAAACCATGAGCAGAGTGTAGAGGGTGGACTGGAGTGTATCTGGAGACAAGGATTGAGATGTAGAGGGATATAATGGTTGTGGATTAGGCTTACGATTTTGAATTTTATCCAGGCTAGTTACTGGAACACCAATTACAATGGAATTTCAGTAATCAAGCCAGGACATGAAGAGAGCATGGATTAGTGTCTTTGCAGTGTATTTGGTGAGGAATGGATTAATTATGCAGATGTTTTAGAGGTCAAGGCTGCACAATTTGATGAGTGATAATATACCCCTTCTTTTAAAAAGAAAATAAGTTTAATTTTGTTAGTCTTCCTTCATATATTATCCCCTCCATTCCCCTTACTAGTTTTGTTACCCTTCTTTGCACCTTTATAAGCTCTAAAATGTCCTTTTATGAAGTGGTGTCCAAAATGAGGGCGTACTAGGGATTTGTATAGTGGCAGAATTATATTTGCTTCCCTGGCTTCTATACCCTTCTTAATACATGCTAATATTTTACTTGCATTTGCAGATGCTGCATGGCATTGAGCAGTATTACAAATGTGGTTGTTCACAAGACTCCCAAATCCCTTTAAATATCTGATACCCCCAGATTTCCTCCATTAGGATTAATAGTTACATAACACTCAAAAAACAAAATAATAAAGACAAGACAGTATGTGCTTAAATTAATGAATATTTACTGAGACATGTAGAAGTGGAAGAAGTATAATCCCAAACCCTGAGTTATATTCTAATGCAGGTTAGGAGCATATGGCTCTAGAGTCAAATGTGTCTCACTACAGATTAATATGTAGATCTTACATCGCCCTCAGACCAAATCACTGTTAGTTTACATAATATATATTTTCAGCAGCCAACGATATCTTTCTTTTTATAACATACAACATTTTTAGAGATATACATTTTTTTTAATATTAATTGCATATCTTCAATCATTCAAAGGTCACAGATGCCTGTCCTAAAGGAATAAATTGCTCTAGTACTGCCAAATAAATGGCAATAAATAATAAAGAGGTACTGCAAATTATAGTATGTAAAAATGAGTAAGGAACTAAAGAAAAGGATCAGTGATTTGGAATTAATCATACTAGAAAACCAAAGTACTAACACAGCGTAATATCGGAAATGAATACTTTTACTGGCACTATCTGTTAGTGAAGGGGTTAAGAAAATAGCTGACAATGAGGACTGAAGGTGAGAGTATTGATCAAGACCAAAAATAAAAATGCATACCTAAATGACAAAATATGTATAGTAAAAAATGTATTTCAGAATGTGATGAGTTAAGGTTATATATTGTAATTATTCATAGCTATTATATAGCAATTAAACATGGCTGAACACACTTAATGGTACATCACCTCTGATAAGGGCAATCCAGGCAAGAAATTTTATGTTATTGTACATGATTCATTGCTTTTTTGCTTACACAGATTTTGCCACAATGTATCTTCACCCTTTCTTCTTCATAACCTCTTGCCATTTTCTCAAACTCTTTTTCTCTGTTTCTCCACACCATGTCTCTAACAACACAACTATATAACCTCTCCCCTTCTTTGCTTTTTACAAGCCCCTCCTCCCCTTCTAAAGCTAAAAAGCAGAAATACTTCTGCAAGTTCCACTCCCATCTCCACTCACTCACTCATTCTTCTGCTGGCTGCTGGACACATATTCCTCTAACCCAGGTCCCTTAGTCATTTCCATGCACAGCCCACAGGACAAGAAATACCAAAACACTAATAATCTTATATCCATCACGTGTAACAAACAATCTGCTTTGCTCCACTCACATCTACTATGGAATCAATTTACCCTTTATCTGAGTATGAAGTCTCTAGTCTAGTCAGCTAATCCCTCCCCTCTATATTGCACTTATAGCAGCTCTCGCACATCTATTCAAACTCACCTTAAACACAAGCAAGTTTACACCATCTTGAAAACACTCTATAATTACACCAATTCATAAGAAAATCCCATCTACCTCAGATTCTGCATCTAACTATTGTCCAACCTCTCTACTTCCCATGTCTTCAAAACTGCTTAAGAGACTCAACTACAACCACCTTATCCAATTATTTTCCTCCAACTGCCTTCTTGACCCACTCAGGGTTCAAAGCCCATAGAAACTCCCATATCAGGGTCCACAGGAACACCCATGGTAACTGGTTAATATTTGGTGCCATGGGGGTCCATACTAACAGCCATGGTTATGGTTACATATCCTATAGAGATCCATCAGGAACCCTGTGGGGTTAATAGACCACACAGCACAAGGGAAAGGGGGCCCTATGAGCGGTGTTGAATTGGGGATCCTGGGGGCTACCAGGGCTCTTAGGAGACAGTGGGTATTAAGGAAGGTTCCTGGTTCATGGGTAGCGGTCATAGGAGGTAGAAGTTCCCTCCTTATTTGTGTTCGAATTGAGCAATCAAGCTTCAAACCCAAAACTTTTAGGTTATTCATAGTGTTGTGTATTTACAAGAGGTTGATGGAACTTGGAGGCTTTTTTTAAATTTTGGGCACTTGGAGAGATTTCAGAGTAAATTCCAGTCAGTTTAGATATCATTCCGGTAGCCATATGATTGAGATTTAGAAACATTTTATGGGACAGACAGTCTGTATTTATGATATTAGGGAAATGTTGAGCACTAGGATGGCATATCTCGGGGGTTAGATTTACGTCTGTGATGTGATAGCTCTATAGTGTTTTACGTGTTCACTCTGTTTTTTGCTTATGGGTGGAATATACTGCCTTATACTGCCGGTCAGAAAATTAGACACTCTGACTTATGGTTCTTCTTCCAATCTCATCAACAAAGTATTGGCATACAAAGTATGTAATGTGACAGAGTTATCCAAGAAATTGTTATCTTCCTCCATTAAGACTGCATGGGTTACCTTTCCTGCTCAGGTAATTAGCTGTACTTGACAGCCCAGATTTCAGACTGCTGGAGTATGCGAGGAGCCTTTATGGACTAATTGATTGCAGTTTGTCTGAACTGGTAAAAGACACACACAGTAAGACAGCAGCCTGCAGTTTATGATTGCTTGGAGCCAATTGGAGACCTGGAAATCTGTTGTGTTTGTCCGCAAATGCGGACCCTCGCGAAGCAAGGGGCCGCATTTGCGGTGGTGGACGATCCAACGTCAGCTGTGTTTGCGGTGGTGGAAGATCCAACGTTGGCTGTGTTGTTAACACACACACGCACGACTTAGAAAAAAACCTCAAAGGCGCCTCACACGCGGTTAACACACACGCACGACTTAGAAAAAAATCAATCGTACAGGTAAAAAACAACTGCGTCCCTCGCAAAAAAAAATACGGCTGTCTCGCAAAAAAATACAGCAGCGAAACGACCCATTCCCAACACGCTAAAATGTCAGAAAATGGCGCGCATGAAAACATCAGAAACACAAGAAAGAAACACAACTAACACATAAAAAGCTTACTTACAGCAAAGTTAACTTACACGTCCATTTAAGTCCAAAAAAATGAGTTTAAACTGCCGAAAATCACCTAAGCGAGAGAAAAAATGGCCGCCGAACAAAACTAAAACGAGGCTACAGACGTAACTATACTACAGTGACTCGCAAAACTGAAACACATACTATGCGGCACATACCACACTGATATTAACCACCATTTTGAAAACTACTACGCATAAAATGGCGGATGGAAAGCAAATTGGAAGCTGGAACGCAAATAGCGCATGCGTATTGCGTTCGAACGGTCTGAGGCACTTGAAAGTTTATAAATACTGCCTACTTTCCAGAAAATTCTACATTTCTACTCAGGTGATGAACGGAGTGACTGGATAGTTAACTGCTGCTGTTACTTGAGAAGAGAATTGTTTCCTAATTTCCTACTTTACATTGTGCAAATTACAACTGAGAGGTAAGCTATAATATATTACATTTTATTATCAAAACAGGACAAAAAAAAAACAATTTTAACTATGAAAATGTGATTCATGTATGGTGACATGTGACACGCACATTTATGTGTATAGCCCCTACAACAAACTAATCTTAACCCAAACTATTTAAACAAGTATATTTCAATGACATTAAAAAAAAAAATTTAACTATGAAAATGTGATTCATGTATAGTGACATGTCACACGCACATTTATGTGTGTAGGCCCTAAAACAAACTAATGTTACATGAAACTAATTAAACAAGTATATTTAAATGACATTAATTTACTGCAACTCATAGCAAAAAATAATATGACACTAATACACATGGAACCTAAAGCTGAATCTTTGCCCTTTTTTTACTATTCAAACAGACTCTGCATCAACAGCGTCACTCAAGAATTTGCTCCGTGCACTGTGAACCAGAATTCCTTTTAAAGAACACAAAGAAAGAAGAAGAGGTAAGATAGAAAAATACATTACATGCTGAAAAAGACAATGCTTTACTAAATCAAAAAGAAGAAATAAACAATTAACCATTTCACTTTCTTTTTCAAACAGACACTACAAGAAGACCGTCGGATTAAGATTGGCAGGAGGGGACCCTCTGTCATTCGGACAAGAACAAAACTTCAATCAAGGTAAAGTATAATAAGTAGAAAAAATAAAGGAACTATATATGTTTAATGGCCGCCAATATAACAATTTCAAGTAAAATAAAAAAATAAAAATACATATAAATTGAATAAGGAACAAAACACAGTTCCACAAACTTCACAAAGACCTATACAATTTAGGAAGACAGACAGTTTCACAGAAAACAAACAAAAAAAGAGGTGGCCACAAAACAGGATAGCATCTGAAACATTAGCAACGTACGTAAAACAAAAGTATTCCTCCTCTTTACTGTAAAATAACGTACAACCATCACCCACAAGCCAAATGCAGCAACCAAAAAGTGGTGAACACAAAACAGGATAAAAAAAAAAAAGCACAACATGATATAGAAAAGGCAATTAACATTGATTGTACTGTCCAACATGATTGAATACTCATAAAGAACACTAATTGAACAAATAAAGTAGACAAAATATGGCGGACACAAAACAGGATTGTACCAAAAATCACAGAAACAGATAGAAAAGTTAAATAATATTCTTCTTTACTGTTTAAGAACCTATAAGCCTTACAAAGAAGCCTAAATAAGCATACCAAAAGTGGTGGACACAAAACAGGATAATTCAAAAAACATTGCGATCATATCCAAAATAGGAAACACATTCATTTTCAATGTACAACAACATTTAATCCTCATGAAAAAGACTAATTAAGCAAATAAAGTATGCAACATATGGTGGACACAAAACAGGATTGTACCAAAAATCACACAAACACATACAAAAGTAAATTAATATTCTTCTTTACTGTTTAAGAAGCTATAAGCCTTACAAAGAAGCCTAAATTAGCATAGCAAAAGTGGTAGACACAAAACAGGATAATGCTAAAAACATTCCGATCATATCCAAAATAAGAAAAACAGTTATTTAACAATACAAATAAAGTACCGCTACAATGAACTACAAGCACAAACAAACTGTTGATAATAAAAAATGTAAAAAACAAACTTAACATCTCAAACTAAACTAATTATACATTATTTTCTTTTACAGATTAACATGGCTACTAACGAGAGCAAACAAGAAAAGATAAGACGGCAAGCTAGAGAACGACAACAGAGATGGGCCAACCAGCAGACACCAGAGGAGAAAGAAATTAGACGAGAAAAAGAAAGCAAAAGAATTGCAAGCAAAAGACTATCAGCTGCAAAAATTAAAGAAACACCAAAAAAAGCAAACAAAGGATTTAGCACCTGTTCCTGAAATGTCAAATACGTATATTAATAATTAAACAACTTTCCAAACATACACATCTCATTGCTGTCATTTTTTGACAGGCAAGTCGCTAGTATATATATAGTCTTTTGTATTGTGTTCCTCCATCAAACTGCCTGAAACACAGATAAAAACCTATAAGAGACTTGTAACTTGTCAGAGTATTTATGTATCAAATGAGGGCTGTGTGAACCAGTACTTGTTAAAAGCTAGGTACAGGGGTGGAGTTTGGATATCCAGTGATTCACTTTTAGAGATAGATTATTTATAGATACTCAAAATCTCAAAAACTTGATATTGGACTAGGATGTGTCTGATTATTTAAGAGCTTCCTAAATAGAAAGATGTATTTCAGCATAATGCAATATAAAAAAAAAGAGGATTCTTTAGTGAAAATGTAATATACAGCATTGTTGATAAGACAATTGATGCAGAAAGATTATTATTATTTCTAAAAATAAAGATTCCTGAATACTAATGATTGCACTCTAAACACTCAGAATAGAACTGTTCTATAGGATTGTTCTAGATACAGCTGAAGTGTATTGATGCACCATTCAATATGGTAATGACTTCTATTTTATTATTATTTATTCAGTATGCAGGGTATATCGTATATACCACATGAGGTATTACTTACATTCAGTATATTACTAAACAAAATATTATTACTACAAATATATAAAACAAAGCAATAGTACCCTTACAAACATTTTTCTGAAATTATAAAGGTAAAAACATAGCAAACGAAAGAAGGGAAAGTAAAAGGAAGGGAAAATGAGAAAAGTAAGCTATTAAAGCATGTAGTACAATAAGGAACCAATAGGATCAAGTTAAGAACCATTACAATCATCAACATTTCAGAAGAGACATTTATAAAGTAGACATTTCAGACATTTAACAATGCAAGAACAGAACACTCAAAATTCATAATTTAAAAAACAGTAAACAGAGTTCCAAATAGACACCTTTGGAAATTAAGGGAAAGACCAGTTGCTCAACCCAATGGGAAAGTGCAAACCAAGGAGCAATTTTAAAGAGAAAGTGGGCAGAGAATTGTGAAGCTTAGCCATACGTTTTTTCCATCTCCATGTTTTCTGTAATTAAAGCTATTATGTGAGTGAGGGAGGTATATCAGATTGCTTCTAATGAAAAGTTATGGCTCTTCTCGAGACCAATGTAATTTGGGATGCCAAAACATTTCCACTTTTCGTTAATTGTGAGAAAGGGTGCAATAGTAAAAAGAACCATGGGTCAGGTAAGTATGGTGCCTGTAAGCACCTGGATATCAAATTATTAATTTGATGGTAGTGGAGAAACAGCCTAGGGCAGATGTGAACCTCTCTGTTTGCATCCTCTCTAGCATACCGGTCTAGCTATGGAACCCATATTAAACAATTTAGAAGAAGTATGCTACCCGCTCATATGGGTCTTGTAAAAAAAAATATCAATATGTGTCTGTAATAAATTATGTATAGATACCTTAGGAAGTAGTAGTATTACCCTCCTGAGTGTTTTCCACTCTATATGCTACAATTCAACAAAAAGCAAATATTTACAATAAATAAAATCTTTATTGAATGCTCATATGGGGCAGAGACAATATAAAAAACTTTAAAACCAATTAAAACCAATGGCAAAGTACTCCTCTGGCAAATTCCAAAGGAAACACATTGGCCCATTTGTTTATTTCAAATTTTCTGGGTCTATCTGCCTCTCACGTTGGTATTTTTCTATAGGAAATAAAATATGGCCTCTGTGTTTATGAATTCACAGTACAGCGGTCATTGATTGTGTATTTGGTGACAATATAGATATCTGACTATATTGAAGTCCCTGGTGCTTAACACCAAATAATCTAAAAAGAATATATATGTATTAAGGAACTAGATAAAATGTAAATACGCTGATTTGTGAACTTAAGAGTAAGGGAAGTCAGTGTGAGTAACTATGGATAAAGTGTTGATGGAAACAATTCCATGAATGTACAGCATACCTTCATGGAATTGTTTCCATCAACACTATTATTCTCTTATTCCCATCCACTCACTCTTCATGATATATCTATCAAGTCCTATTTTTCATCATCACAACATACTGCCAATCAATTCAACATCCTCACACTTATATTTATGCACTCGCTCATTCACACACTTTATTTCACTATTTATTTTTCTTTTATTTCAGTATTTAATAGCATAAGTATTTACAATTATATATTTTTATATCTATTCATATCATAGATTTTTACAATATCTAACCTCCTTCTACCATAATTTTACACTTGACTTTGTTTTTTTTTACATCATCATATATTTCAAATGTCTTTCTCCTTTCCTTTAAGTATTAATATTTGCCATTTGTGTAGATTTTCAAATTATTTTATTTTATAAACCCCATTCAAACATTTGACCCTCTTTATATATCTGTATATACATTGTGACCGTTTGCCCCCTAGAGGATGGTGCCAGGTACAGAAGGATGAAGAATTCTTGACAGGAGTGACAGAGTTAAACTCCTGGAGAACTACTAATTGGCCCCAGCTGAAGCTTCACTTTAAAGCCTGGAAAGCAGACATGGGAGGGTCTGCTGATTAGGCTCTGGCCTAACGGCTGTGAGCAGTGTGTGAAGTTGCAGTCTATGGCCCTCATTCAATTGCAATTTGGCCAATTGAATAGGGCTCTAAATAAGCACATAACATATATTTTTTAAAGAAGTTTTTAGTTAGTAAACATCTATCCAAAAGCAAGGTTTTTACTAACTAAAAACTTATTTAAAAAAAATATGCCATGTGCTTATTTAGAGCCCTATTCAATTGGCCAAATCACAATTGAATGAGGCCCTATGTGAGAAGTTGTGATGTGAGAAGTTGTGATGTGAGACAGGAAGACTGGATCCTGAGAGCTGAGCTTAGATAAGCTCTGAAGTAAGGCAGCAGGGAAGACTGCTTAACGTACAAAGAGACACTGGCAAGTAAGTTAGATTGCCTTGAGACTACAGCCAGCAGCTTAAGAAGAGACACTGAGTGTTTCAGTGTGACCTGAGAGGAGAAAGATACAGAGCTCCTGAACAGGACCTGGCAGGATTTACAGAGCAGCACAGGAAGCTGCCAGTAAGAGGATCAGTCTGTGTGACTGCAACAATACTTACCCAAGAGACTGTTTGCTTTAAAAGTGAAAGACCTGCAGAGGATCCATTGCAGCTGAAAAAGCTGACAGAGAGAGACTGGACTTAAAGGGACCACACTTCTGTGTGAAAAGGTATTTTGTTTTACCTGCAGACCGAGAAGCGGGTTCAGGGCTAGTCAGGGTGTTACTGCAAATAAGCAAGCCCGTTTGTGTAGATGTTTCTTTTATGCTGAAGTTAAGCTATTGTTTGTTTTGAAACACTTTATTAAAGCAAAGATAAAAGTATTGGTTTATGGGAAAATCACAGGAGCAACCGTTTACCAAAGGCTGGCCCTGTCACAACATATTCAAACATTTGATCTACTTCATATATCTTTATATATACTAACTTCATATATTAGCCTTCTACTTTGTCACTATGTCTTTCATATGAAAAATAAAGCTGTGTACTTTCTAAATGTTCCTGTTATAATATCAATAAAGCTTTAACGTGTGACGTTATATGTATGAGGCGTGCTGCATCATTGCGCTGCATAGTGAGTCTATGTCACCATGTCTTCAGGCACGTTGCTTCGGTGCAATTGCGTCATCCCGATTCTTCTATTGGTGCCCTCTAAAACCAGGAAGTTAGGGGTAAGTGGTAGAAATAGCCCCTCATATGTTTTATTCTCTAGCCCATGAGGAAGCAAAGTATATGGGCGAAACTGAACTGTCAGACCTCACAGTAGTATACTTGGCAGGCTTACATTCTGCAAGAAACTACTCAATGGAACTACCACCAGGCATGATTTGAATTGCAAGTATTTGCTTTAATTATATCCTGTTGGACTAGCAGATGTCCACTTATGCATTATGTTTATGCTTCATACATACTTTAGAGTGTATTGATATACAGGCTGTTTTTGGTAGCATTTCTAACACAGGTTTTTGTGCCATTACTGATCCATTTGGTATATAGATATATATTTCTCTTACTGCAAAGCACTCCTGGCTCTGTTTTTAATTAACATTGCTTTTTATCTATGGTGTGAAATGTATTCTAACATCTACAAACCCTATGATTAAGCAGAATCTGCTGTATATGAGGATTTGTTTGTTTACTCACTTGTATGTGCCTATTACGGATGTGTATAACAGTGGAGTATTTGTAGTACCCTCATATGTCCAAAGAGCAACTCCACATGATATTTCTGTTGCTCACATCCATCTATAGTTACTCACACTGACTTCCTCTACTCTTAACTTCACAAATCGGCGTATTTACATTTTATCTAGTTCCTTAATAAATATATATACTTTGGTGACAAAATACCTTAACTGAACTGTAATATCTACGTACTTAGCCCAAAATGTTTACTGTGCAATAAATATTGGGTAATATATATATCCCCACCAGTGTGTTATTTCTTGCTTATAGTATGTCTTCTGAGTTATTTATAATCCACTAAATTATGAGTGGAACTTAGAATATTAGTTTTCTTATAAATATGGTATTAATCTTCTAGTATATACTTGATGGATATTTGAACCAAGAGGTTTTACCTTTAAATACACCCCCATATTATAGCATTAGATATTAGTACTTTTCACTTCTAAGGCAAATTGCTATCTTGTTTTGTACTGTACGTGCACTAATACATTTATATGTTATTTCTTGTACTTGAAATCCACAATTTCATTATATTTACACACATAAATCGAACTTCATCCCAGATAAGAGAACCATGTTTTTTTTTTTTTTTTTTAGAGGGCCCAAGTATATTCTTGGGTACTTATAACTCTTTAACAAAAATGCTTTGGAGAAACCATGAGCACTGTGTTCTATATAAGTACATTTCTTTGTATATCATGGGTGGGCTAAAGTCAGCTCCATGCATGTATTGTTTGAAAAAGGTAGGGCCAAACAATCATAACATATTATTTCTCAGAGTCTATTGAGAGGAAGATTGATGGCTTGTTTCTGTGGTTTTGAAGTCAGTCTAAGTCTACGTATTTATAGGTATTATGTTGGGCCTGTCAGTTGTTTATGAAACCCACTTGGTCTGGGTGAATTAAAGAAGGAAGAAACCAAGCTAACCTGTTAGATATAAGTTTGGCCAATATTTTAACATTGCTATTAAGGAGTGAGATGAGCATATTTGCTTGCAACATCTCTTGAAGTATAACATTAGAGTCTATTGATCTAGATATTTTAGGTTACCTAGATCTGTCTAAATAGCAAATAGTGGTGTTGAAGTCACTTCCAGGTAGCAAAGCAAATTTCAAAATCATTCTGGCAGGAGGCATAAATGTTTACTAACATAATTAGGGTCAACCAAGGGGACCGATCAAAAAAAGAATTCCTCCCTCTTTGCCGATGTGATGATTTTTAAGCAAGAATGGGCATGATTTGGCAAAACGTATTGTCACTCCATTATGTTTTGTAGAAGCTGCTGAATGGTAGGCTTAATTAAATGGACCCCAAACTAGATTAGAGATAATTTTTTTTTTTGAAATACTGATATGGAACTGAATGTTATCTA
The DNA here is from genome assembly GCA_027410445.1 of Discoglossus pictus. NCBI lineage: Eukaryota > Metazoa > Chordata > Amphibia > Anura > Alytidae > Discoglossus > Discoglossus pictus. Next base: position 140,048,594 of record CM050164.1, read on the forward strand.
ACTTTGCATTAAAAAATAATAGTATGAAGGCAATTAACATATCCTTTGCAGTTGTACCAACCTAATCGCTAATAATATTGCTAATAATGCATATATTCATAACGGAAGAGGTGGTAACAAACATAATAACAAGTATATCTCAACCTGATAACAAATTGAGAGAAATATATATTATAATATAACTATAAATATAATAATAAATATATAATTTTTAAACAGTATTATGATAATCTGCATTTAAATACTATCATGAGACAAGAGTAATTTAGATTTCCCCTGTTTGTATTTCCACAGGAGAACAGAAAAAGGAAGAAAATCCAGAGATAAGAACCCCTTGGGTAGTGAAATGTAAATTCAGTGCCTTGCAAAATAATTCACCCCCCTTGGAATTTTTCGTGTTTTGTTGCCTCACAACCTGGAATTAAAATGGATTGTTTGAGGATTTGCATCATTTAATTTACAGAACATGCTCACAACTTTGAAGATGTTTTCTTTTTTATTATTGAGAAGCAAACAACAAATAGGACAAAATAATAGAAAAAGTCAATGTGCGTAACTATTCACCCCCCTAAAGTCAATACTTTGTAGAGCCACCTTTTGCGGCAATCACAGTTCCAAGTCGCTTTGGATAAGTCTCTATGAGCTTGCCACATCTTACCACTGGGATTTTTGCCCATTCCTCCTTGCAAAACTGCTCCAGATGCTGTGCACTTGTGAACAGCAATCTTTAAGTCTGACCACATATTTTCTATTGGATTGTGGTCTGGGCTTTGACTAGGTCATTCCAACACATTTACATGTTTCCCCTTAAACCTTTAGCAGTGTGTTTGGGGTCATTGTCCTGCTGGAAGGTGAACCTCCGTCTCAGCCTCAAATCACGCACAGAGAGGTACAGGTTTTGCTCAAGAATATCCCTGTATTTAGCACCATCCATCTTTCCCTCAACTCTGACCAGTTTCCCAGTCGCAGCTGCTGAAAAACATCCCCACAGCATGATGCTGCCACCACCATGTTTCACTTTGAGGGTGATGGAATGTGTTGTGTTTGCACCAGACATAGCGTTTTCTTTGGACGAAAAGTTCAATTTTAGTCTCATCAGACCGAAAACCCCCATCTCCATACATTTTCGGAGTCTCCCACATGCCTTTTCGCAAACTCAAAACATGCCATTTTGTTTTTTGCTGAAAGTAATGGCTTTCTGCTGGCCACTCTGCCATAAAGCCCAACTCTAGGGAGCGTACGTCTTATTGTTGTCCTATGTACAGATACTCCAGTCTCTGCTGTGGAACTCTGCAGCTCCTCCAGGGTTACCTTAGGTCTCTGTGCTGCCTCTCTGATTAATGCCCTCCTTGCCCGGTCCATGCCTTTTGGAGGGCAGCTGTCTCTTGGCAGGTTTGCTGTTGTGCCATGTTCTTTCCATTTGGTTATGATAGATTTGATGGTGCTCCATGGGATCATCAAAGATTTGGATATTTTTTTATAACCTAACCGTGAATTGTACATCTCAACAACATTGTCCTTTACTTGTTTGGAGAGTTCCTTGGTCTTCATGGCAGTGTTTGGTTAGTGGTGCCTCTTGCTTAGGTGTTGCAGCCTCTGGGAACTTTCAAAAAAGTGTATATGTAATGACAGCTCATGTGACACTTAGATTGCACACAGGTGGACATTATTTCACTAATCATGTGACTTTTTATGGGCTTCATAACAAAGGGGGTGAATACATATGCACATGACAATTTTTCTCATTTCACTTCACCGACTTAGACTATTGTGTTCTGATCCATCACATAAAATTCAGATTAACAAAACATTGAACTTAAGGCTGTAATGAAACAAAATAGGTAAAAAGTCAAGGGGGGGGGGTGAATACTTTTGCAAGGCACTGTTTATATATATATATATATATATATATATATATATATATATACATATAGTCCTTGTGCAACATACAGTCAGGTCCATAAATATTGGGACATTGACATAATTCTAATCTTTTTGGCTCTATACACCACCACAATGGATTTGAAATGAAACGAACAAGATGTGCTTTAACTGCAGACTTTCAGCTTAAATTTGAGGGTTTTTACATCCAAATCAGGTTAACGGTGTAAACTTTTTAAGGGAACAAAAGTAATGGGACAGATTAACAGTCATAAAACAAACGTTCACTTTTTAATACTTGGTTGCAAATCCTTTGCAGTCAATTACAGCCTGAAGTCTGGAACGCATAGACATCACCAGACGCTGGGTTTCATCCCTGGTGATGCTCTGCCAGACCGCTATTGCAACTGTCTTCAGTTCCTGCTTGTTCTTGGGGCATTTTCCCTTCAGTTTTATCTTCAGCAAGTGAAATGCATGCTCAATCGGATTCAGATCAGGTGATTGACTTGGCCATTGCATAACATTCCACTTCTTTCAGTTAAAAAACTCTTTGGTTGCTTTTGCAGTAAGCTTCGGGTCATTATCCATCTGCACTGTGAAGCGCCGTCCAATGAGTTCTGAAGCATTTGGCTGAATATGAGCAGATAATATTGCCCGAAACACTTCAGAGTTCATCCTGCTGCTTTTGTCAGCAGTCACATCATCAATAAATACAAGAGAACCAGTTCCATTGGCAGCCATAAATGCCCACGCCATGACACTACCACCACCATGCTTCACTGATGAGGTGGTATGCTTTGGATCATGAGCAGTTCCTTTCCGTCTCCATACTCTTCTCTTCCCATCACTCTGGTACAAGTTGATCTTAGTCTCATCTGTCCATAGGATGTTGTTCCAGAACTGTGAAGGCTTTTTTAGGTGTTGTTTGGAAAACTCTAATCTGGCCTTCCTGTTTTTGAGGCTCACCAATGGTTTACATCTTGTGGTGAACAATCTGTATTTACTCTGGTGAAGTCTTCTCTTGATTATTGACTTTGACACACATACACCTACCTCCTGGAGAGTGTTCTTGATCTTGCCAACTGTTGTGAAGGGTGTTTTCTTCACCAGGGAAATAATTCTTCGGTCATCCACCACAGTTGTTTTCCATGGTCTTCCAGGTCTTTTGGTGTTGCTGAGCTCATCTGTGTGTTCTTTCTTTTTAAGTATGTTCCAAACAGTTGATTTGGCCACACCTAATGTTTTTGCTATCTCTCTGATGGGTTTGTTTTGTTTTTTCAGACTAATGATGGCTTGCTTCACTGATAGTGACAGCTCTTTGGATCTCATATTGAGAGTTAACAGCAACAAATGCAAATAGCACACTTGAAATAAACACTGGAGCATTTATCTGCTCTTTGTAAATGGGATAATGAGGGAATAACACACACCTGGCCATGGAACAGCTAAGCAGCCAATTGTCCCATTACTTTTGGTCCCTTAAAAAGTGGGAGGCACATATACAAACTGTTGTAATTTCTACACCGTTCACCTGATTTGGATGTAAATACCCTCAAATTAAAGCTGAAAGTCTGCAGTTAAAGCACATCTTGTTCGTTTCATTTCAAATCCATTGTGGTGGTGTATAGAGCTAAAAAGAATATAATTAATCATAATAGAATTATGTCGATGTCCCAATATTTATGGACCTGACTGTATATTTTATGAGTGTTTAAGGTATCAGAGCCTTAAGCAAAGCCAAACAAGTTCAAAAGTCCACTATATACAGATGATTCTTATTCTTATTACTATTATCTTTATATATATCTCACCAACATATTCCGTAGCGCTGTACAGGGCAAAAACAAAATTAACACCTTATAAAGAATGGAGGGCCCTGTTTTTGAGGATAGAATCAAATGTACATAGAGCTTGTTTCCAAGGCACTGACACAAGATTGAAAACTCGTAAACGTACAATCTAAGGGTTTAGGTGTGATATAAGAGGGTGACAAATACAAGATGGCAATTAGAAAGCAATTTGTTTAGTCAAGTAGAGGTGCCTGTGTGTTGTACTATAGATTGTGGGTGTAAGTGTTTTTAAGCTGTGGAGTGTGCAGTGAAAGTGTAAATATTTTTTAAACAGGTGTGTTTGTAGTAATTTTTTAAAGGTTTGGATACAGGAAGATAGTTTAATGGAGCGGGGCAAGGAGTTTCAGATAGTAAGGGGCAGCACAAGAAAAGTCTTGAAGACGGGAGTGAGAGGAGGTGATAAGAGCGGAGGAAAGAAGGTCATTAGCAGAACGAAGGGGGCGGTTAGGAGAGTATGTTGAAACAAGAGAAGAGATATAAGGGGTCACTTATGTTGAGGGCTTTATACATTAGGGTCATGATTTTGAATTTGATTCTGGAGGATATGGGAAGCCAGTGGAGTGACTGACAAAGAGGTGCTGCAGACACTAAGCATTTAGTATGGAAAATTAATCTAGAGGAGGCGTTAATTATGGATTAGAGGGTGGAAAGATAATGAGTTCAGTGTTAGACATGTTGAGTTTGTGTTGACGGGCAGACATCCAGGAAGGTGTGCTAAAGAGGCAGTTGGAAACTTGAGCTAAAATAGGGGGATATATCTAGTGCAGAAATGTAGATTTGAGTGTCACCTGCATAGAGATGATACTGAAATCCAAAGGATTTTTATAAGGGTACCAAGGGAGGATTTGTAGATGGAGAATTGGAGGGGGCCTAGGACAGAGCCCTGGGGAACACCAACAGACAGAGGGACAGGTGACAAAGGGATGCAAGAGAAGGAGAGACTAAATGTACGTTCTTCCATATAGGATGTGAATCATGAGAGAGCTGTGTCCTGGATGCCAACAGAGCGGAGAATATGGATTAGAAGAGGGTTGTCCACTGTATTGATGGCAGCAGAGAGATCTAGGAGAATTAGAATAGAAAAGTGACTCTTTGATTTGGTGGTTAGCAAGTCATTGGTGACTTTTATGAGGGCTGTTTCTGTAGAGTGTTGGGCCCAGAAGCCAGATTGGAAGAGGTCAAGAAGGGAATTGGAGGAAATAAATTGAGTGAGGTGATTGTAAACAAGCCGTTTAGAAGCCAGGGAAAGTAGAGAGATAGGGCGATAGTTGGAGGCAGAAGCTGGGTCAGTGTTTAGGGAGAGGTTGAATAATGTGAGAGCTGGGATAAGTGTGGTAGATAGCGGAGGGATTAGCTGTGATGGAACAGGATCATGTGGACATGTTGTAAGGTGAGAGGTTGATAGGAAAGTAGATACTTCAACCTCGGTTACAGGGTCAAAGGAGTCCATAGTGGAGAGTGGAGGAAGAATTGGGGAAGGGCTGGATGTTGTCAGTTTGTTGAGAGGATGGTGAGATAGGGCCAAGCTGGGAGGAGAGTTCATTTTGGATGGTTTCAATTGTATTTTTAAAATGGCTGGCAAAGTCATCAGCAGTGAGACAGGAACGGGCAGGAGGTGGGGGTGGGCAGAGGAGGGTGTTGAATATAGCAAATAAACGTTTAGGGTTGGAGGACAGGTTTGATATTAGTGATGAGAAGTAGTGTTGTGTGGCAAGAGTGAGGGCAGAGAAGTAGGAGTGCAAGGTAAACTTGTAGTGGAGAAAGTCTGCTGAAGTGCGAGACTTCCTCCATAGTCGTTCGGCTGTGTGTGCAGTGCGTAAGCATCTCTGTAGACAGCTTGTTTGTGTAGTGTGCCAAGGTTGTGGATGAGAGCGAGGGTGTTTGCTTGTGATTATGGGGGCAAGAGTGTCAAGGGTGGAGGTTAGAGTCATGTTGTACTGTGAAGTATCAATGTCAGGCCAGGCAAGGGTTGTGAGGGGGCTGAGAAGGGGTTTTAGCACATTGGAAAATTGTTGTGGGTTAAGTTCTTGTAGGTTTCTGCGGGTTCTGGTGGCAGGGATTGAAGAAGGGTGGTGAGCGGAAGATGAGGTTGCATATTAGCAGGTGGTGGTCAGATAGAGGAAGTTGGGAGATGACAAGGTTGGATATAGTGCAGAGATTGGCGAAAAAAGGTCAATGGAGTGCCCACCACGGCGAGTTGCGGAATATGTCCATTGTGAGAGACCAAGGGAAGATGTAAGTTCCAGGTGTCAGTGGCGATGTTGAAATCGCCAAGAATGAGTGAAAGTGTTTTGGAGGAGAGAAAGTGAGGGAGCCAGGAGGCAAAGTTACCCCAAAATTAAGAGAGTGATCCAGGCGGGCAATAGATCACAGCTACTCGCAGAGGGAGGGGAGAGAAGATGCAGATAGTGTGAACTTCAAAGGATGAAAATTGCAGGGAGGGTGGTATGAAAAGTGCAGTGAGAAGATAGTAGAATGCCCACACCACCACCTTGTTTGCTCCCACATCTAGGAGTGTGGCTGAAGTGTAGACCACCATAAGAGAGTGCAGCAGGGGAGATAGAGTCAGATGGAGTGAACCAGTTTTCCATGATAGCCAGTAAATTGAGTTGGAAATGAAGAGGTCATGAATGAAGGGAAGTTTATTGCAAAAGTAGATGGTTTGTGACAAGTGTTTTGGGTATTTGCTGCCCTGGGGACTCTACATGGCTCAGTGATTAGAGGAAGGAGAGGAGTGCATGGGAGCAGAGAAGAGGAGAGGAAAGCAGGGAAGGTGAGATTGTCATATTATTGGAGACATGATGTGTAGAGACAGTATAGGAGAGTCTGAGAAAGAGGCAGGAGGTTACAATGAAGAAGAAGGTGTAAGAAAACATTGTGATAGTAAGCAAAAAGCAATAGAATAAAGTAAATAAACTTGCCTTAATAGTTCTTGTCAAAGGTGGGGGACAATTCCCATTCAATCCTGTTCAATTCCTGTATAATTCTATTTGCTACACTCTAGAGTGAGATATGGGGCTGGGATTATTCCTTCCTCAAGAGCAGATTTTAAGTAGACTTAAATAAGGTATACAATGTACAGTTAGGGAAAAAAAGTATTTGACCCCCTGCTGATTTTGAACGTTTGTCCACTGAGAAAGAAATGATCAGTCTATAATTTTAATGGAAGGTGTATTTTAACAGTGAGAGACAGAATAACCAAAAAAAAAACACGAAAAACACATGTCAAAAAAGTTATAAATTGATTTGCAGGTCAATGAGTGAAATAAGTATTTCATATCCAATCAAGCAGCAAGATTTCTGGCTCCCAGGTGTCTTTTATACAGTAACGAGCTGAGATTATAAGCACTCTCTTAAAGGGAGGTATCCTAATCTCAACTTGTTACCTGCGATTTATAATATATACTAGATATAACTATACTGGATATCAATATCTATAAGTTATACCCTTATTTGCTAATATAGGCAGTAATAACAGTATTAACAGATATTGATACGTGTGTGTGTTATATATATATATATATATATATATATATATAATGTATGTGTGTATATATATATATATATATATATATATAATGTATGTGTATATATATATATATATATATATATATATATAAAATGTATGTGTGTATATAGTCTGGACCCCTGCATCATGGGGGTTTTATTTAGGAGGGGGGGGGTGTTAGGAGCAGTGGGGACATTTCGGGGAGCATACGTAACTGCTTCTAAAGCCCTTGTGGGTCCTCTCTAGCACATGTAGGACTTTGTCCTTCATTTGCATTTTATGAGTTAGGATATGTTTGCAAGCTTGGGGGAATCAGGCAATTGAATAAGGAATTGCGATTTTAGACCTGCGAATGTGACAGATCAAAAGCTTCTGAGTGGTGTAGGTTACGATGTTTGACTGCCACCATTTTCGCAAGCCCGTAACTCGTAACCCGATCCGAGCCTGCAAAAAAAATGCCAATTGAATAGCAAATTTGCAATCAACCTCACTTGTGGGCCATCAAATCTCAAATTTGGCCTAATGAATGAGGCTCTATGTGTCCCTGGTAACTATAAAAGTTTCTGTTAATTAAATATATTTAGTGATTATTTTTTTTTTGTGTAAAAAAATGTCTATATTGTTTGCCCCTTATCAAAATAATTGCTTGCCCATATTTTTACATATACTCGTTGTTAATATTGTAGTGTTTGACAAAATCTCTTATTATGAAATGTCACAACCTGCTTCTTCAATGGGGCTTGGAAAGAACCTAGTCCCAGCCTACCCCAGCAGGACCGTGTAGTTCTTGCTACCTCTGGTACAGAAGATGGCCATGGGATATCAGTAACACCATATAATCCAAATACACTCTGCTTCAAGGCCTGCTACCTCTGTGAGATTCTCAGAGCTGCATTCACAACACCTCAGCCGGTATGGAGGAGACTATGGAAACTGCGCCATCCCTGGAGCCAATATGTTTATTAATATCACTACTGTATGCATGTTATTATATCTTGGCAGAGAGAAATATTTCTAACTTTTTGTTTTCAATTTCTAACTGTTTCCTATACCCTGCTTTGCTGTCCCTACCTTTCCCGATTTATGGCTGGCATAATTACCTCAAATCTCCTCCCCCCTCCTCACATAACTTCATTCTAAGGTCTCTCTTCCATTCCTCTCTAACTCCCTTATCTTCCTGTACTGTATGTCCACCAATCCATTCTCTATTTCTTTCAGTGCAAATTCACTCTGCTTCAAGGCCTGCTACATCTGTGAGATTCTCAGAGCTGCATTCACGACACCTTAGCAGTGAAAATTCAATCAGCTTCAAGGCCTGCTACATCTGTGAGATTCTCAGAGCTGCATTCACAACACCTCAGAAGCAAATTCACTCTGCTTCAATGCCTGCTAAATCTGTGAGATTCCCAGAGCTGCATTCACATCACCTCAGCAGTGCAAATTCACTCTGCTTCAAAGCCTGCTACATCTGTGAGATTCTCAGAACTGCATTCACAACACCTTAGCAATGCAAAAACACTCTGATCAAGGACTGCTACATATGTGAGATTCTCAGAGCTGCATTCACAACACCTCAGCAGGTATGCTTTGCTGTCCCCACCTTCCCCATTTATGGCTGGCATAATTACCTCAAATCTCCCCCCCTCACATACTTTCATTCTAAGGTCTCTCTCCCATTCCTCTCTAACTCCGCTATCTTCCTGTACTGTATGTCCACCAATCCAATCTCTATTTCTTTCAGTGCAAATTCACTCTGCTTCAAGGCCTGCTGCATCTGTGAGATTCTCAGAATATTGCCCTCACACCCCAACTCAGATTAAATTTATAGAGCCATGGAAAACACCTGACTTCCTACTTGCAGATATATCATCTCAACACTAGGGGTTAGCCAACATACTAGTCTTTCACCTCAGATCCCTCCCCTCTCCCTCTAACATAAAACTCTTTCTATCTTTCACTTTCTTCCTGGCCCTTGCTATTCCTTATTAGTTACTCTTCCCCAGTTCTCTGCCCTTTAACTCCCTTTAGATTGTAAGTAGCGAGTTTCCAGTCTTTTAGGGTGCTTTGGGATAACGCACTTTCTGCTAAGATTCTAAGCTCAAAACAGGGCCATTCAACTTTTGAATTTGTTAAACTTGTATTTCCCCTTTTCTTTTCCCCTCTACAGCGCTGCGGAATATGTTGGCGTGATACAAATACAAGATAATAATAATAAGAAGAAGAAGAGAAGAAGAGGAGAGAAAGAAAGAGGAAAGAGAGAAGAAAGAGTGAAGGAGAGAGAAGCAGAGTGTGAAGGAGAGAGAATGAGGGCAATAGAGAGAAGGAAAGAGTAAAAGAGAGAGAGATTTAAGGAGAGAGAGTGAAGGAGAGAACTTGAAAGTGGGAGAGAGAAAGTGAAGGAGAGACAATGCGTGTGAATGAGGGATAGCGAGAAAAGGAGTGAGAGAGAAGGAAATATATATACAGTGGATATAAAAAGTCTACACACCCCTGTTAAAATGTCAGGTTTCTGTGCTGTAAAAACATGAGACAAAGATAAATCATTTCAGAACTTTTTCCACCTTTAATGTGACCTATAAACTGTACAACTCAATTGAAAAACAAACTGAAATCTTTTAGGTAGAGGGAAGAAAACATATAAAAATTAAATACTATGGTTGCATAAGTATGCACACCCTTAAACTAATACTTTGTTGAAGCACCTTTTGATTTTATTACAGCACTCAATCTTTTTGGGTATGAGTCTATCAGCATGGCACATTTTGACTTGGCAAGATTTGCCCACTCTTCTTTGCAAAAACACTCCAAATCTGTCAGATTGCGAGGGCATAACCTGTGCACAGCCCTCTTCAGATCACCCCACAGATTTTCAATTGGATTCAGGTCTGGTCTCTGGCTGGGCCATTCCAAAACTTTAATCTTCTTCTTGTGAAGCCATTCCTTTGTTGATTTGGATGTATGCTTTGGGTAGTTGTCATGCTGAAAGATGAAGTTCCTCTTCATGTTCAGCTTTCTAGCAGAAGCCTGAAGGTTTTGTGCCAATATTGACTGGTATTTGGAACTGTTCATAATTCCCTCTATCTTAACTAAGGCCCCAGTTCCAGCTGAAGAAAAACAGCCCCAAAGCATGATGCTGCCACCACCATGCTGCACTGTGGGTATGGTGTTTTTTTGGTGATGTGCAGTGTTGTTTTTGCACCAAACATATGTTTTGGAATTATCGCCAAAAAGTTCAACCTTAGTTTCATCAGACCATAACACCTTTTCCCACATGCTTCTGGGAGACTTCAGATTTGTTTTTGCAATATGTAGCCTGGCTTGGATGTTTTTCTTCGTAAGAAAAGGCTTTCGTCTTGCCACTCTACCCCATAGCCCAGACATATGAAGAATACGGGAGATTGTTGTCACATGTACCACACAGCCAGTACTTGCCAGATATTCCTGCAGCTCCTTTAATGTTGCTGTAGGCCTCTTGGTAGCCTCCCAGACCAGTTTTCTTCTTGTCTTTTCATCAATTTTGGAGGGAGCTCAAGTTCTTGGTCATGTCACTGTTGTGCCATATTTTCTCCACTTGATGTTGACTGCCTTCACTGTGTTCCATGGTATATCGAATGCCTTGGAAATTCTTTTGTAACCTTCTCCTGACTGATACCTTTTAACAATGAGATCCCTCTGATGCTTTGGAAGCTCTCTGTGGACAATGGCTTTTGCTGTGGGATGCGACTAAGAAAATGTCAGGAAAGACCAACTAGAGCAGCTGAACTTTATTTGGGGTTAATCAGAGGCACTTCAGATGATTGCAGGTGTATGCTGACTCCTATTTAACGCGATTTGGAATGTGATTGCTTAATTCTGAACACAGCTACATCCCCAGTTATAAGAGGGTGTGCAGACTTATGAAACCACATTATTTTTCTTTTAATTCCCTACACCTAAAAGATTTCAGTTTGTTTTTCAATTGAGTTGTACAGTTTATCGGTCACATTAAAGGTGGAAAAAGTTCTGAAATGATTTATCTTTGTCTAATTTTTTTTACAGAAACCTGATATTTTAGACTTTTTATATCCACTGTTTTAAAACTGGATAGTTGATTACAGCCTACTTGAAGTTGGACATGCCTGCTAAATTCTATACCCCCTTCTAGATCACTACCTTGTGGTGGTGAAGGGGCTTTGGTACCTCAACGAAGTGGTGAGCTATACCATGTAGGGTCACCCAGGATGGGCAGGTCATAGCAAAGAGAGAGGTCAGACAAATCGTGATCCACTGGAGAAGGAACTGGCAACCCACTCCATTATATTTTCCATGAAAAACAAGATGTGTCTGGCATGCTGTGCTACAGGGGTCACAGGGAGTTGGACACAAAAGAACAAGTGTCAAGATAGTCTATACATAAGCACCAACCCTAAGCAATATACACATTATTTTATTGGATTATTATAAAAGGGTGGTGTTATGAACAGAGGGACCCACTGGACAGTTTGGGGTTAATCAGTTATTATGTGTGTGGTTAGAAGGTACTAACAACTTGCTTAACAGTTATATAATGGGTGTAATGCATACATGTAGTTATATCATGGATGTAATAAGTGCATATAGTACTGTCATTGATTAACATTACAACACTGTATCTGTATTAGAAGTAGGATAGTAGGCCCTGGGATGCTAGAATTATCTAAAAAATACAACAGACACTTATGTGACAAAGGGTTAAAGATTCTATATGGCCCTGCGATCGGCCACGTGTGACTTCTCTGGTTTTAGTCTGGAAGGAGGACATTTAGTTTTATAACCCTGTAAGTTGCGATCTTGCAACTAAGAGATGGGGATGTATCATGGGATAGACATCTCCCAAGTGGTGAGAGTGTAACAAGCTATTGCCCACAAGAGGAGGGGTTAGGCATGTGGGGGGAGTGAGATCTTACTGTGTTTTGATATATCTCTGAAACAATAAAGAAGTGTCAGTCTGATTTTGACACACTAAACAAAGGTAGTGTCGGAGTCTGCTAGTACTAATCAAAGGTACATGGTGTGTGATTCTTAGATCCTAAGAAAAGGGGTCTGATGGTGCCTGTCTCTTCAGAAATGATGATGTCATCTGAAGTGTCTGCTGGTGTCGAGATCTGAACAAAAAGTTGCGACCCATAGAGAGAGAGAATTGGGGTTATACTTTTGTAGTGCTAGTATAAATATTCCTATTTGGGATATATATGACATTGTCTGAATAAGTAAATATTCACTCACCACGCATGTAGACCATATTTATGACACTGTCAGAATAATTAAATAACCAGGCATGGAGAACATATATTTACCTATCACAGGGCTTGAAAGAAAAACGTAATTATTCACACAATGCCATAAATAGGTTCTCCATGCCTCACAAACAAACATTTAATTATTTACACAATGAGTCAATGAGTCCCTTCAATATATTTTGCATTGATACTTAGGCATGTTTTATTGCATTTGAAGAAATAGTATGTATGTGTGTATATTGAGCATATGTTACATATCCTTTCCTTTCTACTCTTTTTGGTGGTTCTATTGAGTACTTGTTGAATTTTAGGTCTTAGCGAGAGGTCACTAAAATGTATTGAATCTAATTAGATGGATGCACTCGCTAAACTCACTTGCTAACCGTAGTTATTTTCAGTGGGAGATTTTTTTGGGTGGAAACTTTTGCAAAAAAGACTTGTTAGTTGTTTCAATGTACACAATCTGATTTATTCTTGATTTTACATGTGTAAATGAAAATGAGTGAGGGCCCAGTTACCTCAAAAGCCTTGGATGTATTTCATCTACACAAGGTGATTTGTTAAAATTTATTTTTTTAAGCCTCATTTGTATTTCTTCCTAAGTTAACCAATTATTACGAAATGGCTTTATGTGCTGTAGTTTTAGAGCAATTTCCAAACCGTTTGTGTAAATAAGACTTGCAGAAACACATTTTAAAGTATGAGATACAGATTTGACTTGACTTTCTGAACAGTTTAAAATATTTACCTTATGTTTTTCCATTAATGCAACCATTTCAGCAATCTTATGCTGGCAATGGATATCTGTTTCTTTCTGTATTTTGATTGCTTCCTCAGCAGCACCTTTTAATATATCAACCTATAAAATAAAAAAATTTTTTAGGAGAATAGTGCAAATAAGCATTTGCTTAATAAAGTAGATAGTAGTTTTTAGTTTACATTTGACGAAATATATATAGAGCAAGCCAGTGTTTATATAAGAGAAGAATCAAGATAAAGAAATATAGTATAGTTTATGCACGATTAACATAAATGTATAATATAATGAAATATGTAATATATTTTATAAGGCAGCATAATGGAAACTGCACTAAGCTATAAAAAATGTTATTGCAAAAATCGGAGTAGAGTTATGCGCTACTGAACATCGAAGTGGTGATGAAGGTGAGATTGTAATCTGCAACAAGCTATTCTGCATAGACTTATAGGCTTATCTCTCCCTCCCCTGTGTCTCTTTCCCCATCTCCCTCCCCTGTGTCTCTTCCCCCTCTCCCTCCCCTGCATCTCTTTTCCCCTCTCCTGTGTCTCTTAATCCCACTCTTCCTCCCCCTCTTTCCCCCTTATCCTCCTCTTCCCACCTTCCCCTGCTGTTCTCTCCTCCCTGTAGCGCGGCTTCTGGCTCTGTCGGAAACGGCATATGCTAATGACGTGACGTCACATCACTTGCATATGCCGGTTGGGATACAGCCATAAGTCGTGCTGCAGGGGAGAGAGCAGCAGTTGCTCGCCTGATAGTAAGGTGAGAGGGGAAAGGGAGGAGAAGGATGAGGGAAAGGGAGGAGGAGGGGAAGGAAGGAAGGAAGGAGGAGGAGGATGAGGGGGAAGGAAGGAGGAGACACATGGGATCGGGTGATGTGAGCCTGGGGGGCTTTGCAATGAGCACCTCCTTCACTCATCGCGAGCCCCTACTGGCAGGAACTAGGTACTGGCAGGAACAGGATCGCTGTGACGGTGCCGCTGGCTGCAATGAGCGTCAAAGGTGCTCATTGCAGCCTAATTGCTACGTGGCTGCTTCGACAAAACGCAGTTTGACAACTATTATATGTGATAATAAAAGCAGCATCTTACGATAATATTTAAATTCAGCTTCTATTATAATAATATCCTCTCCAAGATCATACCATTTATTATGTAAATGAAGATCCAAATCCTAATTCATAATAAAACATTGCAATGTATTATCACATATCTTTATGAGGATTGGTCCACTCAGAAAAAGCAAAGCTGCCAGGTTATTGGTCTCTTTCACCTCACTGTTTAATATATAAGCGAAGGGTATCAGTGTAAATTTACATTGCCACAACACACATGCAATGCACCCCACTATAACAGCAAAGTGAGAAGTTGACACACAGCTAGTTAAAACATTACATCTCACAATACAAAACAAAAAACAGCCAAAGGAATACAAAGGCCATGTATGATACAAAACAAAAACCTCAAATATGGAAAACTGTACAGATAAATACACCCCACCCATATAAGCAATGCTCATTACTCGCTGGGATATAATGAAATATAACAATGCAAGTGGGAAACAGAAAATATACTACACAGATTATGTAAGTTTGCAATAACAACATTATTTATAATTGTGCAACAGAATGGTAAAAAGTACATGGAAAGTAGGGGATGTCATGTTTAGAAAAGGACACTAAAGGAAGCATATATGCTCTACATGATATAGAGGGTGAAAAGGCATATGCATTCCTTTTTAGCTAAGTCACCTAAATGTTTAGGGGCCCCCATGGTATTCACTGTTAACCCCCCTTATAAGACCTCAGTGGCATGAAACTTTAATCCCCTATCCACGGGGGTCCTGTAAGGGTCCCAGTGTAGCCTAATGTATATCTGGCATGTCACTAAAAAGTTAAACCTTTAAGGACCTCTGCAGCCTCTAAAAATGAACCCCATATCAGTCCTTAAAAGACCCCCATGGAATTTCCATTTACTGTCTATATACCATAAGGGTCTAAATAGACCCCCATGGTATTCCTATTTACTCGTTATGTATCATGTATAAAGACCCTAAAAGTAACCCTTAAAGTGGTTTGTCAGATGTCAGTGTGCTCATTGTTACTGTAAATTTGTTGTAAATTTAATTGACTCATCGACTCATCAGATGAACCTGAGCAATCTGATTGGTCCAATTCAATTTCCCAGACAAAATGAGCAGGGTGACATCTGACAAATCATTCTGATTGGCTGAAATATGATGGAAATCAGCCAATCAGAATGTGTAAAAATACTGTTTAAGCCGCTAAAAGTGTGACAAAAGCCATTTAAGGTGGGGGCTCCTCCTTTGAGGAGCTCTTGCTTAGGTGTTGCAGCCTCTGGGGACTTTCAAAAAAGGTGTGTATATGTAATGACAGATCATGTGACACTTAGATTACACACAGGTGGACATCATTTCACTAATTATGTGACTTCTGAAGGTAATTGGTTGCACCAGAGCTTTTTATGGGCTTCATAACAAAGGGAGTGAATACCTATGCACATGACAATTTTCTGTTTTCTGTTTCTAAAAAATTGTTTTATGTATATATTTTTCTCATTTCACGTCACCAACTTAGACTATTGTGTTCTAATCCATCACATGAAATTCAGATTAACCGAACATCGAACTTAAAGCTGTAATGTAACAAAACGGGTAAAAAGTCAAGGGAGGTGAATACTTTTGCAAGGCACTGTACATCAGTTAGGCAAGCAATGAAATATACTGTATTTTTCAAAAAACGGAATTGTAGTCACATATGAGTTACTGATGCAGACATTAAAGACAGGTAAATAATTGATACTTATGTATTGCATGTAACAGTACCTCTTTGTTAAGACTTTCTTCTCTTATCTTTGCATCATCTATCTCCTTTTGCTTATTGTTGAGTGTTCTTTTGTGGTCAATTTTAGTATCTTCAAGTTGAATGTGTAATTCCTTCACCTTAATAATGTTATAAAAGTTAAAATATTATTTCTTAGTAAATAGACAGCAAAACAATTAAGAAGACATTGGGTTAGGTGCGCTATGCATCAAAGAGGCTGTGACATGCTTCTCTGTGCTCCATAATAGGCATTTGCACCAGCTGCAATGCAATCCCTTATCAATATAAACGTACACTCTCTCTGGCTTATATAAAAGTAATTAGCATAATTTCACCAGGGTTTCTTAATTAGTAGTGCTCTGCATTTTAAGTCCCTGAGCCCTAATTGATTGGTGCTCAGGAAATTATAGTAGAAGAAATTAAATGTCAAAAGATGAATGTTAAGGAATGAATGTCACTTTGATATGCCATTTCCATTATCTATTCTTTGGCCCCAGTAAGGACCTTACTTTTCTTTATTCTTGCATAAAGGATGTCACTGCTATTAATCAAATCTGTAAAAAAAGCACTGAGAAAATCAAAGGTTCATTTAGGCTTTGGTCTCCAAGATCCACAAGTAAGATGGCAAATTTAAAAGAGGCAGACTTTGTGGCATACTTCCCACTAATAAGCTGAAAACAGACACAGTATGCTGCTCTGTTTGTGTGATGGGCTGCTATCCTATAGCTAAGCTCTCAGCTTTTCAAATGGCAAAAAAAAAGACATGTTTCTATGGGTGGTCTGAACTTACATTTGTATTGTGGTCAATAAATAGTACATTTGCATTCACATTTGAACGTCTTAGACAAGTTGTTTCATGCCCAGAATCCAAAGAAATATATTTATTACACTGCACTCTGGGAACTTTGGCAGGGACATGCAAATGTGCCCACAAAGGCTTGGCTATTGCAATCCATAAACATTCAAACATGGCTTCCCTTAAGCATATGCCTTCCGTATCACACAGATTTGAGCAAAGCTAAGGTTAGATTATGCACAAGCTGGGAATCCCATCCACGTACATCTGTTACAAGGTTACGGTTTCGCACCAGTGTGAGGTTGATTCCTTAGCTTGTGTAGTGGATGTTTTTGAGGAGGTAGTTTACCACAACAATCATTTAATTTATGGTGGGCAAAAGAGCGATAGAAGCCCTCCACCGTACAGTAGTACAGTAAATAAATAGTACAATTGTGTTCACATCTGAACGTCTGCAACAAGTTATAAAACGTGTTTAATGCCAAGAATTCTGAGAAATACAGTTATTACACTGCATTCTGGGAACCTTGGCAGGGACATGCAAATGTGTCCACGAAAGCTTTGCTCTTGCAATCCATAACCATTCAAACATGGATTCGCTTAAGCATTCTGTATCACATATTTCTTGGAATTCTGGGCATGAAACACGTGTTTTAACTTGTTTTAGATGTTCCAATGTGAACATAAATGTACTATTGTACGGTGGAGGGCTTCTATCGCTCTTTTGCCCATCATAAATTAAATGAGGACATTTTATTTTTGGGATTGTAAAGGTGCACTCTCTCTCTCAAGAGGCATATGTACCTCATTTGGATGAGGTTACCAAATGTGTCTGTGTGTTTTACTTCTATTGTAAATAAATCAAGAAGTGTGCACTTCTCTCCCCCATACCCTTATTTTCTTCTTATACATGATTGGCAAAGAGGTGAATAGTGCTTGCGTTTGGAGGAGCAGCAAAACCATCTCATCAATACTAGGAACCATACCAGTGAGATCTTTGAGACTATTACAACTGTTGAAAGACTCCATTATATAGCCCAAGAAGGTTGGACCAACCATTACATTTAATTTATCTTTTATTTATTTTTCATCTATTTCATTATTGACCATATATACATTTTATGACTGGATGTTGTTTTTTTACCCACCAGAATACAGGTGTTAGTTTATTCCACCATAGTATGGTATATAGATATACATGTTATCTGCCATTTGTGGATTCATTGATAACTGGGATCATTTTGTATTGCATATCTAATATATTATTGACATATGGTCATTTGATTGTATTTCCTTAAGGTGATTCTATTTGTGTTTATCAAGTACCCCCCTTTTGAAAATCGGATTTTTGTACACTGTGTAGCGCTGTTTTTAGTTTCTGTGTTTGGGGAGTTTGCTCTTTTATTGTTGGAAATAACAATATCAAAAATGTTGTAATTATAAAGTAAGAACACTTGATTTAATTTCTTAGCCATGCTGTTTCAAAACACTTTTACCACAACAACAGTAGGCAAAAGAGAAAGATATATAGGTAGAGACAAGCCTTATTGGGAACCTACTACCTGGAAGGCATAGCTAGTCTGATGCCCCAGAGTATGATAAAATCCCAATATTTTATCCTTGAGTATTTTATATCATATTTAAAGATAGTCTGTGTCCTGTTCTCTTTATTACAAGTGTAGAACATTGGTGTATGTCTTTTAAGGGTTTAAATTTGGCTTGGCTCATATTTTTCTTGTTTTCGTTTCTTTCCCTACTTTCATTTAACTTTTCAAGATCATTAGCTACTTGTTGCAGAAAACTTTTTTTTTCAGAAATCCTTTAAGTTTGGAGTACATTTGCTTTAATTACTCCACTTTTTCACTAGCTGTGGATTATTTCTCTCTCCTATTGATTTTTTTATTTTAGGGCAATCAAGTCTTCAAAGTATCAATATCCTATTTTCCTATTCCTAACCCCATAAGTTTCCTCTCTTGTTTTTATTATAGTACTTAGGTGGGGCTAGCTTTCTCACAACCACCATCTCACCTTTTATAATAGTCAGTTTCACCAAAAATGAACAGAAATTTTGACAAAATGCTCTTTTGAATTAATGGTAGTTATATTAAAAATAGTACAGGTAATTCTGGGAATGTTGAATCAAATTGTAACACAAAGAAACACAATAGTTGACAAATCACGGTTTCGGAAAGAGTTTGAAAATCGAAATATTAAATTAAATAACAAAATAGCAATATTTAAAAAATAGCTAATTAATAGAAAACAAAATAAATTTGTTAGGGAAAATACCAAGAAGGTAGTATTTAAGGTAGTATTTATAAGGTCTCAAGACAGAGAACTTATAACCCAAATCTAGATATAAGCTCTTCAGAGTGCAAACATTCTGACACAGATGATCCGTTTCAACAAGGCTCTTTACAAAAAAATATACTCTAGATCATCTCTAACTAAACCAGAAAAATAGAGACCACTGAATAGTTCAAGGCTAAATCAGATCTTAGATCTCTCAGGATGATTTTATTTCTATATAATTTTGCAAACAAGAGATCTCCCATATGGTGTGTATTTGTTTTTTTCAGATGTTTCTGTAGTTCCTTAAAATGTTTTATTATATTTGAGTTTTTTTTCATCTAAGGGAAGATTGGTACTTTTAAACCTTGCTTCAGCCTCTAAGTGCAGTTTTTCTATGTCCAATTCATTTGACATAGAATGGGACATATTTAAATAAATATTTAGATACATTTGGTGGCTTTACACAAACTGGATTTAGCCAAATTAAATAACTCCTAAGTAGATAATAGGAGAAGTCTGACACCTACTTATTGAGGTAACCACATAACAGCATAATTGGAATGTGGTAAAAAGAGGAAAATAATATCTTCTAAAGTACTCTACTAGGTTCTCACACCTTTGTTTTTCTTCTAAAAGTTTTTTTATAAAGCTGCATGTTTAAGAAATGAGATAAAGTTTCCTTTTTTTATAATTATATAACAATTAAAGGGTGTCAAGCACCAAGGAAGTGGTCTGGCTACTTAGGAGATAGCATCAAACATGTTAGTAATTTATTGTGGGTGTTAGAACGACCCAGCAGAGACAGGCCTAGCAAGCATAACCCTATATTCCAGACTGAAGAGGCAAGACACACCACCTTTCCCCAGTTTCCCCTAAAGCATAATGGGCTCATTGAAGGTTTCCGAGAGAGGAGTTTCTCAGGAGTAATATTTTCTCAGTGAATTGAGGTCTCCAAGATACTATAATTCTGTGAGCCTCTAGAAACATTAGCCCACAATTCAAAGCCAGATTGGATTAAAAGTATTATACAGCATGTTCAAAATACCTTGTGTCAGGGAGGCTTTTCCACAAACGTGTCAGGATACTATACTGAGGAGGCCCGCACCTTTGTATTGCATAAGCTATACAATGTTAGGTTTGCAAATAATAGAACAAATCCCCCCTCATACCAGGCTCCGAACCTAGTAAGCCTGCTCACCTTCCACAAAGATAATGTTTTGTCATACAGACCTAGTGGAATTATGGTTGTTAAAGAGGAGAATGCAGGAATTTTGTTGATGGAGATAAATCGTCCAAGTCAAATGTCTTAAAGTCTCTTTAATTAATGGACTAAATGTAACCAGGAATAGAGTAGAAGGTTTAGGTAACTAAACTATAGTATCTCAGGAATAATGGTGCTTCAGGAAGTTGCTCATCGCGAGGCCAGAAAGATATGGCTTTGACGGGGGCTACAATGAACGCCGAAGACGCATGGCTCGTGATAAGCGCCAAAGGCGCTCATTGCAAGGCCCGATTGTTAGAGGGAGGAGAGGTTCGCAATGAGTTACAGGCTTCAAAAAAAATGATGAGTTTAACAGCCGACTTTTTTTCAAGCCCGTAACTTAGAAGCAGTTCTAAGGCTGCTAATTGATTACAAAATTAGCTTACAACCTCACACACAGCACAGGGGGAGAGGCAGGGAGCCTGTAAGTGCGGTTGAAAGCTAATTTGCTATTCAATTGCCGGTCTCAACCCTGCTATGTAAGACAAAAATGGCGGCAGTAAAGCCTTCATTTTTTTTCAAGCCTGTAAATCGAAAGCAATTATCGCGAGGCCCCTAAAGTAGAAGGCGCTCAGTGGGAGGGCCGCAATGAGCACAAAAAGGCTTTATTAGAGAATTGGATCTGACTGAAACTGACACACACCCTTGCCCAGAAGCAGCCTGCTTGCATCAGGAAATTCAGATGTGTAGAAATATTTTTTAAGTCATGCACAGTATGAGTAGGCACCTACAAGTTCTTTATAGGTACATGGAATGGCTTCAGGAACACCATCCTTATCTTGGATATTCCTCACATTGCAACAGACAAAGAGGGAGTAACTTCAAAACATATTGAAGTATAAAACAACCAAAGGTAAAGCTCAACAACCCATTTATGGAAGTATACTATGACTTTTAATTCATCAAACCAATAATTCCCACTCAAAGGAATGGGCTAAGACTAATTCTAATATAGTTCTAGTTCTAAAAGAGCATTGTAGACTAAAGGATCACTGGAGTTTGGTAACATTTTCATATGTTTGTGAAGAATTTAAAAAACTAACAACATTCAGGGTTATTTAAAATATCAGCATAAAAGTTCAATGTTTTCAACACTTTGCTTTTTTTAACCTGATACAATGTTTTCCAGTATTTATTATCTTGCTAGGAGTAGATTGAATGGGTGGGATTAGTTACCTATTAGGGTGATCTAGATACTCTTAGCATTTGACAACTTTCCCCCTCCACTGCAAGTCTACATGTAAATAACAGGGTGCAAAAAATAAATAAATACAACCTTACATTTGTATATTTTATATCATATTATTAGCACTATGCACTATGGAATATGTTGGCGTGTTACAAATAAACAATAATAATATAAGGGATCTATTTTATTTTATCAACTGATGCTGCTGTTTAGTATTTCAAGAGAGCGTGTCCTTGTAAACTGTTGAACATTCCAATAGACCTAATGAATGCACTCTCAATTTTAGATGGCACATTTCCAGTGTACAGAAACGTCCTATGTGTTCAAAGTTTCCTCCCATCTTAGGAAGTGGACCAGCAGATGACAGATTATTTATTAGAAAGCAGCATAATTGCATATAAAAGGTAACATATTAGAGTATGTATGATTTTATTTTAAATTTAAAAACATTGCCTATGAAGTATGATTTTAGGACCATTGCACGTTGTTATGTTCCCTGCATCAGCAAGGTACAACTCTATATTGGAAAAGATTTACCACATTAGAACATCATAGCTATAGACCTATTGAATAATAGCAGTTTAGCTGCTGATAACATACACATTCAACATTTCTTGCATGAAACATTGCCTCCCCTATAAACATCATGGCTTCTGAACACTGACTCATACCAATAGGACACATTCCCATACAGTCCTCTCCTTTCTCATGGGTTAAAGTATAGGAATAGGGTTTTACATTTTTTAATTGTGCATCTTCTTTTTATTGCCTTATGAGCATTCATTTATCATAAGCATTCAAGTAATCTGGCTATTGATAAATTATTTTTATTTCTTATATTTACAGGTGCAATATGATCTACTTTGATTTTTGAGGACATTTTAAAACAGTTATTAGTTCTTGTTAGTAACACCTCCCATTTTCAAGGATTATCTAGGCCACTTGCAAACTTGGTAGTTCTTCACGGAAACTATGTAATACTTGATGGCAATAGAATAACCCATAAACTAGTGATTTCCAAACCTCTCAACGGGGAACCAATTAGTTTATTTTGCCACAACAATTTTCAAATTCAAGTTAACTATGTTGCTTAAAACATAAAAGAAATAAAGGCTAACCTCATCTTCAAGAACACTACACTGCTTGCTTTCTCTTGTAATCTTCTTTTTCAAAGACTTGTTCTAGAGAAAAAAGACAGAAAACCATTTGTAAGCTAAAAGCATATAGCTAAAGTTAACACAGGATAAAGTACTTTCATTTTTTTAAAAAACACTCTATAATTTTTAAATGCATGCATGTAAATAAGTATGGTAAACTATTGCATTATATCTGTCAACTAGACAAGCAGTCTGGTTATGTGACCAGGCCTGTGATGTCATGACTTGGATGCAAGCCAGACTGAGCTCCTCTGAAATAGGGAATTAAAATATGTTCAAATAAAGGAGAGGAATATTCATGGTAATTCAAATTCAAATGCGTTCATTTTTATACTAATGAAACAAATATTGCAATTTCATCTGCTAGTGCACCAAAGGTGATTTTTAAAGGCCTGGTGTATACTATTGAATAAAAAAGCGCTTTACAAATGTTTAAGTACTACCCTTAATTAAACAATATGGTATTTCAAACTTGAAAGGTTCCCTTTATGTTTTCGCTGGTCTTAAATACTCTTTACAATTTGAATAGCCGCAGTTCAGTTAAACATGTAATTTGCACACACATCAACATACATGTCTAACTATCCTACCACCTCAAGAACACAATTGTAATTAGGGAGAGGTTTATGAGCATTGCATAGAAACTTCACTAAATGCAGTAACAGCAATTACATTGTATGTGGCATTTGTTACACTGTGAAAATGCACTATTCAAATGTTTCATGAGCCAATTGCAAGTTAAAATATGTATTTTAAAAGGATTAGACAAGCATTATAATGCCAGCCTATGTGAGTTAATGTCAATAAATAAATGAAGGGTTATATTTAATGCTTTAATGCTTCAACCAATCGCGTTTGAGATAAGCAATCTCTGTGGACATAAAGGAATGATGGGGCCTGAGAGCGGCCCTTTGATGACTTCAGGTTAGACCGACAAAGTATACTTAGGGCTTATCACTTTTAGTAGGTGGCGTGCCTTGCTCCTATTGAATTACTTTGGCTTAGGTCTTCTTTCAATTCCACCTTGGTTAGTAATTGTTTAATTATTATATAATGTATTTAATGTAATATATACATAAAGATTATATTTTATTCTTCAAGTTCCTAAATCTTTGGCTTGATAATTGGTGTTATGCATCTTGGAAGTCTAAACACTTCATTGTAGATTATTATTATTATTATTATTATTATTAATATGAGCACAACATTGTTGTCCGTAAAGTGCCACCACAAACCACAGCAATGCTGCCTCTAGAGATTTGCTTAGGTTTAAATATTCTCTAGGTGATGTGCTGAGATACTACAGAATCTGCATGCCTTAAAACCCTTGGAATGTTTTAGATCATTACATTTATACACCTTTATAGTTATGCAAAACACTACAATCTTTATAGAGTCAGATTTGTCAAGGAAAAGCAAGCCTTGCAGGCCTACTAGAAGACTACTCAAGAAGCTAAAACCAAGACATCTCTCACAACTACACATTTTTATCAAAGATCTAAAACTTTTAATGGTATCTATAAAATGTATTTCTGAGATGGGGAGCATGTTTAATGATATAGTAGTGTTGGGAAAGCAGAGTGGGGTACTTAGATGCATGAACCCACATATGTTTTATATCTCCACTTACAAATATCACTAATTACATAGTTTTAGTTTCTATCATCTTTTGGATCTGTGCTGTGTCCATTTAAATAGAATTTTGACTAGTAATAAGTTATTTTCTCATTTGAAGTTTGTTTATATATAAATTTATTTTTGTTTCAATTGATGGGATTCTAACAATATAAAGTAATTTACTAATGTAAACAATGAGCCTGATTCAAATGAGCAATCGTAAGTTACTGGAGCCCGTAAGTGAGGCCATAAGTTAGTTTGCTATTCAATTGGCATCTTTTTGCGGGCTCCAAATGGCTTACGGGTTACGGGCTTGAAAACTTTGCAGTGATTAAACCCGAAACTTACAGCCTCCCGAAGCCTTTGAGCTTTCACTTCTGCAAGAGTTATGATCACTAAAATCGCAATTGAATTGCTACAATTTCCCAAGCCTGCAAATGGTTTCACTTCCGTAAACGGCAAATGTAGGAGATGTAAGAGTGCTAGAGAGGACCCACAAGTGGGTTTAACCCCTGTCAATAGCACTGTAAGTTCAAATATAAAATCAATACGGTCCTATAAATGATAGGGAAAGCGATGAAAGACAATATAATTAATTATGCAATAGTCTCAAGCTTGCATATCTGCAATAATAAATCATATTTTTTTATGTGTAATTTCTGGCTTTAATCGATCTCGGGAATAAATTAGTTAATACATATCAGGACACCCATATGGACTAGAACAGTGTTAGCATTCATTTTTATTATTTTGTATTTTGAGGGTTTGAGTGTCCCATTGCATATCGGACCCCCGAACCTAATTCATTGACATGTAACATCCATGTTTTACTGCAATAATGATGAAAATCTCATTTTCTATTGGCTGTTTTCAAAATGGGTAGTTACGGTCTTGCTTAATTGATCATGTTCCCGCCCTGAACTGCTACGCACAAGTGCATGGTTACATGTGACATGTGACATGATACGTCTATTAAATTAGCCACATAACTTTTTTGCTGCAGACTTGTGTGTTAACACGCATGACGGCCGAAAATCGCCTACGATTTGAGCTACGTTGAACTTTGCGCACGTAAATACTTTGATCTGTCCTGCCCGTATCCGCTACTTGTTCAATTCAGCTATTAAATTGCAACATGGTCACTTGCGAGCAAGCACGTAACACGCAAACAGAGCCCACCCGCAAGGGAGGTAAAGTCCAATAAGTAGCACTTCATAGGCAAATAAAAACACACTACTGTACATTTATTATAAGGGAAAATTATGTTAGGTCTTAGAATTAATAGCACAGCATTCTCAAGCCCGCAAATTGGCCCCCAAAAATAATTTATTTCATGTTCATATCAAAAGAATGGATATAAAAAGTTGAATATTTATACTTTTAAAGTATTGACAATGTAAATTATTATACACCTACTTCTTGTTGTAATTCTTCATTTGTCTTGTTTTTATTTTCCATTTGTTTCTTCAAAGTATTGAACTAAAAATAGGAAATGGAAAGAAAGATAGAATTTACATTATTATTACTTATAAATTTTCCATACTGTCATCATTCGTGGCTTTAAAATGTGTGGCTAAACAATAAAACATGCCATCAGTAGTCATCAGATGAAAATTATAATGACAAAACTGTTATGCCAGTCAGAGCATTATAAAAGCAAGCAGATGGTGTGCTTCATTACAAATGAATAATTAGCTTTTAACAGCATCATTTTAGCAGTCACAATACAGTGGGAATTCTGCATTAAAGGATTACTGTATTTATGAAAAATCTGTTTATGATGTATATAACAAACTGACAATATTAGGACAGGTGTAAGCCATGAACAAAAAAAACTTTTCTTTTTTATATCTTAATTTTTGAATACTTTTTTATGTAGAAAGGTTCTACTTGTCTGAAGCATGAATGCATGATGGTGGTGGTGTTAAGTGATAGGAGAAACTTTGATTCTTTCACCCTACTCCTAATTTATCAGCTTAACCTAGATAAGCTGATACAACCAATAGTATTCCATCAATGCCACGTTTGTTGGAATGCTTATAAATTATTAAAGCCAAAGAACTAGGAAAAAAATAACCTTGCTTTATACTGTATAATACATTATCTCATATAGGCTGTCATTGTTATGCATGTCTGATCCATTCAAAATACATATTTTAACCTTTATTAGCTTGTTTTCAATCTCTTTGTGTAAATTCCAATCTCTATTATAATATACTGTTGTTGATTAGTCATTGTCCTACTCTCTATGCCCTATGGACCGCAGCACACCAGGTACAGTATATCTGTCAGTAACTGCCCCTCTGAGCTCCATCCAGTTCATGTTCATTACTTAATTATCCGCATCTAACCAGCTCCACCGCAGTCGTCCCCTTCTTCGTGTGCCTTCAATCTTTCCCAGCATTAAAGTATTCTCTAAGGAATACTGTCTTCTCATGATATGGCCCAAATATTTCAGTGAACAGCTTGTCTTGATTTCCTGAAGTACTGATTTATTAGATCTTCCTGCAGTCCAAGTAGATTTCCCAACACCACAATTCAAAGGCATCTATTCTACGATGCTCAGACTTCTTTATGGTCTAGCTCTTACATCTGTATGGTACTACTGGGAATACCATAGTTCTAGCTATGATTGTGTAAAATCTTTATTTTTTAGTAGGTTGTACAAGCTTGCCAAAGCTTTTGCTCCAGAAGCAAACATTTGTAATTTCATGGCTATAGTCACCATCAGAAGAAACCTTGGATCCCACAGAAATCAGTCATTGCCTCTACTTCTTCCCCATCTATTTGAGACTGAGATTGCGTTTTGCCATGATCTTTGTCTTTTTAACGTTGAGCAGTAGGCCAACATTTGCACTCTTTTCATTTACCCTCATCAAAAGATCCTTTAGTTCCTCCTCAGCCATCAGAGTAGTGTCATTTGCAGATCTGAGGTTGTTGATATTTTTTTCAGCAATATTGATTCTGGCTTTGGATTGATCCAGCCCGGCCTAACACATGATGGACTCTGCATATTAGTTGAATAAATAAGGTAACTATATACAACCTTGTCGCACTACTTTTCTGATCTTTAACTATAATGTTTGGTTCAGACTGTGGTCCACATACAGATGCCTCAGGAGATCGATGAGAAGATCTGGTACCATCTCTTTAAAAACTTGCTGAATTATGTTGTCATCCACACAGTCGAAGGCTTTAGAATAGTCTATGAAGCAGAAGTAAATGATTTTCTGGAACACTCTTGCTTTTTCTATTCTCCATCGGACACTGACATTTTGATCTCCTGTCCCTCTTCACCTGTGAAACCTGGCCTGCACAGTCCATATATTATTGGAGTCAGCTTGTAGGATCTTAAGCATTACCTTGCTTGCATGTTAAATAGGTGTAATTGTTCAATACCTGGAGCATTCCTTGGCACTTTCTGTTTTAAGATTGAGATGTAGTCTGACCTTCTTTAGTCTATGGCTATTTTGAGTTTTCCAAATTTGTTGGCATAAGGCAAGCAACACTTTCACAGCATTATCTTGTAGAATTGAATAGTTCAATTGAGATTCCATCAGCTCTTGCAGCCTTGTTATCAGCAAAGCATCCTAGGGCACATCTCACATCGCTCTCCAAGATGTCTGGCTCCAGTTCCTTGAACAGACTATTAAGGTCATCACTGCTGTTAATATCCTTCCTGTATAGATCTTCAGTGCCACCTCTTTATCTGATCTTCTGTTAAGTCCCTACCATTTGTGTCTTTTATCACAGCCACTTTGGCATGAATGGTCCCTTTGAGATCTCCAATTTTTTTACAAGAGATCCGTTGACTTTCCCATTTTGTTATATTTTTCTATCTCTTTACATCGCCCATAGTAGAATGTCTCCTTGTCTCTTCTTGCTATCCTCTGGAATTCTGCATTCAATTGGACAAATATTATCCTATCTCCACTACCTTTTGCTTTCCTTCTTTCCTGGGCTACTTTCAAAAGCCACAGCAGATAGCCAGTTTGCCTTCTTAGTTTTCTTTCTTTTGGGATATTCTTTGCTGCTTTTTCATGGATAATGTTGGAAACTTCGGTCCAAAGTTCTTCAGGAATTCTGTCTTCCATTTCTGATTTCTGACCTGCTTCATTTTGCACTTCAAGGCCAAACTTGCCATTTATTCCTTGTGTGTTTTGGTTCTCTCTCTACTTTAGCCTTCCAAACTCTTATGATGATAGCAACATTTTTTCTTGGTGTTACATCAATGACATGTTGAATATCTTTGTAGAACTGGACAACTTCAGCCTATTCAGCATCCATGGTTGAAGCATAGACTTGGATCACTGTGATTATTATTATTATTATTATCGTTTATTTGTAACGCGCCAACATATTCCGTAGCGCTATACATAAGTTAAGTTACAGGCAATAACAAGTTAAAGATTCATACATTGCAAAGAGTGTATGGCCCTGTCTTTGAGCTTGGAATCCAGTGTCCATAGCGCTTTCCCTAAAGCACTGCGCAGGATTGAAACTCGCAGACTTACAATCTAAAGGTTAAAGTTTGTATCTGGTACAGTAGGGAGAGAGTAGTGCTGAGCAGTGCTGAGCATGTTAGGGAGGAAGGTTATAGGCTTCTTTAAAGAGGTGCGTTTTTATTGATGTTTTGAAAGATTTAAGGCAGGAGGATAGTCTGGTGAAGCGAGGCAAGGAGTTCCAGAGAATAGGGGCAGCGCGAGAAAAGTCCTGGAGGCGGGAGTGAGAGGAGGTGACAAGAGTGGTAGAAAGAAGAAGGTCGTTAGCAGAACGAAGAGGGCGTGTGGGGGAGTATTTGGAGATGAGAGCAGAGATGTATGGGGGTGCGCTGTTGTTGAGGGCTTTATAAGTTAGGGTCAAGATTTTAAACTTTATTCTGGAGGCTAAGGGAAGCCAGTGGAGTGATTGACAAAGAGGAGCTGCCGACACTGAACGATGTGTACTGAAGATGAGTCTGGCGGAGGCATTTATTATGGATTGAAGTGGGGAGAGGCGAGTGATGGGCAGGCCAACAAGGAGCGAGTTGCAATAGTCAAGACGAGAAATGATAAGAGAGTGTATTAGAATCTTAGTATTGTCTTGTGTAAGGTAATGGCGTATTCTGGATAAGTTTTTTAGATGGAAAAGACAGGATTTGGTTAGAGACTGTATGTGTGGGATGAAAGAGAGGGCAGGGTCCAGTAGAACCCCGAGACAACGGGCTTGGGAGGTGGGAGTGATGATGGCGTTGTTGACAGAGAGAGAGATGTGAGGAATTGAAGCTGTAGTAGAGGGTGGGAAGATTAAGAGTTCAGTCTTAGACATGTTGAGTTTCAGATGGTGGGTGGACATCCAAGAGGATATACTAGAGAGGCAGTCGGAGACCTGTGCTAGAAGAGAGGGGGATAGATCTGGTGCTGAGAGATAGATTTGGGTGTCGTCTGCATAGAGATGGTACTGGAACCCAAAAGAGTTTATTAGGGTGCCGAGTGAGGATGTGTAGATGGAGAAGAGGAGGGGGCCTAGGACTGATCCTTGGGGTACGCCAGTAGACAGGGGGACTGTGATGTTAAATGGCTTGAATTAAAATTGAAATCAGTCTGTCATTTATTAGGTTGTAGCCAAGCACTACTTTGGCAACCCTTTGATTGACTATGAGAACTGCTCCATTTGTTCTGCTGGAATCTTGACCACAGCCAAAGATCCGGTGGTCGTCTGATGCAAAATGTCCCATTTCAGCCCATTTAATTTCACTAATTCCCAGGATATCAATGTTTAACCTTGTCATCTTATGTTTGACCATGTACACTTTGCCTTCATAGCTCTAACATTCCATCTTCCTATGCTGAATTGTTCTTTGCAGCAGTGGACTTCCCTTTCCCCTCCAGACACATCTGCAGTTGGGTGTCCATTTGGCTTTGGCCCAGCCACTGAATTGGACCTTTTTTATTGACTATGAGAACTACTCCATTCATTCTGCTGGATTCTTGACAACAGTATAAAATCTGGTGGTTGTCTGATGTGAACTGTCCCATTCCAGTATATTTAATTTCACAAATTCCCAGGATATCAATGTTTAACCTTGTCATCTCACGTTTAACCATGACCAAGATCTGGTGCTACTTGTACTCACCCTCTGCTCCTTCTCAGTAATGTGGTTGGCACCATCTGATCTTAGGGGCTCATCATCCGGTGCCATATCATTATGTCTCTAGTTGTGCTAGTCCCTTTAAGTTATCTTAGAAAAGTTACTGGAGTGGGTTGCCAGTGCCTTCTCCAGTGGATTGTGATTTGGGTGACCCTACATGTTATAGTTCATAGCTTCATTGAGGTACACAAACACCTTCACCACAACAAGGTAGTGATTATTGTATATATTCAGGGGTTTTAATTGTATGTATTTATGGGTCTTTTTGTATATATTTAGGGGTTTTAATTGTAAATATTTAGGGTTTTCAATTGTATGTATTTAGGGGTTTTATTGGATTAATTTAGTTTTTTTTTTTAATGGATATATTTAGGGCTTTCATTGTATGTAATTTCTATTTTGATTTGGTATAATAAAGTCTTTTTTATTTTCTGTATTTCTTGGGTTTTTATCTTATGCAATGTATTTTTTTTATTTTTAGTAATGTATTTTTTTTATTTTGTGCAATTTTATTTTTTTTGTGTAATTTAGTTTTTTTATTTTGTGTAATTAGTGGGGTAATAGGGATTTTATTAGGGGGGTAGGTAGTGTAGGGGTTAACAGGATGGGGGCTTAATATGATAGGCTAGAGGGGGGGTTAATATGATAGGGGTTTACTGGGTACAGTTAGGGTTAACTAGGTCCAGTTAGTATTAAATAGGTCCAGATAGGATTAGCTAGGTCCAGAAAGGGTTAAATAGGACTAGATAGGGTTAGGTGGTTAGGGATAATTAGGTATGGCGAGGGTTAAATATGGTTAATTACTTATACTGGGGTAATTAGTTAGAGGGGGGTTTATTACTTAGAGGGAGGTTCAGTTAGTTAGAGGGGGGATTCATTAGTTAGAGGGAAGTTTATTACTTAGAGGGGGGTTAATTAGTTAGAGGGGGGTTTCATTAGTTAGATGGGGTTTCATTAGTTAGAGGGGGATTAAATTAGAGGAGGTTTCATTAGTTAGAGGGGGATTTAATTAGTTAGAGGGGGGTTTAATTAGTTAGAGGGGGGTTTAATTAGTTAGTGGGGGTTAATTAATTAGAGAGGCTTAATAGTGTAGAGGGTGATTAATAGCCTAGAGGGGGAGTTGATAGTCTAGAGGGGAGGTTGATAGTCTAGAGGGGGGTTTAATAGGGTAGAGTGGGGTTAATAGTGTAGAGGGGTGCTAATGGGGATAATTAGTGTTGCATAAGGACCCTATAGACCCTTATGGGACTAATGGGGTTTATTAGTGTCCTATAAGGGTCTGTATAGACCCTTATGGGATTAATAGGGTCCACAATTCCCCTGGACCTCTGTCCAGCAACCATACACGCTCACTGGAAGCCTCTCTGAAGTGTCCACAATTCCTCTGGGCCTCTGTCTCTCCCTCTGATCCAGCAACCATACACACTCTCTGGAAGCCTCTCTGAAGTGTCCACAATTCCTCTGGTCCTTTGTCTCCCTTCCTCTGATTCAGCAACCATACATACTCACTGGAAGCCTCCCTGAAGTTTCCACAATTCTTCTGGGTCTCTGTCTCTCTCCCTCTGATCCAGCAACCATACACATTCTCTGGAAGCCTCTTTGAAGTTTCCACAATCACTCTGGTCCTTTGTCTCTCTCCCTCTGATCCAGCAACCATACACACTCACTGGAAGCCTATTTGAAGTGTCCATAATTCCTCTGGTTCTTTGTCTCTCTCCCTCTGATGCAGCAACCATACACACTCACTGGAAGCCTCTCTGAAGTGTCCACAATCACGCTGGGCCTCTGTCTCTCTCCCTGTAATCCAGCAACCACACACACTCACTGGAAGCCTCTCTGAAGTGTCCACAATCACGCTGGGCCTCTGTCTCTCTCCCTCTAATCCAGCAACCATACACACTCACTGGAAGCCTCTCTGAAGTGTCCACAATCACTCTGGACCTCTGTCTCGCTCCCTCTGATTCAGCAACCATACACACTCACTGGAAGCCTCTTTAAAGTGTCCACAATTCCTCTAGGCCTCTGTCTCTCTCCCTCTAATCCAGCAACCATACACACTCATTGAAAGCCTCACTGAAGTGTCCCCAATTCCTCTGGACCTCTGTCTCTCTCCCTGTGATCCAGCAACCATACACACTCACTAGAAGCCTCTCTGAAGTGTCAACAATTACTCTGGGCCCCTGTCTCTCTCCCTCTGATCCAAAAACCATATACACTCACTGGAAGCCTCTCTGAAGTGTCCACAATTCCTCTGGACCTCTGTCTCTCTCCAGCTGATCAAGCAACCATACACACTCACTGGAAGCCTCACTGAAGTGTCCCCAATTCATCTGGACCTCTGTCTCTCTCCCTCTGATCCAACAACCATATACATTCAGTGGAAGCCTCTCTGAAGTGTCCACAATTCCTCTGGACCTCTGTCTCGCTCCAGCTGATCCAGCAACCATACACACTCACTGGAAGCCTCTCTAAAGTGTCCACAATTCCTCTGGGCCTCTGTCTCTCTCCCTCTAATCCAGCAACCATACACACTCACTGGAAGCCTCACTGAAGTGTCCCCAATTCATCTGGACCTCTGTCTCTCTCCCTCTGATCCAGCAACCATACACACTCACTGGAAGCCTCTCTGAAGTTTCCACAATCACTATGGACTTCTGTCTCTCTCCCTCCGATTCAGCAACCATACACACTCACTGGAAGCCTCTCTGAAGTGTCTACAATTCCTCTGGACCTCTGTCTCTCTCCCTCTGATCCAGCAACCATACACACTCACTGGAAGCCTCTCTGAAGTGTCCACAATCCCCCTGGGCCTCTGTCTCTTTCCCTCTGATCCAGCAACCATACACACTCACTGGAAGCCTCTCTGAAGGTATCTGAATACACTGTGGAGCCAACTTAACTTTTACTGTATGCAATTTACTATCAATATTTCTATGACTGTTTCTCTGATATGATATTTTAGGTGATAGAAATGTTCACTAAGCAAATCTGTACCCATGTTTTTGTCTGAAACTCCCCTTATCCTGCTTGCTTACCCACCACCAAAGCCTGGTTTTATTGCTTCTTATCTGTGAAATAACATTGTCATCCTCCTCATATTATATTTCAGTGTCCACAATTCCTCTGGGCCTCTCCCTCTGGATCCAGCAACCACTGCCCTCCCCCCTCCGCCCTGTTTATTCTTCTTTTATTGAGTCTCTTAGATTTCCTACAGCTGATCAATTAAGAACACCTGCTACCTACTCCTAACTAATCCTTTAAACAATGTCTTTTCCTGCCTTTTTCTTCCTCATAACCTCCTGCCTTTTCCACAGGCTCTTTCTCTAACCTTTTCGACATCATGTCTCCCACATAACCATCTGTTGGCTTCTGGAGATATATCTCCTAACCAAGGCCCCTCACCTTATATTCCCATTGCACGTTATGCTATCTGTAACATTTTACATACTAAAGCCACTAACCTCAAATGACTTTCAATCAAACCCTTTCCTTTTCCTTCTAAATAAAAATTATTCTAACTTGTTATGTGTTGCTACTAATTAAACTTCACTTGCTTCCTGACCCTTGCTTTTCCTATTCTTGCCCAGGCTTCAGCCTCTTCCAATCCCTTTATATTTATAAGTAGAGAGCTTCCAATCTTGTAAGGTGCTTTGGAAAAAAGCACTTCATGCAATACAGGGATCTCCATTTTCTGCAGTTTGTTAACATTGTACTTCTCTTCTTTTCATACCCTGTATATCACTACGGAATATGTTGATGCGTTACAAATAAAAGTTAATAATAAAAAAAAAATAATAATAATTTAGCGTGAGTCCTTTAAGGACCTGCGAGGCGAGAAAGTTAAATTCTTAAATGCAAGGGGTAATATGGGGACACTGCAGGGGTCCAATGGGCACCCCCAGCATAGGAGGCTTAATTTTAGGTGCCGTGGCATGGGGTTAACCATTTTTGGGCTGCAGGTCCTTTAAGGACCTGCGGCGTGCAATTTGATTTTTTAAATGCTGCGGGGGTCCCGCAGTAAGAGCTAATGTGGGGATCCTGAGGAGGGGGGGGTTATGTTAGGTGTCGCTGAGGTACTTACCGTGCCCCCGGAGCCGTTATTGCGCATTAGTGTGCCACAGGGCCTTTAGGGACACGCGATGGGGAATGTTTTAAATGCAGTGGGGATCCTGATCGGGACCCCCGCTGCAAGGGTTAATGTGGGGACACTGCGGATGTCCCGATCGGGACTCCTGCATCATTGGAATCTCATTTAGGAGTGTGGGGTGGGGGGGTGTTAGGTGCAGTGGGGGCATTTCGGGGAGCCTACGTATGTGCTTCTAAATCCCTTGCGGGTCCTCTCTAGCACATATAGGACTTTGTGCTTCATTTGCGATTTACGAGTTGGGATATGTTTGCAAACTTGGAGGAATCGGGCAATTGAATAGTGATTTGCAATTTCAGCCCTGCGAATGTGACAGATCAAAGGTTTCAGACATTTTCGCACCGCCATAACTGGTAGCCTGATCCGAGCCCACAAAAAGACACCAATTGAATAGCAAAATCTCCACTTGCAAGCTTGCATCTGAAAATCGTAGCAATTGAACGAGGCTCCATGTCTTCATCTGCTCCCTTATACAGATGCATTAACTCCTGCATTATGTAATCCAATTCAATTACACACATGCAGTGTGTCTAGAAAATCAAAAATCTCAAAACAAACCTACAAAAAAGGCAGAGGAGGAGAAAAATCTAGCAACATACATATGTTATTTCTACTGGGATAAGTTTGACTTTCATATGAATATTGTAGCTAATGCTTTTGGATTGTAAAATATTGAAACAATGAATATATTCCAACTCCAAGTGCTTTTTATACCTTTTTTATATGTTCATGATGTAATTGGGCTCATATTGCAGTTCTGAATTTGAGTTGTACACCATGCCAGAGAAGCTTAATATACCCTAAATTAAAGATAATGTTGTTGCTAGTGAAACTGTTAGACTACCCCAACTATATCCTAAACTTCCTGGTACATCTACTCTACTCTACTTTATCTTTACCCAAACCCAGTCCCTTGGAAAACACTACCATTATTTTACACATTTTTTTAACATCCTTTAATTACAAATTATCACTCAATAAGAATGCCTATATTTACAAGGTGAAACTATGTGAGTCTATTAAGTAACATACCAACAGAGCAATATAAATAATGCACAGTAATAAATTTGGGATAGAGAAATTTAGGCCAAATAGAATGAGACCATAAATAATTTGCATCACATAAAAATATACTACCTACTATTTTCATGTGCATAAACAATATATGCATAAGCACATATAACAATAATTATACTCTACCTTGTTTTCTAATGTTTTTATCTGTTTTTCCTTTCTGGAGATTTCACCTTCTATACATCTTTTCTGGCAAAAAAAGAAGCAAGAGTTGTATTAACAATTGCCTCAGCCTGGCTTTTGACAAGTAAGGAAATTATATACAATACTCTGGATGGGGTTCCAAGAGATATCCCAAAGATTATTTTTTTGTATTTTTGTTTCAATATTTTTTATTGTCACACATGTTATATAGCTTTTATCAATCAATTTTTGGCACGCAGGTCAAAATGAGATCAAGAAACTGTTATACATGCGCTTTTTACATTTAACGTACATAATGCTATCCTGTGACAAATCTTACAACTTTTTCCGTTTCCAAAACTGACAGCCAATAAAGGGGAGTGATGTGTGGATGATCAAAGAGTAAGTATTTATAACCTTGAACATTTTTCATCAGTTTTTTTTGCCGCTTTGGCTATCAAAATTAAGTATTCCAGACTATAGTGTTTATTTTGATCTTTAAACAGCCAAAGTGAGCACTTATTGTTTCAACTCTCTTGATTGCACAAAGCAAACTTTATAAACCCCTTAAATTGGTATAAAGAAAAAGCAAGAAAAAGAAAACTAGGGTAGAAGAGGAGGGAGGGATATGGCCTTTGAGCGTAATAAAATACTTCCTTTTACTGAAAGAGCAGGGACTAAGTCTAGATATCAGTAATCAAACATTTTCACTCAATGTTTATCGGTTTGCATATTGATGTCGGCCAGGAGTCCGAGGCCCACCAGCCCCAAGACATATTTTGATGTTGGTTTTGTTATGCTATGTTCTTTTAAGCTATAGAGATTGAGTATGAGGAGTTATGCCAACCTTCCCAAATTTCCAGGAATGCAGGGTATGTGTCTGAGAGTGAGTCAGTCTTTCATATATCATTATATACAGTGCCTTGCAAAAGTATTCACCCCCCCGTGTTTTGTTGCCATACAACCTGGAATTAACATGGATTGTTTGAGGATATGCATAATTTAATTTACAGAACATGCCCACAACTGAAGATGTTTTTTTTTTTCATTTTTATTGTAAAGCAAACACCAAATAGGACAAAATAACGAAAAAAGTAAATGTGCATAACTATTCACCCCCCTAAAGTCAATACTTTGTAGAGCCACCTTTTGTAGCAATCACAGCTCTAAGTCGCTTTGGATAAGTCTCTATGAGCTTGCCACATCTTATCACTGGGATTTTTGCCCATTTCTCCTTGCAAAACTGCTCCAGCTCCTTCAAGTTGGATGGCTTGCGCTTATGAACAGCAAGTCTGACCACAGATTTTCTATTGGATTGAGGTCTGGGCTTTGACTAGGCCATTCCAACACATTTACATGTTTCCTCTTAAACCACTCAAGTGTTGCTTTAGCAGTGTGTTTGGGGTCATTTTCCTGCTGGAAGGTGAACCTCCGTCTTAGCCTCAAATCACGCAGAGAGTGGTACAGGTTTTGCTCAAGAATATCCCTGTATTTAGCACCATACATCTTTCCCTCAACTCTGACCAGTTTCCCAGTCCAGGCTTCTGAAAAACATCCCCACAGCATGATGCTGCCACCACCATGTTTCACTGTGGGGATCGTGTTCTTTGGGTGATGTGATGTGTTGGGTTTGCACCACACATAGCATTTTCTTTGATGGCAGAAAAGTTCAATTTTAGTCTCATCAGACCAGAGCACCTTCCTCCATACATTTTGGGAGCCTCCCACATGCCTTTTCGCAAACTCAAAATGTGCCATTTTGTTTTTTGCTGAAAGTAATGGCTTTCTTCTGGCCACTCTGCCATAAAGCCCAACTCTATGGAGCGTACGGCTTATTGTCGTCCTATGTACAGATACTCCAGCCTCTGCTGTGGAACTCTGCAAATCCTCCAGGGTTACCTTAGGTCTCTGTGCTGCCTCTCTGATTAATGCCCTCCTTGCTCGAGTTTTGGTGGGCGGCCGTCTCTTGGCAGGTTTGCTGTTGTGCCATGTTCTTTCCATTTGGTTATGATAGAGTTGATGGTGCTCCTGGGTATCATGAAAGATTTGGATATTTTTTTATAACCTAACCCTGACTTGTACTTCTTAACAACATTGTCCCTTACTTGTTTGGAGGGTTCCTTGGTCTTCATGGCAGTGTTTGGTTAGTGATGCCTCTTGCTTAGGTGTTGCAGCCTCTGGGGCCTTTTAAAAAAGATGTGTATATGTAATGACAGATCATGTGACACTTAGATTGCACACAGTTGGACATCATTTCACTAATTATGTGACTTCTGAAAGTAATTGGTTGCACCGGAGCTATTTATGGGCTTCATAACAAAGGGGGTGAATACATACGCACATGGCAATTTTCTGTTTTCTATTTCTAAAAAATAGTTTTATGTATAAATTTTTCTCATTTCACTTCACCAACTTAGACTATTGTGTTCTGATCCATCGCATACAATTTAGATTAACAAACCATTGAAATTAAGGCTGTAATGTAACAGAATAGGTAAAAAGTCAAGGGGGTGAATACTTTTGCAAGGCACTGTAGTTTAACTTCTTGACAATTTCCTGTAGGTTGAGAATTGGGGTTCTCCATTTTCCAGCTAAATTACTTTTTAAAGGTTTCATAAGGAATTGAATCCATTTTTTTTAATTCTTGCTTATTAAGGGAACAAATTGCTTAGAAATCATAGATCTAACAGTGGGCAAATTGGGATATTTAGAATTCTGGAAGACAAATTTGTAACCTTGGTCCAGATATTTTGAGCTACAGGGCAATTCCAACAGATGTGATGGAAGGTGCCCATGTCTTGGCAATTCCTAAAGCATATCGGGGAAATTTTGGGATTAAGTTTGTGTAGCTTATCAGGAGTGAGGTATGCTCTATGCAAAACTTTTATCACTGTTTCTATTAAGCTGAACTTTAAAGAGCCTTTGGTTAGGCCCATTTTTGGAGGTCCCATTGAACTTTACTTCCCATTTATTCATAAATTTGGGTTTATACATTTTCAGAGGAGAATTTAGAATTAAATAGAGAGAACTAAGAACACCTCAAGTTAGTGGCGCTGTTACATATGCAAGAGAACCAACTCGATTGAGGAGGTCTCCAAGTAGATATTGAGAAGGTCTCCATATTAAAGAGTTAATCATGTGTCTTATTTTACTATAACTGAGGAGCTCTCTCAGCATTAGCTCAAATTTGGTTTTGAATTGATCAAATGTGAGAATTGTTTTATTTTGTAGCCATAAATCAAGCCTGTCAAGCTTTCTCATTGCCCACCAAGTTTTGGAATCTTCCCCCATCAATAATCAGGGGTGAAGTGAGAGTAGTGGGTTAAGGGTGGGTTTTGGTAGTTCGCTGACACCTGGAGTTGGCCCATACCCAGATTGTTAAAAAAAGTTTAATCATTGGGTTACAGTTTCTAGCGCTAGTAGGTGGATTTAAAGGGGTCCAAATAATAGAATCCCATTTATATGGTTGATGTTCTGCGGAATGTGCTTGAGGAATAAGGATATTTGGGCTGCTCTGTAATAAAGCTTTAAATTGGGACAGGACATCCTCCTATTCTTTTGCTTCTTAACGTGAGAGGCTTAGCTATCCGTGGATACTTATTATGCCAGATAAATCGCATCATTTATTTTTTAAATCTCTCTAGGTCTCTAAAAACTATTGCAATAGGCATGGATCGGTAAAGGTATTAGATCCTTGGCAGAATATACATTTTTATTGCGTTTATGCGACCAGACCATGATATCGGTAATGTATTCCATTTATTAAAATCTGCTGTGAGCTCCTTAAATAAGGGTATGCAGTTGGCCTTGTACAGGTCAGACAGTCCAGGGGTAATATTCACACCCAGATATTTTGAATGTTGGGAGAGAAGACACACTATAGCTTCTGTCTTGTCTATATCACCTTGGGACCTGAGATCTGTCCAAATGCCTCCAGGATATTCATTAGAGCTGGTATTGAATTAACTGGGTCGTTAATGTACATAAAATACAATCTGCGAACAAGCAGCATTTAAAGTGATGGAGGCCAACTTTAAGACCTTGTATATTTGGCATGGACCAAATAGCTTGAGCCAAAGGCTCAATGGCTAAGGCAAATAACATAGGGGATAATGGGGACCCCTACCTGGCCCCCCTCTCAATATGAATTTTGTCTTTGACCTACCCCGGAAGCTTCAAGTATGCAACTGGATCCTGATTGTATGTTTTGATAAGATTTACGAAATTCCCTTTAAAGCCTACTTTGGACAAGACCGCATGTAAGTAAGGCCACTCTATCGAGTCAAAAGCTTTTTCTAGGTCTAGCGCAATTGTATATAGTGGGGTATTGGAAGATCGTGCTAAATGAAAAATATTTAACACTCTCCAGATGTTATCTGGAGATCCTTGTTGCCATTAATTTTGCTAATATTTTCACATATCAATTAAGTAAGGATATTGGGCGAACATTTTAAACATTAAAGGAGTTTTGGCCTATTTTGTGAAAAAAAAACACCAGATTAGCCTGATTAAGTTCCAGGGGCATTTGTTCACCCTGTAAAATTGCATTAAAAAGTCTCTTTAGATAGGGAATAAGACAATTAGCAAAAGTCTTGTAATAAATGTTGGAGAAGCCATCAGGCCTGGGTGAGTTTTAGATTATTAATAGTTTCACTGATTTCCTCACTAGTAATATCAGGGTTTGGCATATCTAAATCCTGATCAGAGATGGCAGATCATATCTATCAAAACAACCTTGTATGGAAAAGCTACTAGCCTTAGATTGGGAGGAGTATATACCTTGAAAGAAATGTAAGAATGTTTCCTGATTTTTTGTTTAACTCATAGGCATTTGCTTTTTTATATTTTAGCTGCTTCCCAGGAACCATAAAGTCAGGGAAGAGTTATTTATTTTTAAATCATATGTGTGTTAACAAATACATTAATCATTAAAAAAAAACAAGTGGAAGACATTGATTTAGAACCAATGACTTGCTAATGAAAATATTTTATGAAACAACACACTTACCATTACACCAACTGCTTTCAAAAGTAAGTATAAACGTTAGACTAATTTCATTATTTGAACTATTTATATATTGAATAATTATGAACTGGTTATTTAAAATTATATATATATATATATATTTTTTTAAATAACTAGTTCACATAATTATTCAAATAAATATTGGCATATGCTTTATTATATTACCTAAAGGACATCATCTGATTTTTAAACAGAAAAATGTGTGGATATTTGAACTCATCACTACACACTGCAGCCTTACCTACTGTACTATCTACTCTGTTGCTACACTAGTTGATAGAATATAATCAAGCAGTTACAAATCCCTTAGCCACTTCCTGATTCAAAACCTCTACACTCGATTCTTATTAATAGTCATCACAGAGCTCATCACTCATTCAGGCATAGGCAACATACTGAAATATTCTATTGATCATAAATGCATGAACTCAGCATCAATATCTAAAACATGCTTTATACCCTCTATCTAATGGTGCAGAGCACATATGGGGACTTTTGTGGTCCTTTATTGTGTTATTAATCCAATATGCATAATACAGCATATGCCTTTTTATATTTGGAGGAGTGTAGAGTTTCCTTTGTCTAGTAAGAAGATAAACAGAAATAAATCGCTGTCTCAATCTCATGACAAGGATCTTGCCGACTGAAGGTTTGTAAGTTTTTTTCTCTTTCAATCACTATGTACGAAAACCATGAACTAAATCAGATGTAATTAGTTGTCATTAGTGATACCACAACCCTTCTATAATACATTTAGCTCTGACAGCAGGGTTGCGGAGAGGAGAATACTCTGTTGTGAGATACAACTACTATGATGTTTAAGTTTGCTCTATATGGGAGCAAGGGTAGGCAAATCAGTAGCAAATTAGACAGTGGGGGCGAGTGTGTTGTGCTATCATGGATGCCCCAGATAAAAGCTAATATAGTAATGGTAGAATGCATAAGAAGTGAGTGTATCGCTTACAAATGGGAAGTAGTGTCTACGGTTCCCCTATAGATTAGAGAAAAGGAAGATAGTAAGTTAGACCTTAGCCAGTGGTAATAGGTTAAGGAAGCACAAATGGATACAGTAACTTAAACCTATGGCAATATCAGGACAAGTTTATGGAGGCGGTAGTAGTTGCCTGCAAGACAGTTTGGAGATTACATGAGATAATTCATGAACAGGATCAGATTATAAAGGATTTGAATCACAAGCTGCAGGTGGCCTGTGATATGTTAGAAATAAAGGAGTATACCCAGAAATGTGTAAGAAATAATGGGAGCCATTAAGTTTAATAGGAGACATGAGCGAAGAAGAGTGAATGACTCTGTTATGAGGAAACAAACTGATTGTAAGGAAATACTCCAGGCACAGTTATCAGACATACAAAGGACATACGGCAGAGAGATGGAGAGAATGTGTTACTTTGCAGGATGAGATGTTGGGATGAAGGAACAGACAGTGCTTCTTCAACATCATGAGATACATTAACATTAGGGACTCAGAATAGTGGCCCTAAAATGAGTAACTAATTACATTGTCACCCACATTGGTTATCTAACAGAAAAAAACACACAATAAATTGCAGAATAAGTAAATATTATAAAATAAGAAGAAAAAGGGCAACTTGTATGCTAGTGATAATAACTTATTATGCTTTGTGGAGGACTAAGGCTCATGATTCAAATACTTTCTATATACAACAAATAAATATAGGAAGGGAAAGTGCAACCACCTTTAAAAATAACTTTTATTGCTAAATAACAATAAAAAATAAATATAGTCAGTTAAAAATATAAAATGTAGATGCAATATTTTCAACTTATAATTGTAGGGCCGTTATTATATCTGAAAGAACGGATATCTTTATGTCTGACAAAAGATTGAGCACATAGTAATCTACCTAGACATGCTACCTAGGGGACTAGTTGGGGACACATAGAAAGTCAGGGGAGGGGAGCATGGCTCAGTATTTATGACAGGATGGCAGATCCCTAGATTGGATGTAGGCAGTAATTGCTAGAGATCCACGCCCATACATATCCATTAAAGTAGGCTGGGGTGGAGATAAGAGATGAACATTAATGGACACTGCGACTGAACAAACTGTTTTGCATACACTGATCGGTTAAGAGGCAAACATGATATAGGTACTATAAAGACAAGGGCACTAGGTGGCGCAATTACTTCTCCAATACACACCACAAAATGCATGCTAATCAACAAAGGGTCTACATTTAGGTGTGTGCTGCTAGCAACACAGGCACCGGAAAACGTGCTAGGAAGAGAATATTGAGACATAGTGGAATACATTCACATTTGGGTTTCCAGACAGTCCATACTATGTTGAAACAGCAATAATCCAGGGATATTCTTTATGGACCCCCACAAATATACCGCCTCTGTCACAGCCAGTATATTTGAAGCAGTATTTGTTATCAGGAGGCCACAAAGAAATTGTAGAAATGGTACAGACTTTCGGAGTCATTCAACCTGCTACTAGTGCCTTTAACTCTCCTCTGCTTTCGGTTAAGGAATTAAACAGGAGTTGGAGGATGAATGTGTACTACAGAGGCATCAATAGATATGATCTGCCTTTGGTAGTCGCTGAACCGAACATGGTTGATATTGTTCAACAGGTGGCCAATCAGACCAGAGAGTGCTTATTGCATTAGCAAGCATACAGTTTAGTTTGCTATGTCATTGCAGATTTGAAGCACTTGCTATTGTATGTCAGCTAGGTACCATGAAATCTCTTGACTATACTAACCCTCCCCTCTTCTACTTCTCCACAAGTAGTATACTCAAGCCTTACCCTCACTAAACTTTCTGTTGTTGTTTAGTCATTCAGTCGTGCCCAAATCTCTGTGACCCTGGAGAATAGTACATCCGTCAACCTCTGCTCCTCTGAGCTCCCTCAAGCTCATATTCATTGCTTCAAATGACTTAATCTATCCATCCCTGCTGTCCCCTTCTTTGTGAACCTTAAATTTTTCCCAGCATCAGAGTCTTCTCTAGGGAATCCTGTCTTCTCATGATAGGTCCAAAATATATGAGCTTCAGCCTCATGGTTAAGACTTCCAGTGAACAGTTTGGCTTGATTTCCTGTAGTATTGGTTTATTGGATCATTTGCAGTCCGAGGAAATCTAAGCAGTTTTCCCCAACATCACAATATGAAGGCATCAATTCTACATAGCTCAGCCTTCTGCATTTTACTACTGGGAATACCATAGTTCTAACTACGCAGACCTTTGTTGAAAGTATTATTATTGTCCAGACTTACCAAAGATTCATCCCCAGAGGAAAATGTATTTTAATTTCATTTTAATTTGTCATTGCCACCACATCTTCCCCATCAATTTGCCAGGTACTTAAAGTGGTTTACCATTAACTTTGTCTTTTTAACAATTAGCAGCAGGTCAGCTTTTGCTAATGTAAGTTGAATAAATAATGTGACAATATGCAGCCTTGTGGAACTACATTCACAATCTTCCTTGTTCCGTTCTAATCATGGCTTCTTGACCCACCTACAGATTCCTCAGGGGGCTGATGAGATGGTCTGGTACTCCTATCACTTTAAAAATTGCCAGAT
Source organism: Discoglossus pictus (assembly GCA_027410445.1). NCBI lineage: Eukaryota > Metazoa > Chordata > Amphibia > Anura > Alytidae > Discoglossus > Discoglossus pictus. Next base: position 140,093,075 of record CM050164.1, read on the forward strand.
TTTGTAGAGGTAAATGTTTTTCTGGAACCCCCTTGCTTTTTCTATTATGCAGCGGACATTGGCAATTTGATCTCCTGTGCCTCTGCTTCTGTAGAAAATCTGATAGATCCCGGTCCATATATTGTTGGGATCAGGCTTGCAGGATCATAAGGATTACACTGCTGGAATGTGAAATGAGTGTAATTGTCAGACAATTGGAGCAATCTTTGCCTTTTTGGTGTTGGGATGTATTTCCAATCTACTGGCCTCTGTTATGCTGTTATGTTTTCAAAATTTGTTGACATATGGCAGGCAACACTTTCACAGCCATATCTTGTAGGATTTTAAATATTTCAACTGGGATTCTGTAATCTCCTGCAGTCTTGTTATCAGCAAGGCTTTCTAGGGGCCATCTCACTTCACTCTCCAAATGGATAACTTTGGAGGTTAACAATGCTGTTAAGATCCTTTCTGTATACATCATTGGTGTATTCCTGCCATTTTTTCTTTATCGGATATGCTTCTGTTAAGTGCCTACCATTTTTGTCTTTTGTCAAGTACACTTTGTCATGAAAAGTTCACTTGAGATCCCTAATTTTTTTGAAGAGATCTCTTGATTGGGGTGGGGAGCTAGCAGCCAGGCAGAGAGGCAGCAGAATATCAGAGCTCCTACAATAAGGCTTGAAAAAGCTGAAAATTACAAAACAATTCTGATCATCTTTGGTCTACAAGACCGCATTGAAGATAATGGAGAGTCTGGATTGCCCTGGGATCTTGTTGCAGCTTGCAGATCCCATTTTAACACAAACCTGATTGTTCAAATCACTGGACTGGTAGACTCCCGGCTGGGAGCACACAGAGGTAGCAGCGAAAAATCTGAACCGGACTCCAAGTACAGTACACATCCAATTAGACATGTAATCAGAGGAAAGAGCTTTGGGGACAAGAGAAAGGTGTCCTAGAACACCTTTGTAGATCACCATTGCAGCAGACTCCTTTTCTAGAAGGTGAGTGATTGTTTGGCATCCCAAAATGTATTACATCTGACCATAACAGTAAATTCATTCCAAGACCCATAAGGATATAAAGACCCTGCTCAGATAAATTATGCTTAAGTTCTCCAGATACATCTCATTATACTGAAGATATTGCATGTAATCAACTGCAGTGACTTACGGTAGTTAATTTTTTACTGTTGTTTAAAATAAACAGCATAGGATTACACTACCATCTATTTGTCACTGAAAATAACAGCTTGTTGACAGTTACTTTTTGCTTTCGTTGATGATAAACCATACAGGACTATACTTCCATCTATAGGCCAATTAAGAAACAACAGGTTTTCTGAAATACTATAGCTGTGTAAGCTCCTAGAATGCAAAATCTATTTCAGGATCCAAGGACCATATACATAATAATATATAATCTTAAAGAAGATGAAAGTTTGACCTCTCAAGTTGACCTCTCCCCCTGTGCTGTGTGTGAGGTTGGTGAATGTTTTGAAGTAATTGTAATTTTTTGGGGGGTTTTCCTATGGTTAGCGAGTTACACGCTTGAAAAGATGTACATCTTTCTAAAACTTGCTTGCCTCGCAATCAGCGCCAAAGTCGCAAGCATCGCAAAGTGCTCCTTTAATCTGTTTCCATCCTGCATCGGTGTAGCATCCTGGGGGCAAATAGGAAGTAAGAATGGCCAGAGGTCCCTTAGCGGAACCCTGTAAGGCCACAATTGCGAACCTTGCAATGAGCGCCTTCGACGCTCATTGCAGTAAAGTCGTGTGTCGAGGGCTGCAATGAGCGCCTACAGCACTCATTGCAGCAAAGTGCTGCGACCCTTGCAATGACCGCCTGCAGCACTCATCGCTTGGCACTCATTGCAGTAAAGTGCTACAGCCCTTGCGATGAGCGCCTGTGGCCTTCGGCGCTCATTGCAGCTAATTTGCGCGGGCCTCGCGATAAGATCCTACGGTGCTCATCGCGCATGGGCATAATTTTTAACATTGCGTGACGACAACTTGCAATTACGACAACTATAATATGTGATAATCTCGCTTGTGATAGTTATAACCGATTGTTTTTTTTTTGCAGATATTTTAATATGCACCATGGTTTTTGGGTGGTTCTTTAAAGATGTTTAATATCACTATTACCATAGCTAAATCATTCTGAACTTAGAACTTACGAGCTTCTTCAGTTTAGCAAAATGTTTAGAATTTTTATAAAAGTGGGGTAAATTCAAACTTGGCTGCTACTCCATAATAAATATAGACATAAAATTACTTAGTTTTTGTGTCTAGCTCACAAATGTCTTTTTTCCCCTTTTTCCACCTTGCCTTAACTCTTTCCATTTCATATAAAACGTTTTTGGTTAAATGTAATTTGTGATGCTTATTGCTATCTTTTTGCACAATTTATTGTTAATACCTCTAAAAATAAAAAGTTTTGAATAAAGAGATCTCTTGACTTTCCCATTATGTTATCTCTTTCTATCTCTTTGCATTGTCTTTTCTTGCTATCCTTTGGAATTCCGCTTTTAGTTGGACAAATGTTTTTTCTATCTTCACTACATTTTCGGGGACATTATTTGTTGATATCCAAAAGATTTTGATGGGCAAATAACCCTTTTCAACCTTAATTACTATGGGCCCTAATCTATTGCCCAATTCGTAAATTTATACACAGTTAAAATCACTCGTAATATTGCCACATATTCTATTAGCTACTCGCAATCCGATTACAAGTTAACCTCCCACAATCACTATGGGCCACCAAACCCACAAGTTTGGCCTTAGAACTCCATCTGTTTTAGTACAGCTCAAATATTACGAGCTCTAACTAATTAAAGTTACATAAAATCAATATTCTATTAAACCCGTAGCTCGAGACTTAAGGGTAAATACATACTGTGTAAACCCACACAGATGAAAACAGATGATCTAATGCATTTTATAGAGTGCACTAATTAATTTGTAGCCTCCGATTGCAGTTTACGCTTAACTTCCATGTTTTACTGATTTCGTTATGACGGTTTCATTTGTCATTGGCTGTGTCTAAGAAGTAAATTACGGGCTTTCTTAAATATTATCAGATCATATGCTTATGCCCCTAAAATCAGACTTAAAAAGGCAGGGTTTACGAGTTCAGGCTTAAGGAGGTAAATTGTGGGCATGAGTCAAGAGAATACATCTAAATATTTAGAGAAAAAAACAACCGCAGCAAAAATTAGTCATTAAATATATTTGCAAGCTTCTAATAGAATAGGGCTCTATAATACTATAAGTGTCACAAATAAAAAAAAACCATTAACAGTATACTGCCCCCCACTGATGATACAGGAAACTACAAATGCAACACTAAACATTGTGTGCATTTTAAAACTTAATTACAAAAATATTGATTGTCATAGTGCTTTTTGCATACCTAATTAGCATTATTTTGTCTTTTAATCTAGTTCTCATAAAAACTTTACAGTTTCATAAAGAGATTTATGTGCACTATATATATCCTTTTTGAAGTGTCCTATTTTAAAAATCCAGCTGTAGCAGGACATATTTGTTTGCATAGAATGTATTACATTGACCCTGCTGAAAAATAAATAGATGTCCTGTACACTGTTTTAGAGTACGATATTAGTCTTTGATTTCAATTTTGAATGCTTAAAAGGCCTGGATATTGCACATAGTGTACAGCAAGATATATATTACTAAGGATTGTTTTTCTAGGTTTCAACACCTTGGCAGCAAGGGCGTAGGAACCCCCAAAAATGTATATATATATAAATATATAGCTATAAATACACATATATATATATATATATATATATATATATATATATATATATATATATACACAGGATAAAAAAATAAATATATATATATATATATACTCATATATATAAATATATATATAAATAAATATATACATATATATACTCCAAATGGTATAGGCAGGTTAGGGGCATGGCCATGGGAACAGCGTGTGCCCCTAACTGTGCTAGTCTCTTCTTAGGATACTAGGAAGAGACAATATTATTCTCAGAAGAATATGAACATTTCACTGAAAAGATTCTAACATGGCAAAAATTTATCGACTATGTCTTCTTAATTTGGAATGGCACAAGGATAGAATTTGAGAGTTTTTTGGATCAACTAAATAGAAACTCCCTCAATCTTAAGTTCACATACGAAATAAATGAAAACCTGCTGAACTTTTGGGAGCCATAAAAACAATTGTCCACAGGAAAAAAAACTGCGACCAACATGCTTCTTCAGTGGCACAGCCAACATCCTAGACAACAGAAAAGCAGCATCCCAACAGGCCAGTATCTACGCCTGAGACGTAACTGTAGAGAGGAAGAGGACTTCAGGCTTCAAGCCAACCTCTTAAGAGCAAGATTTAAAAGTATATCCAAACAGGGTATTAAAGAAAGCCTACCAAAAAGCGATCCAGGAAAAAAGAACGGATCTCCTGTACAAACCCAAAATCAGAAAAGATGATAAGATGACCAGGTGCTTAATGACATTCGCAAGTATCACATCCAGAAAAGGACGTTCCATAGGCCAAATGATTACCAAGAGCCTCTATGTACTCAACGCAAAAAATGAAGATAATCTCTAGTTTAAAAAAACAATGGGACTATTTAAATGTCAGAAGTGCAAAGCGTGTACATACATAACTCCTGAACGCTGTTTTAAACATCCCAGCACTAATAAAGAATATGAAATCAAACAGTTTGTTCACTGTAACGCTAACTATTTAGTTTATGTACTTGTTTGTCCATGTAAAATGATTTACGTGGGTAAGACTGAGAGGGCCTTTAAAAAATGTATTCTGGAACACATCTCATCAGTAAGAAACAGACTTGACACACCAGTGGCGCGCCACATGAGGCTTTATCATAAAAATTCAGCTAAAGGGAATTAACTTCCATGTGGTTGACACCCTCACACCGAATATCAGAGGAGGGGACATGCAAAGAAGATTGCTCCAAAAAGAGAGTTGCTGGATCCATGAGTTAAAATCACAAGCCCCTAAAGGAATCAATGAAGGCATATTATTTTCAGCCTTTATCTAAGTTCCTTCATAAATAATAATTCTCTTTCCATCAAAACTAGTAAATAATAAAGTATAATTAAATACAATCCCTCCATACTAGCTTTAAAATCTCTTTTCTTTCCTCAATTTCTTTCTACCCATGTAAATATTTGCACACATTATTATTTTTAAGTCAATATTTCCAGACAGATTGTACACACACCAAAAAATCCAAGATGCACCCCTTTAAAATTTAACTTATAATTATTTCAATTATTACATCTTTCAAGGTTCATATATCTAGGACTAATAAACTTCCTTCTTATTTGATGGTCTAAGCATAGCACTATTGTTAATAAAACTCAATCACCAAGACATATATCCGCACTGCCATTGGCTCCCTTTATTCAACCAATCAGGGAAGGAGGATAGACCTTTAAAAAAAAACTGCGAAAATTGAAGTCAGCCACTGATTTGGACGCGCACTGCCGCTCACCTTTGAGAAAGCTCTATCAAGAGCGAAACTGGTATCCAGTCAGTAGCAGAGGTGGCAGACATCGGACTCCAGTACTGATCCTGGGGGGGCATTCACTAGTCCCCAAGTGGAGATGATGACACCAAGAGCAGGCCATACTTCGGCAATTCTTTACCGGTAAGGTCTCGTTGTTAATATGTGATGTGCTGTAAGGCTTCTATTTGAAGGAGCATTGGATGCACTGATTAGCGACTTTTTAGAGGGGTTACACAGCCAACACTTTGCATACACCATTGCAGTGCCGACGCAGCCTAAGCCCCCTCATATACTGTATCTCTCTCCACTGTCCTATTTTCTTTACTTTATCTCCACCTTTGTCCATTCTTTTTTATGTCCTTTCTTTTTGGGACATCCTATGATTTTATTACTTATATGAGGATACCCTATTACTTTTATTACTTCACAGCGACGACTATCACCATTTTATGTTTTACTTATTAAAGATTAAATTTTATTCTAGTGTTATTTAAATTGTTTTGTATATTCCCCTTTTTTGGTATTCACTTACCCTGGACCCCTGAATGCTAGATCCCATACATGTAAATATCAGTTTATATATATATATATATATATATATATATATATATATATATATATATATATATATATATATATATATATTTGTGGCCACATTTGTGTGTCCCAGCTCAATTTCCCAGAATGCAGTGTAATAAATGTTTTTCTCGGAACTCTGAGCTGGAAGCAGGTTTTTTTACTTGCTTTAGACATTCAAATGTGAATACAGACGTACTTTTTATTTACTGTACTACTGCACGGTGGAGGGTTTTTATCGCTCTTTTGCCCACCATATTATAAATGATTGTTGTGGTGAACTACCTACTCACAATTTCCACAACACAGGCTGAGATCACGCTCCATGCTGATGATAGCCAGTAAGCTTGAAACAGCTGTACATGGATTCTCGGCCTGTGTTTATTCCAACCTTGGCTTTGCATTAAAGCTGTGTAATACAGGATGCATAAGCTTAAAGGAAGCCATGTTTGATGATGGCTATGGAATGAAGAGCGAAGCATTTGTGGCCCCATTTGTGTGTCCCAGCTCAACTTCCCAGAATGCAGTGTAATAACTGTTTTTCTCGGAACTCTGAGCTGGAAGCAGATTTTTTAACTTGCTTTAGACATTCAAATGTGAACACAGATGTACTTTTTATTTACTGTACTACTGTACGGTGGAGGGCTTCTATTGCTCTTTTGCCCACCATATTATAAATTATTGTTGTGGTGAACTACCTACTCATAATTTCCACAACACAGGCTGAGATCCCGCTCCATGCTGATGATAGCCAGTAAGCTTGAAACAGCTGTACATGGATTGGATACTCAGCCTGTGTTTATTCCAACCTTGGCTTTGCATTAAAGCTGTGTAATACAGCATGCATAAGTTTAAAGGAAGCCATGTTTGATGATGGCTATGGAATGAAGAGCGAGCCCTTTGTGGCCACATTTGTGTATCCCAAATCAACTTCCCAGACGGCAGTGTAATAACTGTTTTTCTCGGAACTCTGAGCTGGAAGCAGGTTTTTTAACTTGCTTTAGACATTCAAATGTGAACACAGATGTACTTTTTATTTACTGTACTACTGTACGGTGGAGGGCTTCTAACGCTCTTTTGCCCACCATATTATAAATGATTGTTGTGGTGAACTACCTACTCATAATTTTCACAACACAGGCTGAGATCCCGCTCCATGCTGATGATAGCCAGTAAGCTTGAAACAGCTGTACATGGATTGGATACTCGGCCTGTGTTTATTCCAACCTTGGCTTTGCATTAAAGCTGTGTAATACAGCATGCATAAGCTTAAAGGAAGCCATGTTTGATGATGGCTATGGAATGAAGAGAGAGGCATTTGTGGCCACATTTGTGTGTCCCAGCTCAACTTCCCAGAATGCAGTGTAATAACTGTTTTTCTCGGAACTCTGAGCTGGAAGCAGGTTTTTTAACTTGCTTTAGACATTCAAATGTGAACACAGATGTACTTTTTATTTACTGTACTACTGTACGGTGGAGGGCTTCTAACGCTCTTTTGCCCACCATATTATAAATGATTGTTGTGGTGAACTACCTACTCATAATTTTCACAACACAGGCTGAGATCCCGCTCCATGCTGATGATAGCCAGTAAGCTTGAAACAGCTGTACATGGATTGGATACTCGGCCTGTGTTTATTCCAACCTTGGCTTTGCATTAAAGCTGTGTAATACAGCATGCATAAGCTTAAAGGAAGCCATGTTTGATGATGGCTATGGAATGAAGAGAGAGGCATTTGTGGCCACATTTGTGTGTCCCAGCTCAACTTCCCAGAATGCAGTGTAATAACTGTTTTTCTCGGAACTCTGAGCTGGAAGCAGCTTTTTTAACTTGCTTTAGACATTCAAATGTGAACACAGATGTACTTTTTATTTAGTATATATATACTAGCGACTTGCCCGTCAAAAAATTACGGCAATGAGATGTGTACGTTTGTAAAGTTGTTTAGTTATTAATATACTTATTTGACACTTGTAAGGTTTTAGTTATGATGAAATAAGTACTATTGTGATATTAAACATGTTTATTTTTGAAAAAAATGTCTTTTGTTCAACAGTAACTGTTAAAGCGTTTTGTAGTAAAAGTATTAACATTTGAATGTAAGAACAGTTGAACTTTAAATTAATCAGTATTGTAAACTTGAGGTAATGGTTTTTTAACATGCAAGTTCTATCTCAAGAATTGTTAAATTAAATATACATTGAATCCAGAGGAAGGCAAACAGTAAAAACTCTCTTTGAAACGTAGCCAATTGTATCAAAGCGGAAAAAAAAAAATATTCCTTTCTGACCCCATTAACTGGCGATCGGATTACTCCCTGGATTGTTTAACACAAAAAGACAACATTTACATTGTGCCTCAAAAAGTGGTTGTGCTCTTAACATGAACTTTGTAATATGTCTAAGTAAGGAACTTGAAAGTATATTTTTTTAAACTTGAACTTTCTTATGCGTCTAAGTAAGGAACTTGAAAATATTTTTTTCAAACTTGTAACATTAGAAACAGTAACATAGTTAATTAACATTTGAACATAATTTGTCAAAATAATGCAAGGCAAGTGTTTTGTGAGGCTAATCATGCATAAACAGTGCTTCCATGAATTATGACTGAAATCTTTATTGATTTGTAGTTTTCAATGGTTGACCTTTGTTTGTTGGTGTAGTAATTGTTTTAAATGGCACATAGAGTTTCGTCTGTGGAAAAGTGGTTCTCTAAAAAGAGAACGCGAGAACTTAAAGTTGTTCCGCGATGTGTAACCACTGTTCTCTATGTGTTTGACAGTTTCATGTAGTTTAATAGGAAAATATTGTTGTAAACCTAATTTCTGTGGCGTAATAATGACCTTTTGAAGGAAACGGACAGTTGTGTGTAGTTTTTATAAAGATTTTGTGGTTATATTGTGTTTTTTTAGGTTTTTGCATTTGCTTGTACATTGGTTTTGCATGGCTTTTGGTTGTTTGATGGAAAGTTACAGTACTTTATAGTAGACATTGTTTTTAGTAAAAACCCGTCCATCCTCTAATAAATCACTTTGACTTTAAACTTTAATAGCCTGTGGATTTTTGCACCGTGATAAGGCAACGTATAATTGGCCATATGCAAATACTGGTTGTTCTAAGAAAATACCCACAGATTTGAAAGTTTGTCCTTGTGATTTATTAATGGTCATAGCAAATGCCATAATGATGGGAAATTGTCTTCTGGGAAGTATAAAAGGGAGCCTACTTTCACTTGGTGCTAAATCTATCCTTGGTATGAAAACTTTCTCTCCTTTATGGGTACCAGTTAAAATTTCAGCATCTATGAAATGGTCCTTTGACTGTTGAACAATTAATCTTGTCCCATGTGCACAGTGCCGTCAGGTAAATTTTGTATTTTTTCTGTTCTGCCTTCTCCAATTTTAATAAGCCAATCATTGAAATCATTTTGGCCTTCTGATCTCATATTTTGTTGCAGTTGAAGATGGGTAAAATGTTTCCATAGTGTGCTTGACTTTATACATGTTTCGATAAAGTCAGTTCGATTTCCATGTACAACGGACAGGTAATGTTTGTCTAAAATCGCCACCTAACAACATTACCTTTCCACCAAATGGAAAAGTATTATCCATGACTTCACGAAGCAAACAGTCAATACATTGGAGGGCATAGCATGACATCATTGTGGCCTCATCTATTCTAATTAATTTACTTTTTTTTTATTTTTTTGCTTGTAATGATGTCATGCGAATATCTGACACTGAGGTTTCTAAAATAGGCACTGGCAGTTTAAAGCCACTATATACAGTTCTTCCACCTTCTAACAAAAGTGCAGCAATTCCAGTTGTGGCAAATGCCAGTGCTATTTGACCTTGTGCTCGTACAAAACTCATTAATAAATTATATAGACATGTTTTTCCTGATCCGCCAGGTCCATCAAGATAGAAATAACGCTCTTTGACCATGTCATCATCTAGTGCATTTTTGATGGCATTAAATGCTTGCAATTGTAACGTATTTAAAGTTGCAAGTCTTTCTTCTGTTCTTTGTACTTGTAGTTGAATGTCATAGTCTTCAAAGTTTATGTCATCTATAAGGATGGATCAGGCAGATTAAAACTTGCACAACTTAATCCATGAGTTAAAAATACTTTTTGGATTTCCATTAATGCTTTTAAGTGTGCAATAGGTTCATTGTATCATTGCATAAAGTCTTCAGCCATATTACTTTTAAATGTGTCCCACAAAGCTAATGCATTTGGAGCATTTGAGAAAATACAAATGAATGCAAATTGTTCTCTCATCTGCCGTGGCATTTGACATAGTGCTGCTTCTTCTAGACATCTTTCCCATTCTGTATCATCAGCTAGTAAGTTTCTATGTCTTGCAGCTAAATGGAAGGATTCATATACTATGTCATTAACAGTTCTTAAGTGTTCAAAACTTTGTGCTCCAGGAACATTTAAAAGTAATAGTCGTAAGCAGAAACATTCAAGGTCTCTTGGACTGACTGTGTAAATTCTTGGGATTATTTCTTCTGCTTTTTCTTGGTCTCCATAATCCATTCACAAAAACATAGTGATATGGAATTTCAATATATAAGAATTGTGTTGCTTGTGAATCTGTAGAATTTAATTCAAACCATGCATTTAGTGTAGTGTGACGATGCTCACTTTGGCCAATGCATTACTTTCATTTCCAGCATGGAAATACACTTAATGTCTTTGTGGCAAATGTACTGCTAATCTATATACTGCATGTGATCTATCATGCATTTCAAATTTTAAAAGGCGCAACACATATCTTCTGGTGCACTTATATAGCGAGCATCTACATGAGATGCAAGTTAATCATGTACTAACTCAGTGCTTTCGTGGTTGTCTGCACTTTTGACGACTACAGTAGCTGCATCATAGCCTTTGTAAATATATTTGTAGACATATTTAATGGATTTGATGGAAGTGCAGGCTTCTACATTAATGTGTGCATTATACTTCATGAGTAAATGTGGATTGTAGGGTACCACATATCTATTGTCAACCTTTTTGCCACGAATAATGGCACTATCTCCTTCTCTTCTATAAAGTGGATAGCCATCACAATTGTCATAAGTTTTGTCTCTTTGTCTCTGATTGTGGATTAAGCTCGCCACAGGGTCCATGAATCATGCGATGAATTACAATCTCATATAGTCTACCATATAGTTCTGGATCTGGTAGTTCAGCAACAATGACTGAATCCACTTTGTCACCAGTATCTAATTTATCTTTTTCTTGAAGGATTATGAGAAAATGTGAATGTGGAAGGCCTCTTTTTTTAAATTCAATTGTATATACATAAGCAAGACCTTTGCCAAATAAGTGACTTATAGTGATGTCACGTATTAATTCATTTAATTTAATTTTGAAAACTCTGGCTACTAAATCTGGTCTATCGGAAGGACTTTGGGCAAGAAGTAAATTTTGTGTAATTTCTGGCCATTGGGGATTACATGTAAATGTAATAAATAAATTGGGTTTTCAAAATTTGGTTACAAACGCCATGGCATCATTGTATCTTTCTCTCATATTTCGAGGAGATCTCTAAAAAGAAGATGGTAAAATGATGGCTTTGCCAGCTGTCATGTCTCTGCTTGTAGCCACCTCAGCAACATAGTCCATTAATCCACAATATTGTTTTACACGTAGTTCATCTTGTTGATATTTTATGAAGTTTAAATTATTGGCCTCACCTTGCAAATAGGAATCAATAATCAAGATTGAGCTTCAGGTTTCATATGTATTAGTGTCATCTGTTTTTTTGCTATGAGTTGCTGTAAATTATTGTTATTTGAATATACTTATTTCATTAGTTTGAGTTAAGATTAGGTTGTTGTAGGGCCTATACACATAAATGTGCATGTCACATGTTACTATACATGAATCCCATTTTGATTGTTAAAGTTTGCAATATATATTTTTTTTGCTGTCTTTGTAAGAAAATTTATCATATTCTAGCTTACCTCTCAGTTTCAATTTGCAGAGTGTAAAGTTGAAAATTAGGAAATAATTCTCTTCTCAAGTAACAGCAGCAGTTAACAATCCAGTTACTCCCTTCATCACCTGAGGAGAAATGTAGAATTTTCTGAAAGTAGGCAGTATTTATAAACTTTGAGGTGCCTCAGACCGTTAGAACGCAATACACATGCGCTATTTGCGTTCCAGCGTACAATTTGCGTTCCAGCCGCCATTTTAGGCATAATAGCTGTCATTTTCCTGTAAAATGGTGGTTAATATTAGTGTGGTACGTGCCGCATAGTGTGTGTTACATGCCACGTGAAGTTATCTGGAGCATTGTTTCCGTTTTGCGAGTCACTGTAGTATTTTTGCGTCCTTAGCCTCGTTTTCGTTTTGTTCGGCGGCCATTTTTTCTCTTGCTTAGGTGATTTTCGTCTGTCTAAACTCTGATTTTGTGACTTAAATCGAGGTGTAACTTCACTTGCAGAGGTCCTGGGTGCCCCCCCCCCCCCCCCCCATGCTGTGGGTAAGCTTTTTATGTGTTTGTTGCATGTATTTATTTTGTTTGTAATGGTTTTGGGGTTGAGCGGGTTGCGTAGGTAAGCTTTTTATGTTTTTGTTATGTGTATTTATTGTGTTTGTCATGTTTTCATGTGCGCCGGTTTCGGCCAGCAAGCTTTAGCAACAGCTCGCCTGCTCACAACTATATATGTGATATATATATATATACAGTATATATATATATATATATATATATATATATATATATATATAATCGTTAAAATGTGTACTAGAATCTTTATTTAGCTTTATTTATGTACTAAGTTCATTGTGCTGCTCCAGTAACCATAAAATATAATATAATTTGTTGAAAAAACATTCTGATTTATTTTATACTGACTGAGGTATTTAACTTACATATCTATTCCTCACTTCATTTTTTTAATAAGCAGTGCTTTCTCAAAATATTTACAATCTTACACTATAATTGTTTTATTGGATGGATGTAACATTCTATAGAAATTATATACAGTATATACAGTATACAAGACGATTTTTAGATATGTGCGAAAGAAGAATTTTAAATGGAAAACTTAGCTGGCAAAGATTGAAAATCCGCATGTACAATTCAACTTTTGGCCAAAAAGGAATGTTCAATTTGTGATTGAGGCTTTATCTTCCACCAGATCCACAAAAGGTCCATTAAACCTGAACACTTCTAAAAGTATTTGTGGGTGAGCATAACTTTGCAAAACATTTATCTTGTGAATTGGGGTAGAGAAGTGTTAACATACTACTATTACTATTTTGTATGAACATTTTTTCTTTTAATAAACAATGCTGCACTCTAGTTTTGTGGTGCAATCCTTCAAACCCCTGTTTTAACATATAGTCATAATTCATTCTTCTAAACAATCTCTGATGTGATTATGTAATACATTTACAAGACAAATACCTTGTCCTCTTCTAGTTGATTTCTAACTTCTTTCACCTTTTCTATCAGTTGTTCCTTCAAAGACTCAGCTTCATTCCTGTATATAAGACAAATATATAAACATATTAGAGGAGCTAACAAAATAAAACATCATAACATGGAGCTAAAAATACTCTTTGATGTTAAACGACGACTACACTATGAAAAGAAGTTGTACTCAAATGATTTAAAAAAAATATTAGTTCGCAAATTACAGTTGTTTTAATTTTAATAAAATAATCACCCACTATATTATTTTTGATGCTATACAAATAAGAAAGTATTTCAGAGACAACCAGTAAAGTGTAAATAGACACTATTACAATCTGTTTAAATATTATCCAAGAGACAAGACAATTGCCCATAAATATTTAAAAGATGAGCATTCAATCCACGACCATCTGTTGGCTTTAGCCACAAAACAATTGTACTTATAAGTCAGTCTTTTTATCTTTAATTCAGTAACTAACCTCAGAGGATATACTTTAATTCAGTAGGGAATACCAAAACCGTACTAGGATACAAAGGGCTTCATTCAATTGCAAGCCTGCAACTTACGGTATACAGCCCGTATGTCTGTGGGCTTGAACTTTGCTACAATTACGGAGCAATTTAATTTAACAAGCCCGCAAGTTGCAGCTCGAAATCCGAAAACGTAAACTATGCACTCGTATGTAGCATTTCAGAGCGCGAGCCAGATCAATTAAGCAAGGCAGAAACTCCCAACTCGGAAACAGCCAAAAGAAAATGAGGCCGCATCATTATGGCAGTATAAGATTACATGTCAATTAATTAGCGTTTAGAGGTCCGTTATGCGATCGGACTCACAAACCCGCTCACAGCTGTAAATCCTGCCTTAGCAGCAACAGATTTCTGTGTAGAAAGTAGCCAAACTAAGCTTTACGGAGACAAACGACTCTAGGAGCCAATAGGAGATGCGGACACCATGAATATTATAATTAGTGGAAAGGGCCATAACTCATTAGAAACATTAGAAATATACATAAATAAATTATTTTTTATTTATTAATATATTTTGATATTAAAAATATGCAAAAATTGTATTTATAGCTTCAATAAATAAAGGTGTGTTTATTTGTGGTAAAATATATATTTATAGCTAATGCATTAGAGTGTTTGTTCCCAGGCAACGCAGTTTCATGACATGTATTAATCCCTTAAATACTGGATTGTGCGTTACCCTGGAGTTTGTATCACAAAACGGGCTTAATACAAACATATCATTTTTTTTTTTTTTTATGTTGATAGTTAAGTGTCAAACACTGTTGAAATTTTCTCATTTTGTAGTGCATTTTGTGCTATACTGTCACTTTAAATACTTCTGGGGGACTCAGCATGGGTTTGAAAACTACTTGCAATTGGTATTTGGTACACGTAAATATTTATTCTGCTTTTTGCAGTTACGCAGTGGCCTGATTTGAGAGTGATATATAAAATCTTATTTGAATAGGTTTTGGGTGTCAAAATGTAAGGGAGTAACTCAAAATATATTGTCAGTGCAATCAATAGAGATTTTTGCCTTGCTTTTTGGGTTTGTTGTGAAGTTCACTCGTAGCAGTGATCTTGCAATGTTTTAGGGATGGGGGATTAACATAGCTAGGTAGGATTTACTGTGCTGCCATGGCACTCTAATTGCACTGTAATTGCTTTTGCAGAGGTTTACATAGGGCCCCACGACTGGGACTGGGGCTTGAAATGTACCTATCTCTTCCCTTTGAAAGTAAAAATACTTTTATCCATGAATCTTTTATATTAAACTGGGATAACACCATTATTGAATTATATTTTTTCCAATAGGAAAGAGAAAAAGAAAAACAATAGTTTTATACCGTATGTTTCTAGGACTTTATAAAGATACAGTTAAAATGTAGCTTTTATTATTACTATTAAAAATTATTCAGACATCCACTATTTTGTGAATTTTCATTAATTATACATTTCATCATTTGTATTTTTTTGTTTTTATGTTTTTTTTATAATTTTTCAGATATTATCCTTTTAAAATCAATGCCTCAAACTATTTATGCTAGAAAGGTGCTTATATGACCATCATATATTGCAGTAACCACTACCATCGGGTTGATAATATTTTTCTATCAAGAAAAAAGTGGTCTTGGATAGTTAGGTTTGGAGGTTCTAGTAAAGTTTTCTTTCCCAAGTCCGAACCAACCAAAGAAATGTTTATTTGTGAAGGAGTATTAGGTTGAGAGATCTTTACATTTTTCTCTTTAGGGGAAAAACAATAATTTGGGGTTCCTGAATTTTCCTTTTTTTTCTTTCCCCTTACTCTTTACTGGATTTTGATATTTATTCTTCATTTTTACAATTTTGAATGATTATTACTGAAAATGTTACACTTTAGAAACTTCTAGTATTTTTATTGTATTCATATTTTATTAAATACCCAGTTTCTATCAACTACAATTTACTTTAAATTATTAGGTAATTTTATTCCTCCCTGTATGGGTTAATTTATGTAGCTCTCTTAGTAATTTAAACATTTTATACTTCCAAACTTTCTTTAAAAGAAAGGGGATTTCTTTAAATATATAACAAAACTTACTCTTAGGGGGTCTGTCTAATTCAAATCAAGGTTTTAATTATTTTCCAGTATTTTGAATGAATCCATTTACCCCAAAGTCAGGTCTTTTAATCTGACTAAAGGAGACAAATAAGAGACTTCCCCCCACAAAGCAAAACAATTATAAGATTAGTGCTTTCAATGCTATTCGCTACACTTCAATGATCTTAAAGTCACTCTATTTTAATTATCTTGTAAGAGTACTTTCCAAAAATCTCTCCTCTAAGAAGACTATATCAATTATCTTCAATCTTTAATGTATAATTCAACCAGTATTCAAATATATTATTTTCCCACTTCATATAGTACAAAGGGTTGAGGATGGGGGGTTGAGGAGGGAGGATGAGGAGGGAGGATGAGGAGGGAGGTTGAGGAGGGGGTTGAGGATGAGGAGGGAGGTTGAGGATTTTGCTTCAAAGTTCTTTATTTGAAATTTATTTTTTCCCCCTGAAATTTCCTTCTTAAAATGAGGTGCGTGTTATACGCCGGTGCGTGTTATACGCCGATAAATACGGTATATATAATTTAATGTGTGTATATCACTTCAATCAGTGGCAGAGCTAGTGAATTAAGGGTCCCAGTGCAAAATAATTTAGGGGCCCTCTTACGACATGACTATCCATGTTAGATGTCTGTAGGAGCCTACAAAACTACAAAAAAATATATATACATTATCAGAAAACCCTTTTGGCAATCAGATGCCTTTTCTCTCTCTGCTAGCAAATTAAAAGAAGCCTATATTTCAGAAAGTTAGAGGAATCCTAATCTGCACCTGCTACATCGAGAAAGATTACAAAGACCATATAGCATCATATTTCTGAAGCAATATTTGGAAGAAAATGTAAAAAATGAAAGTAAGTGCGCCATTGTCTAGATCCTTCTTTTACACAAGTAGCAAATCAAATTTAGCTTTCTTTAGATTCCACTCAACATAAATGAAAAAATAGGTTTTAACGTGTGGACTTTGAAGCAATTTTTAACACCCCCTTGACAGATACAATTTTGAACATGCTTTTTTCTTTAATAATTTTTTTATGTCAGGAATAAATTCTCTCATGCTGTCTGAAAAAGTATTACAGTCTCTATCAAAAGCTATTAAACAGAGATTGTTCGATTGACATCCACTTTCATTTAATATTCAGCTACAATTTTAACAAGGGTCTGCATAGTTTAAACTATTGCATTCCCAGTAGTAACATAGGTATGTGAGAGCTTGACAATAAAGAAGGCTGAGCACCGTAGAACTGACATCATTGAATTGTGATTCCTAGGAAAACTGCTTAGTGTCACTTGGACTGCAATACAACAGTTAATTAAGCCAAACTGTTCACTCAAAGGTTTGTTCAAAAGGTTAAAGCTGAATATTTTGTCCATATCATAAGACAAGACAGGATTGGGAGAAAACTCCCATGCTGGGAAAGATTGAAGGCACACGAAGACGGGCACGGCACAGAAGGAGATGGAAAGATGAGGTCATTGAAGCAATGAGCATGAAGAAGCTCAGAGGGGCAGATTTTGTGTGCAGTATGAACGGAATTACACCAGGTTTTCTCTACTTCAAATATTAATAGTAGGAAACCCCATTAGAAAATGTAGAAGGTGGGTATTTCTATGTTTCTTAACAGCATATCATAGCTTGATTATGTGGCTGAAATTATCAACAATTCTGTATCTGAAAATGTATGGAAATGTGTGCAGCATGGTGTCAAATCAATCATAAAATCTCAAGGACAAAGTTTACAATATTTGTCTTTAACTACTGTTGAAGATAAAAATATTATATTTTTTAGTAATAGTCTACTTATGAGTTATGGAACCTGACTCACCAAGCAAATACCAAGAGGCTTGTTCAGGCATGAAGGGGATGCTGTGAAGGAAAAGGTTGTCGGAAGAAGGAAGAGTCATCTATCTGCTTTCTGTCTCAAACAAACTTTTCTTTTAACTATAGCAAGAGTGCTGTGAACGCCATCTCACATGTCTCATCTGCTTTTGGAATGACAGACACAGTGAAGCAGTTAGGAGAGGGGGAGATTTCTGTCTCTTTCTCTCTCACTATCTGTCTCTCAGACTATGGGCCCTATTCAACCGTAAGCCCGCAATTGCCTTTAAACTGAACTTTTGGCTTTGTGTCATAACTATTTTAAACATGTAGACGTGTTCAATTGTCACTAACCAGCAATTACATGCTCACAGCCCCCAACACGCAAACCATTAACCACTAAGTAGCATTTCAAGGAATGATGATGATCAATTAAGCAAGCATGTAAGTTACATTTTAGACAGAGCCAATAGTAAATGAGACTGTCATCATGATGTCAGTAAAACATGGAGTTTAAACTACAATAAATTAGTGTTTAGAAGTCCAATTTGCAATCGGACTCACAATACAGAAATTTGGAACTCAATAAAAATCAATAAAGCAACTGTTCTAGCCAATATTAGTTCCATGATATGTATTAACTCCTTGCTTTTTGGGATCAATATAACACAAAACTAAAAGGTAAAAAAAAAATTGCAGATTTGCAAGCTTGTGAATGTTGTGCAATTGATTCTAATGCCTTTCGTTGCTTTTCCAGTATTTTTAAGTACAGTACTGTGTTTTTATTGCTTTTGCCGTGATACAAAAAGGTGTTTAACCCAATTGCGAATCCTATGTAGTACTCGTATATATTTTATACATTTGCCATTTACGGGTGTTGAATTGTTGTAATTGAATAGCGATTTTGAGTCATTAGCACCAGTAATATTTGCATGCTTGAAACATCAAAGGAGGAGATAGGACGGAGTTATGTTTTTGACAACCACAGTGCTTTTGAGTCTGTAACTTGCAACTGGACTGCAAGTAAAAGTAGCCAATTGAATATTAGTAACATTTACAGGCTCCATTACAGGTGAATTTAGCTGCCATTTGGACAATTGAATAGGGGCCTATGTCTCTTAATCTCTATTTTAGTCTCTCTGGCTCCCTCTCAGTCTCTCAGTTTCTATCTCATTAATTTCTTTCTCTCAGCCACTGTCTCCCAGTCCCCCTGGTGAGCAGCTCTGCACACTTGCTCTCATTCTGTTTGTCTCATTATGTGCCTTTATTGGAGATCTACTCACACTCTTATTTCAGCCTCCCTGTCTCTATGCCAAGATTTGCTCTCATTCTGTGAATGCTGGCAGCGCAGAGAAAGGCTTCCTTTTTCATTCTCTCTTGTTATAAGGCGTGCTCTGTTCAGATTAACTGCACAGATATGCTGAACTGTGAGACAATCCCACCCTAAAATGTCGTGCATAAATAGGGCACAAGGATTTGTTTTTTCCCTCCCTCTTTGACTTGGAAGATTTCATTGTGTGTGAGTCTCAGCTAAAGATACATAAAGCAAAGCCTTTGAAAAAAATGCTAAGTTAAAATAATTTAGCTTTCTCACTTTGGAGAAGCAGTTTAATGAGCAACAACTCTGGAGCACATCAATACACAAGAGCAGTGTGACTCAAAATTCTCCATCAGAGAGCAGGCAACAACTACTGTTCCAGAAATCAAAGTGGCCAAGCAAAACATCACAATTTTCCAAAGACCTGAGTGAAGTGGTTATATCTGCTGGTATCACTTTCGTAAATTCCATACGGGGAAAAATTGAAACTGATAATTTTAAATCTGGCATACACCAAAATGTCTGATCTCCCAGCTTTACACTTTACTTCAAGCAGCAAAATATATTCTTCCTCTTTCATAATACAATGGGATAGAGATCTAGGAGAAAAACTTGACTCAGAAGACTGGGATGAAATATGGAATATATCTTAATTCACACTTCTCCGCTGGTATTTTACATCAGTTAAATAAAATAGATGAGATGTTTCTCCAGTTCTCTATGTTGGAAAGGTTGTGGCCTAGATAAAACAGATTTACATATGTGGTGGTCCTGCCCAAAAATTTAAATATTTTAGGTTTTAATCAATTATTTAATAAGAACTTGCTTGATCCATGGTTCTCTCTATTATCCCAACCTTGGGAACAATATACGGGGGGGGGGGGGGGGGGGATGCCTTAGCAGCACAGATTAACTTAGCCGCAAGAAGATCTTTAGCAAAACTATGGAAATACCAACAAACTTCAAACTTAAACATTGTTATAGCTAAAATTTGGGAAAACATTGTAATGGAAAATATGTCAGCTAGACTGAAAGGCTCTCTCGTTCCATTTGAAACTAAATGACTTTCCTGGTTTACACATTTTTGAAGGAAAAAATATTAACCTGGGAAGGTCTTTTTGGACTTTTGTAAATTTATATACAAAATGTTTTTATCCATCTACCCTATACCCGTCCCTTTCCCCATTTATCCTATGTTGTTTTTTGTGTCTTTCCCATAAATTGTATTAATTTGTTGATTTTTCACTTTTGCTGTATTTATAATCTATGACATTTATTTTTGAGATGGTTTAAAATGAAACAATAAAGAGTAAAAAAAAAAGTAAGGTAATCATCCATGTCTTGTCTTCTATGAGGGAAAGTTGAGCATAATATGTCTCTGTATACTCTGTGACTATCAGCTTCTAGTTAAGTCTGGAATCTTTGGCTCTAATGATGAGTGATAGGTTGCCTTGGGAGACTGTCTTGTTTTATGTGGATTTGTCTGATAGAACAAGGAGTTCAATTGGGGAGGATGCTGTCTGAGATGGCCATTATTATCCTAGGTATCTTGCCTGAAAAAGAAAATCATTAGTTTGGAAATTCTTTGTCCAAGACAGCGACTAGGGGTGTCTATGTGAGGTGTGCGAGACTATGTAGTCTAAAAGCAATATGTGATGTTTCAGTGAATGGGTATATGTGAAAATCAGATATTGACAAAGGGCAAAGTGGGGAATGAGCGAAGGCACAGGCATGACAGGAGGAAATGCTAGAACACCAAGGGTAAAAAGGGGAAGAGGGCCAAGAAATGATACTATGGCAAGAGAGCAAGCAAAATGGAGGGCAAGAAGAGTGGATAAGGGGAGCAAGTCAGCCAAAAAGCAAGGACAGAAAGGTGGAGCTGGTGTGAAAAGCAAAATCACCAGCAACAGACAAGACAAAAAACAAATAGGAGATGTGCAGCTCAAGATGTGATGGAGAGCAAATCTCTAACAACAATGGAGGGACTATGGTACCTTTGGTAGAGATACATGAAGTGCTTATGCTTTTCTAGCCTCTGTCAGAAAAAGAGACAGAGGACGGAGGAGTGTAAAGAGGCCAGTGGAAGCATAGGATACGAAGACGAAAGGGAAGGTGCGATAGGAAGAGGAGAGAAAAGATGAAAGGAGAGAAAAGATGAAAGGATGCAAGATGGAGGTAGCGGGAGCACTGGCAATGGGAGAAGACCGTGATTTGTCCAACCAGAGGAAGTTAGGAGGAACGGGCAGTGGAGGAGGGAGCGACAAAGGAGGGGGAGGCAGAGGGGGACCAGGGGACACAAAAGGCTCAAGAGGGACCAAACTGAAGGCAGTAAGGAAGACGTCAGGCATGATACAGATGCACTCTACAACAACCAGCAGCAACACGCAGGTAAGTGAGCATAGAGTGCACAGGTGTGAGGTCTGACTTTGGGAGACTCCAGGTTAATAACAACAACAATATATATAAAAAAAACACGCTGTCAGGGGTGCTGAGAAAAATTATTCTATATTGTATCTCTCAAAATCAAAGCTTTTTAAACTGTGAGTCACGAACCAATTTGGGGTCGCATAACTGAACATGGGGATGGCAAAGAATTTGGAAAAAGTAAATGGATTCTGAAGGTGCAAAAAACAAAAATGAATTAAAAATGAAACGCATGATGAATCCAAGGTATTTCTGCCAGAGCTTGCCTGTGTTGCATCCCGCAACTTCACTGCAGTCTTGGTTTTGAACATACAATATGCGCACTTTGCACTGCAGATACCGGCAAGCCAAGCAAAACCAACAAAAGATGCCAGAAACACCTCGGCTCTGATTTGAGACTATTGTATTTTACGAATTGTAGTGTTTTTACTGTATATACAAAGTTTTCTGTTCTTACAGAAACATAATAATTATTTATGGAAAATAAAGACTTTTAATATTTTCCTACCATTGTTTCTCAGAATGTAAGTATCAAATTAGTATATCTTTGGATTGTGTATTGTCTTGTAATTGCCCTTTAATATTTCTCCACCATCACCACTCTATGTGAATGTAAGTATGAACATCAATTTTTTTAAATTAAGCACAAACAAACAAATATAATTTAGTAAACTAAAGCTAGTATTTATTTGAGAAATCATTAGCAATGTTTATTTATATTTTAGGACAAAAATATTTTTTGGTTATGGATAAATGGTGCAGAAGAGGTAAAAATACTGATGACAATGCAGCAGAGTCTTCGCTACCAGGTTGTATTACACCTAAATTGACAAGAAAAAGAGAATATTTTGAATATTTTTTGCAATGTGGATTTATTTCTAATAATCATGATGGTGTGGAAAAGCCTATTTGCTTAATTTGTATGGCATTTGTGGGCACATTTGCATGTCTCAGTTTAGCTTCCCAGAATGCAGTGTAATAACTGTTTTTCTTGGAATTCTGAGCTGGAAGCAGGTTTTTGAACTTGTTTTAGACATTCAAATGTGAACACAGATGTACTATTTATTTACTGTACTACTGTACGGTGGAGGGCTTCTATCGCTCTTTTGCCCACCATATTATAAATGATTGTTGTGGTGAACTACCTACTCATAATTTCCACAACACAGGCTGAGATCCCGCTCCATGCTGATGATAGCCAGTAAGCTTAAAACAGCTGTACATGGATTGGATACTCAGCCTGTGTCTAATCCAACCTTGTCTTTGCATTAAAGCTGTGTAATACAGCATGCATAAGCTTAAAGGAAGCCATGTTTGATAATGGCTAAGGATTGAAGAGCGAGGCATTTGTGGGCACATTTGCATGTCCCAGTTCAGCTTCCCAGAATGCAGTGTTATAACTGTTTTTCTCTGAATTCTGAGCTGGAAGCATGTTTTTAACCTTGTTTTAGACATTCAAATGTGAACACAGATGTACTATTTATTTACTTAATTTGTAATGAAGAGAGCAGGAAACCAGCCAAACTAAAATGACATCTTAATACCAAGCATGCAGCGTACTGCAATAACCCAAGGGAATATTTTGAATGACTTTTAGAATCTTCAAATTAGGAAAAACTTAGTTTTGAGAAATGTTTTGCTGTCAACAAAAAGTATTTACTTGCATCTTATGAAACTTCTTTAACTGCAAAAACTAAAAAAATAGGAGAAGATTGTTTTACCTGCTGCTATTAAGATGCCAGAAATAGTTCATGGGAAAAAGTATGGGGATGAAATTCGTACAATTCCTTTATTGAAAGATGCCCAAAGTTTATGATTCAGTCAGATGAAACAACTGATATTTCTAACATGGCACAGCTGTTCCTTTTTGTAAGTTATGTTTATGAAGGAATCATACATGAGGAATTATTGTTTTGTCAGCCTTTGGAAGGTCAAAAAAGAGCGGAAAATATATATCTTAGAGTCGATTAATGTTTCACAGATTAAGGTTTACAGTGGAGTTACAGTGGAGTGTACATTTGGTGATGGAGCAATTATGGGCAAGAGTGTTGTAGCAAAAGGTAACACTGGTGGCAATGAACAAATCACTTTTACTCACTTCATGATCCACCCGGAGGCAATCGTAGCAAAAACAAAAAAATATCACCAGAATTACATGCTGTGCTTTGTGATACTATTGCGATCATTAAATGTATTAAAGTTGTGCCCTTGATTGTTTTCAAACTTTTGCAGACATGTACTCTGTTTACAAAAGTTTATTACTACATGCAGAAAAAAGGTGGCTCTCAAGATGCAGAAATTTAAAGTTTAAGTTTTAATATTATTAAAGTTGAGAGATTAAGTCGTTAAATTTTTGACTGAGCAGAAATCCAATTTTGTTATTTTTTTCATAATGACTTTTGGCTTTTAAAACTGTGTTATTTGTAGGATACTTTCAAAAACTCAATGATTTAAACATGTCTCCTCAAGGAATTTTTTTTAACATATTTATGTTAAAAGATAAAATAGAAAATGTTACTAAAAAAGTTAACCTATGGAAGAATAGGATGTAAAATGTTTAAAGCAACAGATGATTTTATGATTGAAAATAACCTTCCCAAATATTTAATTGTAAGATTTGTAATTGATCATATGAAGTGCAATATTCAGAGTTGATCCTGCAGTATCAAACATTCAGCCAAGATTTCATTCTTTTTGTAAAAATAAAAAAGCACATCCATCTCATTAGTATGCAAATTTGCTTTCGGCAAATTTGCTTTTTTTAAATTATATGTATACCAAGGAATTGTTTCAAATATTTTTTTTATGATTTATTATCAATAAATGTTTGATTTACATACCTATTATATATACCTATATACTCTGGGTTGCATACAAATTTCTTAGGCTAAAAAATAAATAAATTATAATATGACTTCATATTATAAATGACTTGCTTTTAAAGGGATATCTAAGTTTCCTGGATTATGAATGCATCTCATGGAGGAGAATTGGTTAGAGAAAGATTTTAGACATAGCACTGTTAGTTGCTATGGCAACACCGAAGCATAGCAAGGAAGCAGGGATGAGTCATATACCCGCAGTGACAACACTGCTCCCCTATTGGCTGTGGTGCAAAGCAGCATGGGATATGTAGGCAAAGGAGCCTGGGAAATGTAGTGTATCACTGACATGTGACAAGGAGCTGCAAGGAGTAAGCTATGAGGAGATTGGCTGAGCAAGCAACAGCAGTTAAATAGTGGGTTAATAGTGTGCTGCATGCTGATTGGGGGAGTTCCAGGAAGTTATGTAGACACCCCCGGGGGTTGCTGCATGCTGATTGGGGGTCTCCAGGTTTTTTTAGATATTAAAAAAAGTAAAATGTTTTATGAGATGTGCTGCATACACAAATGCTGCTTTTTGCATAAAGAGTGCAGAAATGTATTAATCCAGCTTACTTAGATATTCCTTTAACATACATTTTAGAGCAAATTATCAGCTTCAGTACTTCAGAACTACTCCCTTCTAATATAGTTGGCTAAAGTATATTTTCAGTTTTAGACAGAAAGACATACAGTAACCCTATTTTGGACAAAGTATTACCACTTGTATATATAAATGAAGATAAGTTTAATCATTCATTCTGTGATAGCTCATTTCAAATGTCTTCCATCTCTAGGGTTAAGGTTTCAACAACTAACACTACAGCTTTAAATATTTAGAGGAGTACTCCAAACAGCACTTCACCAGTGAAACAACTCTATGGTAAAATGATGTGACTGCTTGGTACCAAGACATTTCAAATAACATAAGATCCTGCATTTCCAACAAAAAGAAATGGTTTTCCATTTATGAAACAAATTCTGTTGAAAAGAGGTACATAGCTTTTGTTGGGATTTTAAGAGAATACCAACCAGGAGAAACAAATCTCCATTAATTGTGCTCTTCAACAGCACTATAAATCTTTTGTGGACAGATGGGGTGAAGAAACAAAATGTTTTCTGCTAGTAACAGATGCAGCTCCAAACATGGTGAATGCAGCCAAAGGTCTGAAGATGCATTATCCAAAAATGGTGCACCTAACATGCATTACATATGTATCGCATAGGGTAGCTGAAGAAATTTGTGGGAACTAAGCTAAATTCTAGTGTAATAAAAAATATCCATCAAAACCCCATTATGAGTGCTGAAATTAAAAGAAATCGTCACAGCAGTGTCTCTGACTCCAGAACTTGTCCTCACACTTTTGGGAACTTAGTTTCAAGCAGCAATTTATTACTGCATCAACTACGGTAAATTTGACAAAAGTTGTCAGTTTCAGTGACAACAAATCTTCCTCATTTAAAGGAACTGTTTTCCAGCAACTCTTTGCCCGGACATATATCAAGTCCAACTTCAGCAAACTAGCAAAAAAAAAATCACTCAACTTGAAACAAGGAGTATAGAAAATTTTGTCAGGGTCTTGAACATGTGAAAATTTTTGAGAGCAGGTTACATGTAGCCCATGACTGTGTGAGTGTGTGTCTGAGTGTGATTCACTGGGACTTTGAGAGGTCACGGGGCAATTCACTAGGGTTCAGGGAAGGTCAAGGGTCAATACAATGGGAAATTCACTGGGGCTAGGAGAGGTGATTGGGACAATTCACTGGGGCTGGGGGAGGTCACAGGACAATTCACTGGGGCTGGGGGAGGTCACAGGGCAATTCACTGGGGGAAGTGATGAGGCAATTCACTGGGGCCGGGGGAGGGGATGGGGCAATTCACTGGGGCTGGGATAGATCACAGGGGCAATTCACTGGGGCTGGGGAAGGTGTTGAGGCAATTCACTGGGACTGGGGGAGTCCTTGTGCTACCCAATCTATTGCTCTAATTTTAAAGGAAGAATAATCTTTTAGTTAGGTTGACATAGATGAATTTTTGCAATAAATATATAACATATGAATTATTCCATATAAAAATGTTTTATTTATATGATGTTCTTTATTATCAATGTCCCTAAATACAACCTTATCATTAGGTAAACATGGACATGTACTGCACTTAGATTTATGACATTTCTCTATGACTTTAATATTAAACATCTGACTCGGACTTCTATGTTTTTTAGGAATGTCCAAAAATATTGTGTTTCAATTGAGGATATAATTTTTTCTCTGTGGGGACTGACAGCTTTTTTAAGAATATATTTATTTTTTCTTACATCTAAAAAAAAACACACAGTATTCCTAAGCTGCATGGCTCCAAATCTATTATATCCTGCACCATCAGTTTGCAATATATTTCAAATTGGCAGATGTTATCCATTCAGATCTCTCATTTGGACCTTCTAAAAGTATTTGTTGGCAAATACAAAAAGTAAAAGTAAACAGAAGAGCTCAAACTCTGCATTCTCCATTGTGGAAGCAATGTGATCAATTCATGAAAAATAAGATTAATATAATAGGCCCATCGTATGGAGTTAATATTACCATAGGGATCCCCAATAATATAGGTTAATATACCCTAGGCATCCATAGATACTCGCAGGGAGAAGATAGGGCACTTGGAGGTAAGTAAGGACCAAGATAGGTGATGTGAGGGGGTAGATAAAAGGGTTAATGGAGGGTTAATATGCCTCCCATCCCAAAAGACAAAAGGTGGTGGGAAGGGAGCCCAAAGGCTCACAGAAGGTAGTGGGGTACAGGTAGAAAGTTATTAACTTCTTGCATTGTTTGGATTCTTATTTAACCCTTTGCCTACCATGTGAAAGGATTAATATAATAGATAGATAGATAGATAGATAGATAGATAGATAGATAGATAGAGATATGGGAAGGTGTTGGGGCTCGTGTAGTGTGTTGAAATGTAGGTAGTGTTGTTTGGCATTTCTATTGAGACTATTCAGACTCAGAGTATACAGGTGAAGGCAGTTTGAAAGCACATGTTGGAGTTAGATTGCTATGTGCAAAACCTCCTGGGTGTGAGTAAATAAGTCTTATGAAAGATTTTTTGTAGGACCCATGTAATACCTCTGCAAAGTTGTAGCTATGTATCAGGCTTGAAGGAGTTCCTACGGAAGTCATGTATTTGAGGTCTAAATCATCAACAGTGGTAATTTTAGACACCATCATTTTATATTTATATAGTGTACGAGAGTGTACTTACATAAGGTTTTGTTAGCACCACTAAAACAATGCATTTTTTAATGAAGGAACAATATATACATATATAATATATATATATATATATATATATATATATATATATATATATAACTCGAGAAATAATAGTGGTATACATAGGTACATATCACCTACAGTACCATTAATATAAACAGTCCCATTCTGATTTTGTTTTTTAAATATTGGGATATCTGAAATATTTCGGTTAGGTTAGGCTCATCCAACATTAGTCCTCAAAGACAATATCCAGGCCATGATTTCAAATTATCAGTGCATGGTGAATTATCCTGAATATATTGTTCCAGTCTCTGAAGATCAGGTTGGACAAGACCATATAACTCCACTTGAGAGCTATGTATGAATATCCTCTTTCATGTTTTTTTAGCAAACATGTATCTCTCCTAAAAAAATATTACATGAATTCAGCTCATCCCTTTTGTGTATTTTCCTTTATGTTGAATCTGTATTGCATTCCAACATGTCAGAAGGCTTGCATGTATTTATCCTTAACACATTTCAGAATTAAAATAATTAAAAAAAATAATAAACAAGTATATAAATAATATACTATTTAATAAAATAATAATAATAAACATGCACTGCATCAATTTTCTGACTAAGGTCAAATTACCATTTTACCTCACTTTAAGTGCTCTTTATGGTGAACGAGCACAAGATTGTATGTTAAAATAATCTATTTTTTTTATTACACTAATAAAAGCTAAACAATCTAAAATGTATGTTTTATTTACAAACACAGGCCCTCATTTAATGTTACTGATATTCAACTGCCTTAATTTTCCTACTCGCATTCAATCTGCTATATACAGGTTTAAAATCAGTGCAGTTGTCAAAAAACGGAACTTCGTCCAATCTCCTCCTTTGATGTTTCAAGGCCGCAAATGTTACCAGTGCTACAGACGCAAAATCGATATTCAATTACAACAATTCAACAAGGCCGCAATTTCCTTCTAACTGGTAAATCGAAAATGTATCCAAATTGTTTCAAAAATATTACGGGTACCAAACAGGACTCGCAAATAATTTTTTAAAGATGTAAGAGGGCTCTAGCCTCCATTAAAAAGACCCCGGTCTGGGGCATCATGGTGCTGTTCTACTATCACATATATAGTTGTGGAATGCTGTTCTGAACATTTGCAATGTTGGTCACGCAGCTACGACGTCACACATGTGAGCCCCGCAAGCGAGGCGAAGCAGCCGAGCAGCACTTAAGGTGGCAATAAGTGCCAAAGGCGCTCATTGCAACCAACGGCTCCGTCACACATACAAGCTTTGTGAAGCAGCCGCACAGGACTTAGGCCAGCAGCTCCTGGCCTAAGTGAGCCTTGCGAAGCGAGGTGAAACAGCAGCCGAAGGCGCTCATTGCAGCCAGCAGTGCCGTCACACGTGCGGCCTCGCAAAGAGAGGCGAAGCAGCCGCGCAGCACTGTTCAAGCGTGTAACTCTAAAAACCCACCAAAACAAAAGAAAAAACTTACAAAACATTCTAACACACTCACACACAGCACAGGGGGAGAGACAGGAAGCCTGTGAGTGAGGTTGCAAGCAAATTACACCCATATTTGGAATTTTTGGTCACTCAAAAACCACCCAAGAGAGGAAAAAAATGACGGACAAAAAACAAAAAATTTCAGAAACAGCATGAAAACGAGACTCAGTGATACCAGGCTCGCAAAACTTACAAAATACACAATAAACACACTAACACTTCCAACAACAACGCCACCCAAACATTTAGCACACACACAGAGGAGAAAGACACAGGTGGAGATGCTGGAAAGAGACACATGGCATTCCCAAGCACTAAACTTGCCGGTTAACGAACCTTGCAATGAGCGGGCCGTACAGTAGGCGAGAGGAAAGGCTTGCAATGATCGCCGAAGGTGCTCATCGTGGGGCTCGCGATGAGCACCGCAAGCGGGAGAGGCTTGCAATGAGCGCAGGCGAGAGGAAAGGCTAACAATGAGCGCCAAAGGCGCTAGTCGCGGGGCTTACGATGAGCACCGGGAGAGGCTTGCAATGAGTGCCAAAGGCGCTCATTACGAGCCCCAAAATGAGCACCGAAGGTCATCAGTGCAAAGCAGGAAACTTGAAGAACACGGGGGAGAGGCTTGCAATGAGCGCAAAAGGTGCTCAGAGGACCAAAAGGCTCACATTGTGTGGCAAACAGCATTGCCAGCCTTACAATTTTAATTGCGTCATTTTTGACGGGCAAGTTCCTAGTGTATTATAGTTCAGGGTGTATGGGGACATATCTGTTGATCCATGGTTAAGTTCCATTAATGTATCATTGTTCCAATGTATGCTGATTATTACATGAAGGTTGTTGTAATACTGCGTGGATGTTTGCAATAAAACTACTGCTGGTCTTTCCCTAAGGAAGCTAATAAATAAATAGTATAGGGGTGGGGTACCAGGGAAAAGGGAACAAGAATGAGAGAAACTTGATGACTCTGCACAGAAAGACATTGCCAGACATGAATATATCCAGAAGAGATAAGAATAGAGGGGCAGGGGTCAACGAAGATCAGCAGGTCATGTAATCAAATAGGATAGAGCAGGAGTTTCCAAACTTTTTCAGTTCAAGGCGCACTTACTATTTCAAGATTTTTCCAAGGCTCCCCAAGTCAGACCATAGTGCCATATACATACAGTGCCTTGCATTCACCCCCTTGGCTTTTTTCATGTTTTGTTGCCTCACAACCTGGAATTAACATGGATTGTTTGAGGATTTGCATCATTTAATTTACAGAACATGCCCACAACTTTGAAGATGTTTTCTTTTTTTATTGTGAAGAAAACAACAAATAGGACAAAAAAAACAAGAAAAAGTCAATGTGAATAACACCACCCTAAAGTCAATACTTTGTAGAGCCACCTTTTGCGGCAATCACAGCTCCAAGTCGCTCTGGATAAGTCTCTATATTGCCACATCTTACCACTGGGATTTTTGCCCATTCCTCCTTGCAAAACTGCTCCAGCTCCTTCAAGTTGGATGGTTTGCGCTTGTGAACAGCAATCTTTAAGTGTGACAGATTTTCTATTGGATTGAGGTCTGGGCTTTGACTATGTCATTCCAACACATTTACATGTTTCCCTTTAAACCACTCAAGTGTTGCTTTAGCAGTGTGTTTTGGGTCATTGTCCTGCTGGAAGGTGAACCTCCGTCCTAGCCTCAAATCACGCACAGAGTGGTACAGGTTTTGCTGAAGAATATCCCTGTATTTAGCACCATCCATCTTTACCTCAACTCTGACCCGTTTCCCAGCCCTGGCTGCTGAAAAACATCCCACAGCATGATGCTGCCACTTTGGGGATGGTGGTCTTTGGGTGATGTGATGTGTTGGGTTTGCGCCAGACAAAGCGTTTTCTTTGATGGCCGAAAAGTTAAATTTTAGTCTCATCAGACCAGAGCACCTTCCTCCATACATTATTGAAGTCTCCCGCATGAATTTTCGCAAATTCCAAACGTGCCATTTTGTTTTTTGCTAAAAATAATTATTCTGGCCATTCTGCCATAAAGCCTAACTCTATGAAGCATATGGCTTATTGTCGTCCTATGTACAGATACTCCAGTCTCTGCTGTGGAACTCTGCAGCTCCTCCAGGGTTACCTTAGGTCTCTGTGCTGCCTCTCTGATTAAAGGCCCTCCTTGCCCGGTCCGTGAGTTTTGGTGGGTGGCCGTCTCTTGGCAGGTTTGCTGTTGTGCCATGTTCGTTCCATTTGGTTATGATAGATTTGATGGTGCTCCTGGGGATCATCAAAGATTTGGATATTTTTTTATAACCTAAGCCTGACTTGTACTTCTCAACAACATTGTCCCTTACTTGTTTGGAGAGTTCTTTGGTCTTAATGGCTGTGTTTGGTTAGTGGTGCCTTTTGCTTAGGTGTTGCAGCCTCTGGGGCCTTTCAAAAAAGTTGTGTATATATAATGACAAATCATGTGACACTTAGATTGCACACAAGTGGACATCATCTCACTAATTATGTGACTTCTGAAGGTAATTGGTTGCACCAGAGCTTTTTATGGGCTTTATAACAAACTGGGGTGAATACATACGCACATGCCAATTTTCTGTTTTTTTATTTCAAAAAAATTGTTTTATGTATATATTTTTCTCATTTCAATTCAGCAACTTAGACTATTGTGTTCTGATCCATCACATAAGATTCAGATTAACAAAACATTGTATAGCCATTGAAGGCTATAATGTAACAAAAAAAGTCAAGGGGTGAATACTTTTGCAAGGCACTGTGTATATATGGTCCAATTACTTAAGAAAAAATAAATGTGAATTCTTACAAATGTTCTCTTTCTCTCACTCCCCTCTTCTCTCTTTTCTCTCTCACACTCCCTCTTCTCGCTCTCACCCTCATTATCTCCCTCTCACATCCCTTCTCTCTCTCGCTCTCATTATATCTCTCGTAGCCTTATTCTCTCTCTCTAATCTCCATTCTCTCTCTCCCCCCCTTTCCTTTCTACGTCTGTCTCCTGCATCCATCTCTCCCTCTCTCTCTCCCTCCTTCTGCTTCACTCTTCTCTCTTTCATGCTTTTTTGTCTCCCTCTCCACCTTCTCCCACATTAGCACTTAGACACTTGCTGGGCATATTGACTATTACAGGCACAGTCTTGGCACATTGTCTCTTACAGGTTGGCCACATTCATTATTACAGACACATACTGGGCACATTGGCTAATGCAGGCACAGACTGGGCACATTGGCTATTGCAGGCACAGAGTGGGCACATTGGCTATTACAGGCACAGGATAGGCACATTGGCTATTACAGCCTGGGTACATTGGCTATTACAGGCACAGACTGGGCACATTGGCTATTACAGGCACAAGATGGGCACATTGGCTTTTCCAGGATGGACACGTTGGCTATTACAGACACAAGCTGGACACATTGGCTATTACAGATACAGACTGGGCACAATGGTTATTACAGACACAAGCTGGGCACATTGGCTATTACAGACACCGGCTGGGAAAATAATGTTTCTTACAGGCTTGGCACATTGGCTATTACAGGCTTGGCATATTGGCTATTACAGACACATACTGGGCATGTTATAAAATGGTTAATTAATTACATTATTATTATTCA
This sequence comes from Discoglossus pictus, assembly GCA_027410445.1. Taxonomy (NCBI): domain Eukaryota; kingdom Metazoa; phylum Chordata; class Amphibia; order Anura; family Alytidae; genus Discoglossus; species Discoglossus pictus. The sequence continues at coordinate 140,126,057 of CM050164.1, forward strand.
TAATCATATTAATTATGATTATAATAATTATTCTAATCTCATCCTATGAGATTATTGACTTCTACGGAAATACAAACTTATATATTCAAGAGGCGTTACAGATTAATGGTTACAAAATGTGTATTTATCAAAATACAATAATAATATGAATACATTAATAATACATGATAATACTATGGAAACAACATCTCTTAACTTAGCAGAATGGCGTTCTAAAGCTACCAATTATGTCCATGTGTGTGTATGAGAGTATGATACTTTACCAGACCATCACAGAGCAGCTAAGATGTAACAGCAAAGAGAGAGAGAAGAGAGAGAGAGAGTTTGCCCGGGCCTGGTATGCTACTTTTACTCCTGTATTTGAATCCCACCCCCATACTTATGTTCTTTACTTCTTACTGGTCAGTTAGATCAAAAGTCCTTCACAAAGTCACCTCGCTGGTCAGCTGTCCACACAAAGGATTCCTTCGGCCACATGGGAAACTGGAGAAATCCAGTTTTTAAAGTTACACACACCCATGCGTAAAATAATACCACACATGGTCCTCTGCTAATTGTCTGAATTAAACTGTGCTAGTCAAGGCTATCGCCGTCATGTGGTTGTATACAGAATGCATCTATATGTGGTAACTCAGCTTTATATTAGAGCTGATAATTCTGTTGTATTATTATCCATAATTCTGACGCAAGGCGTGTTTTACAGGGGAAAATGGCTAATGCAGGCACAGGCTGGGCACATTGGCTATTACAGGCTGGACACTTTGGCTATTACAGACACAAGCTGGGAACAATGGCTATTATACATACAGACTGGGCACATTGTCTATTACAGGCTGGGCACATTGGCTATTACAGACACATACTGGGCACATTGGCTAATGCAGACAGAAGCTGGGGATATTGGCTATTACAGGCAGAGGGTGTACACTTTGGCTATTACAGAAAGAAGCTGGGCACATTGGCTCTTGCAGATACAGACTAAGCACATTGTCTCTTACAGGCTGGGCACATTGGCTATTACAGACACATACTGGGCACATTGGCTAATGCAGACACAAGCTGGGCACATTAGCTATTACAGACAGAGGGTGTACACTTTGGCTATTACAGACACAAGCTGGGCACATTGGCTATTACAGGCAGAGGCTGGACACTTTGGCTATTTCAGGCACAGACTGGGCACATAGAGAGGCTGGGCACATTAGTTGGTAGAGACACGGGCTGCTGAGCACATTTCTCCCTCTCTCTCTCCCTCCACCCTTGTGCTCTCTCCAGACGCTCCTGTGTGGGTGGCTCCTCTTCCTGGCATCTACTAGGGTCATATTTAGTCAATACACCACTACAACCAGAATCTGATGAATACAAATATTATTATCATATTATCATACATCACTGCATTTAATAGAAGTAGCCAGTAATGTTCATAGCACTTACATCTGGTCTCCATCTACTCAATGAAACAGATGCATAAACTTCTGAAAAAAAGTGGTCCAAACCTAAAAAAGGCAGAGTAGGATAAAAAAAAAAAAAAAAAACTGCATGTACCGTACAGTACTAAATACTGTAACAATAAATCAACTTACCTGATCTTCATCTGCAAGCATTATTAACCGTTAGGTTGTTGTCATGATAAATCACTAGCCATGACCATTAATAATGTTTTTTCATTTCACAATGAATGCTTACCTGTGACCACAGTGAGTGGTCAGAAAGTACTATCACCATCTCCATCTGATATTTGATAGCAACATTGATATCACATTCATCTGGTGTCATCATATTGTAAAGGTTTCTCATGATATCACAAGTTCAGAAAACCATTAATACGGGGAGAACACAAAAGTCATCAGTCACAATCTCTGTTACTTATTATTGATATTGAGGAGAGGATAACATGCTTCATTAGTGCATGTATTAATGCTGGTTTTTATTAACATGCCATTGTGAGACTTTGCAGGTCCACCGCCATATTGGTCTAAATTTGTGTTAACAACAATCATCACATATAATAGTTGTCACGCTTGCGACAAATCACAGTTTGACAACTACGATTGCCGCAACTCCCTTGCATGCGCATTGCGCGGCAGGGCGTGCATGCGCATTGTGGCAGGTCAAGCGCACGAGCGGCTGCCCATGCACACTGCGGCAGGGTGTGCATGCGCATTGCGCAACGCTTTTTGGCGGGACACGCGCAAGAGGGCCCGACCGTGCGCGTGCCGGTAAAAGCAAAACAGACCCGAGTGAGAGAACGGAGGAAGAGACACACAGGGAAAGAGCGGGGAGACACAGAGGAAGGGGGAGACAGACAGGGAAGGAGGGAAATACACAGGCGAGGGAAATGGGGGGAAGAGACAGGGGGCAAGAGACACAGGGGAAAAGGAGACACAGGGGAGGGAGAGGGGGAAAGAGACACAGGAGGGAGAGGGGGGGAAAGAGACACAGGGGAGGGAGAGGGGGGCAAGAGACACAGGGGAGGGAGAGGGGGAAAGAGACACAGGGAGGGAAAGGGGAGAAAGAGACACAGGGGAGAGAGTGGGGGGAAAGACACAGGGGAGGGAGTAAAAACACAGGGGGGAAAGGAGACACAAGGGAGGGAGAGGAGGGGGAAAGGAGACACAAGGGAGATAGGGGGGGGGGAAATCAGACACAAGGGAGTAAGAAGACAGAGGGAGAGACTTGCAATGAGCGCCATAGGCGCTCATCGCGAGGCCAGTATAGTAGAAGTGGGAGAGAGGCTCGCAATGAGCGCATCCCATCAAGTAGAGGGGGAGAGGCTTGCAATGAGCACATCCCGTCAAGTAGAGGAGGGCAGAGGCTCGCAAAGGCGCACATCGCAAGGCCAGTAAAGTAGAGGGGGAGAGGCTCCCATTGTGTGGCAAATAGCATTGCCAGGCTTCAAATTTTATTGCCGCCATGTGAATATATTACAATTACTTTACATTTGGAACAATGCTTGCAGAAGTATAAATGACTTCATGGTCCTGAATTGTGCCTAAATGAAAAAAAATAAAAAAATAAACAATAAGGCCCTAACAAATATAGGGTCTGCAGCATCTCTTCTTAACGGTATTCCTCAGTGACCATTACAATTGTGAAAAGTAAAACATAACCGTACGTGTGAACAAAGAAAAGGATCATGGACCATGTGATGGGAGGTAGCCATCTGCTTACAATATATCACCCTCACATTGGCCATGATCCTATACTCTGTAACCAAGCTAGATTATGTTAAAATTTGGACCAATAGATTGTCACTGAGGAGAGCTGTTTAGAAGGTCCAAAAATATGTGCAGCCCCTACATCCTCCTTTGCCTTGCCTTAGGGCTCCAACCCCACGTAGCCTCATGCCTTCTCCCTAGTTGAGGGTGGTTGCAGGGGGAAGCACCACTCCAGGAGGCAGCAGCACTGGAGTTGGAGGAAGAATTGAGGGAGGTGAGGAAGTGCCAGGCCTCTAGGATGGAAGAAGCGATGCTGGCAATCATAGCGCGCTGGGTGAGCTCTGGTTATCCTTCGAATTTAGCAGCCTCGCAAGTTTCAACTCCACCATGAGGTAGTACCTCATCACCTCCCCAGATAACTCTTCACCAGCTGATTATCCAGGAGCAGCATCTACCCCCCGGCAGCCTCCGATGGTGGACCTTGGGACGGAGGTCCACTCTGTGTGGATGATGAAGCAGGCAGTGGTGGTGGCCCAGTGGTGAGCGTCTGGGGCCCGGCTGGAGTCTGGCATAATTGTGGTGGTGGTGGGCCTGGTAGTGGTGGGAGCCAGGTTGTGGTTCTGAAGGGAGGAAAACAGGGCGGTCGTGGAAAAGCCCGTTTATACGTCCAGAAGTGGGCCTGGAAGGTGAACCGAGTTGTTGGAGGAGAGGCACAGTAGGGTCCAATGCCACGGGAGTGGCCGAAGGTCTAGCAGGTGACCCTATTGCCCAGATGAATTGGTCATCCTTCTCCTGTCATGGGCCCTTGGATCTTCTTGTTGCCTCCTTTACCTGTGCTAGCTCCTGTTGGGCGGGGGAACGGTCTAGAACATCCTCCTAAGATGGAGCTTATGCCCCCTCTATGGCTCACCAACAGAGCCAGTCCTCGTGCCAGCTGTAAAAAAGAGAAGAATGGTATATGTGTTAATTACATTGAATGATATAAGGTTATCTGTTTTTTCCTAACTATCTGACATCTTGTTCTCTTAAGTTATAGTATAGCTATCATATACGAGATGAGATTTTTCTGCAATAGTTTGAGCTTGATTTTTATTGGCTCATAAAGTTATCTTGATTCCGGCTGCTGGCTGTATCTGCATACGCTGCGGTGGTCATACCCATGCATGGACTCTCTATTGGATGATTACTTGTGTTGTGCCCACTAATAACAGTGACATGTCAGTTTCATAGATTTTATGACACATACATGATCCATCTATCCATTGTTAAAACCAGAGAGCTGGCATGTCAGTGTTGGTCATCATTTACATGTGTTGTGTGTTTTATATGTGTGTGTGATGTACATGTGGCGGCATGTTGGTGAATCTGATATCCAGCAATGGGCACCTGGCACAGTATCTCCTTAAGCATCATCTCCCACTTGTACCTGACAGTCACTTGGTAGCCACCACTTGGGTGCAGTCGCTGCACTCTCTTACTTGGCCATTATCCTTCTCACCTTGGCCTGGACATCATCAAAGTGATGTTTCACAGACCTCACATCCCTTTCTGAAAAGCCCACTGCTGCTACACTCCTTCCGGGCCTATTCCCTCCCCCCGCACAGATAGTGGGGTGGTCAGGGATGTAACCGAGGAGGACCACAATCTCCTTGTGCTTGTAGTTAGGGGCCCGATGTCTGCCCCCAGCCTCTTGCTCTCCTGACCGGACTGTACTCCCTCCTCTGAGCCTGAGGCCTGTCCTTCCTCCACACTACCACCCCCCCGGGATCAGGCCCCTCCCCCTCTGACCCTGTGCAGGGAGTGCCTATTACAATGGGCGATTCTGTCCCCCTTCTACCTTTCCTACCTTTCCTCCACTACTGCATCTCCACTCCCCAGGGCCACCTCTCTCTCCACCTCTCCCCTCCTCGCTGCACTCTCCATAATAATTCCAAAAGAAAATAAGGATAACTGAAAAAAAGTTCATATTTATATATTTGTGATGGAAAAATATATGTTCTATGTGTATTTTTACATGTTAGCATTTGGGATGGTGGTGGTTGTATGCGGATGTTGTGGCCTATCTATATGTGTATCTATGTGTGTTATTACTCTATGTGTATGTATTTTATGTGTTATATGTATAATATGTGTTTGGATGCATAAGGGGTAAAATAAGTCGACGCCATGTATTGCAGCCCACAAACAGCTTGCAGCCGCGGAAAGGTTACAGGTTTACCCTTCAGGTCTGTAATTGCAGGCTTGAGTCAATTAAATACATCTAGTAATGTAGAAAATTTGACGCCCCTGCCTCTGGCTCACCACTGGACCCAGACCTTGTTGATGCTGAAAGAGAGAAAACAAAGGTATATGTTATTTATTAGTATGATTAATAATATATTGTCTTGTCTTCATTCCTAACTATCTGACGTATAAGCTTGAACCTGGATGATTCACTTAATAGAACCTATGAGTAGCTATCATTTGCTAGATGTGATCTATTCTTTGGTTGTTGATCTTGATTGTTCTTGGCTCCTAACTATCTTGATTCCAGCTGCAGTGGATACACCCATACATGGACTCTCTTTTGGTTGATTACTGTTGTTGTGCCCACGAATGACAGTGATTTGTCAGCTTCATGGATTTAATGACGCATGACTGATCCATCTATTCATGTACATGTGCAGTGTGTGTGATGTAAATGTGGTGGCATGTTGGTGTATGTGATAGTCACCTGACAAGGAGGCTGGATCCTGCTGGTCCACCAGGCGTGAAGCTCAAGCGGCGGGCACCTGGCTCAGAAGGACCTTGGTCACCCTCTCCCACTCGTTATATCAAACAGTCACTTGGGGGCCACCACTTGGTGTTGCAGCTTGACTGTCCTCCTTGGTCATCACCCTCCTCACATTGCCCCTGATGTCGTCAAACCGGTGCTTCACAGACGCCACATCCCTTTCCTCTGTTCCCACCGATGTTACTGCGGCCTCTACCTCCTTCCATGTCTGGGCCCTAGGACCGGGCCTAACATCTCTATCGCCGCAAGGATAACGGGGCGTCCACGGATGGCAACAAGGAGGACTAAATTCTACAACTACATGTAGTTATGGGCTCTGCGCTTGCCTGCCCTCCTGACTATGGACAGGGATCCTTTGCCCTCTCAACTGCCCGAGGCCTGTCCCTCCCCCGAACTACCAACCACCAGGGATAAGGCCTCTCCCCTCTGTCCCTGGACTAGATGTGCCTATTTCTATGGGCACACTGCCACCACCCACCTCCTCTACTCCACTCTCCTCTCCGTCACTCTCCTCCTCTCTTCCGCCACTCCTCACCTCCCCCATCTCCTCACCTCCCCCTCCTCTTCTGCTCCACCATTCCCCAGGGCCACCTCTCTCTACTTGCCTCTCCTCTTCTCCACTCCTCTCTCTTCCCTCCATTTCAATCCCAAATACTACAGCGATAAAAATAAGTGTTTCTGTATATATATGATGGAATTTTTTTTTATGTGTGTTCATTAACTGTTGTGGGATGAAGGAAGGGTGCTCTATGTGTATCTATGTGTGTAATTTAATTTATGTGTATTTGTATTAAGTGTAATCTGTAAATATGTGTAATCAAAGATTAAGTGTAAAATCGTAATTAGATGAATACAAAATAACAAACTCGGAAGATACTACTCTCAAAACTTGCATACTCTCTCTCTGTGCTCAAACCACCAACTCCGGGACCTGGGTGCTACATCGTCAGAATCTACGACACAGTCAATGCATGGTGGAAGGCAAATTTATAATCTCTCTCTGTCAATCATCCTCGGCTAGATCGCTTTATATTGACTGAGAGGCCGTAATTGGATTGTAACTGTGGACCGCTTTTATTCCTGCCCATTAACAGCTTTAGGGTGCGGGAGGGGTTTACGTTCTTGAGGCTTTGGCTCATAGCTTCCGCCCTGGTTCAATTGAATAATGCCAGAATTGTAACCGCAGACATATGGCCTGTATACAGCGAGATGCGGCATTCCAATTGAATGTGTCTCATAATCTTTACTTTATTAAATTCTCAGTGAAAATTTTCAAAAAGTATTTCAACATGTTTTTAGGAGTTATTTATAGTGGTGCAGTCCACAATGTACTGGATTAAATAGAGCTTGAATCTTACCTTAACTGATCATTTTTTTCTTTAAGATTTTCAATTTCTTTCATTGATCTCTCTTCTTGCTGTTTACTTGCCTGCATATATAAATGTTAGAAACAGCAATAAAGTTATTTATACAGTATGCATAATATATTGTATCTAAATACATAAGCTTGATTTTTTTTCATATTACATATTGGCAGATAAAAAAAAAATTAAGCAGATATAAGTGAATAAAATAAAATTGAATTCACATGTCTGAAAAATTCGGAACACAAGGAATACTGTATTCAAATGTTTACCTATATGGGCTTTTTAGTATAACTAAACTTGATAATCGGCAACATTTTTATTGAAAGCGAAAAATCAACACAATCTTTACATTTTATGTAACTTTTATATGCAATTATTATTTATTGCAGTGATCTATTTTGCTTTCTTGCCTGCTACTGTCTGTTACTTTCTCAAGACTCTGTAGAATAAAAGATTTACATATCTGAAAACTCTAGACAAAAGCTCCTTAGTAGTCAATGGTTGCAAAATCCTTTGATCTTCTGTGTTTCTCTGCCACCATGTTGTCCCTCCAGACACAGGAAAGTTCCTATTTGTGTATTTATTTAGGTGCCCAAGATATCTAAAACTAAAGATCCAGGGAGATTTTACGAGAGAATGCTTAATTGTTAGATCTAATAGCGTCCAATAGCATCAACCAAACCCTGCCACTGTCTCAACAGATGTGCCATACAAACAACAAAACAAAATTACATACCAAATTCTTGATTGACGACACTAGCTTGATCTATTAGAAATCCTAACTTTTATAACTGAAGGCAACATATATATATCACATATTATAATTGTCGAACTACGAGACGTCGTCACGCTTTATGTGGTGCATACGACTTAGGCGATGATTGCCAAAGGCGATCTTCGCCTGCGAGCCTCGCATAGCGAGGCGAGCCGTTAAGGCACAAAAACTTGCAGCACAGTACTTAGGCGATGATCGCCAAAAGCGTTCAGTGCCTGCGTGCCTCGCGTAGCGGCACGAGCCGTTAAGGCACTACAACTCCCAGCACTTGCCTGCGAGCCTTGCGTAGCGAGCTGTTAAGGCACTAAAACTCGCAGAACAGCACTTAGGAGATGAGCGGCAAAAGCGCTCATTGTCTGCGAGCCTCACGTAGCGACACAAGCCGTTAAGGCCCTAACACACAAAGCACTTGGCTGTCTGCAATGCCTGCGAGCCTCGCAAAGCGAGGCGAGGCGAGCAGTGGAGACAATCGAACACGCGGGACTTAGCCTACAAACACGGGATCGCCTTACAGCCATTCACCCAATTGAATAGGGCTCTATATAAGCAAATAGCATCTTTTTTTTAAGTCCCTTTTTAGTTACTGAAGACCTTGCTTTTGCTTATATAGAGCCCTATTCAATTGCCCGATTCACAATTTAATAAGGCTGTCAGGCTGCAAGCAATTGACGAACGTGCGACTTAGAAAAAAAAAACATTACAAGACGCAGCATGTGGGAACAGCCAGGACGTCTGGGAGTGAGGTGCGACGCAAATTTAAGTAGATTTCGGCACTCAAAAATCAGCTAAGCGAGAAAAAAAATGGCGGACAAAAAAATGAAAACGAGGCTACACAACCCTCGACAGCACAACACAATGCCAACCGAGTACCACTTTCACAAAGGAACGTACGAGGTACAAAATACACTACTACAAAGGATGCCAAATATTCGTGAACCATGTAACACATACACAAACGACGCTACTTTACACTCCGAACTTGCAAATCACAACATTACGCATCTACAGTAAAGCTTTACACAAATAAACCAACGGTTTGCCCTTGCACACGCAGCCTACTTCTGATGCACAGTTGGGACATTGATAAAACTATCTCCACAGGCCAGCAACAGTCCAACTGGACATTATATGCTGTGGGAAAATGAAAACAGATTGTTAGCTCTTCAGCCTATTGATTGATGGATATATTAATTACAAATAGGTAAATTATATTAATTTATTAAGTAAATAATTAATTGATTATTATTTATAAAAATATAAACATATGTATCTGTCTTTGTGATGAGTAAAAAGTATACCAGAGGAGAGGCTCGCAATGAGAGCTGTAGGTGCACAGCGCAAGGCTCGCAATGAGCGCTGAAGGTCCTCACAGTACAAAAACCTTCACATTGTGTGGCAAACAGCATTGCCCTGGCTTCAAATTTTATTGCTTCATAATTTTTGAGGGGCAAGTCGCTGTTTGCCAAAGACGCTCATTGCACTGCGAGCCTTGCGAAGCGAGCAGTTGAGGCACGAGGCACTTAGGCTGCTCATTGCGGCGCAAGCATGCACTGTCCGTCTCGCAAAAATCGGACTTTAATGGCCGAACCACGGAACTCAAAAGACCTGAAAATAACAACAAATATGCCTCAAATTATATATAGAAGTTAGTATTTTATTAGGATACTCTTTATAAAGAGTATCCTAATAAAAAATACTCTTGATAAAGAGTATCCTAATAAAATACTAACTTATATATATAATTTCTGGGGTGTTAGGCACCCAATGGATACATACAATAGGTCAATTCAATAGACTTTTGTATAAATTAATTTGGTTTAATCCAGCACTGACCAGCGTAGTTAAATAAACAAACAGTTTTGATTAATTATGACAGCCTCACAATTAGACAAATTGAATTTAGCTAATTTAATGCAAGAAGCAGAATGTACTTTTCAAAACACCGAAGGGTCTGGACAATTTATAGCCTCTAAAGATAATACAACATTAGCCTCTAAAGAAGTCTTAAAAGTCTTAAAGAAACTGAAAAGAACCATTTAGGAGCTTTCAAGTATCAAGAACTATTTAAAGAACAAAATGGTTCCACGTGGTCTAAGAGTTCAACTAGCACCAGCTATGCACTTATTAAGTGAAACATTTGTTACATATTGGATAGATATACATAAATACTCTGAAGACCTAATGAAGCTGATATTGGAATCACAATTAAAAAACCTAGAAGAATTTAATATAAAAGTGAAGGAACAGGAGAAAGCCCTGGAGAAATTTAGAGCTGCCCCAGAATACGAGGAACTAAATGGAAAACTTGACAATAACATTGAAAGACTCAAAAAAGAATTAATATCTAGAAAACAGCGTAAATTCCAAAGAGACTCTCAGGATTACCATACTGGAAGAGTATATAAATCCTTAAGACCTCTAACTAAAAGAGGAAGTGAGCTCCTCAGACTGTGAACAATAGGTGGGGGAGATCATGGCATGATCCAATTACCAAATTTAAAACCCCCAGGTCCAACAACCAGATCAGCATTTTCTTCTAATCAAACTATCTTGGAGCACCATCATTTTTTATCCAAGGGGCACGCCCGAAAGAATTGGCAAGGATCAGGGCAGAGAAATCAGAAATACAATAACAGTTAAGAAGGGGAAAAAAATTAGACAGCAATCATTACAGACAGAAAAAAATCAACAGATTGAAAAATGATTTGAAGGTACAAAGAAAAGGAAGGATGAACATTAAAAAAGATGAAAAAACGGAAAATAAAAATAAAGAAAAACCAAGTGAAATCAAGAACCCTAAAAAAATACCTGTTGAGAAAGATCAAAATATTATCAACCTCTCTGACTTGCAAAAGTCTGTCATTTGTGCCGACAAGTAAATCCAATCTTTTTGACAATATTAAAGATATAAATCTCTTTGTGAGAAAATTAGCATTAAAGAAATGGTTCTTGAACAAAGAAGAACGAGATCTAAATCGACTGGGAGTGGACAAAGAAGAAACCAAAACCTTTAAGATATTAATGGACCTTCTTAATGAACAAAGTTCACCGTTGGAAGAAAGAACTGAAAAAAGAAAGGTAAAAGGAAAAAGCAAATTCACTCCTGATTTAACACTATTCAGTAATATTCAATTCTTCTTAGAGATGATGGAGAAAGATCTCAGGAAATACGAAGAGAAAAACATCAAATCAAGAAATTTGAACAGAGTAAAACAAAATCTAAAAAAAGATGAGAGAAAAGCATTAGATGATCTAAAGAATAGTAATACTATCATTAAATCGTCTGACAAGGGAGGAAATGTAGTGTTAATAAAAGAACAAGACTATGTAAAGATGTGTGAAAACATTTTACTTGATCAGGACACTTATAAAGTGTTGAAGGAAAACCCGACAAATAAGTTCAGAAAAGAACTATATGAAATTCTTAGCTATGCTAAAGAAAGAAAATTAATAGATCAATTAACTTTTGACTTCCTTTTACCAAAATATATTACTATTCCGACTTCCTATGCACTCCCAAAGGTACACAAACAATCAAGTCCAGTGCCAGGCCGCCCGATGGTGTCAAGTAATAATTGCTTAACGGAAAATATAAGCAAGTACATAGATGACCACATTAAATAAATGGTAAAGGTATTACCCTCATACCTACAAGACACTTTAGATGTACTCAAACAGATGAATGGCATTACTGTAATCCATGATTCTTTGCTTATCACTATTAATGTGGAGCAATTATACTCTTCTATACCACACGAAAAAGGTATACAAGCAGTTGAATATTTTCAAAGCATGCAAAATCAGAAGGATGAAGAATTTAATGAATTCATTGTAAGACTGCTTAAATTCACTCTAAGCAAAAACTATTTTTTATTCAACAATCTCTGGTATCAACAGGTTAAAGGGACGGCAATGGGAACGGCCTGTGCCCCAAGTTACGCAAACTTATATTTGGGTCACTGGGAAGCTTTGGAGGTGTTTACTGAAATAAAACAAAACCATACAGATAAAGTCATCTTATGGCAACGCTTTATAGATGACATTCTGTTGTTCTGGTCTGGCTCTCAAAGAGAATTTGAAGACTTCATTAAAGATCTAAATCAGAATAATTGGGGCCTGAAATTTACGTACTCTATGGATAAGAGCAAAGTTGAGTTTCTTGATCTAATTCTAACGAAAGATGAACAAGGTAATATCCATACCTCAGTGTTTCGAAAACCAACAGCTTCTAACTCTCTGTTACATTGGTCCAGCCAACACCCTATACCGCTTAAAGCAGGTATACCCACGGGACAATATCTAAGGTTAAGAAGAAACTGTGATACCATAGAGGAATTTAAAAAACAAACCCAAGACCTAAAAGTGAGGTTCAAAGAAAGAGGATATCCGAACAGGGTCCTAAAAAGAGCATTTAAGAAAGCACTAATAAGTGAAAGGGAAGATCTTATTTATAAGAAGAAAAATGACAAAATTGAAGAACAAGACCAAATGATACGACTAGTAATGTCCTATGGAAGTGACTGGGAACCAATAAAAGAGATAATACAAAAACATTGGAACATCCTCAGAGAAGATAAAACATTGAGAAATGTAATCTCTGAAAAGCCAAGCATAACGTATAAAAGAAATCAAAAAGAACATCAAGGATATGCTGGTTAAGAGCTTTTATAACCAGAAGAAACCAAAGAGAACTTGGCTAACAGAAACCAAGGGCCATTTCAAATGCGGTCACTGTAGAGCCTGTCAATTTATTCAGCCAAGCAAGTTCTTTGAAGATGTAAATACAGGCAAAAAGTACCCAGTCAAAAACGTCATGAATTGTGAGAGCACTCACGTAATATACGTCATAGCCTGCCCTTGCCAGAAGTTCTATGTAGGCAAAACATTCTGCCAATTTAAAAGAAGAATACTTGAACATGTGTATTCCATTCAAAAGGGCCTCGTTACTGCTGTTTCAAGACATATGAAATATTTCCATGAAAACAAACCAGAGACCATGAAATTCCAAGTTCTAGAGAGGCTATGGATTAGTCCAAGAGGAGGTGACATTAATAGGATTTTATTACAAATGGAGAGTAAATGGATATTCACATTAGATTGCAAATATCCGAAAGGCCTTAATGAAGGTTATTCCTACTCAGCTTTTTTGTAGCCTTAAAAATGTCTCTTTTAAAAGGCTTTTTTCTATTTTTCCACTTTAGCAATTACCTATATTTAAAATAAAGAGTTCACATGTTTTCATATAGAAGAAAACATTAGATTTTCACTTTATCTGGAAGATCCAGACTTAGTAAATACACAGTTGATATAACACAATTTTTATTTTCTGGTCAAGTGAGGAATAATGTGTGTTAAGTTTATAAAAACCTTTCCTAAAAATTGATCGTCAATTTAATGTGACAAATCACAATTACACTGCTAATCTTTGAAAATATATTATTATTATTATATTTTTTATTTTTTAGCTTATTAGCTTGTCTAGTGACACTTAGTGTTAAATATATTGTTTAGAGTCCTTCCTGGACCTTATTAACACATTTCAACACATTTTTATTTTTATTTTCACAAAAATTTAAAACACCTCCAAGAATGATATATTTCTTATAGGTAGCTATCGTTTAAAATTTAAAATATAATCAATATAAGCCAACAAGAGAAATTGGTAACAATATAAATAGGTTTCTTAAATTGAGCAAAACGATATTAAATAAAGCTTCTTTGTATTTCAATCTGCGCAATAACGTTAAATAAAGTTTGCATTCTTTGAAAGGGACTAAATAAAGTTCATTAAAATGGACACAGCACTACCTAGTGACGTCATCGCGCAACACGCGTGCGTCATTACGTAACTACGCAAAACCAGGAAGTAACAGGCTTTAAAAGCCAGTGTGAAAGCCAGAGCAGTATAGCCTCAGAGAAAGTCCTGTAGAAGGACGAAACGGACCGTTGGCACCTAGTTTTTTATGTGGAACAGGGTCCTATCTCCCTTATAAGGCATTAAGGGCCTTTTGTCAACCTTTTTCAACTTTTTTACAACGTCTGATAAAGGGGTAAAAAGCTACGTGGAGAGAGGCAACTGAATCGCAAGTATTGAGTATTTGCTGCATGTTATTACCCTCTCACTTAGGTGGTGTATTCTACCATTTTTTCTATTATATCCCTATTATTATTGTGCAATGATTTTTTATTGCATTTATATATAGTTGCTTTATTGATTGACAAGATCTCACATTTTTGGGAGATATACAGGGAGTGCAGAATTATTAGGCAAATGAGTATTTTGACCACATCATCCTCTTTATGCATGTTGTCTTACTCCAAGCTGTATAGGCTCGAAAGCCTACTACCAATTAAGCATATTAGGTGATGTGCATCTCTGTAATGAGAAGGGGTGTGGTCTAATGACATCAACACCCTATATCAGGTGTGCATAATTATTAGGCAACTTCCTTTCCTTTGGCAAAATGGGTCAAAAGAAGGACTTGACAGGCTCAGAAAAGTCAAAAATAGTGAGATATCTTGCAGAGGGATGCAGCACTCTTAAAATTACAAAGCTTCTGAAGCGTGATCATCGAACAATCAAGCGTTTCATTCAAAATAGTCAACAGGGTCGCAAGAAGCGTGTGGAAAAACCAAGGCCCAAAATAACTGCCCATGAACTGAGAAAAGTCAAGCGTGCAGCTGCCACGATGCCACTTGCCACCAGTTTGGCCATATTTCAGAGCTGCAACATCACTGGAGTGCCCAAAAGCACAAGGTGTGCAATACTCAGAGACATGGCCAAGGTAAGAAAGGCTGAAAGACGACCACCACTGAACAAGACACACAAGCTGAAACGTCACGACTGGGCCAATAAATATCTCAAGACTGATTTTTCTAAGATTTTATGGACTGATGAAATGAGAGTGAGTCTTGATGGGCCAGATGGATGGGCCCGTGGCTGGATTGGTAAAGGGCAGAGAGCTCTAGTCCAACTCAGACGCCAGCAAGGTGGAGGTGGAGCACTGGTTTGGGCTGGTATCATCAAAGATGAGCTTGTGGGGCCTTTTCGGGTTGAGGATGGAGTCAAGCTCAACTCCCAGTCCTACTGCCAGTTCCTGGAAGACACCTTCTTCAAGCAGTGGTACAGGAAGAAGTCTGCATCCTTCAAGAAAAACATGATTTTCATGCAGGACAATGCTCCATCACACGCGTCCAAGTACTCCACAGCGTGAATGGCAAGAAAGCGTATAAAAGAAGAAAATCTAATGACATGGCCTCCTTGTTCACCTGATCTGAATCCCATTGAGAACCTGTGGTCCATCATCAAATGTGAGATTTACAAGGAGGGAAAACAGTACACCTCTTCTGAACAGTGTCTGGGAGGCTTGTGGTTGCTGCTGCACGCAATGTTGATGGTGAACAGATCAAAACACTGACAGAAATCCATGGATGGCAGGCTTTTGAGTGTCCTTGCAAAGAAAGGTGGCTATATTGGTCACTGATTTGTTTTTGTTTTGTTTTTGAATGTCAGAAATGTATATTTGTGAATGTTGAGATGTTATATTGGTTTCACTGGTAAAAATAAATAATTGAAATGGGTATATATTTGTTTTTAATAATTATTATGCACAGTAATAGTCACCTGCACACACAGATATCCCCCTAAAATAGCTAAAACTAAAAACAAAATAAAAACTTACTTCCAAAAATATTCAGCTTGATATTAATGAGTTTTTTGGGTTCATTAAGAACATGGTTGTTGTTCAATAATAAAATTAATCCTCAAAAATACAACTTGCCTAATAATTCTGCACTCCCTGTAGTATGCCTGGTTTTCCACAATACTATTTGTTTTTAATTGATTTATTTGTAGCTGTTTTTATCTCAAAATCTTTTTTCAACTCTATGATTATCAGTGTATCCTGTGTTTACAGGATCATCAGTATAGACTGATATATGAGAGTTGATTTGTCTATTTTCATCAATGCAGTTCTGTATAAGTATAAGTCTATGAATTATTTTATCTGGGCCACACTATAATATTTAAAGTACTGCAACTTTAGAATTGAGTTAATAAGTCAGCGTAGCAACTTTTAATTGTTTTCGGCGTTTTTCCAGGATAAAGAGTATCCTAATAAAATACTAACTTCTATATATAATTAAAGGGGTGTTAGGCACCCAATGGATACATACAATAGGTCAATTCAATAGACTTTTGTATGCCTCAAATTAACTTACACACTCACTTACAGCACAGTGGCAGAGGCAGGGAGCCTGTGAGTGAGGTTGCAAGTTAATTTGACCCATATTTGCCATTTTTCCACAATTGAAAATCTCCTAAGCAGCCGAAAAAATGGCTGCTGAAAAAACACAACGAAAACGAGGTTGAAGAACGTAAAACTAGCCCGAAGGATGTAAAACTAGCCCATAGGACATAAAAAGGAGCCCTAAGCAGTAATACTTAACGCAAACCAGTAAGACGTAATCCGAAACCACTAACATTTAACACAAAGCAGTAACACTTAACCCAAGGCAGTAACACAACACAAGACAGTAACACTCAAGCGCGACGCCTATAAAGTACACAGAGTTAAAGGTGCTCATTGTGAGGCTTGCAAGGAGCGCCGAAGGTAATGAAGGCAAAGCAGGAAAATTGCGGCTCGCAATGAGCTACTATATGGGACGCTCATTGCAGGGTTCATTAACCTGCAAGTTTTGTGCTTGGGAATGTGTGCCATGTGTCTTTTTCCACCATCTCTCCCATGTCCCTTCCCTTCACCTCTGTGTGTCTACTGATTTTTTGCGTGGCGCGTGCTGACTGCTGTTGATTTTATTTTCAAAGTCCTGCGTGCCTTGCGTTGTTCATGTAAGTGTTACTGTCTTTTCCATTGTGTATTTTCTACGTTCCGTGTGCCTGGTTTTGCTCAGCCTATTTTTTATCCCGTTTCAAAAAAAAATTACGTTTTTCGTCCGCCATTTTTTTTCTCACTGAGCCGATTTTCGATTGACGAAAAACGGCAAATATGGCTTAAACTCGCTTGCAACCTCACTCACAGGCTTCCTGGCTCTCCCCATGTGCTGTGCGTGAGTATGTTTTTATTTATTTTTATTATTTTGATTGTTTTTTGGGGTTTTCCAGTTACGCACTTGAACTAATTTTAGCAGTTAAATTAGCAAACTGCGTCCCTCGCGGTCAGCAGCAAAGTGCTAAGTTTTTCGTCTTGCAGTGCAATGAGCGCTTTCAGCGCTCATTGCAGCCAAATTCGCATGTGCCTCAACTGCTCGCCTCCCTTTGCGAGGCTCGAAGTGCAATGTGCGCCTTTGGCGCTCATTGCAGCATATGTCCCGCGTGCCTCAACTGCTCACCTCGCTTCGTGGTCGACAGCTCACATCGCTTCGCGAGGCTCACAAAGCGTGACAACTCACAGTTGTGATCATCTTCATTTCAAATGTTTTTCTGTCCTGCATATTCTTGAAATTTTCCATGAAAATTCAGATTTTTTCAGATATGATAACCTAACCAAGGACAAAATAAAGCTTTGTCAAGTAAACTTTTTGCGAAAAGAGGTTTTCAACTCACAAGAGGACTTCCCTTGAGGTTAGAAGGAAAAATATTGCAATATTGCAGAAAGAGAAAGGTTCTTCATATCAAGCGTAGTTAAAGGTATGGATCTATTCTATTTCAATGCCGCATACATGCAGAACAGTGGGGTGGAGCAGTGAGTTTTTTTACTGCAGGCAAAAAACTATTTCCACCTCTGACGCGTCACATTTTGATGGCGCTGAGTCGACAGCGAGGCCATCACAATGTTCAGAGTGGGCGCTCCGCTCCCCAGGGCCTCAGAGGCGCCTCTCATAGCTCAAGGCCTCTTCTGTCGGTGCACATCATGAGCCAGATCGGAGGTGAAAATAGTTCTTTGCCTGCAGTAAAAAAAAAATCACCACCAGGTGGTGCTCTGCCGCAGCACTCATCCCCACTGTCTTGCCTGTGTGCGGCGTCAAAATTATATATAAGTTTCCTGGGTTTCAAATGTTTGGTAAAAAACAGGCAGTGATTATGAGAAAAATATGTGTTATATATTGAAAAGTTCAGAGTATTTACAAAGTTATAGGCAAGAAAGTAAATTCCAGCTTTTCACACCCACAGGAAGGTTACATAATCAAGTATGCATAGGAAGGCTCTCAAGTACTGAGTTTAACTTTTCTGGTAGAGACCACAGGAAGTGCTTTTGTAACATAGAATCACATGGTTGGGCGGGGTCTGAGCTACCAGATGAAATAGATAACGAGCGGAGGGGGAGAGAGAAGTAGAAAGGGGAAAGATATATAAATCACAAACCTGCAACAGTAGTAGTTGAAGCAGGGAACTGACACCATGCAGGGATGGTAGTCAAGTGTGAATGTGCTGCATAGAGAGAGAGAGAGAGAAAACACACCAGCAGTAGTAGTAGTTGAGGCAGAAGAATTGATAATCTGCAGGAATGGTAATCAAGTGTGAATGTGCTGCAGAGAGAGAGAGAGAAAAACACACCAGCAGTAGTAATAGTATTTGAGGCAGGGAATTGATAATCTGCAGGAATGGTAATCAAGTGTGAATGTGCTGCACAGAGAGGGAGAAAAAACACCAGTATCAGTAGTAGTTGAGGCAGGGAACTGACACGCTGCAGGGATGGTAGTCAAGTGTGAATGTGCTGCACCACAGAGAGACTCTTATATGAAAATACATAGCATATAAGAGCCTAACTTCAAGGTAAGTGTTTAAATGTTTATTTTGGTATTTTATCATGCAAATTTTTTTTCCATATACTGCTCCTCTATCAGATGCATTCATAATCCATGAAACATAGATATGCCTTTAAAATGTGGAATTCTCTACCTAAAGAGGTTGTGACAGCGGATTCGATAAATAACGTTAAATATGGGATGGATACATTTTTTTATAAAAATGACACTCAATGATTTTTGGGATAACTAGAGAAGGAGTATTGATCCAGGGAGGAATCCAATTTCCAGGAATAGTCAAGAAGGAATTTAGTTTTTACCCCTATGATACAATTGGCAATGTTTCAGTGGGCTATTTTCTGTTTGCCTTCCTGTTAAATTAATTAACAATTAAACCATATATTATAAAGATCAGAGGATATCTAAACGGTGGAACTTGAAAGACTAAGGACCCTATTTAATTGAGCAATTGTTAGTTACTGGAGCCAGTAAATTAATTTGCTATTCAATTGGCATGTTTTAGCTAGCTGCTATCGATTTGCGGTATAAAGGCTAAAAAATCAAAACTCCAACTCATTTAAGTTTCTGATCTTTCAGGAATCGCTAAAATCACAAATCGCTATTCAATTGCTACAATTCCCAAAGACGCAATTGCCTTCAATGCAGAAAGCAATTAAATACACACTATCTGATTAAATTGCAACACAAAAAACATGAAAATGTCTGCAATGCTATCCCTTTCTCACTCACAGAGGCTCTAATGTGGACCCTAAAAATACAAAGATAATCTTATATACATCTCACTCATCAGATCGAGATTGGGAAAATAAATAGTGTCCAAATTACACAGCCACATGACATATATCAAGTACCAGGGGAACATTTCACATTTGGTTGTTCAGTCCCTCTGTTGTGTCCGATTCTCTCTGACCCTATTGACTGTAGCACACTTACTTTTGTCTATGTCTGTGCTTATCCACAAGTTTTGCATGCCAAATATACTAGAGTGGTGTGGTAAAAATCAGCCACCTAGTTTTATTACAAAGACAATGTGTGATGTTATGTGTTTAAACTCTATATTACATTTTAGTTGTAGCCAGTTCATAAGGAGTTAACTGCATTTGGAATGTCATGATGTCATCTGTAACTGTCATGCTGTGAGTCATTTATTAAAGATTGCCCTGATGGTTGATACATAAAAAAGGGTATATATGTAATTTTAGAGAAAGATAGAGATAAAATAATTTATTATTTTGCCAAGCCTGCGTTTTGCCTCCTGTGTTACTAAGGTCCTGATCTGAAAGTCCTGGTCTGAACAAGTCAGAAATGCTGAGAAAGTAAGTACCAGACCATCCAGGAGTGCCCCTATACTAGTAAGCAGAATAGTTAAGGGTTAAACATGTCCCCCTCACTCCTGGGGTCGTAACAAGTGGCGTTGTAGTTCCTTGTCTAGTGCACTGTGATTTCTCTGACCTCTCTATTATGACCTGCCTACCTACAGTGGCCCTATATGATACAGCTCACAGTTTCATTGAGGTACACAAGCCCCTTCATCACCACAAGTTAGCAATCCAGAAGGGGACCAAGGAAACATACACCACGCTATTCTATTCCCTCAGGAAGGACTCCAAAGACACATGGAGGCTGTGCAGAGGCGCATGGATCAAAAGCCAACTCGCCTCCATCAGTGCCAATCTCTGCTACACCCATCATGGAAAGTCACATGCCATTGCTGGTAGCCATGTGCCAAGATGTATACCCATTATCACTTGGTGAAATCACATTGAGTGTTTTCCTATCAATCACTTCACATTATAACCTTTCATATTTTATAAGCCCTTCAGAGGAATGTTGATACTCCACAGTATCACAAATGTATATTAACCCTATATTATTATATTAGTATTATTATTATATGTATTAATCTATTGTACAGAAACTAGAGCTCATTAGTTTACTGATATAGGAAGGTGACACAAATGTGATGTATGTGGATGTCCCAAAACGCCATCCATTGAAAACACACTGACATGGTGATAGGAGTATAACAAAGCCTTATTTCAAGCACAGAGCACAATCAGAAATGTACAAGACGGTGCATTAATATCATGGGTGTGGTGTGGGCAGATCCCGGAAGGGCAAGAAGCTTTTTGGAAAAAAATGGGATACCTAAAGGGGGGTAATGTCATAGTCTAGAATTTTGTCTATTGTTATTGACCAAGATTTTCAATCCTTGTGGAACAACACTCTTTTGATTTCTGGAAGTTGAGTGAAGTGTCCCAGTTTGAGACAGAGAGAGGGCACAGAAAAAGAAAGAAGGGACAGAGATCGAGAGAAAAGGCACAGAATGAGAGAGAGCACAGAGAGAGATAGCTCACAGAGAGTGAGAGAGGGGACAGAGAGAGAGAAAGGACTGTACAAATAGACAGAGGTCACACAGAGAGGGCACAGAGAGAGAGAGAGCGAGAGAGAGAGACAGGACAGAGAGAAGGCCTAGAGAGAGAGAGGGCACACAGAGAGAAACAGGACACATAGAGGGGGCACGGTGAGAGAGAGAGTGCACAGATAGAGAGAACACACAGACAGAGAGAGATAAAGTTGGCAGAGAGAGAACGCAGAGAGAAAGAGCGCACAGAGAGAGAGAGAGAGTGATAGCAGAGAGAGAGAGAAAGCACAGACAATTGAAGATAACATTATATATATATATATATATATATATATATATATATATTATGACAGGCAAGTAACATATAAAAACTTAGACTTGCTTATTCAGTTCAAAACATAAAGCATTATTACTCTAATAGATAGGAGCAAGGAACACTAGTTTTACTTACTAAACTGATATGAGAAGGTGGAATACTATTTCACACCCACCTCCACAAAAAAAGAACAAGCTCATGACAATTGGATAGAGAAGGCACGGTCTATGTGAGAAACATAAACAAACTGAAATTTTAATATTTTTTTATGCAAATGAGGAACCCTTCCAAGGAAGGTGCTTCTTGGCAGCTGTCTTATTCTCCTAGTTATAAATCCGCCAGTGTCATTGTAAGCTAATGAGTTTCTTTGCCAAGAACAGTAGCAGTTGCATATGCCATATTTCCATTTTGCAGACATACAGCCTTATTAAATTGCGATTCGGCCAATTGAATAAGGCTCTATATAAGCACAGAGCATATTTTTTTTCAGAAGTTTTTAGTTAGTGAAGACCTTGCTTTTGAATAGAAGTTCACTAACTAAAAACCTATGTAAAAAAAAATATACTATGTGCTTATATAGAGCCCTATTAAATTGGTCGAATCACTATTTAATAAGGCTGATAAAGTTTATGTGTATGAAAATTCTCCCCTGATCTGATGAAGTTGCTCTGCTGAAACCAAAACTGTAAATTAGCCAGCAACATATAGAAGGTAATTGCAATATAAAAGTTAATAAATTAAAGGCAGTGCTATTTTTTTTACATTCTAAAATGATGATGCATATATTTACATGTAGTTCCTCAGAATTGAAAAGTTTAAAAATATGACAACAGTGGTCCGTTAAATAAGGGTATGATTTTTTACATTAATTTATTAAAGCTGAATACATTACTTACACATGCTCAATGATTTGGAAGTTTGAATAATTATGGAATGTAGTTGGTGCAGTTACATACGCTAAAACATTAGGTTTGATTTAGAAGAACTCTTAAAATTAACTTAAATCAGTGGACTAGGTTAAACAAATTACAGGTCAAAAATATTCCTGATTTCAAATATGAAAGGCAAGGGATACAAAAATCTTGCATCTGCATGTAATTCTATAATGATTGCAATCAGAAGACTAAGGCCCCCATTCAATTCCAAGCCTACGGCCCAGGCCTGGAAGGAGGTAGTGGCCGCAGTGATAGCATTGGGCTGTGCACAGAGATGTGAGCTTGTGGTGATAAATAGGGGGATCCTGGCCAGTATCCCTCCAACTACACAGCGCTAGTGGGCATCCTGCAGAGGCAGCATAGGTAGGTGAGGATACACTAACTCATGATGAAGTCATACCAGGCCGGGCTGTTTCTGAACTTGGCAAACCAGAGCAATTATTCCAGGTGAACATTGATGCTCAACAGTGCTCTCTAGTTCTAAGCACTGCCTCCTTCTCCCCTAAGGACTCCCCTGACCATCCGTAGCCTGGCCGCTCCTCACCAGCATCAATATCTCCGCTGCCTCTGACTCCTGAGGGGATGCCTGCCCTCTACTAGGGAGAAGGTGGGCACCCCCGATAGGGTTTAGGACCTGTGCCAAGGCGGAGGAGGATGTAGGGGCTGCACATACATTGGACCTTCTAAACAATCTATTGGTCCAAATGTTAACATAATCTAGCCTGGCTACAGAGTATTAGATCATGGCCTATGTGGTGATATTTTGTATTCAGATGGTTACCTCTCATCACATGGCCCATGATCCTCTTCTCTGTGGACACGTAGGGTTTTGTTTCACATGTCACCAATTGATGGTCACTGGGGGATGCCGTTGAGAAGAGATGCTGCAGTCCCTATCTTTTTTTAAGCCCTTATTCTGTTCTAAAGTTATGTTTTATTTTGATTTTAGACACAATTCAGGTCCATGAAAGCATCTTCTTCATCTGCAAGCATAGTTCAAAATATGAAGCAAATGTAATATATTCACAGTGGCTCTGAGAAATTCCTTCAATGACAACCCCTCCTAAACATGTTGCACAGACAAGACTAGATTGTTGTTAGCTTATTTTTTAGACAAATACAGATATGACAGTGGACCTGTAGAGTCTCATAATGGCATGTTAATCAAAGCCAGCATTAATATACGCACAAGTGAAGTATGTCATCCTCTCTGAAATATAATTCTGAGAACAGATACTTGTGTCTGATGTAACATGTTTATAGCTGCTGACCATTTTGTCCTCTCAGTATTAATGGGCATTTTTCCTGAACATATGATATCATGTTGGGGATCGGGTAGATAATTTATTGGGAGGGTCTGCAAATGAACAGGCGGTCTTGGTACATATTGGTACCAATGACAAAGTTAGGGCAAGATGGAGTGTCCTAATGAATGATTTTAGAGAATTAGGGAATACACTTAAGGGAAGGACCTCCAAGGTAGTATTTTCTGATATACTACCAGTGCCACATGCTAGCCCAGGGAGACGGAAGGAGCTTAGGGAGGTTAATGTGTTCTAAAGATGTGGTGCACTAAGACGGGCTTTGGGTTTTTAGAGCACTGGGCTGACTTCTCACTTGGGTACAATCTCTATAGCAGGGAGGTATTGCACCTTGGTGTTGATGGAGCTTTTGTGCTAGGGGAAAGGATGGTAGAACAGCTGGGGGAGTTTTTAAACTAATAGGTGGGGGGGAGGGACTAGATAGAAGTAATGGGGTAGAAAGTGTAGACGGGATAAGGGATGAATTAACTACTCATGGGGGAGAAGATGGGGGAGGGTAAGTATAGTCCATAGGGAGGTATTACTAAGTAATTCAAGTACAGAGACAGGCACCTCAAAACTACAAACTCATAACATAAGATGTATGCTTACTAATGCCAAAAGCTTGCCAGGAAAAATGGGAGAGTTAGAATTATTGGCAATTAACGAAAAATGGGATTTAATAGGCATTACCGAAACATGGTGGGATGAATCTCATGACTGGACTGTTAATCTGGATGGTTATAACCTATTTAGGAAAGGTAGGGGCAATGGGTAGAGTTAAATAGCGGAGCAGTAAATGCTAAAAGAATATTGGTTGGAGTATGCTATAAACCCCCAAATATAATTGAAAGTGAGGAAATACAATTATTGTTACAGATTGGAAATGCAGCTAAGCATGGCAA
Organism: Discoglossus pictus; assembly: GCA_027410445.1. Taxonomy (NCBI): domain Eukaryota; kingdom Metazoa; phylum Chordata; class Amphibia; order Anura; family Alytidae; genus Discoglossus; species Discoglossus pictus. The sequence goes on from CM050164.1 coordinate 140,150,677, forward strand.
GTTCTAATAATGGGAGATTTTAACTACCCTGAAATAAACTGGATGAATGAGACCAGCAGTACGGGTAAAGGGAGCAGGTTCTTGAGTACACTCAGGGATCATTATCTAGCCCAGGTTATACAAGAGCCTTCTAGAAATTAGGCCATCTTGGATTTAGTCATCACAAATAATATTTATATGGTATCAAATGCTGAAATAGGGCAACCTTTGGGAAACAGTAATCAAAACAGTCTCATTTGAGATTGAATTAAAAAATAAACTGTAAGGGACCAACAAAAACTCTTCATTTTAAAAGGGCAGATTTTAAAGGTCTAAGGGCAGCAATACAAAGTATAGACTGGGACAGAGAACTGTCAGGTAAAAATAATGAACATAAATGGACAACCTTTAAATCCGTACTAAATATACATACACATCTGTGTTACGCCCGCCAGATTTGTGGGACTACGGTGACCCCAATTCTCTCTTTATGGGTTGCAACTTTTTGTTCAGATCTCGACACCAGCAGACACTTCAGATGACAGTATCATTTCTGAAGAGGCAGGCACCATCAGACCTCTTTTCTTAGGATCTCAAAATCACACATCATGTACCTTTGATTAGTACAAGCAGACTCCGACACCACCTTTATTTAGTGTGTCCAAAATCAGACTGGCACTTCTTTATTATTACACAGATATCTAAAAAACACAAAGATCTTACTCCCCCTACATGCCTAAGCCCTCCTTTTGTGGGCAATAGCTTGTTACACTCTCACCATCTGGGAGATGTCTATCCCATGATACATCCCCCAGTTGCCAGGTCTCAACTTACAGGGTTATAAAACTAAACTTCCCCCTTCCAGACTAAAGCCAGAGCAGTCACACATAACCGATCGCAGGGCCATATAAATTATTTAAAATCTTTAACTTTAACCTTTGTATTTCCTATATATGACTGCATTAACTTTATTATCTACGCATAGTCTACTATCCTACTTATAATACAGATATATTATTTTAATGTAAATAAATGACAGTACTATATGCATTTATTACATCCATGATATAACTACATGTATGCATTACACCCATGATATAACTGTTAAGCAAGTCGCTAGCACATTCTACACACACATATAATAACTGATTAACCCCAAACAGTCCAGTGGGCCCTTCTGTTCATAACAATCGGCATATACCATGTGGGAATACAAGTAAAAGAAGTAAATTACATCAAACATGGCTTAACAATGATTTAAAGATCAAGATACAGAGTAAAAAACAGGCATTTTAAATTATACAAAAAGAGGGGACAGAGACGGCTTTAAGGGAGTACAAGGAAATCAACAAGGCCTGCAAAAGGGCTATTAGACTGGCTAAAATAGAAAATGAAAAAATAGTTGCAAAAGAGAGCACGACTAAACCTAAAATATTTTTTAAGTATATAAATGGGAAGAGGGCCAGGATGGAAGCTATATGAGCATCACAATGTGAAACAGGTCGCCTGACAATTAGTGACCAGGAAAAAGGCAGATTAGCTAAATAGGCTCTTTTCTTCTGTATATATGCAAGGGAGGTACCAGTGGTTGGGTCACTGAAGCATAATGGGGCTACACTCCCTTCACCAAATAATTGGTTAACGCAGGAAGAAATCCAAAAGAGGTTGGAAAAAATAAATGTAATAAAGCCCCGGGTCCTGATGGCATACATCCAAGGTTACTGAGGGAAATGGGTTCTGTAAAAGCCAAACCATTATATCTAATTTTTCAAGATTCACTCAACACTGGGTCACTACCAGATGACTGTAGAAAAGCGGAGGTGATACCTATATTTAAGAAGGGGGCAAGAGCAAATCTGGTGAATTATAGACCTGTAAGCCTCAATTCTGTAGTGGGAAAGCTTTTAGAAGGGTTAATAAGAGATAATATACACAAGTATGTCTATTCAAACAGCATTATAAGTAGGAGCCAACATGGATTTATGAGGGAAAGGTTGTGTCAAACAAATCTAATTAGTTTCTATGAGGAGGTTAGTAGGAACCTGGACCAAGGCAACTCAGTGGATGTAGTCTTTTTAGATTTTGCAAAGGCTCTTGATACAGTGCCACATGGGAGACTATTGTGCAAACTAAATGATACAGGAATTGCAGTAAATATATGCACATGGATTGAGAGCTGGCTAAAAGACAGGAAACAAAGGGTTGTTTTAAATGGAACCTACTCGGATTGGACTAATGTGGTAAGTGGGGTTCCTCCGGGCTTAGTATTAGGTTCTCTCCTTTTTAACAAATTTATTAACGACTTAGAAGTAAGATTGGAAAGTAGTGTCTCCATTTTTGCTGTTGACACGAAGTTGTGCAAGGTAAATAAATCAGAAAATGATGTACTTTCCCTCCAAAGGGATCTGCATAAATTAGAGAAATGGGCAATTAAATGGCAGATGAGATTTAATACAAATAAATGTAAAGTTATGCATCTGAGAAGGAAAAATAACCAGGCAATCTAAAAAGTTAATGAAGCTAATCTAGGGGTATCTGATATTAAAGGTATTTGGGAGTGCTTGTGGACAACCACCTATGTAACAGTTCTCAATGCCAAACAGCAGCTGCAAAGGCAAATAAAGTATTAGCATTGTGGTGAAGTGCCACTAGAGGTCAGAAGAGAGCTCTTCAGGACTTCTCCCCAGGTGTGAGACAGTTAACAACCTGCTTAAAAGGCAGGGGTGTGGATGTGATCGAGGCCTGCTGCTGCCTCCAGGTGGAGATTTGTTTGACAGAGCTGGAGTGATGTGCAGGGCTGCTGCCAGAAGCCGCACTGAAAGCTAATGGACCAAAGCCAGAAGCTTTAAAGAGAGAGCCTGCAGATAAGAGGAACAGAAAGTCTCTGAAGGTGATGACCGAAGGAGGCATCTGCTTAGGAAAGAGAGGCTGGAGATACAGAGCCTGAGAGAGAGGTGAGAAAGGAAGACATCTCTGATGCCTATGATTGGACTATATGTTTGCACTTATATGTAAGACAGTGAGGGAAATACAGTTTAGTTATGCAGTGCTTCAATGAGAAGCTAGGGTTTTGTTTCTGCCTTCAGTTTTATGTTGTATGCTGTCAAAACAATCAGTAAAGTGTGGTTAAATATTTAAAGGGCTCCTGCGTCCTCCATTTTATTGAAAAACAAGGTACGGATCCTGAGAGTGACATCTGTCAGTGCATGTATGCATAGAAGCAAAGGAGGAAGATATAATTCTACCACTCTACAAATCCCTAGTATGCCCTCATTTGGAATATAAAGTACAGTTTTTGTCACCAATTCATAAACAGAACATTTTTGAACTGGAAACAGTACAGAGAAGGGCTACACAACTAATAAGGGGAATGGAGGGACTAAGTTATGAAGAAAGACTAACCAAATTAAACTTATTTTCTCTAGAAAAAAGGTATTTAAGAGGGGCTATCATTACCGTATATAAATACATCCAGGGTCAGTATAAAGATTTGTCAAGGGAGCTTTTTGTGCCAAGAGGTTTTCAACTGACAAGAGGACATCCTTTGAGGTTAGAAGTAAAAAGATTCTACCTTAAAGAAATAAAAGGGTTCTTCACAGTAAGGATGGTTAATCTGTGGAAATCTCTACAAAGGGAGGGGGTGACAGCGGATTTAAAAAGGGATTGGATATATTTTTAATTAAAAAGGAAATGTAGGGTTATCCTGGTTAATTTGGAGAGGGAGTATTGATCCAGGGAATAACCCGATTGCCTGTATCTGGGGTCAGGAATTTATTAATTTTTTTGCCTCTTGAGAAAATTAGCAACGTTTCACAGTTTTTTTTTTTTGTTTGTCTTCCTCTGGATCAATTAACAACTAATCCGCATTTTGCAGGTCAGAGGAGATCTTAAAAGGTTGGAACTTGGAAGGGATAAAAGTATTTTTTAACCTCAATTACTATGTATCGATGGATATCCTTTCAAATGTACGCACACCCGTGTAGCTGATGAATGTGATATCAATGTTGCAAAAAAAAATCAGATGGAAAAGTGATCCACTGACATAGTTAAGTATTTATTATGCGATGACACATTATTATTAATGATCATGCCTGGTGATATATCATTGCAACTATCTAATGGTCAGTATTGCTTGCAGATGGAGATCAGTTGTGTTGATATATTTTTACAGTTACAGTATTTAATGCATCTATTTAATTGAGCAGATGAAGACCAGTTGTAAGTGCTATGCGCATTACCGATTTCTTCATTTTTCCCCCCCATCAGATTGGGGTTACTGTGGTGTAGTGACCACATGTGATCCTAGCAGATGCTGCGCATCATCATAATCATGCAGTATTACATTTCCCTCTTTAGGTATCCCCTTTTTCCCAAAGAGCCTCCTGCCCTTTCAGATCCCCCCACACCACACCCACGATATTAATGCACAGATGTATACATTTCTGAGTGTGCTCTGTATATAAAATAAAGTTTTGTTATTATGTTATCACTGTTTCTGTGTGATTTCAATGGTTGGGGTTTTGGAACATCAACATACATCACATGTCCGTCACGTTCATATATATGTAATCTAATGGGCCCTAGTAACTGTCCAATAGATTGGACAGTTAGATTGGACACAGGCGTGATTTCAAAGTGGTCACATGTATTAGTCATCAATACTTTAGGTTTGATTCTCAGCATTGGGATATCATGATTGAAGAACATTCTTGGTGAGGGTTGTGAGTAAATATACATCTAGATTGTGATACTGTTGATTATTAACATTCCCCTAAACGAGTGATCACAAAATGACAGGTGATATTTTGAATTGATTTATACAAGCACAATTGATATGTGTTTATAACATAATGGGTATACATGTTGCCAAATGGCCAAAAGCAATGACGTGGGACTTTACAAGATGGGCGTAGCCGAGATTGGTCCTGATGGATGGGAGTTGGATTTTGCTGCATGTGACTCGGCACAGCCTCCATGTATGTTTGAGGCCCTTCCTGATGGGTTGCACTACAGTAGTGTGGTGTATGTTTCCCTAGTAGTTGATATATGTCATGTGGCAATGTAATTTTGCCACTATTTATTTTTCCAATATAGATCTGATGAGTGACATGTAGTGTGTCTTTAATTGGTTTATGCATCTTGCAGCAACACTTTTTATATTGGCATATGTATGACCATTCCAAAATATTAAAAATAAATCTGTACTGTTTTCAGGCTTTCATTGCTTTCACAGTGCATTAGTGTGTTTATATTTGCTTTTGCAGTGTTAAGAACAAGTGTCTAACTCACTTGTGAGTCCTTTTTAGAACTGGTAATATTTTTTGCTACATTTGTCATATACAGGTTTGAAAGCAATTGCGGCCTTGAGGAATTGTTGCAATTGAATCACAATTAGCGATTGTGGCGATTGTAACATTTGCCGTGACGGTTTTGACAACCCACAGCAATTTTCAGCCTGTAGATTTGCGGGTAGCTAGAAGAGGCCAATTGAATATCAATAACTTTTACGGGCTCCATTACAAGCTCCTGTAATCACAATTTGGCCAATTGAATGGGCGCCTATGTGTCTACTAACTGTCATTATTTCCATTACAATGAAACTGAATTACATGTATATTATTCCAGTAATAGGCACCATGCCAGAATCAGATGGTATGGTAATCGAGTGAGGTATGATGTAAATGTCAACTTATTGGTTTCTCTGTGGCTAATTTGCATAAATGCAACCATACAAATGACCATAATACATACAAAATTAAGAGCAAAATGAACAAAGTGAGCAGATGGCAAGACTGGCAAGAAGGTAATAGGGCTTTTAGGTATGTCTCCATTATTTTGCACATTGGCAAATTGATGCCAAATACTCATTTTTTATAGATAAATAGAAACACTTGTGCAACAGAAAGGTTAATAAATAAACTGACCTTTAGCTCTCTCTGAAGATTTTTTACATCTTTGGCTGTGATATCAATGCTTCTCAATATGTTTTCTTTTTCTTCCATAAGTTTGTCATAATCAGCTAGCAGATGTGTATATTTTAACCTATTACAAAAAATTAATAATAAAATGGGTAATTATGGTTATACTTAGTAGCGTTTTCTTTTATGTATCTCAATAAAGATAAATATATAGTTATTTTGCAATGCCCCAATTCAGTTGCCCTGTTTAGTAATGAAAAATGGAATGTAACTTCAATTTACAACGAAAAGTCTTTTTACAAAAACATTTTTTTTATTACAGCTGCACCTTCAAATCACTTACAGTTTACTTAAAGAACTGCTATAATGATAAAAAGCAAAGGAGCTGGTTGCTCTAATTAGTTTTAGATTATTATTAGTATTAATGTTCACTTATTTATAAAAGTAATGTTCTATATTTAAAAAAAAATTCAAATGTTACAGAATCATCCAGTTCAAGTCAAACAAGATTCAAAAGTTGAGACAAGATAGGTTTGGTGGCTCTAGATGTAATTTAATGTAATGACCTTTTGCTTAGGTGCCACTAAGGGTCAGAAATATATGATAAACAATGAAAGAGAAAAAGGGACCCTTTTTATAGTGCACACCTATGAATCTCAACAATGTAAGAGACCCAATTGATTAAACCTTAGCTTTTAATAAATTACTTAAAAATAGATGCTAAAAAAGCTAAAAATTCAGACGCTGCAAAAATAGAACAGGAGGTGGGAAAGGATATAAAGATATTAATTTGCTGGACTTATTATAACAAGCATTAGTACTCCTTTAAATGTTGTTTCCAAAGTGCTATAATAAAGTGCTATAGTAAGGTGCTTATTGTGCATACAAAACGTGTCAGTGTTTTACACTGTTAAATAAGTAAATATAAAGTGTTAGTAAAATACTATTACGTATATCTTTTACTAAGTTGAATTCAATAGTATTAATAAAGTGCTATATTGCGGGAGTATTAAAACTGCCTCGTATTCTTCATCCGTGTATCCCTTATAATATTCCTCGTAGTTCCCTATTATTTAACTCCTGTTAGGAGTAACTAGATGATTCAGGAACATTATCTGGCTCTTGTCTTTGTTTTTTAGATCGCTGTGTCCCTGACACTCTATATCTCTCCTTTAGCGTGGAGATCGCGTTTAGGACGCCTCGCGATGACGTCGCTAACACGCGCCTCAGGTTGCTGCGTCTCCCCACGCACGTTTCTCAATTTCCTCAGGGGTTACCGCCATGACACTCAGACTTCCCTATTTATAGTCTCTGTTGTCATGGAAACCGATATTAAGTTAAAATCAACGTTTATTTATTATTTAAAAAAGTTTAAAGGATCTCTAAACTTTAAGAGCTGCAAACTCACATATCTTTTATAATTCTTAACCATTGACTTAGACTTGCTATATTTAGATAGTATCACTACATGTTATGTTGTTACTGTAGCTCTCCACATTATTATTATTCAAAGCTTGAGAGTCATTATGTATATATATATATATATATATATATATATATATATATATATATATGTGGGTTATTCATGTGTCAAGGATTTTAAAATAATATCATTCATCTTAATACCTTATTCAAAAGATCATATTATATCTTCTTAATAATAAGGTTCCCATGTTTATATTGTCTCTTTTAAGATATGTCTCTTAAGATGTAAATATATTGTTGTAAACTAGCAAAATTCAACTAAACCTCATCTATCTCCATATTTTTATTATTAATAAAGTATTCTTTATTGATAGAGTCTAGTGTCAGATTTTATTTAAATTTGGACATTCTCTTTAGGGATAAATGTAATATTAATATAATGTATACAGTAATTCCCAGAGTAAATGGAGAGTTATATTATTATTAAATTATTATTAAAACAAGTCCTTTATGGTATAATGGTTTAAATATAAATCCATGATATTATGGAGTTAGTATCAGCTTCAATACTTAGAAAATATTGGATTTTTATTTTCATATTTATGGGGAGAAAGTAAAACCTTCATTAAGGCCATCAGGTTTTCTAGTCTTTAACAAATAGATCCATCTTGCTTCCATCTTTAGTAACTCTTTGTCAATGTTCCCTTTTTGGTTCAATGTGATCTATGGCCATAAAAGAAAGTACTTTCACATCCCCTTTATGTTTGGTGTTGACGTGAATAGCCACTGGTGTATCGTATTCTCTGTTGATACTGTAGATGTGTTCCAGAATCCTTCTTCTAAATTCTCTATAGGTTTTACCTATGTACCTCATTCCACATTTGCAAGATATTAAATAAATAACTTTCTCTGTTTTACATGTTATAAGATACTTAACTTGGTATATCTGTGTTGCATCTTTTGAAGTAAAAGTTTTAGCTGGTTTTATATACTGACAAGCCTTACAAGATTGACATTTAAAACAGCCTTTTATTTTTTCTAGCCTTGTAATCTTTTTTGGAATCTCCAGATGGCTTTTAAGTTAGTAGATCTTCTACTTGTTATCTGAGCGTGTTCACTTAAAAAGGATTTTAAATCTTTATCATCCATTAATATCTCCCAGTGTTTGTTGAAAATCTTTTTTATGTCGAACCATTTGTCATTGTAGGTTCCAATACATCTAATGATGTTATCTTCATTAGGGGATTTATCCATTAGTAGAGATTCTCTATTGATGTTTTTAGCTCTACCATAGGCCTTCTTTAGTATCTTTTTATTGTATCCCCGTTCTTGGAATCTATTTTGTAGGTCCTTAGCCTCTATTTCAAATTGTTGTTCTTCTGAGCAATTTCTTTTAATTCTCAGATACTGCCCAACTGGGATTCCTGAAACCAAAGGTTTAGGGTGACTAAGTTAAAATCGACGTTTATTTATTATTTAAAAAAGTTTAAAGGATCTCTAAACCTTAAGAGCTGCAGAGTTTAGAGATCCTTTAAACTTTTTTAAATAATAAATAAACGTTGATTTTAACTTAATATCGGTTCCCATGACAACAGAGACTATAAATAGGGAAGTCTGAGTGTCATGGCGGTAACCTTTGAGGAAATTGAGAAATGTGCGTCGGGAGAGACGCAGCAACGTGAGGCGCGTGTTAGTGACGTCATCGCGAGGCGTCCTAACCGCGATCTCCACGCTAAAGGAGAGATATAGAGTGTCAGGGACACAGCCTAACTAATATAGGTAATGAACCGAATCTCAAATTGGAATTTTTGGAACTCAATAAAGTATACAAAAAACAATATCAGATATGGTGGGAGGTAGCTAATCTGGAAAACTACTTAAAAAAATAAATTGATACCCAGTGGATTATGTATCAATCTTTTTCCCACAATAAGACATCTATCAGAGGATTTTATAAAGAAATGGGATTTAGTCTTATTAAAATGTTTACAAGAATTGATGAACCTCTTGCTTGAATGGGAACAACAGCAATTACAAGAGACAGAGAAATTATTAAAAACTAAAATTGAAAAAATCAAGGAATATAAGACTAGTAGTGAATTTCCAGACTTAGAAAACCACTTGGAGAAAGACATTGAGAAATTTAGGAGAATGTTAATGGATAGAAAACAAAAGAAATTTCAAAGAGACCTCAACGATTTTCAGTCGGGAAATATATTTAGAAGATCAAGACAATATAAAACATTACAAGAAAAATCTGACATGGTATTGACATCAGAATCAGAATGGTCAGATCTTGACCAAAAGGATGACCAAGGTTTAAGTAAAGAAGGAAAGGCATTTAAGAAAAATAATAGAGTTTTCTTAGATCAGGCTTCAAAACCAGGAGAGGTAAGAAAAGGCCCAAACTTCTTCAAACAGCACAAGAGATTCAAAAAACATTAAATCCTTTACAGATCTTTAATCTATCACACCTTGTATTAACAGAAGACCACATATCCCTATTACGGAAGGGAGTACATTTCTCTCCAACAGATAACTTTAAAATCTTTGATTGGGTAAAGGATGTCCATCTATTTGCTTGTAAGTTAGCTCTAAAAAAGTTTTTTTCAAGAAAGTCAGATAATAACCAACTGAATATGTCAGATAGACAAACATTGAATTACTTAAGATATCTACTAGCAGAAAATGAATCAGATGAATTACGTGGACCATTATCTAACTTTAAACCAAAAAGCAAATTTACTCCCCCCTTTTCTATCAGTGCTAATATAGAGCTATTTGTCCAAAATGTAGTGAGAGATTTGGAAGAACTACCTATAAAAAAATCAACTCACTCAAACCTCTCAATAGGTGAAAGACAAGCTCTAAAAGATTTAAAGAACCACCAAGATATAATAATAAAAAACGCTGACAAGGGAGGAAATTTAGTCCTACTGAATAGAGAAGATTATATTAAAGAGAACATGAGACTTCTAAATAACAAAGAATGCTATAACAAACTACCTAGAGATCTAACTGAATTATTCCTGACAGAATTAAAAATCATTTTAGATCAAGGTTTGATGAATAAAATAATATCCAAAGAAGAGTGGGAATTTCTCAATGTCAAATGTCAATGTCAAAAATCCCAAAATAGCCACAAAAATCCTTCCAACCCACCAGGTAGACAGATAGTGTCTGGGATAGGATGTACTGTATAACAGAAAATTCCAGTAAATATTTGGATTCCATATTAAGAGATCATGTGGTGTCATTGACATCATATGTAAGAGATACTAAAGATGTGTTAAAGAAAATCAATGGATTGAACACAAATAAAAACACACTTTTAATGTCACTAGATGTAGAATCATTGTATACGAATATTCAACACAAGAGAGGCGTAGATGCAACTAAATATTTTTTACAGAAGAAAGGCACACTCTATGATAGACACAATGAATTCATAATGGAATTATTGAAATATGTATTAACACATAATTATTTTGTGTTCTTACTAAATTTCTATCACCAGATACGAGGTACAGCTATGGGGACAGTGTGTGCCCCCACATACGCAAACCTATACCTAGGATGGTGGGAAGAACAAGTAGTGTTCAATGAACACATGGATAACTATACAAAGGATGTGGATCTTTGGATTCGTTACATAGATGATGTGTTAATTTTATGGAGTGGCACTCAGCAACATTTGCAAGAATTTATAAATAAATTGAATAACAATGACATGGGTCTATATTTGACCTTAGAGGTCAATGAGACATCCATAACATTTCTAGATTTGACAATCTGTAAACAAGAAAGTGGAAAATTGACAACTAATACATACAGGAAACCAACATCTACCAATAGCCTTTTACACGCCACAAGTAATCACCCTAAACCTTTGATTTCAGGAATCCCAGTTGGGCAATATCTGAGAATTAAAAGAAATTGCTCAGAAGAACAACAAATTTGAAATAGAGGCTAAGGACCTACAAAATAGATTCCAAGAACGGGGATACAATAAAAAGATATTAAAGAAGGCCTATGGTAGAGCTAAAAACATCAATAGAGAATCTCTACTAATGGATAAATCCCCTAATGAAGATAACATCATTAGATGTATTGGAACCTACAATGACAAATGGTTCGACATAAAAAAGATTTTCAACAAACACTGGGAGATATTAAGGGATGATAAAGATCTAAAACCCTTTTTAAGCGAACACGCTCAGATAACAAGTAGAAGATCTACTAACTTAAAAGATGTACTATCTAAAAGCCATCTGGAGATTCCAAAAAAGACTACAAGGCTAGAAAAAAAATAAAAGGCAGTTTTAAATGTCAATCTTGTAAGGCTTGTCAGTATATAAAACCAGCTAAAACTTTCACTTCAAAAGATGCAACACAGATATACCAAGTTAAGTATCTTATAACATGTAAAACAGAGAAAGTTATTTATTTAATATCTTGCAAATGTGGAATGAGGTACATAGGTAAAACCTATAGAGAATTTAGAAGAAGGATTCTGGAACACATCTACAGTATCAACAGAGAATACGATACACCAGTGGCTATTCACCTCAACATCAAACATAAAGGGGATGTAAAAGTACTTTCTTTTATGGCCATAGATCACATTGAACCAACCATTAGAAAAGGTAACATTGACAAAGAGTTACTAAAGATGGAAGCAAGATGGATCTATTTGTTAAAGACTAGAAAACCTGATGGCCTTAATGAAGGTTTTACTTTCTCCCCATATATATGAAAATAAAAATCCAATATTTTTCTAAGTATTGAAGCTGATACTAACTCCATAATATTATGGGTTTATATTTAAACCATTATACCATAAAGGACTTGTTTTAATAATAATAATATAACTCTCCATTTACTCTGGGAATTATTGTATATATTATATTAATATTACATTTATCCCTAAAGAGAATGTCCAAATTTAAATAAAATCTGACACTAGACTATCAATAAAGAATACTTTATTAATAATAAAAATATGGAGATAGATGAGGTTTAGTTGAATTTTGCTAGTTTACAACAATATATTTACATCTTAAGAGACATATCTTAAAAGAGACAATATAAACATGGGAACCTTATTATTAAGGAGATCTAATATGATCTTTTGAATAAGGTATTAAGATGAATAATATTATTTTAAAATCCTTGACACATGAATAACCCACATATATATATATATATATATATATATATATATATATATATATATATACATATATACATAATGACTCTCAAGGTTTGAATAATAATAATGTGGAGAGCTACAGTAACAACATAAGATATAGTGATACTATCTAAATATAGCAAGTCTAAGTCAATGGTTAAGAATTATAAAAAATATGTGAGTTTGCAGCTCTTAAGGTTTAGAGATCCTTTAAACTTTTTAAAATAATAAATAAACGTTGATTGTAACTTAATATCGGTTCCCATGACAACAGAGAGTATAAATAGGGAAGTCTGAGTGTCATGGCGTAATCCCTGAGGAAATTGAGAAACGTGCGTCGGGAGAGACGCAGCAACATGAGGTGCGCGTTAGTGACGTCATCGCGAGGCGTCCTAACCGCGATCTCCACGCTAAAGGAGAGATATAGAGTGTCAGGGACACAGCGATCTAAAAACCAAAGACAAGAGCCAGATAATGTTCCTGAATCATCTAGTTACTCCTAACAGGAGTTAAATAATAGGGAACTACGAGGAATATTATAAGGGATACACAGATGAAGAATACAAGGCAGTTTTAATACTCCCGCAATATAGCACTTTATTAATACTATTGAATTCAACTTAGTAAAAGATATACGTAATAGTCTTTTACTAACACTTTATATTAACTTATTTAACAGTGTAAAACACTGACACGTTTTGTATGCACAATAAGCACCTTACTATAGCACTTTATTATAGCACTTTGGAGACAACATTTAAAGGAGTACTAACGCCCGTTATAAGTCCAGCAAATTAATATCCCTGTATCCTTTCTCACCTCCTGTTCTATTTTTGCAACGTCTGAATTTTTAGCTTTTTTAGCATCTATTTTTAAGTAATTTATTAAAAGCTAAGTTTTAATCAATTGGGTCTCTTACATTGTTGAGATTCATAGGTGTGCACTATAAAAAGGGTCCCTTTTTCTCTTTCATTGTTTATCAAGATTCAAAAGTCAACTAAAGAAACCAAATGTGTTTTGCACCATAAATAGAGGCTGGTAAGTCATGTGGAAGAGTTATTTACATTCTTTGAACTGATCACGGATTGAGCTAGATATTGTCATTTTTAGTTATTACTTGTACAGTACATGAAGCCCTCCCACAAGAAACTGCATAGCTAATAAGGTTCATGCTGTGATTGTAACATTAGTTATATTTTGTCCTTATAGATTTATATAGTCAACTTAGACATGCAAATGAGTCTGCAATGCATTCTCACAAGGTTATTTACCACAGCACCATTTATCTTATGGTGGATAAAAGATTAAAATAATCCCTCAACTGTCTAGAATACAATAAACAAATAGTGCATTTGTGTTCACATTTGAATCTCTAAAAATAAGCTGTGGTAAATAACCTTCCCACAAAATCTAATGGACAAGGTAGGAACCAGCCCCACACTGATGAGATCCATTTTACAATTGAAACAGCTGTCTATGGATAGGTCTCCTAACTTATGCATAATCCATCCTACACCATGCTTCAATGCTTTGTAATACAGCAAGCATATGTCTAATTTGGTACACAGAAATCTTACTTCTGCTTTCTCAATTCTGGCACTGCCCTGATTTGAGAGTGATTTGTAAAATCTTATTAGCATAGAGTTTGGGTGTCAGAGTATAAGGAAGTAACTCATAATTCTTTGTCAGTGCAAAACTCAATGGAGATTTAAACCTTGCTTTTAATCTGTGTGGTGAAGTTCACTGGTAGCAATGACCCGGAGCAGTTTGCTTGCAATGTTTTAGGGATGGGTGATTAGCATAGCTATGTAGGGTTTACTCTATAGTTAGGGCACTCGCAATTGCTTTTTCAGGGATTAGCATAGGGCCCATACGTTTTAAGCATACTTGCATATTAAGGAATTTCCTGCCCAAAATCTATTGATTCAACAATATGCACTAAACAATATGTGCATCCCCACCACAACAAAACACTCAAAAACAAAGGACTAGCTTATCTACTGGAAAAGCTACTAACATTAAAGTGTGTGGAAAAATGTATAGTCTTGGTGCAAAGAACACAGCTTGACAAAACCTGAAAGCCGGGTAGACACTGCTGCTGGAAAATAAAAATTTTGTTATTATACATATATATCTGTTTGGCTGGATCTTACCTGATCTGGATGGCTCCTATGTATCAGAGAAATGTGTCAATCCATAGTATAGACATTTAGAAATCATTAATTTATTTTAATATTTTTAAAGTTTGTTAGATACTTATAATATCACCACAAACCCTAACCTTAGTCAATTGTGTCCTGATGATTGTGTCAGTAGGATATGGGTTTCTGAGAGGGTTCATTACATCTGAAGAAGAGAACAAGGGGGATTTTTGTAAAACACTAACATAATACCCTATTCTATTTCCCAATTTTGAAATTTATACCTACTTGAAATAACTCTTAATATTGCCACATAGGCCCCTATTCAATTGCAAGTTACATGTATAGATGTATTCAATTGCAAGTCTGAAATTACATGCTCCCAGCCCCAACACGCAAACCATGAACCCGTATGCAGCATTTCAGGGCATGATCACGATCAATTAAGCAAGCCCGTAAGTTACATTTTAGACAGAGCCAATAGTAAATGAGATTGTCATCAAGACGTCAGTAAAACATGGAGTTAAAACTACAATCAGTTAGTGTTTCGAAGTCCTATTTTCAATCGGTCTCGCAATCCAAAAATCAATATAAATCAAGAAACTGTTCTAGTCCATATGGTGATGATATGTATTGACTCCTTGATTGCTGGGATTGATATAACACGGAAATAAAACATTAAAAAAAAAATGTATTGCAGATTTGCGTGCTTGAGACTGTTATGCAATTAATTCTAATGCCTTTCATTGCTTTCACAGTATTTTTAAGTATAGTATTGTGTGTTCATTTGGGGTTTTTGACAACCGCAGTAATTTTGAGCCTGTAACTCGCAAATGGAATGAGAGTAGCTAAAAGAAGACAATTAATATTCATATTCTATTAGCTACTCAATATTCGATTACGAGTTACACACACGCACTACAGACTAGCCAAAGACGCAAACTTGTCCTTAGAACTCCATTGGTTTTAGCACAGCTCGAATATTACGAGCTCTGAATTACATTTACAGAAAATCAATATTCTATTATACCCGTTGCTCTAGCTCGCAAATTAAGTCTGATCCGCAAACCGAAAAAGGATCAAGTTTATGTCAAAAATATTAAGAGTACTAAATCTGACTTGCAATGGCTTTTTCAAACACTAATTATAGCTATAACAGCAACTAAACACACAATACTGTACTTTAAAAGCATGGGAAGGCATGAAAAGACATCAGAATTAATTGCACATCAGTCTAAAACCCACAAACATTCAATTAAAAAAAATATTATTTTTAAATGTTATTTATGAGTAATATTGATCCTGAACTCACAGGGTTAATACATATCATAAAACCCACATGGACTAAAACAGATGATCTAATGTATTTTATATATTGTATATTACTTACTAGTAAGTTGCCTATCAAAAAATGACTGTGTCAAACATGTTATGTTTAATTGCCTGTGCTGTCTCTGTGTGCCCTCTCCCTCTCTCTGTGCACCCTCTCACTCTTTACGTGAACCCTCTGTCTCTCTGTGTGCCGTATCTCTCTCTGTGCACTCACTCTCTTTGTGTTCTCTGTCTCCCTATGTGTCCTCTCTCCACGCTCTGTGTGCTCTCTCCCCCTCCCTCTTCCCTGTCTCCTCTCTCTCTTTCTCTCCCCCCCTTTCTCCCTCTCTTCTTTTCTCCCCCTGCCTCGCTCTCCCCCTCCCTTCCTCTCTCCCCTCTCACTCTCCCTCTGTCTCTTTCTCTTCCTCATCTCTCTCTCTCCCCCGTCTCTCTCCCCACATGTACCACTATTTTCTGGGCCTCTTACACTTTCTGGAATGGATGTTAATGTGATGAGGTGATGAGTATATGGAACATGGAATGGTTGTTTGGTCAGAGGGGGCACTGGAGGGGTATATGCAGTAATTTATTAAGCAGAAACTTGTGATGCTGATGTGGAAATCACAGATGTTTATCTGAACCCTAGTCTAGTATAGTCATAAAGTGATACACTTCACCTAGTATCAAACACAGGTCTGGGAACTGAAGTGACATGGCAATGGCGATGAGAGGGGGGAGGGGGTGTTGCTGATGACCTCCTCTAACAGAAGGGGTGTGGGTGAGATCTTTCTGTGTTTTATATATCTCTATGACAATAAAGAAGTGCTCAGTCTTCCATACACTAAATACCGGTGTGGTCTGATCTCTCTGCGGTCCGGTGACTGATATCCGGATTTAAATAGCTAAAGTAAGCTAAAGCAGGAAAAAAAGGGGTGCATGGACCCCTCAGATTTTGGGTAGTAACACCCTCCCTCTCCCCTCCCTTTCTCTCTCATTTCCTCTCTCCCCTCCCTTTCTTTCTGCCAAAGGCGCTTACTGCAGTCGTAGACATGCGGGACTTAGTTTGCACTCATCCCGAGACAAGCAGGACTTGGCAAAAATTACAGGCCGTATGACTTAGGTCCCGAAGCACGTAGATGGACTGCGGGGCACATGGGACTTAGGCTGCAATGAGCGCCAAAGGAGCTCATTGCACTGAAAGCCTCACAAAGCAGGCGGGACTTAGGCTGCAAGGTGCTCACTGCAGCCATAGACCTGCAGGATTTAGTTTGCGTCTTCCTGAGAAACGCAGGACTTGGCAAATATTACAGGCCGTATGACTTAGGACACGAAGCACGTAGATGGACAAAAATACGACTTTAACGGCCGAACCACAAAAAAACATGCAAAAACAAACAAATATGCCTCAAATTCACTTACACACTCACACACAGCACAGGGGGAGGTGAGTGAGGTTGCAAGTTAATTTGAGGCATATTTTGCCTTTTTTCACGAATGTAAATCGCTGAAGCAAGAAAAAAAATGGCTGCCGAAAAAATGTAAACACAACGAAGACAAGGCCAAAGGACGTAAAACGAGGCCGGAGGACGTAAATACCCTAAGCACTAAGACTTAACGCAAACCTGTAACACTTAATACAAGGCAGTAACATTTAACTTAAGCCACTAACACTGAACCCAATGCAGTAACACTTAACCCAAGGTAGTAGGCCCCTAAACTACATAGGCATATAAAGCACACAGGGGAAGAGGCTCGAAATGAGTGCCAAAGTCGCTTATTGTGAGCCAAGCGATGAGCGCCAAAGGTGCTCATCGGGGGGTCGCAATGAGTGCAGAATGGGATGATTGCAAAGCAGGATAGGGGCGGCTTGGAAAAAACGTCAATGAGCGGCAAAGCTGATCATCGCAGGGCCTGTAAAGTAGACGAGGGAAGAGGCTTGCAATGAGCTCCAAAGGTGCTCAGAGGGGCCATATCCACACATTTTGTGCAAACAGCATAGCCAGGCTTCAAATTTTATTGCCGTCATTTTTGACGGGAAAGTCGCTAGTATATATATATATATATATATATATATATGGGAGAAACATATATGGCATTTTTGTGACATAATACCATTTGTCCAATCCAGACGTTAAGGTGTTAAAAAGCTCTCACTCATTTCGGCTGCACCTGAAAATGGTTATAGGTGTAGCTGGGCCTAGAAAGGGGGCCTAAAAAAGGCAAAGGAAAGCATCTGAGGAATAAGTGGATCTGAAGAGTTTGTGTGCAAACCTGCAAGCAGCACAGCTTAGAGGAGCTGAACTGGAAGAAAGAGAATCAGAGACTGACAGAAGGTACCTGAATAAAAGGAATTGGGTTACCTTTAAGAAGCCCAAGGGAAAGTCTGTGTGTTTTGCAATTACAGTGCAGTAAACATAAAACTGCATAACTCAGGGGTGGTGGAGCATTTGGAGTGAAGGGTGGGCCAGTGCTCCACACACTGCAATTGCTACATTGGATACAAACCAAAGAGTGGAACCACAAGAAAAGATTCCTACAGGAAAAGTGACTGTATGTGTTCGGGCCATGAATTTCCCTTGTGGCAGACAAGCTACAACTTACTACATTTATTGTTTTCAGGTTTCATTAAAATAATTTTTGAAACTTCACCTGAGCCTTTCAACTCTCTCTCTCTGAGGGATATTACCAAATAAAAATGTTGCCTTAATGCTGGCTACGGAACTTAAACTAAATTTTAAGACGAAGGAGATTGTTTAATAGGGAAATTTGAGGAGATATTTAGTGTAATCCAGGATTGAACGTCAATATTACAGAAAAAATTATAGTTAAAAAGAGTCTATCCTAAGATAATAGCTGTAAGTCAAAAAGGTATCACTGTCCCAAAATACTCTGGGATTTTTTTCAAAATGTGACCACCTTAATTTTGACAAATTAGATTGTGAGTTGTAATATCTATAGGGCTATAAAAAGCCTAAAATGTATATAATGATGTTTAAGATGATGTTAATATGCATGCCTCATATGCAAAAGGTATTTGCTAATCATAGGGATGCAGCAACATATTTTTCTTGTATAATGTTAGGAATAGACACTATATATTTTTTTTTTAAATTAGTGCACTAGTTAAAGAACAGATTAAAAACACTGAGAAAAAGACAGGGAATAGAGCATGGTGCCAAGTATATAAATGCAGTACAATATATTAGGGGAAAGAGAATATCACCATAAATCTCTATATACTCATATATATCACTTATAGCATCGTCAAACCACAACATAAAGTATAGGCTTTTACTGCTCAAGTGTAATGAAAAAAATGAAAGAGAGAAGGACTATCCCTTATCTCCCCTATTGGCATAACATGTGCCAGAGTATTTGCGTTTTTGGAGTACCAAATAATGAAAGGTTGTTCTGTTGTAGCTCACAAGAGCATTTACATTAAATGCACCATACTCTCCCTGCTCCCAACGGTTCGTTTTGCCACCTAATGGGGCTTACTCATGGGTTAGTGTGTGTTTGGATCCATGGCCTATTTATGGCCTGAGCACTTAATCATTCACTTCCTGGTTAGGGTGTCACGTGACACGTGTGTGATGTAATGACGTATTAATAAAGAGAAAAATTAAAAAAAACTTTTTTAGCAACGGCGTCTGACGTCATAGCTTGAGTTCTTTTTTTTTCTTTCCTTTTAACAAAACTTAATTGAACAAACAGGACACGCTAATACATAGCGTAATATAGAGCCTAAGGCTACATAAGGTCAATTTGAACAGAAAAAGTGGCAATTTACAGCAAGTATGAGAAAGCTTGGGGATCTACAATATATAGAGAGCAAAAATACAGGAAATAAAGTATACTTGGCACCATGCTCTATTCCCTGTCTTTTTCTCAGTGTTTTTAATTTGTTCTTTAACTAGTGCACTAATTTAAAAAAAAAATATACAGTGTCTATTCCTAACATTATACAAGAAAAATATGTTGCTGCATCCCTATGATTAGCAAATACCTTTTGCATATGAGGCATGCATATTAACGTAATCTTAAACATCATTATATAAATTTGAGGCTTTTTATAGCCCTATAGATATTACAACTCACAATCTAATTTGTCAAATTTTGTGTTAAGCACTAGGAAATCGTATAGTGTTGGTTCAATCCAATCACTTACAAGAAAATACCTTTTATACAGGCATGACAATTAACCATTACAACTTTAAACTTTATCATACTTACTAAAGATGAAAAATTGTTTTGAGCCCTTTATACTCTCTAAAAAGTACTGTATATACTCGAGTATAAGCCGACCCGAGTATAAGCCGAGGCACCCATTTTACCACAAAATACTGGGTAAAATGAGTGACTCGAGTATAAGCCCAGGGTGGGAAATGTGCTGCCCCCTGTGTCCCTCTTGGGCCCTCTGTGTCCCCCTCTCTCTCCATGTCTTTTCTCCCCTCTCCCTTCCCTGTGTCTCTTCCCCCTCCCTTATCACCCTCCTCAACCTCCCTCCTCATCCTCAACCTCCCTCCTCATCCTCAACCCCCTCCTCAACCTCCCTCCTCATCCTCAACCTCTCTCCTCATCCTCCCTCCTCAACCCCATCCTCATCCTCTCTCCTCAACCCCCCATCCTCAACCCCCCTCCTCAACCTCAACCCCCCTCCTCAACCTTCCTCCTCATCCTCAACTTCCCTCCTCAACCCCCCATCCTCAACCCCCTCCTCAACCCCCCATCCTCAACCTCCCTCCTCAACCCCCCTACTCAACCTCAACCCCCCTCAACCCCAACCCACCTCCTCAACCTCAATCCACCTAAACCTCCCCCTCAATCCCAACCCCCCTCCTCAACCTAAACCCCCCTCAACCCCCCTCCTCCACCTAAACCCCCCTAAATACCTCCCCCTCTCCCCTCACTTACCTGCTTGTCCTCCGGTCTCCGCTCCTTGACCCGGAGCGCATGTGACATCACATGTGCGCCGCGTCATTATCATATACCGGGTGCCTGCAGCTGGTATATGCTAATGACGCGGCGCGCATGTGACGTCACATGCGCGCCGGCGCCGGGTCAAGGAGCAGAGGCCAGTGCACAAGCAGGTAAGTGAGGGGAGAGGGGGGAGGTATTTAGGGGGGTTTAGGTGGAAGAGGGGGATTGAGGGGGGAGGGAAAGAGACACGGGTGTGGTAGAGAGACACAAGGGGGTTAGAGACACACAGGGGGAGGTTAGAGACACACGGGGGGGTTAGAGACACACGGGGGGGTTAGAGAGACACAGGGGGTTAGAGAGACACGTGGGGGGGTTAGAGAGACACCTGGGGGGAGAGTGACTCGAGTATAAGCCGAGGGTGCCCTTTTTTGCCTTAAAAAAAGGGCTGAAAAACTCGGCTTATACTCGAGTATATATGGTATTCTCAAATAGTAATCATCATGGCAACATCCAATATGACTAATTGGAATACAACAGACCTTATCAAAGAGGCAGAAGCTACATTCACTGACAGTGAATATAGTGCATCTAAACCCACTACAGATATAAACATTATAAACATCACAAAAGAAATACAAACATTTCTTAAAAAACAAGTGAGAGCAGTATGGGAGACAATCAGTCTACAAAAGTACATCAAAACCAAAATAATTTCAAGAGGACTGAGAATACATCTCCTGCATCACACCTATGTGATGATGACTTTATCACTAAATGGACTACAATAACAAATAAATGTTCTATAGACCTAATGGATTTGATACTCCAAACAGAACAAAACAACTTGGAATCAATTAATCAAAAAGTGGCTCAATGTCAACAAGAACTTGAAAATTTTAAAGACGTGGATAAATATAATGACATTAATACTAAATTACTCAACAATATTGATAAATTTAAAAAAGAAATAACATCACAGAAACAAAAAAAGTTTGCCAGAGATAGCTTTGATTATAACAATGTTATTATTATTATTGTCTTTATTTATATCGTGCCAACATATTCCGTAGCGCTGTACAGTGGTATTGTACAAGGCAAAAAACCAACTTAACACCTTATAAAGAATGGAGGGCCCTGTTTTTGAGCATATAATCAAATGCACATAGTGCTTGTTTCCAAGACACGGACACACAATTGAAAACTTGCAAACTTACAATCTAAGGGAAGAGTATACAAATTTATCACCACCGTTAGACAACAAAATGATACAGACATAAGCTCTTCTGATGCAGACCTATCAGATAGAGATGAAAATCCACAAAGAAGATATAATTATCAATTACGTAAGCCAGCACGAGGAATCATAGGACAGAGACCGAACACTAGATTCGGTTCTAATCAAGCAACTATACAACCAACTATGCAACATTTTTTAGAGAGGGGCGCGACCAAAAAACAAGACGAAATTACAAACAGTAGATGAATTAACCTCAGGTCGTGCCCATAAAAACAAAAAAAAGAAGAAATCATCTAAGACAAAAAAAGAAACAATAAACAAGAGATATTCTAAGTCAATCATTCCCATTGGCAAAAAAGTCCTAGAACCTTCAAAATTTGGAAAGAAAATTGATTTTAAATCAAATAAAAATGAGATGGGAACACTCCTGAAAACAACAACCTTAAGTCTGGACAGTCAAAACACACGAGAATCACATATGGATGACAAAATAATGAATCTTTCCAATTTTCAGTTGAAACAGGCACATGTATCTCTCCTAATGAAAGGACTCTCTTATGTACCTACAAGCCGGTCTGATTTGTTTACAAATATCAAGGAAATCAACTTATTTATACGTAAACTGGCATTAAAGAAATATTTTTCTGTGAAAACAGAGAGAAAACTCATCAGTCTAGGCTTACAAAAAGAAGATGAAGATATCTTTGATGATCTAATGTCACTCCTTAATGAACAACTCCCTGAACAGACATCACATATTAAATCTATGCAGAGAAGAAAACATAGTAGATTCACTCCAAACCAATATGCCAACCTAAAAGTCTTTACTGATCGAGTTAAAAGAGATCTGAGAAAACTTTATGATTCAACCCAATCTGACATTAAACCAATTAAACAAAATCTGAATAAGCTAGACACAAAAGCAATGAAGGAATTACAGAATGCACCAATTGTAATAAAGCCAGCAGACAAAGGTGGCAATATTGTATTGCAGGATCAACAGGACTATACTGTATATCCATGTGTGAAAAACTACTCTCTGACAAACATACGTATACAATATAAAGCAAAAAATCCTCTGTCCACCTTCAGTAAAGAGTTGGAAGAAATACTCAGAACAGCAAAGGATAACAAACTTATTGATCAAGACACATATGACTACCTTCGACCAAAATTTCCAACGATTGCCAAATTTTACGCCTTACCTAAAGTACTGTACATAAAAAAGTGAAGCCAGTACCTGGTCGGCCAATAGTCTCAGGAAACAACAATCTAACAGAAAAAATAAGTACCTTTGTGGATGATTACTTCAAAGATAGGGTTGAAAGCTTACCAGCCTACTTGAAAGATACACTGGATATCTTAAGACACCTAGATGGAATACATATTCCTCAAGCGGCTCTATTAGTAACCATCGATGTGGAGAACCTATACTCAAGCATTCCACATAACCTGGGTATAGAGGCAGTTGCATATTTTCTAGCTGAAAAAGATAACACTGTCACCAAATGTAATGAATTCATTCTTGAACTATTCAAATTTACCCTTACAAAGAATTTCTTTATTTTCAATAAGATAAGGTACCAACAAGTACAAGGTACGGCTATGGGCACAGTATGTGCACCCAGCTATGCGAATTTGTATCTTGGACTATGGGAACGATATGAATGGTTTCACTGGTAACATCATCCTATGGAAAAGATATATCGATGATATACTATTAATTTGGGCAGGCACCCTGAAGACAAGATCTTCATCTATTCATTAAAGAACTAAATACGAACCATATGAACCTAAGGTTTATATTCAATAATATTGACAAAGACCAAATTGACTTCCTAGACCTCAAATTAAAGAGAGATCATTTGGATGCAATACATACTGTACGTGTGTATACAGGAAATCTACAGCTACAAATGCTTTACTAAAATGGTCTAGTCAAAACCCTTGGCACAAAAATCCAGAATTCCATATGGCCAATACCTTTGACTCAAGAGAAATTGTGATACTCTGCAACAATTTTATGAACAGGCTAAAGACCTAAGAAACAGATTTAAAGAGAGAGGCTATCCTAATAGGACCCTTAAAAGAGCCTATAAGCAAGCCCTTAAAGCGGATAGAGACAAACTCTTATATGGTCAAACACAAACCGACGAAAAATCCGTAAATGAACAAGAGGACAACTGCATACGATGCATAATGACGTATGGTAACAATTGGAAACAAATAAAGAATGTCATTAAAGAACACTGGCATATACTGTACTTCTGGACGATTCTGATTTCAAAAGATACCTTCTATTACAGCCACAAATCACCTATAGAAAAAACAAAAGTATAAGAGACCATGTTGTTAGAAGCATCTTCAAATTTAAAGAAGAGGACAAGACAAAGACCATGTGGCTTCAACCAACGAGAGGTCTATATAGATGTGGAACATGTAAAGCATGCCCCTATGTACAGCCGGGACAGTGTTTCAAAGATCCATTTAACTCCAAAGAATATCCCTTGAGAAACTTTATTACGTGCAAAAGTACACACGTTATCTATGTTTTGGTTTGCCCATGTCCAAGGATATACAAAACGATAAGACAACTACGTCGCCGTATACTGGAACACACATATTCGGTGAAAAAAGAATTGGACATGCCAGTATCACGACACTTCCGAATGGTACACGCCAATACATTTTCAATAATGAAATTTTATGTAGTTGATCACCTCTGCAGAATACCGAGAGGAGGTGATATTAATACGCAACTTTTGCAGCTAGAAAGCAGATGGATATTTACTTTAAACTCACAGTATCCTAATGGCTTAAACAAGAGTTTCTCATATTCAGCATTTTTATGAGTACAGGCTACTAGTTACTTTATAGGCCATCCCATACATAGTATCTAAATGTCAACATAACCCTAGACCCTCAATATATACACAGCTAAACACAGAGATTTACCTATTTCCTTCTTTAATAATACACTTTAACACCAACAGCTCACCATTATTATTCATATTTTTTTCACAAAAGGAACCATATGTTTCTTCCTTCAAATATTTTTTTATCATTGACTCATAATTTTATAATATAGCTTAACACCCTTTTATCCTTAAACATCATACACATTCACACTTTTTTCAATTGATTTATAAATACCCTGCTGCTTTAAATCTAATCTTATATATCACTACTAAATAATAATATACACTTTATTATTTTTATACAAATAATTAGATTAGTTCACTATCGTACTAGTCCCTTTCATACAAATTCACTTTTATAGCACACACTTTATTTCCTGTATTTTTGCTCTCTATATATTGTAGGTCCCCAAGCTTTCTTATACTTGCTGTAAATTGCCACTTTTTCTGTTCAAATTGACCTTATGTAGCCTTAGGCTCTATATTACGCTATGTATTAGCGTGCCCTGTTTGTTAAATTAAGTTTTGTTAAAAGGAAAGAAAAAAAAAAACTCAAGCTATGACGTCAGACGCCGTTGCTAATAAAAAAAAAAATTATTTATTAATACGTCATGACGTCACACACTTGTCACGTGACCAACGTGAATCACGTGACACGCTAACCAGGAAGTGAATGATTAAGTGCTCAGGGCATAAATAGGCCATGGATCCAAACACACACTAGCCCATGAGTAAGGCCCATTAAGTGGCGAAAGGGACCGTCGGGAGCAGGGAGAGGATGGTGCATTTAATCTAAATGTTTTTGTGAGTTACAACAGAACAACCTTTCATCATTTGGTACTCCAAAAACGCAACTACTCTGGCACATGTTATGCCAATAGGGGAGATAAGGGATACTCCTTCTCTCTTTCATTTTTTTCCTTACACTTGAGCAGTAAAAGCCTATACTCTATGTTGTGGTTTGATGATGCTATAAGTGATATATATGCGTATATAGAGATTTATGGTGATATTCTCTTTCCCCTAATATAATTGTACTGCATTTATACTTGGCACCATGCTCTATTCCGTCTTTTTCTCAGTGTTTTTAATTTGTTCTTTAACTAGTGCACTAATTTAAAAAATATATATACAGTGTCTATTCCTAACATTATTCAAGAAAAATATGTTGCTGCATCCCTATGATTAGCAAATACCTTTTGCATATGAGGCATGCATATTAACATCATCTTAAACATCATTATATAAATTTTAGGCTTTTTATAGCCCTATAGATATTACAACTCACAATCTAATTTGTCAAAATTAAGGTGTCACAACCTACAATGATGATGGAGTATAGAGGATCCTAGTCCTCTTTTCTCCTGTAGATTTTAGACCTAAGATTTGGATGACTCAGACCAATGGACCTTCCTTGTGGATACAAGAGCATAAGTCCCAGCTTTTGGTAGTGTCCCTGGGAAGAACCTGGCATGGAGTCAGAAACGATCTCCTCTGCCAGCATATGCCCTTGGGTCAATAATACACCTGCACACAAAGTCTTGATGAAAATTATGAACAACTTCTTTATTTTTACACAAGTATTTAAACAACTCACAACAACAGTACAGGGAGTGGCTACCCCTTTGTCCAACCCTTATCTTCCTCTTGGCCAATGGGGTAATCTCCACAGTAACTTTATTACCTCTAGCCAATGGACTAGAGGTAAGCTCTGGGAGCTTCCAGACCCCTCCCCTGGGCCGCCCACTAGGTGTGGCTAACAGAGTCATTTGCTGCCTGGCTCTCAAGGGAGAAATATCTCACTGTCCTCTGGACTTTGCCCTGACTCTGAGTGAGAATACCTGTAGACCCCCTGGGGTTGTGGTGCCTCTATGTCTGTATAGACCCCTTTGTTCTGGCCTTGCTATTACTTCAAGTGTTTACTTTAGGTGATAGCTGGAAGGCAGATGGGTGATCAACTCAGGTTACATATGCAGTCAATATGGATGATGCACACAACATGGCTCCAACATTCCAATACAATATATTTACAGATACAACACACAATGTTTCACACACATACAACCAACACATCCCACCAGCTCCCTCACATGACATCCATTACAATGAGCCTAAACATGGAAGGGATGGGGATATGCTAAGGGGTAAACTTATAATACTTTATCCCCTAGACCACAAAATAACAATATAACCTTATAACAGTATAACAGGGTGTCTGGGAGCCCCAAACCCCCAGGTTTCGTCTCTTGTTAACAGTCTGTGACAGACATCTGTCCAAGTCCCAGATGACTGCCAAGTGAGCCATGACAATTACCCCCCCAAGTACAGATGTAGGTATCCTGTACTCCAGGATGCCTATCTGGACTGACAGTCAGGGCTCTAGTTGCCGCGACAATCCATCTGCGTTCTGGTGGAATTTCCCTTTGCGGTGTTGCACCGTGAAATTAAAAGTTTGTAGGGCTAAACTCCACCTCAGTAGTCGGCCATTCTCTCCAGCCACTTTAGATAACCAACAAAGAGGGTTATGGTCTGTGGTGACTGTGAACTGTCTTCCGTACAGGTAGTGCTGTAGTTTGCGTAGAGCCCAGACTACTGCTAAACATTCCTTTTCTATAGTTGCATAGGCTGTTTCTCGTTGCAGTAGTTTCCTACTAATGTAGGCCACTGGGTGCTCAACTCCCTGGTTGTCTGGCTGACTCAATACTGCCCCTATCCCATACATGGAGGCATCAGTCTGTACCACGAAAGGGCGGTTATAGTCTGGGGCAGCCAGGACTGGGGAGCAGGTCAGAGCATCCTTCAGTGTTTGGAAAGCCAACTGGCATGCAGAAGTCCAATTCACTTCCCGGGGTAGCTTCTTCTTGGTGAGATCCGTCAGGGGTTTGGCTGTGCTGCTGAAATCCGGAATAAATTTTCGGTAATACCCAGTAGTACCTAGGAAAGCCATCACCTGCTTCTTAGTTTTAGGGGTGGGCCAAGCTGCTATTCCCTCTACCTTGGCTGGTTCGGGTCTTAACTTCCCATTCCCCACCCAATGACCTAGGTATTGCTCTTCTGCTCTAGCCCATTGACATTTGTCAGGTCTTATGGTCAACTTAGCTTGGTGAATTGCCTGCATAATTTGGCTAATGTGCCTTATATGGTCCTCCCAAGTCTGGCTAAAAATGGCTATATCATCCAGGTAGGCCTGGGCATACTCTTGGTGCCCTTGCAACAATGTGTCCACTAGTCTCTGGAAGGTAGAAGGAGCATTTTTCATCCCAAATGGCATTACTTTAAACTGGAAGAGTCCAAAGGGGGTGATAAAGGCAGACTTCTCCTTTGCAGTCTCTTCTAAAGGGATCTGCCAATATCCTTTAGAGAGATCTAAAGTGGTTAAATATTTGGCAGTACCTAGCCGGTCCAACAACTCGTCCATGCGTGGAACAGGGTAGGCATCTGTTTTGGTTTTATCGTTCAGTCTACGGTAATCCACGCAAAAACGAGTGGTTCCATCTTTTTTGGGCACCAATACCACTGGAGATGCCCAGGGACTACTGGATTCTTCTATCACTCCCAAATGTAGCATAGTGCGTAATTCTGCCTGAATGTTGGCCCTAACTGCCTCTGGTACCCTGTAGGGGTGTTGCTTTAAGGGGGCACATTCCCCGGTTACTACTGGGTGGACAGCTAAGGGGGTACACCCTGGCTTGGTGGTGAACAGGGAGTGGAAGGGTTTTAAGCTGTTGGACAGCTGCTCTTTCTGCTCTGCGTCTAATTCCAGGGTCTGCTGAATACTTTCTCCTACTGTATCCTGGTCTGCTTTGTTTAGCATATCTGGGATCTGTCCCTCTTCTGGTTCGTCCTCTGTGGCCCTACAAATAGCTAATAGGTGAGCTGCTCTCTGAACGTACACCTTAAGTCTGTTTATATGGGCAACTCTGGTGATGGCCCTATCCGGGTCAGTCATTACTACATAGGCCTTGTTCCCCACTTTCTGGCTGATTGTGTAAGGCCCTACCCACTGGGACTGTAATTTATTCTGGGGGTGAGGTTCCAGCATAAGCACCTTCGTTCCCTCTTCCAGAATTCTATCACTGGTCCCTGCCTTGTAGTATTTCTGATCCCTCTGCTGGGCTTTCCTCATGTTTTGGCTGACTATTCCAGTTAGTCTGGACATGTTCTCTCTGAAGGCTAGTACATAGGTGGCCACTGGTATGGGTTGCTGCCTATACTCCCCTTCCCATGTTTCCCTAATTATGCTTAAGGGTCCTCTCACATGTCTCCCATACAGGAGTTCAAAGGGGGAGTGCCCTGTAGACTCCTGGGGTACCTCTCTATAGGCGAACAGCAAACATGGCAACAACCGTTCCCAGTCTGGTTCCTGGTCTGTAAAAGTGCGTATCATATGTTTAAGAGTCCCATTGAACCGCTCGCATAGACCATTAGTCTGGGGATGGTAGGGGGAAGAGGTAATATGCTTAACGCCACACGTGGCCCATAGCTGTTCCGTGACTTTGGCCATAAATTGTGGGCCTTGATCGGAAAAAATCTCATGGGGAAACCCTGTTCTGGTGAATATAGTCACCAAGGCGTCTGCTACCTTTGGAGCGGTTATACTGGACAAGGCTACTGCCTCAGGGTACCTAGTGGCATAATCTACCAGGGTAAGGATATACTGCTTCCCCGTTCTACTGGCTCTAGCTAGGGGCCCAATGATGTCCACAGCTACCCTCTGGAAGGGTTCTTCCATTACTGGGAGGGACTGTAACTTGGCCCTGCTGTTCTTCTTGAGAGGCCTGTTCCTTTGGCAGGCATCACAAGAATGGCAAAACTCCTTTACATCCTTATCCAACCCTGGCCAGAAAAATATCTCTTTCACTCTACTCCGGGTTTTCTTCTCTCCTAAGTGCCCTCCCAGGGGTATTTCATGTGCAACTTGTAGCACCTTGCCCCTATATAGCTGGGGAACCACTAATTGTTTCCTGGGTTCTCTGCCTACCTCATTATTTATAGGTACCTTGACCCTATATAACAACCCCTTATCCCAGATAACGCTGTATAGGTCATCCACTCCTTTGCCTTGTGCTGCCCTGTCCCTTAAACCAGCCAAAGTCTCGTCTTTCTGCAGAACTGCCCTGATCTCCTCTCCCTTGGCCCATCCTAAAGTTAATGTATTAGCAAGCAATGGACTTACCTCAGGTCTTGGGTATCCCCTCTGCTCCTTGTATGCCTCTCCAGGGTGGGTGCTCTTGGCTTGAGCTCTGGTAATGGGCTGTAGATATTGGCTCGTCATGTGACCCAAATCATTGCCCAGTAAAACATCCGCGGGGAGCCCATCCATGACTCCTACTTCCTTGCTTTGGTTCCCCATGCCCCAGTCCAAATTAACGCGAGCCATGGGGATGGTTAACTGTTCTCCTCCTGCTACCATCACCCACATTTCCTTTCGGATAGAATCTGTAGGGCGTACCCATTTGGGTAGGACTACTGTGACTGCTGATCCAGAGTCAAGGTAGCCAGTAGCTTGGCGTCCTTGTAACCACACGGCTTGCCTATGTTGTTCTCCAGACAGCTTCTGCGGGTTCCTTACAGTATAGACCCCTGAATATCCTCCCTCTGCTTCTGGCTCCCAAAGAGCTGCGTTGGAGCTCGCCGGCCCCTCAGTCCACTCCCCCAAATAATGTACATGGCGGTGGGGAGGTCCTCTAGAGTTTTTGGGTGCCTGAGGACAATCCTTAGCAAAGTGACCTCGTTGGTTGCAGTTGTAGCCTTCTGAGCTCATTGGTTTGGTCCCCCATTGTGTCCTGGGAGCAGGCTGGGACTTGGTACCCCTGTGGTCAGATGTTTTTACTGGCCGTGCCCAGGGCGCATTACGCATCTCAGGAGCTGATCGTGCTGGCACCACCTCTCTGGGGCCCCTACCCGTATTTAGGCTCGGTTTTGTTCCTTGGGACACACTTTTGGCCC
The DNA here is from genome assembly GCA_027410445.1 of Discoglossus pictus. Lineage (NCBI taxonomy): Eukaryota > Metazoa > Chordata > Amphibia > Anura > Alytidae > Discoglossus > Discoglossus pictus. The sequence goes on from CM050164.1 coordinate 140,181,666, forward strand.
TGGTGCTGATAAACCGATCTGCCAGCGCAGCTGCTTGGTCTGCAGTGGTCGGTTTTTGATCTTGCAACCATTCACCTACTTCTGAGGAGCAAATGTTCAGGAATTGTTCCATCAGTACCACTTCCAATATCTGTTCGGCTGTGATGGCTCCTTGTGTAGACCACCACTGGGTACAAGCTCGCCTTAACCTGCACATAACCTCCACATGAGTGTCTGCTGGTCCTTTGGTGGTGCCCCTGAATCTATCCAAAAATGTCTCAGGCGTCACAGTATATCTGCTCAGCAACACAGTGCACAAATATTTATAATCCTGGGCTTGTTCTCGTGGAAGGGCTCCACATGCCGCACTGGCCCTTCCTGTTAACTTGTTCAGCAGCAATTTGGCCCATTCTCCATAGGGAATATCTTGGACCCCACATTGCTGCTCAAAGTCCTGAAGGAATTCGTCCATATTGTCCATACCATCCTGGAACTTCTTAAAGTTCTGGTATGCCATCTTAACTCGTGCTGGCAATTCCTCTGTGCGGCAACCAAGCCTTTGCTGAGCTTGATCCCGCTCCCCAGTGCGCTCCTGCCAGATTCTCTGGTAATGCTGGTCTAGTACGTCGGACACCTCTTGTGCGGTCATCTTACTGGGGTATAAGTGCCTGGCTGCTTTTAACCGTCTTGTTGCTTCTTTGGCAATATCTTCCTCATATTGCTGCTCCATTCTTGGTCTTTCTGTAGAGTCTCCCACCTCTGTCACCAATTGTCACAACCTACAATGATGATGGAGTATGATGGATCCTAGTCCTCTTTTCTCCTGTAGATTTTAGACCTAAGATTTGGATGACTCAGACCAATGGACCTTCCTTGTGGATGCAAGAGCATAAGTCCCAGCTTTTGGTAGTGTGCCTGGGAAGAACCTGGCATGGAGTCAGAAACGATCTCCTCTGCCAGCATATGCCCTTGGGTCAATAATACACCTGCACACAAAGTCTTGATGAAAATTATGAACAACTTCTTTATTTTTACACAAGTATTTAAACAACTCACAACAACAGTACAGGGAGTGGCTACCCCTTTGTCCAACCCTTATCTTCCTCTTGGCCAATGGGGTAATCTCCACAGTAACTTTATTACCTCTAGCCAATGGACTAGAGGTAAGCTCTGGGAACTTCCAGACCCCTCCCCTGGGCCGCCCACTAGGTGTGGCTAACAGAGTCATTTGCTGCCTGGCTCTCAAGGGAGAAACATCTCACTGTCCTCTGGACTTTGCCCTGACTCTGAGTGAGAATACCTGTAGACCCCCTGGGGTTATGGTGCCTCTATGTCTGTATAGACCCCTTTGTTCTGGCCTTGCTATTACTTCAAGTGTTTACTTTAGGTGATAGCTGGAAGGCAGATGGGTGATCAACTCAGGTTACATATGCAGTCAATATGGATGATGCACACAACATGGCTCCAACATTCCAATACAATATATTTACAGATACAACACACAATGTTTCACACACATACAACCAACACATCCCACCAGCTCCCTCACATGACATCCATTACAATGAGCCTAAACATGGAAGGGATGGGGATATGCTAAGGGGTAAACTTATAATACTTTATCCCCTAGACCACAAAATAACAATATAACCTTATAACAGTATAACAGGGTGTCTGGGAGCCCCAAACCCCCAGGTATCGTCTCTTGTTAACAGTCTGTGACAGACATCTGTCCAAGTCCCAGATGACTGCCAAGTGAGCCATGACATAAGGTGGTCACATTTTGAAAAAAATCCCAGAGTATTTGTGATGCCTTTTTGACTTACAGCTATTATCTTAGGATAGACTCTTTTTAACTATTATTTTTTCTGTAATATTGACATTCAATCCTGGATTACACTAAATATCTCCTCAAATTTCCCTATTAAAGAATCTCCTTCGCCATATAATTATGAATGCATATGATAGAGGATAATCAGTAGGGTATGAAAATATTTGCATGAAAAAATACCAAAATAAAAATGTAAAAAGGTACCTTGAAGTTAGCAAAATGTCTTGTAATTTCTGACAGTTACAAACTAGAGTAAACAACTCCTTGAAACCCTGGCTAAATTTGCAAAAAATTCATAATATGTTTTGGCCAATAAGGAGAATCCTCAGGCAAATTAATAATTTATTTCAATCTGTTTGTGATGCAAAGCAGCCAGGGATATGGAGTGTGGCACCATGTTAGAAGGTGCTATGTATTTTCATTTAAGAGTCTCTCTGTGCAGCATATTCACACTTGATTACCAACCCTGCAGGTTGTCCATTCCCTGCATCAACTACTGATGCTGGTGTTTTTCTCTCTCTCTCTTTCTCTCACATACACACACTAACCCACCACTTACTCACCTCTCACCCTCTCATACACACCCACACACACCCTCACCTCTCACTCTCTCTGGTGACAGCTGAAGCTCTCTAACATACAGACACAACAGAGAGCAGACACTGTAGACACAGGAAGCAGCCAGGCGGGTCATGACGTGGGGGCTTACATCAGTGCTCTCCTATTGGCTGAGGAAGCCACGACAGGTGAATAATGGGTTAAAATTGGTCCCCAAATGCTCTATGCTGATGGGGGGGGGGGGGGGAATCAGATGCCTGAGTAGGCACCCTGGGGGCATCAACATAATCATTAGATGGATTTTTAGATATTAATAAAAATAAAATGATGAAATTAAATTTCTGAAATGTGCTGCATATATAAAGGATGCTTTTTCACTAAGGAGTGCTGGCTGCAGAACAACTGACAACAACAGGATTCTGACAAATTACTGGCTACCAAAGTGGCTCAGAATAATGCTGCCTAGGAAAACTGTCAGGAAAAAGAGAACCTGTGGCAGAAATTAGAGCCAATCATTTTCTAAAAAGATGACTAAAGAAGATGATGTGCAGACTTAAATACTAGCCTTTGAAAGGACTGCTACTTTGAAGCTTGGTCTAAAACCCAGTGGGCTGATATACTGCCACCATTCTAGCTCAGCATGCATACAGCATAACAGTCCTCTCCTAAAAGCTGAACTCAATGCAAAGCAGGGTAAGCACAACAGTTTGTGCCCAAAGGTTTCATCACTGGAGTTATTACAGAAACCAGACAGCAAGATCGCAAATGTTTGACCTTTTCCATATTACTTAAAAGTGACTTTATCCTGAAACCAACTCTACAGAGCAAATGGTGAAAATTCTAGTAGTGGACCATGATTGGAGAGTACTTGACATGAAAGAATGGGTAGGTCAACTGGATTAAAAGCTATCAAGCTGTAAATGATTTTTATGAAGGTCCCAGGGCAGAAGGAACCAGGGGATGGAAGCAAGAATGAGCAAAAAGACTCTGGTCTACCGAAATGAAAATTCCTAGCTTGTACATCAGCATTACTATAGAGCTGAACGAAGAGAACCTGAAGAAAAAAAATTGGAAGAGATGGCTTCGTGCAGCCCAAGCGTAAAGCAAAGCACCTTTGGGAGAGATTACATGCTTGCAATGTGGATAATACAGATATATAGCTGTCCAGTATCCCAGTTGAGAAGAAGCTATTGCAATGTGGTTCTTAAGATGGATGTACCACAATGTTACCTAGGGAATATAGTTAGTCTGGCAGATGTAAAACATCTGTTCACTACTAAGGTACTATTACATTGAAAAAGGTCACGGGACTGATTAACAATACAAGCAAAGGTACCAGCTATCAGGAACTGCAGTAGCCTTGCATAACTGGAAGCCAGAACAATGGATGAGCACTGCTTGTGTGCATGGTACCATTTTGAATTATCCTAACAAAACTTCAGGGTGCAGGGTGCGCAAGTCCAAATTACCAGCCTTGTGGTCTCTCGGCTACGGAATATAACAAGAAAAAAAAAAAACATCCCAGGTAAACTCAGAAGGTACAGGAGAGATAGTAGAATCTCCTTTACAGGAAATGACAACCAATTTGAATAGTGAAGACATGGAAGCACAAGATCAACACTTTTGGAAAATTTCAGAAGAGGCACAGTTGATGATCCACTTCTACAGAATGTATGGAAGGAAATGGTGGAGGTGAATGGAGTAGCCGTACAAGAAAGAAAAAATACTCAAGGCCCCTATTTTCTGTTGAAAAGTTACCTCTTGTATAAGATTGCCCAGACTGTCAATGAAGTACCTCATGGATATGGATAGAAAGTAATGAGCAGGCCCACAACCATCGCTTTGGAGGCCACCTGGGATGAGAAAAGATCCTAAATAGATATATGAAAAGGTTCTATTGGCCTAGAATGTATGCAGAAGTACTCCATTATTGTCAACTTAAAAGTCCTCAGCCTCAATAAAGATCTCTGCAGATACATCTGCCGATCTTTGAGGAACCTAAAAGGATAGCAATACATTTAGAAGGTCCATTTGAGAAGACAGCTTATGGGCACCTGTACATCCTGGTTGTAGTCAATTATGCTTTTCAATATCCTGATGATTTTTTTCTGAGGACTGCAAGCTCTAAGAATGTGGCTAAAGATGTGTCTTTTCTTTTCTCTAGAAATACCAAAAACATCCACATATGATATAGGGTAAAAAAGCATGTGGAAAAAAAAGTGTTTTAATTTTTAGAATTGATGCTGAATTCATGTAGTTGTGAACAGTTGAAGTCAGGCTATTTCATTGTGTTGCCTCTGAATGAGCAATGAGCTCTGTACCACAGCAACAAATCATAAACTGCAACAGAGGTGTGTTTTCAGACTATGCAGGATGGACCAATGAGATCCTGCAGGAGTTAAAGGGCTATCACACAATTAGGCTGCACTTGAGAAAGGCTAGGGAAGAGGCCTAAACCAGACAGGGAAAAGCATCCGAGAAACAAATGGATCTTGAATGGAGTTTGTGTGCAAACCTGCAAGATGAGCTGAACTAGCAGACCGAGAACCATAGACTGACAGAGTTGCTGGAAGTACAAGGTACTTGACTGAAGATTGTGTTACCTATAAGAACACCAGGGAAAAGTCTGTGTGTGTTTTGGTCTTACAGTGAAGTAAACAAAAAACTAAATAACTCATTGACCCTGGAATGGAGCATTTAGAGTGAAGGGTGGGCTAGTGTTCCACCCACTGCTTTTGCTGCATCAGGTACAAAACAGAGTGTGGAACCATAATAAATGATTCCTGCAGGAAGATAGATTGTATTTATTTGGGCAGTGTTTTCTCCTTGTGGCAGACAATCTGTACAGGTACATAGAGGATGTTCCCTAAGTCAGTGAGTTGGTAACTGTAGATGTTTATTTTGGTTCTACATTTCTTTATGTATTTTATACATGTTGAGTACTTGGGAAAATCCAAACTTTATTTGAATTTAAACAACTATTATATAAAGTGGTTAAAGTGACATAGTTCCAGTTATACATTTCTGTGACATACACATTTACTGAGCATAAATATAAATCCAAAAGTGTTCTTATAAATTGCTATGACATAAAAAAAAACTATAGTTATAAATTCAGAAAGGGCTCTAATTATGCTACATGTTAAGAAACAGATATCTGTTTAAAGGAAATAACATCAATTTAACAGCTAAATAAGGTAGAGATGTTAATTCCAATAGCCACTGTATACACACGTTCACACATAAACTGAGTTAATAGTACTTCTTGAATAAGACAAAATGGCAATAATAAGAGTCCACCCTAAACATTATGCTCATTCATGTTCCATTTAAAATGGATAACAAAGGAATGACGAGAATTGCAGAGTATCACTGTACTGAAATTCTTTTAAGGCATATCATTATGAATGCATATGATAGAGGATAATCAGTAGTGTATGAAAATATTTGCATGAACAAATACCAAAATAAACATTTAAAAAGGTACCTTGAAGTTAGCAAAATGTCTTGTAATTTCTGAAAGTTGAAAACTAGAGTTAACAACTCCTTAAAACCCTGGCTAAATTTGCAAAAAAATCATAATATGTTTAGGCCAATAAGGAGAATGCTCAGGCAAATTAATAATTTCTTTCAATGTCTGGGGTTCCTGTTTGTGATGCAAAGCAGCCAGGGATATGGAGTGTGGCACCATGTTAGAATTCTATGCTATGTATTTTCATTTAACAGTCACTCTGTGCAGCACATTCACACTTGATTAACAACCCTGCAGGTTGTCCATTCCCTACATCAACTACTGATGCTGGATTTTTTCTTAACACACACTCACCCACCACTTACTCATCTCTCACCCTCTCACACACACACTCACCTCTCACTCTCTGTGGTGACAACTGAAGCTCTCTCACATATAGACACAACAGAGAGCAGACACAGGAAGCAGCCAGGCGGGTCATGTCCCAGCAGTGATGTGGGGGCTTACATCAGTGCTCTTCTATTGGCTGAGGAAGACACGACAGGTGAATAATGGATTAAGATTGGTCCCCAAATGCTCCATGCTGATATGGGGGGGGGGGGGGGGGGGGATCAGGTACCTGGGGGCATTAACATAATCATTAGACATTAGATGGATTTTTAGATATTAATAAAATTAAATGTTTTATGAAATGTGCTGTATATATAAAGGATGCTTTTTCCCTAAGGAGTGCAGATATGTATTAACCCATGAAATGTTAATCTCTCTTAATAAGATACATACTCATTTATTAACTGTAGTGAAGTAATTATGTTTAGTTACCATTTTTGAGCGATCATGAGCATACATAAGTGAATAAAGAAAATCTTTATAATGTCTAATACATTTCAGTTCACTTTTATTTGAATATTATTTTTTTACAATTTGAGCATTAAGTGTTTAACCTAATATTTACAGTAAACAATATATCACACATTTTAAAAACAAATTAATTTGCTATGTGTTGATTTAAAGTCATATGTGGTTAAGTGATACCACTTATATGTAACCATTTACATATTGTCATGAGACAGTTGGGTACAAAAATATAGGTTATTGATATGTTGCTATAAAGGCAATAGTTGACTTATTTAAAATAGGACTCTTCCTCTGAGCCAAATGTAACACAGGTAAGACTGCTCTGTAAAAGGTACATTTACCTCAATGCAAGTGCTCCTCATGGTATGAAAGAGCAAAAGAATATATGTTAAAACAATCTAGTTTTTTAAATAGAATAAAAACAGATAAAATGATAAACTGTATCCTGCATACTGGCTGTTTCATGAGTAGTAACAGATAGTCCCTTGCGTCTTTTTCCATGGTATCAGTTTACACTGCACTCACCAGTTAACCCATAGCTGACCTGTTTAGGCGAGTGGAGCATTCCATGCCTGCACTTATAGAATTGATAAGAGTCCATTTTTTTTCTTTTAAACTCTAACAGATAGCACGGGAGCAGAGCTCTAACCCTCATGAGATGCTCTGCATTGTTCAAATTCAAGAGAGGCAAGAGAGCAGAAACCTGAATTTTCTTCCATAAGAAATTACAAACTGGAAATGTAAGCAGTCTTACAATTGACTTGAATTAGACAAACACCCCTGCAACCAGATTGGCAACAATATTGCAAAAGCAAGTGGGTGGGCATTTGCACATGAGCGCTAGATAAGTCCCGCATGTACACCCCTGCAATGAGCACCTTCAGCGCTCATTGCAGCCTAAGTCCTGCGAGACTTGCAGTGCAATTAGTGTCTTTGGCGCTCACTGCAGCCTAAGTCCTGTGTGCCTCAACTGGTCGCCTCACTTCGCGAGGCTCGCGTTGACGGTTCGCAAAGCGTGACGCCAACTTGCACTACGACAACTATATAGGTGATACTATAAAATATGACACTGCAGTGGCCCTTTAAGATTTTCTTTACTTTTCCTACTGTTTGCTTTAATAAATACAAAAAATGTAAGACACTGACAGTAACCAAGATGTACATTAAGAACAGTTGAATAAAAGGAGAAGGAAAGAACAAGATATTTTAGTTGTGGATGGAGAAAATGCATTGTGTGTTATAGGAGAGGAACCATGCAATGAGGACAGCAGAAATAGTTTCAGTTGTACGGAACCCTGATATCACATTACAAACCAATAATGTACATAAGCATTTTTCAGGACGATAATGAAATCTCCTAAAGCACAAAATAACCTTTATTTCTAGTGGTTAATCCAGACCAACACAACAATACTAGAAAATAATCAAATAAATCACAATGTCAGTTACAATTACCTGCTCATATAACACTGACACCCAATTAATGCACACCTAATAAAGTCACACCTAATTGATACAGAGCCCCGGGGGTTAACGTCTATCCACCTGCCTTACAAATACATGTACTACTCCTTACACTATAATCCTGCTTTAGCATTTAATGTATATTCCCAGACTTTTAATACCATGAAATGGTAATATGTGAAAGGAATATATTATTTCATGTATGCAAACTGCATTGTTAATAAACAATGATAGGAAACCTCAATGTGTTGTGAAAGTCTGAGTGGAAAACAAATAGCTGTATTTACCAATTTACTAACTTTACTGATTTTCTTTAACTTTACTGTGGGCTTCTTGCCTCTGACTCGCAAATTCATAATCACAGCTGCTTATCTAACACGTAACGGTCCTTGCAAGATTTGCTATTTCCCTTACCAGACAAACCAACAGGTTCCAAATCAGTAAGGTCTTACCAGAAATAGCCTGCAGGAGTCATATAACAGCTATATAGATTCTCTCATAAGCGCTCCTGTAGGTTCATCTAAGTCTTAGGAGCCATTTAATTAAGTTTTTAGTTGGTTGTGTTGCCTCTGATTGACAGACTTGATATTTTGCAGGAAATATGAAAATAACAATAATTGTGTTCTTATGTTTTATGCATGACACAAATATAATTTATAACAAAGAAAATAGTAATGGTGAGTTATACTCACTCCTCTGCTTCAGCGCTGAGTTCTGCAGTCTTACTAGAAAAACAGTCCTCCTTCTCAGAAGGTATATTTACTTTTGCTTTTAGGACAGCTACTTCTTTCTTTAAAAAAAACATGCATAGATACTGCATCAGAAATACAGGAAATACTTCATATCTTTACACTCATAACAAGAAAAAATAATGAAAGGTCTTAATATGTAGTACAGTATTAATTGTCAGCTATAGAGTTACAGCTCAACAAATTACAAAATATAGTATTCAAGTTCCCTCTCTGTCCCAGGAGAAATGAGAAGACAGCTTAAATACTTTACTGCTTCACGCAGATGTGTGATACCTGAACACAGGGATCTACATAGATTAATAATACAGGAAATCATCATCCTCCTTCCTCCAGGTGCAGACATGGAAGGGAAGTGAATTACTAAATGATCCTTAGAACTACAGGGAGTCTGCATGATCTTAGATGCAGACATTTGTGCACAAAACAAAAAAAACTCGCACAGATTCATCTGCATAGAAAAATTAACAAAGCAGCTCACTGGCTGAACAAATGAGCCACCCTCTCAGAATAAATTCATAGACTAGTAGGAGGGCTTAAAGAGTTTTAAGTTTACAGTAATACAAACGATTATAACTTAATAAAGCAGTGGTCAATTTGAAAAGAATAAACATTTCTACTCCATTTGATGTAAACTAGTAAATGGTGCAATGAATTCACACTAGGTTTAAGAACAAAAGTTGGGGAGGGGAAAGAAAGAGGAGTGTCCACAGGTATAGCTAAAATTCCCAAACCAAACTCAAAAGTGTAAATAAGGGAAATAGGTTCTAAATAGTTCAAACACACTGCAAATAAGGCACTAAACAACTAGTACATCAGATATAATAGCAGAGTAGAATCTTCTAGTTGTTAGGAAAGTGACAAATGAATTAGTGTTCTTTAAAGAGACAAACTACATTGACACTCTAACTACACCCAAGTGCTTAAAGATATGTTCAGCGTGCAGAAAGATACAACTTCTGCATTTAGTACTTTTTATCATTTGTTGATCATAAATTACTTTCAAGTTTGGTAGTTTGCCTTCTTACATGAAAGAAACTTGATATATTATACCTTGTTTTTCAGACTAAGCTGTGGGTGATACTATTCATCTTATTAAACTTCATGTTGAAACTTCATGTTTATTAAACTTCATGTTGAATTTCCATCTAAACAACATGGCCCTCATTCAATTGCAGTTTGGCCAATTGAATAGGGCTCTAAATAAGCACATAGAATATTTGTTTTAAATAAGTTTTTAATTAGTAAGCATCTATCACCAAGCAAGGTCTTCACTAACTAAAAACTTCTTTAAAAAAATATGCTATGTGCTTATATAGAGCCCTATTCAATTGGCCAAACTGCAATTGAATGAGGGCCCATGACAGGTTTTGAAGAGTTGAAATATGTCTTGAAAACTCAAAATAGCTACTCTAATAGTTACTGTGTGTGTGCCACTACCCGCATGATAATCAAACACAAACACATATTGCATAAATAAAGTTTTACAAAAATCTACCTCTCTGCACTCTAAAGAGTCCTGAAGCTGTTTTTCATTGCCTTGTAACTCAACAACCAACTTCTTTAGATCAGTATTTTCCTCAAAAAGGCTGTGAAGCTTTTCCTGTTAAAAATGTGGATATACATAAAAGATCAACTCATATTTTTTTGCTTCCAATATTACCTTGATTTCATTACATAAATTCTCCCAGATACTGGTGGTTGAAAATTTGTTTACAGAAAAATCAAAAACATGCGCTTCTGTTTTGTTTGTAGGAAACCGAAAAATTAATTTGTATGCTTTAAAAAGATAAAATAACCATGTCAGAGGTGCTCATGAGAGAACGAACTAACCTTAGAAGGTTAGCTCTATTGACATGATAATCCACTCTGAGAGCAACCTCTTTTAGCTCACTTGTGCCCTTTACAGGGAGAAATATCCTGTAGTATATCAGTCTGGTCCCACTCAAAAGAGTGACCCAGCTTCGAAATACCAGGCAATTCTACCCTGAACAGGAGAAACAGCAAACCCCAGAAGCGATTTGGACTCTATGGGCCTTGTTAGTGAGGTGCAGCTAAACTCCCTAAGGCACAGGGAGCTACACCTCACTGACGAAGCCCAAAGAAGGCCGAAACGTATGTCTGGGGTTTGCTGTTTCTCCTGTTCAGGGTAGAATTGCCTGGTATTTTGGGGCTAGACCACTCTAGTGAGTGGGACCAGACTGATATACTACAGGATATTTCTCCCTTTGAAGGACACAAGTGAGCTAAAAGAGGTTGCTCTCAGAGTGGGTTATCATGTCCACAGAACTAACCTATTACGATTAGTTTGTTCTCTGATTGAGCACCTCTATTTTTTATTAATTAGTGTGCTTTAAAAAGACAAACTACCTTGACACGATAACTACACCCAAGCGGTTAAAGATATGTTTAGCGTGTAGAAAGAGACTTCCATCCAAACATTATAAATCATTTAAGGTTATAACTTCTGCATTACCACTTTCTACCTTTTGTATAAAACACACAAATATCGGCAACAGCTCCTGGAAAGGCCAATTTTCTCTGACATAAGCTATCCAACAAAGCAAGTAATTTTGTTGATCATAAATTACTTTCAATTTTGGTAGTTTGCCTTCTTACATGAAAGAAACTTAATATAGTATACCTCGATATTCAGACTAAGCTGTGGATGATACTATTCATCTTATTAAACTTCATGTTGAATCACTTTTTCCATCTATACAATATGACAGGTTTTGAAGAGGTGAAATATTTCTTGAAAACTAAAAATAGTTACTCTAATAGTTACTGTGTGTGAGCCACTACCCACATGATAATCAAACACAAACAAATATTGTATAAATAAATAAAAAAACAAATCTACCTCTCTGCACTCTAAAGAGTCTTGAAGCTGTTTTTCATTGTCTTGTAACTCAACAACCAACTTCTTTAGATCAGTATTTTCCTCAAAAAGGTTGTGAAGCTTTTCCTGTTAAAAATGGGGATATACCAGAAAAGATTAATTCATATTTTGTTGCTTCTGATATTATCTTGATTTCATTACATAAATTATCTCAGATACTGGTAGTTGAAAATTTGTCTTCAGAAAAATCAAAAACATCACTTCTGTTTTCTTTGTAGGAAACTGACAAATTAATTAGTGTGCTTTAAAAAGACAAACTACATTGACACGATAACTACACCCAAGCGGTTAAAGATATGTTCAGCGTGCAGAAAGATTGAGGGAAGAGCCTTCCATCCAAACATTATAAATCCCTATAGGTTACAACTTCTGCATTACCACATTCTATCTTTTGTATAAAACACACAAAAATCGATAACAGCTCCTGGAAAGGCTAGTTTTCTCTGAGATAAGCTATCCAACAAAGCAAGTAATTTTGTTGATCATAAATTACTTTCAATTTTGGTAGTTTGCCATTGAACATCAAAGAAGATATATATGTTATATCTCGATTTTCAGAATAAGCGGAGGATGATACTATTCATCTTATTAAACTTCATGTTGAATCACTTTTTCCATCTATACAACATGACAGGTTTTGAAGGGGTGAAATATTTCTTGAAAACTCAAAATAGTTACTGTAGTAGTTACTGTGTATGGGCCACTACCCAAATGTTAATCAAGCACAAATTAATATTTGCCCAGGAAGGGTTAGCATGGCTTGCTGACCGGGCCAGATAGCGGCCACAAGCAGGATGAGAGACCACTAACAAGTATACAGACCTCTGCTAAACCTCTCTCTCTCTGGAGCCCAGCCAAGAAGGTGAGATGAACACTGAAAGCTCAGACAGCATATTTGAAAGCACTTTAGCATATATGAGAGTTTCATAACACATTGAGGGGAAGGAGGCTGGAGGTTGCATGTCTGCATTGCCTCACATGGAAGCTGGGTGGCTGAAATCAGTCTGTGTAGCTCTCTTTCACAGAAGGCAAGCTGGATATTGAAGGTCTGTGGGAGGTGATAGAGACCACAAGAAGTTTACTGCTAGACATGCAGAGGAGGGATGCTTTTACCCTTTGCTGATTATACATGATACAAGCAGTGGACGCAAGCAGGGGAGTACCTAACTCCAAAGCTGTAAAGGACCTGCTGAGAGGGCCCTGGAAGAAGGTTTCAAACAGTGACTAAAGAGTCTGAAAAGAGGCTTAATGCTAGACACACAGAGGATGGGTGCTTTTACCCTTTGCTGACTATACATGATACAAACAGTGGACACAAGCAGGGGAGAACCAAACTGCAAAGCTGTGAAGCTGTCAAGTACCTGCTGAGAGGGCTCTGGAAGAAGGTCTCAAACAGTGAGTAAAGAGTCTGATCTATCCATTAAGAAACATACATTTAGAGTCCTTAAGGATTTTATAAAAGTACTCTGAAGCAAGAAAAAACTTAAAAGAGTGAACTGTTACAGAAAATAAGTGTGAAGCAAAGTAAAGACGGGGACATGCTGTTATTTACTGAATAACGAGTAAAACTGTGAAAACCTCTGAACATTGGGGGAGGAATATACGTTTAATCTTTTATTACACCTTTGGAACTGGTGAAAAAATGAAGGCCTTTAAGAAAGACTATTAGCCTGAGAAGAATATGAAGAAAAAGGGAAGGGGCTAATCCCATGAGAACTTTCATTGAAAACTTTCATTGTTTTCTGTAAAGTGTTAGGTAAAGTTCTGTTGGGTTTGAAGGCTTTATAGCTTATAATCTTATTGAAAATTAAAAATTGTGCAGAGAATTAGGAGAAAAGTATATGGGAAAAAATCTGATTGAGGACTCTGTTCAGCACTAGTTAAAGAAAGCTGTAAGTTGTATATATAATTGATGGCTAATTCAGTTACAATGAATCTGGTATAAAAAAAATATATATTTTTTTTATTTTTAGAGTGGGAGGTGAAAAGAGGATGGGCCTCAAGTTTGTAAACTATTTGAACTTATATAATTTGAAGGCAGAGGTAACAATGAGAAGAAATAAAGATAATCACCCCCCCTAAAGGGATATCTAAAGGTAAAAAGAACAAAAAAATGTCCCCCTAAAAATAAAGCATATAAAGAAAGCTCAAGAATGGAACTGTTGGCTCAATCAAGCTCTGATCCTAATGTTTTACAGATAAATTCCAATGAGAGTAATGTTTCAGAAGAAAATGTAATAGGGAATCAGTTACAAGAAGAGGAATTAACAACTATATCCATGAAAGTAATATTAGCTGAATTCCAAGCAGCAGTACAATTAGAATTATTAGCAGAAATTGCTAAGAATGCTAAAGATATAGGGTATTTAACTCACAAAATAGATATTTTAAAGATTAATCAGGAGAAAATACTGAAAGTTCAACAAGATCAAAACAAAATAATTATGGAATTGAGAGAAGAAATACAAATCTTAAAATGGAAGTCCTCTAGAAGAAATAACATTAGGATCAGAGGTATCTCAATATACGTGACTACATTCATAGGCACAATAATAAATTCAGAAGTACAATCTGAAATTTTAATAGACAGATTACATAGATTACCTCTACCTAAAAAAGTAAATGAGAACTTACCACGTAACATAATTGTTAAATTGCATCACTATGTAAAACCTATAAGCTAATATATCAGTTTGTTAGGATACAATTTAATTAAGCACAAACACTAGGGAAAAATTAAGAAAAGTTAAGAAAGTCTTAAGAGATTTGCACTGGTCACTTTAAAGAAAATAATTAACAAAAAAATATAATTAACATACCGTATATACTCGAATATAAGGCGACCCGAGTATAAGCTGAGGCACCCATTTTAACACAAAATACTGGGTAAAATGAGTGACTCGAGTATAAGCCGAGGGTGGGAAATGTGCTGCCCCCTGTGTCCCTCTTGTGCCCTCTGTGTCCCCATCTCTCTCTCTCTCTGTGTCTCTTCTTCCCTCTCCCTTCCCTGAAACTTTTCTCCCCTCTCCCTTCCCTGTGTCTCTTCCAACCTCTCCCTTCCCTGTGTCTCTTCCCCCCTCCCTTATCACCCTCCTCAACCTCCCTCCTCATCCTCAACCTCCCTCCTAATCCTCAACCCCCTCCTCATCCTCCCTCCTCATCCCCCCATCCTCATCCTCTCTCCTCAACCCCCATCCTCAACCTCAACCCCTCCTCAACCTTCCTCCTCATCCTCAACCTCCCTCCTCAACCCCCCCATCCTCAACCCCCTCCTCAAGCCCCCCATCCTCATCCTTCCTCCTCAACCCCCCCATCCTCATCCTCAACTCCCTCCTCAACCTCAACCCTCCTCAACCTCAACCCTCCTCAACCTCCCTCAACCCCAACCCCCCTCCTCAAACTCCCTCCTCATCCTCTCTCCTCAACCCGTCTCCTCAACCCCTCCTACTCATCCTCAACCTCCCTCCTCATCCTCCCTTCTCATCCTCCCTCCTCAACCCCCCCATCCTCAACCCCCTCCTCAACCTCCCATCCTCATCCTCAACCCCTCATTCTTCAACCTCCCTCCTCAACCTCAACCCCCCTCAACTCCAACCCACCTCCTCATCCTCAACCTCCCCCCTCAATCCCCCTCAACCCCCTCCATGTGTCTAATCCCCCCGTGTGTCTCTAACCCCACCTTTTGTCTCTAAACCCCCGTGTGTCTCTCTACCCCCCCTGTCTCTTTCCCTCCCCCCTCCTCAACCTAAACCCCCCTCCTCCACCTAAACTCCCCAAAATACCGCCCCCTTCTCCCCTCACTTACCTGCTTGTGCTCCGGCCTCCGCTCCTTGACCCAGTGCACATGTGACGTCACATGCGCGCCGTGTCATTAGCATATACCGGGTATGCTAATGACGCGGCGCGCATGTGACGTCACATGCACGCAGGCGCCGGGTCAAGGAGCGGAGGCCGGAGCACAAGCAGGTAAGTGAGGGGAGAGGGGGGAGGTATTTAGGGGGGTTTAGGTGGAGGAGGGGGATTGAGGAGGGTTTAGGTTGAGGAGGAGGGAGGGAAAGAGACGGGGGTAGAGAGACACACAGGGGGGTTAGGGACACACGGGGGTGGTTAGAGAGACACAGGGGGAGAGTGACTCGAGTATAAGCCGAGGGGGCCCTTTTTTGTCTTAAAAAAAGGGCTGGAAAACTCGGCTTATACTCGAGTATATTCGGTAACTAAAATTCTGAAAGGAAATAATATTTTTTTCAGTTATATGAGATGATTGATAAACAGTATTTAGAGGAAATAGTAGGGTTGAGAACAGCAACCAATGTATTGTGGTGTTATATTTTGTTTTTTTAGGATTTTTTAAATCATCTATGGTAGAGGGCACAAATTATAAAGTATTTGTATGATAATACCTATAAAGTAATATATTAGTTTGTTAGGATAACATTTTACTAAGCACAATCACAAGGGAAAAATTCAAGTTAATAAAGTTTTAAGAGACTTACACCGGTCACTTTAAAAGAAAATAAATATATTGAGAATTTAATTAACATAACTAAAATTCTGAAAGGAAATAATAACTTTTTCGCTTATATGAGATAATTGATAAACAGTATTTAGAGATTCACTATTTAAAAATAAAAATCTATAAGAAATTTCACAAGATGATTAAGGGTGGAAATGATGGTTACTAAATCCTAAGATGTTGTGTGAATTGATTCAAAATGTTAATTTAAGTTTCTTTTTATTTGATGTAGGTTAGATTCAATGGGTGTATCATCTTAAAGAATATATTGCATTTTAATTTTGTAAAATTTTATGCAAAGATATTATGGTAGTAAGAAATGTTGCTTCCTTGACCAGGAGACGCCCAGGAAAGTGAAAGGACACCCAGGAAACGGTTAGCAGAGTGCCCTAACAAGGGGCAAGATGGCGTTTGCTGGCGGGGCTTGAGAGTGTTGCACAAGTGGTATCCCTTCCCTGCGATACTAAGACGCTTCCCCCAAAAATACGAAATGAAGTGCAGATGAGCTCCTAAGAGTGGAAGAGATACACCAGTGCTGCAGAGGGCCAAGACTCCATTTTCAGGCAGATGCTCCACCTACTAGTGAATGGTGAGGAGACACAGTTGCAAAAGGGCTGTGGAGGACCAGAACGTTGTCACAAACAGATAGTTGTGGCTAGAGGGAATCCCCCACTATGATTGAAGGCGATTGAAGTGCTCTAACACGGGAGGGATTCCAGAATACAAACGGCAGACCCTGGACCCTAGAAGGCTGAGAACGCTGAGGTGTCATAGGAGACCAGTAGGAGCTGTGACTCTGAAAATCAATTATAAAACCAGGGGGTGGAAGTACCCATGAAGATGGAGTTACAAATACAAGTATTATATTTTTTTATATACAACCACATCTCTCCACAAAGGGCTACTAACTATGACATCTGGGAAAAGCTATGAGACTAGACTGTTACCCCTGACTGTCATAGACTGCCACAGACAGTCACTGCACTGTCAATGTATTAGCTGGCTAAAAAGCCTAGATAATTAATAGACATGAATGGCTGAAGCATCAGCAAAATAGACACTGCCTGAGTGGGAACTTGAATACATGAGAGACTCTGTGTAATATCTGAATATATGGTTCCTGTATCAGGCAAATAAGAATGAAAGCCATTTAATAGATATAGTGGCCATATACTGTATATTCTCATATAAGCTTATAGTTCAAGAAAGTTATATCATCTTGATACCAAAGAGACTTATTTTCCTTCTCTTATGCATCCGAAAAATTTTGGTAAGCGACAGGCTCTGACCTCTGAAATTTTTTTTTAGGAAAACTGATACTATCTGAAAGAGAATTAAAACACTATGTCACTTTATATAATAGTGAAAATATGCTAAATATCTTGCCCTTGTATTGGATGGACAAGGATTAAGGTGTCCTAACAAATATAGTGGACACATTAATTTTTACAAACTATCTCACAAAAATATATATGGGACAGTACAAAAGATACCAAAGAGACTTACTTTCCCTTTTCCATATGTTGGAGCCCGTTTGAGTGGTGAGGTTAGCTAGAAGATTCATTGGGAAAACTCGCCGGGTCTACATAAAGTAGAACATTGTATCATTGTGCAGGCTATTAGCAAATGTATGGCGTTTTGAATTGGCCCATTGGACAATTAATATACTGAGGTGATATTTTGCAAACTGTGTGAATTGAGTGTATTCAAACTATATGTCCCTGAGAATAGAGATGATCTGTAGAGTTACCATGGTTGCTTTACTGGGGATTTGGTGAAACTTTGAAGTCAGTTTGACTGAAGAAAAACTTAAGGAAAGACTGCTGCCCAGGACTTGAATAGCCCCGCTAAATTTAAAGCGTATTTCGTTAGACAAATAGTTTCTCTTCTGATATCAATTGGGACACCCCTTTTTTTTTTTTATTGTCATAATAATAGGGTTTCTTAATTTTGAATAGATAGAATTCAGGGTACAATAATTGATATTCTCTTACAAATTTGGATCAAGTTATAAAACATTATTGGCCTCTCTCTATAGAGATGCTAAGAAGCATCAAATGTGCTTATAAGAGAGCTGCATAAAGAGAAGGGAACGGAGGGACAAGGTAAAAGAAGGGGAGATTTTTGATCCCAGTCCCATGTTCCTAGCATAAACTACAAACTAGAAGAGAGGGGAGTCAGAGGGGTAGGCAGGGGGAAATTATAGTCAAATAAACCTTTAAATTATAGACTAAATTTGTGAATAAGATAGCAGAAGAAGGGATTTGGGCTAATATAAACCATATAATTGCACTTATATCATAAGTTTGTTCTGTATCTTAGACAATTCTATCAAGCATTGTATATTGTTTTCTGTTACAGAGGAAATCTTGATCTGAGAATGCTTATATCAATTACTGCTTTTAAAATGGAATATAAACCCTCCCCTCATATATTAGCAATTAATTCACAAAAGTGTATGAATATTGAGCTAGGCTAATCCTGGGTAATCATTCCCTTGAAAGAGAGCCAAAGAAGGGAATTGCAAGAGGGAGGAGGCTCGAGATAACATAGTCAGCCTTACTAGTGAGGAAAAGTCGGTAAGGGAGTGAGAAAGAAAGAGGAGAAGAACTTAAGACGAATAATTCAACAACAAAAAAGAAGTCAAAAAGTAATAAAAGAACTGGAGTAAACCAGATTCCATTTTTTTCTCCCCAAAAAGGAAGAGAAACGATAGATCCTTAGACAAATTAGAGCTGTCTGGTCCCTCTCTGTCCTTCTCCCCCTCGCTGCAAAATGATAATGATGTTGTAGAGGTAGAAGATGAATGAGAATCCTACATATATGAAATCATTATTTACTGAATTTCAAAATAACATAGGAGAAGAATTATTGCAGGTAATTAAAAATAATACTAATGAAATCAACCTTTTAAAAAATCAATTTAGTGGATTAGAAAATAAATGTGAAGAGTTGTGGCTGGTTAATCAAATCCTGTTAACTAAAATGACACAATTAGAAACTGAAATTATAACATTAAAAAGAAAACAAAATAGTCTGGAGGACTATAATATACAAAATAATTTGACAATAAGGGCTGTCTCTGAGAAGATCGTCAGCACAGAGGTGCATTCGTTTATAGCAAAACATTTTAAAACAATATTGATGACAGAAGAAATAGCAGAAGAAAATATAAAAACATTGTACAGAATTCCTCTTCCAAAGAACATATCAAAAGAGATTCCAAGAGATATTGTTAGGCTATATATTTTCTCCTACAAAGAAGCTATCATAAAAGCAGGAAGGGAAAAGATAACATTTGACGCACCATATGAGAAAATATTGATTTTCTCAGATCTATCTAGCGAGACCCTTATTAAAAGGAAACAATTTAAAGTTGTAACAAAAACTCTAAGAAAAGCAAACTTAGAGTATAGATGGGAATCCCCTTTTAAGTTGATTGTGCAGAACAAAGAACAAAGATATGCAATAAACTCAGTATTTGAGGGAGTAACCCTCCTTAAAGAATGGGGACTATCAGTGGAATCCGAAATAGATCTAACAGAGAGAAAGGTAGATCTAAGTACAAGACTTTGGCAGAAAGCTACATAGTCTCTCTGTCAGATAAAAATTTCAGAGCAGTGGCATTAGAGACAAGTACTGACTCCTTTAACTGACATATATAACACCATGTTCATGTACGTCATTATATTATTGATTGCATCGTATATTTTATGAATTTTAGAAATTTGTAACCTACTGACACACTTGTTGTGCACGTATAAACTTAAAATAATTTTGACACAAACTAATTTATTATTTTTAGTTGATATTTTTAATAGCTTAGGTATTAATACTAAAGCAAATAGACACTAGTAAACTTAAATATGAAGTCAATACATTTGTTGATCTATAGCATTTTTTTAAATTTTTAGACAAGTAGTTTAGATTACAGATAGAATTGATAAATAATTAAAATAAATATTTAAATATAAGAAGTATGGCAGTATAGTGTTCTTACTGTTATGGCTCACATTGTATTTAAAATAAGAATAATTAATAGTTTAGTCACTTGCACAGTAATTGGCACATTATTTATTTGTTATTTTAGAGCAAATTGAGTTACTAAATGTGCCAGTTAACTATATAAATAGAAGTTTTGTTCTAGATTCGGAGTGCATCATCTGTTTTATAATTGGTCCCATTTTACACCAAAATTGCACGAATCTCCTCATTTAATAGTTGGAAGAAGCACGAGTTTCAAACTGCATTCACTATCATAAAATATATTGGACACAATATAACTTAAAAATTATAAAGGATTTGCATCTGTTATAGTCAGTCAATAGACTATCTTCCTGCCTCAAAACCTTTAAAAACTTACTAAAAACACACCTCTTAGCACCTTCAGCCTTAACATGCACAACTGAACATTCCGCAACTTAACACCCACAATCTACAGTACAACACACAGACACCTCCACTTGACTGAACCAATTGCTTTCACACTGCCATCTTGCATCTGTCACCCTCTTGTATCACACCTAAACCCTTAGGGCCTCATTCAATTATCGGCTGTAAAACGGCCGCAAAGCCGCGATTCCTTGCGGCCGTCTTACGGCCCCGTGTAGAGCTACCTTTACCTTGCAATTCAAATAGACGGCGCCGCAAGGATATCCCCCTTACGGCCGTCCGCATATCATGCAACCGGCCGCAAGGTCTGAAAACTTTAAATGCAAAAATAAATTCAAGATGGCACTGTAAAGCTCTGTAAATGCTAGGGATCATAATGGGGGACATGAGAATTAATAGCAACCCCCTCTCAAGCTTGCACATCAGCCCAAATCCAATCCCCTTTTAAGTTGATTGTGCAGAATTAATAGACATTCTAGCTTATGCCAAAGAAAACAGTAGTTGCCCTATCAATGGATGCAGAAAAAGCATTCGATTGGGTAAACTGGAGTTTTATAGACTGTGTATTAAGCAAATTTGGATTCGGTACATTTAATTCAGTGGCAGTAAAGGCCTTATATACCAATGCCAACGCACATATCAGGGGAATGGATTATAAGACCAAAAATGTTGCAATTACAAATGGCACCCAACAGGGTTGTCCCCTGTCTCCACTGATATTTGCGGGGAGTATAGAGCCTTTATTGGAACTCGTTAGAACTAATAACGATATAGAGGGAATTATTATTGGTCTACTATCTTATAAGGTCACAGCATTTGCAGATGACCTAGTTTTTACTATAACTAATCCTAAAAAATCATTGACAGAACTAGACAGAGTTATTCATCAATATAGTAATATGTCCTATTATAAATTGAACATTTTGAAGTCTGAAGCCTTCTCTATTAACATTCAAGGAATTGAAAGAGAAGAATTGATAGAGGAATTCTCTTATGATTGGAAATCAAATTCATTGACCCACGTAGGGATACAATTTTCGTCAAATTTTTATTATTTGGTTAAAAATAATTTTAATAAATTAAATAAGGATATTGATTTAACAATCATACATTGGAATAAACCCAATCCATCTTGGTTGGGATGTATAGCTGCAATAAAAATGATAATTATATAAAAAATTCTGTATTTTTTAAGATGTTTACCTTTGAGAATTCCAATTAGTTTACTAACTATACTCCAGAATAAAATAGATAAATATATATACAAGAATAAAAGACCATGTATTAACAAAAATACTACAATGAAAACATTTGCCAAAGCTGGCCTTGCTGCTCCCAACATTATGGAATATTCAAAGGCTATAATATGAACTCACATTCTAAAATACAAAGATAAAGAGCTTCCTAGATGTATAACGATAGAAAGAGAATTAGCTGGCAATAATGTCTGGGAATCTATGAGATGGGAAAAGAAACAAAATAAAAACATTGATAAATTACCAAAAGCTTTAATGAAACAGTGGTTTAAAATCAATGTTAATTTGCTTCTAATTGAATTTCCGTTATCTATTACACCAATATGTAAGCTAATTAAAGAACTTTTGACCTTTCTGAAACTAGACTGGATCAAATGGGGAATTAGAAGTTTAGAGAACATATACTTAAATGGAGAACTGAAACTCTTCCCATATATTTCAGAGGAAAAGAAAATCCCAAAAGAAAAATGGCTATGCGATAACATGTTATTAACAAAAATTGCAGAATCAGACTATAATCTTAAAAAAGTCAGAAAACTATCACATTTTGAGTTAGATATTTCTAACACTTATAAAAAAACATACAATCTCAAACATAATGAAAAGCATTAAGTAAAAGAATCTATAAAATCAAATGGTATACTTAAATGTGAACAAGAATGCCATAAAAAATGGGAAGATAAGACCTGGGAGACTTCTTTCCATATTATGGGAAAATATAAAAAAAGCACCACCTATAGAGAAGTACAATTTAAAATCATCCAGAGGTGGTATATTACTCCTCAGAAACCAGCTTAGATAGCCCCAAATTCTAATAAAGACTTGTGTTGGAGATGCAATATACAAAAAGCCTCTCGAATGCACATGTGGTGGTCCTGTTCTGCAATTCAATCATATTGGTCTAATTGCATTTCTCAATTATCTAAAATGATAAAATATGAAATTGAAATTCAGTTTGAAATGGAACTGATTCTGTTGCATTTTTTTCCTTAAAAATTCCCAAAACAAAAAATAAACATTACAATGACGGTTTTATTAGTAGAAAAATGGCTCATTGCCACACATTGGAAAAATTAAATAATTCCTTCATGGAGAGATATTAAATCCTTAGTAGATAGAAACAAACTAATTGAAACTGATTTCATAAAATATAATTTAAAGCAGCAAAATAAAATTAGCCAAAAATGGCTATTATGAAATTAAAAGATATATTTGAGTACTATCATGAGTAAAATTTCTCTCCACATTACTCAAATACTGAATCTAAAAAAATGAAAAGATAGAAATAAGGGAAGGAAGGGAGGGGAGGAAAGGGACAAGGAAGGGAAAAGAAGAATAAGAAAGAAAAGAGAATATAAGGCAGAGGAATTTTTGACTGGTTTAGGCCAGCTTTTGATAAGCCGATTCTGTCTCCACTTGGGGCTGGGACAAGGGGTGGGCATTTGCGAGATTCATCTATTTATTTATTTTTATTTTATTATTGTTTTCTCTTCTCTCTTTCTCTTTTATGTGGGATTTACGTTTGTAGCATATATAATTTTAAGCTCAAAATATGGTAAAACAGAGGAAAATGTAACTTTGATCAATTTTGGCAATGTCTTGAAATCGTAATGTAATTTTAAAAATGTATATCCCAAATGTTTATCTTTCTTTAACTTATTTCTTTGAGTGTATTTTGTAAAAGGAAAAATGTATAAACAAAAATTTAGAAAAATAAATCTGAAAAGTTTACATTTCCCAATGTCTAGCCTAAAAAGTAATGTCGAGATGCAGTGTTGAATATTATGTTTTTTATGCATTGCCTGAGAGAGAATAATAGGCAAAAGGAGAAGAGCTCTAACAACTTCACCCTGTAAAGGGCATCCTAAGTGTCATTTAAACGTAGTAAGTTTAACGCTCTTTTGTTGAACCCTAACCTAGCAACACTAGTGGTGGCGAGGTGTGGGAGGGGGACAAAAGGAATGATTTCTCTGAAAAGGGAGGGGGGATGGGTGTTTTTTAGTTAATATAGAAGATATAAGTAAATTATGTGAGGGAAATCCAAGGGAAATAAACGGAAATGAGAAGAATAGTAAGAATAGTGCAATTAAAAATCAGCCATAATGTCCAGGGATTGGACTCAATGGTAAAAAGAAGCTTGGCTTTTAAAAACTTTCAGAAAGAGAAGGCAGATATACTCTGCCTTCAGGAAACTCACTGTGAAAAAAGTAAAAAGCTGAAACTTCGTGATTAAAAATGTTACTATCAGTTACAATGCTATGCATAAAAAGAAAGCAAGAGCGGTCTCCATATTTTTCCACAAAAGATTAAATCTTGTGGAGGAATTTGTAGACATAGATCCTCAAGGAAGGTATTTAATATGGGTAGGGAAAATTGACAACAAGACATTTACAATTCTTAACATATATATAACATATATAGTCAGGCAGGTCCGATTCTTAAATAGTCTTTTTAAAAGGCTACCAAAATTTCTGCAAGGATCGTTGATTGTTTGCGGGGATTTTAACATCTATATTAATCCAGAAATAGATAGAAAATCCACAAAATGTCCTAACCCAGATGCGCATATTTGAAGTAATTCAAAGATGTTTAATGATGCTATAATTAGGGCCGGCCTGTATGATGTTTGAAGGGTATTCCACCCGACAGATAGGGACTATTCCTTTTTTTCGTATAGGCATCAATCGTATGTTAGGTTAGACTACATTATAGTAGATTCAAAGAATGTGTCAGCAGTGGCAATAGATTTGATTGTATGGTCGGACCATGCGATTGTTAAGACAATAAAAGAGAAATCAGTGGATTATACCAGATCAAGATGGAAATTATGTTCATTGATAGAAGATGCAACCTTAAAAAACAAATATAAAAGGCAATTATACGTTTTTTTTAAATTAATAATAACTCTGTAACTTCTAAAATTACTACATGGAATGCCCATAAAGTAGTTATGAGAGGGATTTTTATTAAAATGAAATCAAGAAAAAGAACAATTAGAGGGTTACCTTTGAGAAATCTATACATTGAAATGGAAATGAATCAAAGGCAAAACAAGCTTAATTCTAGTGAGGAATTTAGTCTGAAAATTAGGAGTCTACAAACTCAAATTATATCTATTGTTAAATTAATAACGGACAAAGCATGTTGGGCAAACCAGCAGAGATACTATCACTGTGGAAACAAAGCAGGGAGATTA
Organism: Discoglossus pictus; assembly: GCA_027410445.1. NCBI lineage: Eukaryota > Metazoa > Chordata > Amphibia > Anura > Alytidae > Discoglossus > Discoglossus pictus. The sequence goes on from CM050164.1 coordinate 140,206,836, forward strand.
TTGGCCGACAAGATGAAACAAAGAATAGCAAATAAAACAATAGAGTTAACTAAGGGTAAAAATGTCTCTTTTATGCAACCACAAGAAATAGCAAAAGATTTTTTTGACAATTATAAGGGCCTTTATAATCTGAGAAAAGAGAGAGATTACTTAAAACCATCAAGAGAAGAAATTAGCAGTTTCCTGAAAGGGATAAACTTACCTAAAATTACTGATCAATATTTGAAAATGCTTAATGCAGAGATTGTAGAGGAGGATCTGGATTTAGCAATAACAGATTAAAAAATTAAAAAATCACCAGGTGCAGATGGGATGATAAATCAATACTATAAAATATATAAATCAATATTGGTAAAACCATTGCTGACAGCCTTCAATGAGATTAAAGGAGAGGGTAGCATCCCAAGAGCGATTTTAGAGGCAATAATAATAACTATTCCTAAGAAGCATAAGAATTTAACAACATTTGAAATCACAGGCCAATCTCCCTCTTAAACTCAGATATTAAGTTGAATGCTCAAATTTTGGCCATGAGATTGAACAAAGTGATAGGAAAACTAATTGCAATGAATCAAACTGGATTTATTCAAGGTAGGCAAGGGGTGGATAACACCAGAAAACTGTTGAATCTTATAACGTACTCGGCAGTGAGTAAAACCCCAGCAACTTTCCTATTGCTAGATGCAGAGAAAGCGTTCGACAGGGTCGGATGGGACTATATGGAGCTGACGTTACAAAAATTTGGCCTTGGAGAATTTGGGTCACGGCTCTTGGCGCTCTATATACGGTCCCATCCGCCTCTGTCGAAGGACAAGGCTTTAAATTTGAGCAATTTTCTGTCTTAAACAGTACGAGACAGGGCTGTCCCCTGTCTCCTATTGTTTTTGTTCTTATGATGGAACCTTTGGCAGAGGCTATACGTTGTCAGGATAATATAGAGGGTATTACAATAGGAAAGAATGTACATAAAATAACATTATTTGCCGACGACGTGGTTATCTCTTAAAGGACTGATAGAGAGATACAGCAAAATCTCAAATTTATAAATTAAATATTACTAAATTAGAAATAATTACAGTAAATATGCAAAGTGAAGAACAGGCAATTTTAAAAACAACCTACGCATGTAGCTAGCGTTCAAATACCATAACTCATTTAGGTATCACTTTTGATAGAGATATTAAATCGATGATACAAAAAATTATAATGATTTATTAATAAAAATGACAGAAAAGGTGACATCATGGAAGAACATACATCTTTCTTGGTCAGGCAGGGTTATTGCTGCAAAAATGTTTCTTCTCCCACAGATTAACTATTTAATACGTTGTATTCCACTTTTAATTCCAAGCTATATATTAAAACTATTTCATAAGTTAATAGATAATTACATCCAAAACTTAAAAAAACAGAGAGTTCAAAGGAAAATTATGGCCAGGAGTTTTGTAAAAGGGGGAATTTCTTATGCAATGCTTGAGACATATTATGAAGCTAATACGCTTTCACACATTTTCAAATGAACTGGGAATACAGATATGTCACAATGGATGAGGATAGAATCACAAATGATGTTAAAAGGTGATTAGGATACGATCATTTTTTTTTTTAATTCAATGAGAAATACATCTTATATAAAATTCCAATTATTAACAGCTGTTGGAAAATGTGGGAAGAGTTCAATCGGAATAAGGTGTTGATTCCCTTTCCTAGCTTACTGACCCCCTTAAGTAGCATAGCCATACTCTTTAATATTCCAAGATTAAAATCCTGGTTCATTATGGGCACAAATATATTAAAAGATTTATATGTGGATGCAAGATTAATGACCTGGGAAGAAATAAATAGGCGATATGAGATAAAAAAAATGAAGATTGGCTGCATTATAATAGATTGAGGTCCTGTTTGGAAAATTATAAAACAATAAGCAGAAGATTTAAAACATTGACTCCTTTTGAAAATCTAATTATATCCAATAATAATTCACATTTGATATCAAAATGTTTTGGAGTTTCGAAAATGAGGTATGAGGAAGGAAAAACTATTAAAATGCAGTTGTGGGAAAGGAATTTAAAACTAGTATGGACAAATAAAGTATGGTTCAAAGCAACATCATTTGCGAAGAGGTTTATAAAGCATGCAGCATTTAGAGAGGTGCAGTTTAAACTACTTAACAAGTGGTATATTGTACCAACAAAATTGTATCAAATTACAAATGATAATAGTCAGAAATTTTGTTGGAGAGAATGTGGATATATAGGAGCACATTTTCACATCTGGTGGGAATGCGAGATAATACAAAAATTCTGGCAGGTCTGCTTCACATAGATCTCAAAAGGACTGGAAATCAAAATATCCTTAGATCCTGCGATGGCATTGCTCTATATTTTTCCACCTGAGTTCACTCTGGAAATGAAAGCTTTGATAATTCAGATTTGCGCAGTGATAAAATGGCTCATAGCTTCATATTGGAAGCAAGCCAAGGCTCCAAATTGGTCGGAAGTTAAAAGGGTGGCTATAGAAATAGAGAATTTGAAAAAGATTTTCTTTCAACCAATCAAATAAAAGGTCAACTAAACTGGAAGCTATGGGATGAACATTTTTAGTAATCCTTTTTGGACAATTAATGGTGAAATGAAATATTTTCATTGGATCACCCTTAGAACCCACTTGGTTTATATGTATTGTTTAATAAATAAAAACTGTGGAATTTGTGCAATAGAAGTAACATATGGGTTTATAAACTCACGTGCTTGATAAGAGTATCTATTTCCCCTTGTGAAGGAAATAATAACAAAAAGAGGTTCCAGAAGCAGGGAGAGGTAGATATCAAATGTTAAGAATGAATTATGCTACATTGTGTGTTTATGCTCTTCATTATGCAATCAAGATGTATTGTGATATATTTGTAAATTTTGCTCAAATAAAAAAAAAAGCACAAATGAATATTGTGGAAATAAAGTAAAAACAAATCTACCTCTTTGCACTCTAAAGATTCTTGAAGCTGTTTTTCACTGTCTTGTAATTCAACAACCAACGTCATTAGATTAGTATTTTCCTCGAAAAGGCTTTGAAGCTTTTCCTGTTAAGAATGTAGATATACCAGAAAAGATCAATTCACATTTTTTGCTTTTGATATTACCTTGATCTCATTACATAAATTCTTTAATAGGTACTGGTGGTTGATATATTTTTTTTCAGAAAAATAAAAAACATGCATTTATGATATGATATGCTTGTAAATAGTCACTGAGCTTCACAAACTATTGAAGTATCAATGGTTATAAAATTATACTTTGAACGTAGTTAATTCATGATTTCCAAAGTAACCTCTTCAATCATTTAATATATCAGTAGATTCCCTAACCTGAATCTGCAATACCATTTTTCGGCAAAGAATATAAGCATCAGATCATTTAAATAAACATTTTCCAGCCACTCCAAAGTAAGTAAATCAAGGGGATAGAGAACTAATTACATTTATCTATCTGTTTACAAAAAAATGGTATTAAAAAAACTCTAGCTTTTATAAAAGTAATCTTAGGAAAAGACCTGTTATAATCATCAGTAAGTGGAGTACAGGGTTATACTTCAGGACACAGGTTTGCAAGGGACCTGGTGATTCTTCAAGCAAAGAATAAGAAGGTCTGAACTGTGACTCTATCAGCAGTTCACTCCATAACCAGCAGGTTCTCCCCTTTTACACATAATCAATCATTGTTGTCACTGTTACATTTTGAGAAATATTTTCCTGATTACCCTGTCTGCTCTCAACTGTCTTAAAGCATACTTACAGAGGCAGTTCATAGACAGGTCTTTGCCTGAGCAAGGTGTTTCCTATCTTGGTTTGTGTTTGATCCTGATTGTGATTCCTGTTTTTGACTACCCTTTTTTCTGTCCCTTGCTGCTTGTTACTGACTTTGGGCTTGTTTTCTGGACTTTGCATTAACTCTACCAGTCCTAGACTCTTGCTTTGATTACTAGACTTCACTTGAACTCAGTCAGCCTAAATTTGGCACTATAGTTCAAAGGTTCAGTCTGTTCCTGTTTTGCGGCCTGTTACTGGACTTTGTTATCTCCTGGTGAAAGTTTGCTCTCAAACCTACCATGTTCAACACAGATTGACTAGAGTGGCTTATATGATCTCCCCTCTTGTTAACGATGCCCTATTTTATGGGCCACACCATTATAGGAGAAAAACTCACCTTCGCTAGATGATTCCCAGGCTTTCATCCAAGCTTTCCAAATAGTATTTGACTTTACAGTATGGATGTCCTCAGCAGCTTCTACTCCGTTATATATTTAGGTGGGAGCTAACTCTGTGGTGTGGTATGCAGTGAAGTTTTGTACATTGACGACTGACTGGAATGATGGGACTCTCTCTGCAGCCTTCCAACAAGGTATTTTAGAAAAATGCAAAGATGAATTAATCTGGCAAGAGATTACTTATGATCTTGAAGTTCTGCATCCAGCTTGACCCTCGATTACAAGAGACAGAGGCTGAGAAGAATAACTCACATTGAGCTACTAAGCTAGGTGGAATCCACAAAAGCAGTCATGAATCTATTGAGCCTATGCAAATGGGAGCCACTCATCTTCCTGACGCGGAGAAATAGAAGCAAAATCATTTAGGCCTATGTCTATATTGTCAGCTGTCTGGCCAGAGGTTGTTCCAACAAAATAGTACCAGAGAAATGCCTACATAAGACTGAGGTCAACATTGATTTTGCTATAACTTTAATAGGAAGGTGACCTAATTTATACACAAGAATTCATAGATTTGTATGCTGCTGAAATATTTATTCCCGCTCCTTTGTACGGTAAACATTTAGTGCCAGGCTCCATCTTACATAACACTGCAAGACTCCTGCCTGCTGTAGCAGTTCCTCATAAGGAATCAATGATTTTGTATGTTATTCATGTTCCTGCAATACCTATTATTAAAGTTTTGCTTTTAAAAGTTTTCAGAGAGAAAAGGCAGGTATAATCTGCTTACAAGAAACCCACTGTCAGGAAGGGGCTATACCTAAGTTTGTAAATAAAAATTATACGACTATTTATAATTCAACATCTAAGAAATAGGCAAGAGGAACATCCGTTATTTTCAGAAATAAATTGACCTATACAGAAGATTTAGTGGAGTTAGATTATGAGGGTAGATATGTGGATTGGCACAATCAACCAGCAAAAATATTCCATTATGAATGTTTATGTCCCTAATAAGGACCAAATTGAATTTTTTGAAAAAGTGTTGGAATAAATTATAAAAAGGTGGTATAATGCTCTATAATAGTTTGTGTGGATATTAACATTTTGCTAAACCCTGAAATGGACAGAGAGTGCACTAAATGCCCTTCACCTGATGCTCTTACAATAGGAACAGCTAAGCAATATAATTCTACTAGCTCCTTGCCCGTCAAAAAATGACGGGAACACAATTTTAAGGCTGGCAATTCTTTTTGCCACACAATGTGAGCCCCTTTGGCGCTTATCGCTAGACCTGTCTCTCCCCCTGTTTACTTCCTCCCTTGTGTCTCATTTCCCCCCTCCTCTCCCTCCCTTGTGGCTACTCCCCCCCCCATCCCTCCCCTGTATCTCTCCTCCCCTTACCTGTGTCTCTTCCCCCCTCCACTGTGTCTCTTTCCCCCCTCTTCCTCCACTGTGTCTCTTCCCCCTCCCTTGGCTCTCTTTCCCCTCCCTCCTCTATGTCTCTATCCGCCACTCTCCCTTCCCATGTGACTCCCCCCCCCTCTCCTGTGTTTCCCCTCCCGGCTCCCTACCCTGTGTCTCCTTACCCCCCTCCCTGCCCTGTGTCTCTTTTCAGCCCTCTCCCTCCCGTGTCTCTCTTCAGCCTTCTCCCTCCCAAATCTCTCTTTTCCCCCTTATCCCGTGTCTCTTTGCCCCTCCCCCATAATCTCTTCCCCCCTTCTCCCCCCTGTGTCTTTCCCCCCCATGTCTCTCTCCCCCATGTCTCTTTCCCCCTCTCCCCATGTTACTCCCCCCCCTCTCCCCCGTGTCTCTTAACCCCCTCTTCCCCCCTTATCCTCCTCCTCCCTCCTTCCCATCATCCTCCTCCATTTCCCCTCTCTTACTTTCATGCAATCACCTCCTCCTGCTGCTTCTCTCCCCAACAGCACGGCTTGTGACTGTGTCCGAACCGTATATGCTAATGATATAACGTGCCACAGTCGGTGTCCGGTGTTGGTAACCCCAACGAGAGACGCAACTGCATTACCGACATTGCAAACGCTACAAACTCTGACAACTATATATGTGATTCTAATACATTTTCCATTATATGATGTTTAAAGGATTCTCCATACTAATGAAAGAGATATTAATTGCTTTTTTTCTAGATGTCAAACCTGTTCTAGGCCTTATTACATTCTTGTAGATAATAGAACTCTTAAAAGACCCTTGAATATAGAAATAGGATCGATTGTGTGGACAGACCACACAATGGTCAAATTAGAGCTAAATTCTACTTATCCAACGTATTCTTAAAAATGTTGGAAATTAGATCATACGCTGTTTGAAGAAACAAATAAAAGAATCTGCTTAAAAGAAGAAGTTGAAACTTATTTTAATTTAAATGACAAATCTGTTGATTCGAAAAGTATTCTATGGAACGCACATAAAGCGTACATGAGGGGGATCTTGATTAAATGGCAGAAACTAAGAAAAAAAGAAAGGGGTCTTCCTCTCAGGGAGTTATATATTCAATTATTTAAATTAGAAAAAGAAACTAAGATTAGAACTAATAAAAATGGCTCTAATCCGATTAAAAAAATATAACTTCAAATACGATCCATTATTCAACAAAAAACGAATAATTCTATGTGGTTCATGAAACAGAAGGTATACCATCATATATATAGTTGTCATAATTGCAAGTTTGTCTGTCACACTATGTTAAAAGTTACAGGCTTGCGCATGTGCAATGAGCGTTGAAGGCCCAAAAGTTACAGGTTTCACGGGGGCTGCAGTGAGCGCCGAAGCAAGCCACTCAAGACTTTGAAAAAGGCTGTCAATGAGCGACGAAGGCCGTAGGCCTTCGGCACTCATGTTGAGGCCCGAAAGACTTTGAAAAAGGCTCGACATAAGCACAGAAGATTTAACTGCCGACAATTTTTTCTCGAAAGCCTTCCGAAGACCTCCAAAAGACGCCAAGGAGGGAAATGAGGGGGAAAAAATTAAAGGGCAGGGACAGGGGGCAAAGAGACAGCGGGAGGGAGAGAGGGGGAACAGACACATGGAAAGGAGAAGAGGGAAACAGACACAGGGGTCAGATAGTGGGGAGAGGCTCGCGTTTAGCACCGAAAGCGCTCAGCGCGAGGCATGAAAGTGGCTGTTTAGACGAAACCTGTGATGAGGCCAGTAAAGTAGAGGGGGGGGGGAGAGGTTCACAATGAGTGACGAGAAGCCCACGATGAGCGCCTTAGCCTTGCATTGTGTGACAAACAGCATTGCCAGCCTTCAAATTTTATTGCCCTCATTTTTGATGGGCAAGTCGCTAGTTATGGTAATAAAGCTAGTAGAATGCTAGCAAATAAACTCAAAACTAGTCCTGCTAGAAATAGAATAGATAAAATATATAACAAAGGTTCTTGTCTTTTTAAACCTGATCAGATTGTTAAAGCCTTTGAAGAATATTACTTTAATTTGTACAAATTAAAGGAAGAACCCCATTTTTATAAACCTTCTGCTGATTAAATTCACAATGTTTTAAGAATGTTTAAACTACCACAGATCTCTGAATCAGAATGACTGGCTCTTAATGAAGAGATATCTGAGAAATAAATAATAAAAGCTATTTCTAAATTGAAATTAGGTTCTGTTCCAGGTCTGGATGGCTTTGTAAATCAATAGTATAGGCTTCTTCTTTGGCTTCCCATTTAAAAAAAAATTATATAATAAAATAATGAGAAAAGGTAAAGCTCCTTCTGAAATTACAAAAGCTCTCATTATAACTATCCTAAAACAAAATCAAGAAAAGCCAGAATGTAAACATTTTCGATCCATTTCCTTATTAAATCTGGACTTGAAATTATATGCAAAAAAATCTTGCTGAGAGGTTGAATAATGTTATAACTAAATAAATATTCGAAGATCAAACCGGGTTAATTGGTGGCACATATTAAAAATAGGGGAGTCCCGTCTGTTTTCCTTTCGATGGATGCAGAGAAAGTCTTTCTCCCAGTTGGATGGGATTTCATGGAACAAACCTTTTTGACACTTTTAAATATGGCTTTGGTGACTACTAAGCACAACAGGATCTATGTGAACTGTCCTGCCCAGAAGGGCCCACCACTGAACGTTTGGGGCTATAGACTATTTTGGGCCCTGAGGGGAACCTGGTACCTGAATCATGAAGTCTGGTATAACTAACAACAGCCTGTGTGATTGACTAATATTTCAATGGACGTGGTACTTGCTAAGGAATATGACATGATGTTTCTATGCGTAATGTAATATGGGCCACAATAATTAATGCTGGGGTTACTATTTGATGTTATTTCCACAGGGCAGTGTGTGTGTATTATACAGGACAGTGTGTGTCTTATGTATAGAGCAGTGTGTGTATGGCCTCAACAGCAGGATTTATTATTGTATACATTTATTGATGCAAAGGGTGTACACAGGCATTTGGGTGTTTAAATGCTGCATTTTCCTTAGAGAGTTTAGTGAGGTGGGCAAAGGGGTTTTCAGTTGTGAGGTGCATGGTTATAGGGGATCCAGTACAGGGGGGAAAGGGGCCCCATATTGTCATGTTCCAGCTATAAAATGTATTTAGCCAATCTCTCTTAGACGTTACTGTACCACAAGCCATTTGTCACCTGCTATCATAGGTCAGTCCCTGAATTTGAAGATCAGAAGAGGGAAGGTACTAAAGGGTAAACAATGGCTCTCTAAATACAGCAAATGGTTAAATCCTGACGTCCAGACTCTTCAACCCCTGGCGGTAATTAATAACCCTGACATCATAGTAGTACTCTGCCAGCTATCAATACTGGATGGTGGTTCAATAAAGGTGGTCAGCCTAAACATACATAATTTAAGGCGTGTGTTTTATTCTAAAGGGAATATAATAATTTTAACTATTGGAATTATGGTCATGGACTCTGCATGCAACTCTGCTCCTAACCACTGGGGGTAGTATTGCTTTCCTGTGCTCCTGTATCATGAGGACTGGTTGTTCCTAGACTGACTATGCAGGCGAGAGAGAAAACATAGTAAAGCTAGAAAAACTCCTCAATTTCACATATAGGTGTGTGATGAAAGGTTGGGAAGCATAAATGCTAAGCAAATCTGAAGACAAAATAACACCTAATATATAGTGGAAGATACATCACAGAAGCTCAGAGTGGTAATAATTCTATATAAAATTATTTTTTTAGAAAATAGAATAGACCACTCACGTTGAGCATAAATGTAAATCATCCACCTATATGCCAAACAAGTTTGTAATGAATCACAAAAAGGCACAAACCTGCCACAAATATGAATGAGATCCCATAAATGTTAGCTAATTTAACGGACAAACATTACCCAGTAAGTCCTAAGTAATCACATGCCAAGCTGCAGGGTAATGTGCATTAAATCACTACAGACAACCTCCACTAGAAAGGAGATGAAACAGTATAAAATTACTATAACACCAAATATCATCCCCTATTGTGGTCCCATGTGACTTATAACCTTTATTACAACAATTATTGTGGTGAAAACATAAAAATAATAAAAATAAAAGCCAAATATGTACAGACAAGCAGAACGAGATGGCGATGAGGACAGACACTTCCACTGCTACCACATTAACAATGATATATATTATATCCTGCTGTAAGAGGAAAACGTATCTATAAATTAGAAATACTCTTGGACATACTGTATAAAGACCGCTGGCTGGAAGCAACACACTGACTTCACATTCAAAGATAGAGTTGTAGTAAAACTGTGGCAAAAATAGTTACAAAGCAACTACCATATCACATGTCTGCAGGCCCATTGTCAAGCATCAATGTCATATAAATTGTCTAACACATCACAAATCACAAGCAATTTGGAGTGGAAATGCTTCCCTGTTCAGTGTTAGAGATGCTAACACTACTCCTGCCAATTATACTGTAGCTGACGTCTAGCTCCAAGATGCTCTGCATGACGTCACCGCGTAAAGGGTTTGGCAATAGGCTTCATCTGCTGTCATAAACAGCAAAGGGAAAGGCAATAAATAGACTAAAGGAGAGGTACTATTATTGACCCCGGCCTAGTCATACAACTAGTGTGCGCAAAGAAATACACCATTAGATCCATGGGGATGAGATAACCAATGCACAGACTCAAACTTCAGATGTTAGATAGGACTAAGAGAGTTTAAAGGGACAGTGTAACTGCCAATATTAATGTCACACACACTTGTATCATGTATAGTAAAAACTATAAACTAAAAGTATGGAGGATATTTATTAAGATATGTAGGTCTAATCCAAAAAATATATATTGCTATATAGCCACCATGATTCCCTAAGGAAAAAACAAATATTACTGTATATACTCGAGTATAAGCCGAGTTTTTCAGCCCTTTTTTTAAGGCTGAAAAGGGCCCCCTCGGCTTATACTCGAGTCACTCTGCCCCCTGTGTCTCTCTAACCCCCCCGTGTCTCTCTAACCCCCCGTATCTCTCTAACCACCTTGTGTCTCTCTAACCCCCCGTGTCTCTTTACCTCCCCCCTCCTTATCCTAAACCACCTTCCTCATTCTAAACCCCCCTCCTCACTTTACCCCTCTAAATACCTCCCCCTCTCCCTTTCCCCTCAGGGGTAAAGTGAGGAGGGGGTTTTAGGATGAGGATGGGGGGGTTTAGGACGAGGATGGGGGGGTTGAGGATGAGGATGGAGGGTTGGGGATGGGGGGGTTGAGGATGAGGATTGAGATTGAGGAAGGGGGGGTTGAGGATGAGGATGGGGGTTGAGGAGGTGGGTTGAGGATGAGGATGGGGGGGTTGAGGAGGGGGTTGAGGTTGAGGAGGGGGGTTGAGGAGGGAGGTTCAGGAGGGGGGTTGAGGATGAGGATGGGGGCTGAGGATGGGGGGGTTGAGGTTGAGGAGGGGGGTTGAGATTGAGGAAGGGGGTTGAGTAGGGAGGTTGCGGCCGGGGTTTAGAATGAGGAGAGGGGTTGAGGATGGGGGTTGAGGATGAGGATGGGGGTGGGGTTGAGGAGGGGGGTTGAGGTTGAGGAGGGGGGTTGAGGAGGGAGGTTGAGGAGGGGGATTGAGGATGAGGAGGGAGGTTGAGGATGAGGAGTGAGGTTGAGGATGAGGAGGGGGGCTGAGGAGAGTGGCTTAGGATGAGGAGGGTGGTTTAGGATAAGGAGGGTGGATTAGGATGAGGATGGGGGGTTGAGGATGAGGATGGGGGGTTGAGGATGGGGGTTGAGGATGAGGAGGGGGGTTGAGGTTGAGAAGGGAGGTTGAGGAGCGGGTTGAGGAGGAGGAGGGTGGTTGAAGATGAGGAGGGGGTTGAGGAGGGAGGCTGAGAATGAGGAGGGTGATAAGGGAGGGGGGAGAGAAACAGGGAAGGGAGAGGGGGTAGAGACACAGGGTAGGGAGAGGGGAGAAGAGACACAGGGGAGAGAGAGAGGGGACACAAGAAAAGGGCACACAAGAGGGGGACACAGAGGGCACAATAGAGACACAGGGGACAGCACATTTCCCACCCTCGGCTTATACTCGAGTCACTCATTTTTCCCAGTATTTTGTGGTAAAATAGGTGCCTCAGCTTATTCTCGGGTCGGCTTATACTCAAGTATATACCATAAATCTGACTAAAGGGATATAAATAATATTGATCCCTACTCTAAGCAGTACATTGATTGCAATGCCAATACTATATATGAAATATAATTAGGCATATAACTGTGTCATGAAAATGTAAAGACTATTATATGGATATTGCACATGTTTATTAAAAAATTAACATTGCTATGGGATGACGAGATACACTGTATTTACTTAAATCATCAGGGTATTTTATATTCTCATATAAACCGTGAGGAGATATGGTGTCAAGGAGGAAGATTCATTTACTCTCAATTCTGGCCAAAGCTTGCTCAATATCTCCGCCTCTGATACCTAAGGATACCTGTTGGACCACCCAACATTTAAGATCTTTAGTATGAGATACATGGAAGTTTTTAAAAAAAGGCGGGCCGCTGAGGTTAATTTCTTCTTCTTCTCTTGCTCGTTTTTGATACTGTTCCGAATGTTCCCTAGATGTTCACCAAGTCTCCTGTGGAACACGGCTCATCATTCCCGTGAATCCTTTGGGACATGGACATTTCAGACATATATAACTCCTTTAAAGCGGCAGTTCTAAAATCTTTCAATTTGATGAATTGATCCCTTCTTGAACTTCCTTGATATGTGGACAAAACTTACATTGTCCACATTTATAGGTACCTTTCAAAGGGCATCTTGAGGTTGTCTTTAGTTTCCTTGAAAATGTACTTGTTACAAACTTATCCCTCAATCATGGGGAGCATCTCCAACTGGCCCTGGACCTTCCATTAATCAATTTATCCAGATCTTCTTCCATTTTGAGGATTCCTACATAGTGATTCAAGATGTTCAGTATCAATCTCCATTGGCCATTGAAGGTGCCTACAAACCAGATTGTGTCATCTCTAGCTTTATCAGTTCTGGGTATTTTTATATAATGCTTTGTGAAATGCTCTTTTAGGAGATCTTTTACTATAATCTCTCAAGTGTAATCCCTCGCTCAACACCTTGGACTGCTTTCTAAAGGTATCGTATCTGAACAATTCCTCCGTAGTCTTAAGTGTTCACTGTGTGGGATGGCAGTCTTTGTAGCTGGTAAATGTGAACTGTCATAGTGTAGGATACTGTTGGTAGCTGTCTCCTTTCTGAATAAGTCAGAGTTCCATCATTGCCTTGTTTGATTGTTACATGCAAAAAATACACTGTATGATCATTAATATTGTATGTCAATCTCAAGTTGAAATAATTCGTATTGAGTAACTTTCCTCAGGACCATCCCACAAGATGAATAATCTGTCTATGTATCACAACCATATTAATATGTGGTTAGTATAGCCCTGCATTTCCTTTAGAAAAGGCCACTTCCCGCTCCCACCAACCCATATACAAACTGGCGTAGGTGGGAGTACAGGCTGTGCCCATGGCAGTGCCTCTGGTCTGAAGAAAACAATTATCATCAAATACAAAGTAATTGTGGGCTAGATAACCCCTAATTCCCAATCTAGAGGAATCCCTGTAAGCTAAAAGCAGGTGGTGTGGGGTTGCATGGAGCCCTTCATCATTGGGTTGTGACATGAACCACTTGGGAGCAGTGCCTAGGTTAAAGAGTAGACCGTTCAACTGATAGCAAAGGTTGTCCATGCAGGATCATACATACTTTTGATGTTCTAGTACTAAGAAGAAGTTCTTCAAATCTACTGAAATTGTTCAGTCTCCCAGAAAGACATAGGATATTTTGAAATTCATGGAATCCATTTTAAATGCTCTTATACTGAAGTTTCTGTTTCAAAGTTTGAGATCTTTTATCCACTTAACTTTTTGGTTTCAAAAAGACTTAAATATAAGCCCTGTCTATTCTAATGTTCTGGAAGTGGCATAATAATTTCTGATATTTTTGCTATTTGAGTAAAGCAGAAGTAGAGCTTCTCACTTTTCTGGCTCAGAGTATAGCTTTGAATGAAGGAATCTGTTATTTGCAGACATTTTCCATTCAAATGTATCCTTTTCTGAGGATACAGAGGACCCAAATATCTCCTATTGACGTCTCCCAAACACAAATAAAATGAGTCCCTAAAGGCACTTGCGATGCTGAAGCTTCATAACTGTTTATCTCTGTAAAACAAAAGTTCACAATCAAGGAAGAGAAACAAAGTCAGACTTAGATAGCATCAGATCTCCAGTATTTAAGCCTCAATGGCTTCAAACCACTAAAGCCAATAACACAACGTGGTTGTCTTGTAAGATCCACCAAAGTTTCAGAAGAAAAGTCTGTTGCTAGTTTGATCTCATTTAATGGCCCAGTTCTTAAAGATCTTTTAAAACAATTTTTAAGGACCTCCTCTACATTGGCAACCTAGACTTTAAATGCTTTTCCGATAGAAGTTAATGCAACTGCTGGCTGCTGAAAGATAAGTTATATTTAATTTCTCTATTAACTAATCTTCTGTGCATGACATTCTTGAATGACAAATTGTTATCCATTTTTTCTGAGAGCATCCATATCTCAATTAGATTCAGAAGTTTCTGCCCTAGATTATTACTCTTTACACTTCTCTATGATATTCAACCAGACCAAATTCTCTGATATTATTTGCCATTTAATTTTAAGCTTAAAGTATCAACTTTAGGTTTCACCAGGTCATAAGAAAACTGGGTGGGTCTTCAACTTTAGCTGTATCTTCCTCAACATCAGCGTGTTCATCCCTATTATGAATGCCTGGTAGACCTTCCCGTCAAATGAGAAAAGTACTCATAGTACCCTTGAGAATTTCTAGAAAGCATTGGTCTCTTACCACATTGGAAGGCTCCACCAACGCTTTTTCTCACTGCCATTGTTATCCAATCAGCAATGTCTGAAAGAATCTGAGGATAAAAAGAATATAGGTGGACTAGCTAACCTTACACTACAAGTATATACTCTTGTGGATATGGTATTGGGCTTTTTGTATTCCCAATTTGGGCTTTAGCGCTTAGTTTACTCAGATAATGTCAGTCCAAGATAATTCTCTCTCGGTTTCTGTAGATAATATGTTGATGTGGATAATATGTGGATTTTAGTATATTTCCACACTATTTCTATGGGATCTTGGATGGGTCTTGTTGTTATATTCATAGGGCTCTGTAGATCTCACTCTTGGAGGATGCTGCATCTCCTGGTACACCATCAAATGTATTGTATCTGAAGTACTAGATATAAGAAAGAAGGGATGGAGAGAGAGCAAAATAGATACTCCTAGTGCAGACTACTTTGTGCCACTTCGTAGCATTAGACAATGTACTTCTACGGAGTTGTCTTTCACCTTTGGTGACCTCCACAATGTGAGGTACTTAAAAGCTGGATGTGATTCTCTCTCACAGGTAGGTGTCAGAAGGGATGTTTCAAGACCTCTTCGTAGTTTTCGTAGTACACCCCAACATACAGTATGTTTCTATGATCTATGAGGTGTACTTGAAATTACCTCTGTGCGGTGTCAGATATACTGACAAAAACACTCACATTTCTTTATATCTCTATATAAGAGTATGCACCAATGATTCTATAAATATATATATATATATATATATATATGTATATGTTCATGTCTGTCTATATGATCTAAATCCAAGTCTAACGGAAAGATACACACACACACCCAATTCCTTGAGAAGATATACTTTTATTATGCCATAAAAAACATACTGGCCAATGTAGGAATTGGAAAAAATATCCTAAAAAATAAAGGTACAACTAAAAGGTAAACATTGGTAAAAAAAAAAAGACACTAAGGTCTCAATGTTTATCAGTGGTAAAGTACCCTAAAAATGTGTATGTATGTAAATGGTAGATCAAACGTGTTTCACTGATCGTTGTCACATCTTCCTCAGTGATTGGCATTCCTATAATGAGCACAAATATTGGACACAAAGGCCCTCATTCAATTGCAAATTGGCCAATTGAATAGGGGTCTAAATAAGCACATAACATATTTTTTTAAAGAAGTTTTGACTTAGTAAGCATCTATCTGAAAGCAAGGTTTTCACTAACTAAAAACGTATTTAAAAAATATATGTTATGCTCTTATTTAGAGCACTGTTCAATTGGCCAAATCGCAATTGAATGAGGGCCAAAGATTGTATGTTTTATATACTATAATATTGTTAAGCTTTTATTTGTCCATTATAGGGATGAAGGCTGGTACATGCCTCCAGCTATTAAATGGATATTCTGATATAAAAATATATATATATTTACATATATATGTATACATGTAACTATAGAGACCTCTAAGGTCAGAGTCTTAGTTAGTAACCAAGTTAGCCTTATTGAATTTTGTAAATATCGTGGACTAGTACAAATAAGCTAGGACATCCATATATGAATGCTTGACATGATCCTCTCCTGTATATAAATTTGTGGCAATCCCTATTCAATAACAAGTATGCGTGAACAGTGAGTAATCCAGCGTGGTGATATAATAAAATAAAATAAGATAAAATACTGTACTGTAAACTTCTTATACCTTTGAACAGCCTGAGAATATTCAATTTCTTTCCTTTATACAGTAAAGCTGCCTGCACATTAACAGTATCAATCAAATTATTTAAAACTATATGTCTCTGTCGAATTTATATGTGCATTTAGATATCTGTGTCCTTCACATATCATACATACAGAGATAACATCATGAAAAATAACAATAACATAATAAAATAATATACTATAATATAAAAATTAAATATACCATTATCCACACATAATAATAGTAGTACTAATGTTGTGAATCATACACCCAATGTAATGGGGCCTTATTTAGGAAATTTGGGGCTTGACATACTGACATAAAGGCCCCATATCCATAGCAGAGAAGACCTACGCCTCTGTGTGATATGCCCCCTACAAAGAACCATAGGTTGGCTCGCTCCTGATAGAACCTGTCCTATATCTGGTATCCAAAGCTTACTATAGAAACGCATAAACCTAGAGTCCAGTGTTGTGTGTTTGGCCAGGAACTAATTTAGTTGTGCTGCCGTCTAGCTGCTTGACAATCCCTTCTGTCTGGGAATCGAATAAAAACTTTCTGGTTAGCCTGGCGTATGATGTCAGATGCCCGGTAGCCATGGTGACCGAAACGGAGAAACTGGAGGGGGAACCCCTGATGAAGTTATTGGAAACGTGCGTCGGGTTGCACGCTACACTAGTCCGCGATGCCGACCTATGACGTCATACGTAGACACATAGGAGACGCGCGGCTAGCTAGGAGCCTTGGCGCTCTAAAAATATAGGCTTACTCCCTATTCACTCTCTATTGCTGTCGTGATTCCAAGTATCTAACCTGCGACTTAGCCTCACGAAATCTACACTGGGAAAACGATACTATGTACCAAGGCTCAGTTTACAAAGAGGAAGTGGTTATAAACAGTATAACCCTTTATTGAATTTTATCAAACATTTATCAATCTACTTATAGGACCCTGTCATAGCCATATTTAGCACTGGCACTTTATATTACTGGCACTTATATTACTCTTTACCTCCTGATACCATATATTATACATGATAGCACTTAGCACTTTATTCTGATTACAGAATGAAATTTGTGAGAATCAGTTAGTATTTACTAGGTTCACTGGTCACTATATATTAAATTATTTATTCCACTTATTTAAAGGAGACACAAGACAGAGGACCCTATAATATGAGCTTTTAATATTGATATTTACCAATAGGGTCACCTCCATCCACTTCCCATAGTCTTTATATAACGTCAGAGAATTAGGTTTTTATATTCAAGCATTTTATACTGCATAAATAAATGTTAAGTTTTATTTTTTGAGTTTTCTCTATATTGCAAACTAGGCAGAGGGTATGCACTAAAACAATTTAAAAGGATACTTACTTTTTCTTTTTTTGATCATTATTCTTATTCTTAGTAGCACCTCTTTTTTACCCAGAATCTTGTTTACACCTTCTTTATTTTAAGGTATCAAAATAAAATATTTTTTCTGTCTAGCCAGATTATTATTTCTTCTCTGAATAGATTAACAGTGGTGTACCAAAAAGTCATTTTGGGAGATCACAGTAGTGGCTTACAATTGTGAACTTTCCCCATGATCTATCTAGCTATGATTTTTTGAATTGACAATTTAAAGAATGTGATAAAGTGTGTCTGTCACAGATCCCTTTCTCTCAGCCTGGGTGTTGGGCTATTGAGACACCAAACTTTTTGGCTCCAGCAATGGATTGTCTACTTAAATACCTCCATTGCCTTTGTAAATCTGCTTTGTTCCATTGTTTGCCAGATTATATTATTCCCGTCTGACATGTGCTAGAGACGTCAGGATGTGGAATGAAGGCTAATCCTATTGCTCTCAGGAAGCTACTGCCAGACCCCATCTCCTGTAATTGTCTGCCACCCTCCTTCCATTGTTGTGTTGTGTACACCCCCTCTGTACATATCCCCTATAAATACTGCTGTCATTCTCATAAATGAATCCGTTCACTTGAAGATACATAGAAATCGTGTATCTCTGATTATGTTCCTGGTGGCTGCGATACTGAACCTATCTCCACCCTATAAGTAACCTGTCCTGGTCACTACAACAAGAAGACTCATGTATGTGATCATTCCTGACGGATAGACTCTGACTGATATAGAAGCCAGATATCAGGGTGCTGGTGCAGAGATTTCAAAGAACCCAACCGTCCTTGTGGGTAGATAAAGGGTAGTCTATAGCAGGTGGCTCTGGGCTTGTATAACTCCTACTCTCGGATTGTCACAACTGGTTGGCAGTGGTGGAATCTCAATGCAAGAACCAGCAGCAAGGATGGGATATGGTGATCTATGCAGTTTTGAAGTCCAGTACTTTCTGCAACTTGGCGGGGAAGCAGAAACCACTCTGCGATTTTGCCAAACCTTCAAATCCAGGTCCATGTCCAAGGAAGGCCAGCCCTGGATAGAGGGGGACAGGGACCACATTGAGGCCTGCAGAGCAGAGGTGATCAGGGAGAAAAGGAGCGTCATCACCAGTATGGAGCAGCAAAGGCGACGGATTGTCACAGACGATAGGTGGATAGATATACTAAATCAGCGGATGGTTTCCCTTGGGCTCCAGCCAGGTGAAAAGCTAGCAGAATGGCTTGATGACCTGGTGTGGTTGGAGCACGACTAGGTACATGAGTATGTGGACCTAATGCTTCCAACTCCTGCATCACAATGGCCCTACTTCCCCACACTTGGGCTGATGGAAGGGCTTCCTGATGTGCTGCAGGGTGATCCAAAGAGTGGCCTGGGAACCGCAGAGTGCTGGGAAATCCTATTGGTACAACGACCAAAAGGACATGGAAATAGACCCAGGGACAGAAGAGGAAAAATTGCTCAAACCGTTGATCCATAAAGAAATAGAGTTGGAAAAAGAGTACGAGGAACTGCTTGAGGAGGTGGGCCTAGGCTCAAATACTTGGAGATACCCCATGCTTCCCCAGAGGAGCTAACAGAGGACACACTGTCCGAGAAAATGGAAAGTTGGCTACACCCCTATCAGGTGAAGGAAGGATACCAGAAGGTACCTAGAGATCTGGGGAGCAGTGTAAAGCAGCACCGGCCACTGGGAGATGGCAAACTAGAAAAGCTCCAGCCGCTCACCAAGGGCAAGGAGCTGGAGACTGAACTGTTGGCAGAGAAAGGTGCACGTCCTCAGAGTCTGCTCAACTACCCATGGATTGTCACCTGTCCTGAACCACAAACCACTGATGTCCAGATTGGGGCATGAGGCTATCAGGATAGGGAGTGTCCACTAAGACCCCAAAGCTTTTGCCCAGCATGGATCAGGTGGCTCCAGATAGGTGTA
Source organism: Discoglossus pictus (assembly GCA_027410445.1). Taxonomy (NCBI): domain Eukaryota; kingdom Metazoa; phylum Chordata; class Amphibia; order Anura; family Alytidae; genus Discoglossus; species Discoglossus pictus. The sequence continues at coordinate 140,226,436 of CM050164.1, forward strand.
GAAGTTCAGGTGAGGGCACTGCCCTGAGACCCTAAGAAAGGAGCAAGTTGAGGCTCCACTCCAAGCCCTGCAGAGTTGCCAGCAGGACTGACAGGGATCGCTTAAGTCCTGACAGCCCCAAAGTTAAAGAATATGGGCAAGTGGCCCACGGTACCAGAGGACCTGACACAGCGTAGCCTAGTTGCAGAGGTGATCTCAACCTTACCAGCCCTTGTGGATACTCACCTGGAGGAGCTAACGACCCCTTTGAAGTCTGCTACCCTGTGTGTGCTGGCATGGAAGTGCTGCTTACCCACTCCTGAGCTGATCCCTAGATGGGATCCTAGTTTCCGGGACCCTGGATATGACCGCAAGATTTGCGTGCTGGCATGGAAGTGCTGCTTATCCCCTCCTGAGCTGATCCCTAGATGGGATCCTAGTTTCCGGGACCCTGGATATGTCCCCAAGATTTATGCCTGCAATTTGGGATGGGTTGTTGAAAGGAATGGGGTTAGAGACGGTGGACACTTTCCTGAACGATGGGCAACCACCCCCAGACTGTGCAAACCTACTACCCCCTCCAGGAGGAGGTCATGAACTAGGATTTATGCAGTGGCCATTTGGGCCAACAGTTTTCCTTCTTTGGATGGGGACTTGGGCTTGGCTATGGGTTGCAGATCAAGCTTATCATTCTTTAAGATCATAGCCCCAGACGCGCTGTCTGGAAGGGGGGAATAATGTAGCAGACCCCTTTTTCTCAGACTGGTTGTTGGGCTATTGAGACACCAGACTTCTTGATTCCAGCAATGGATTATCTGCATAAACACCTCTATTGTCTTTGTAAATCTGCTTTGTTCAATTGTTTGCCAGATTAAGTTGATCCCATCTGATATGTGCTAGAGACGGCAGGATGTGGATTAAAAGCTAATCCTATTGATCTCAAGAAGCTACTGCCAGACCCCATGTGGGGTCAACTCCCCGTGTCGGGTCATCAGTTCACTTGGATACATAGAAATCATCTATCTCTGATTATGTTCTTGGATCGTTATAGTGTCAAATTTAGAAGATATACCATCTTTTGTAGGATCAGTTTAACAAAGTATGAGGACTGTAATAATAGTTTTAAGGCAGATATAGTGAAATTGCAATACTGTTGCTAAAAGATTCTTAGAAATGCACTCATTCTAATCTGAGCAAAATGACAACTTATCCAAAAATATACTATTTGCTAATTTTAAAATCACTATTAATACAAAGATAATTTAAAATTAATATGAGGGTTCCCTTAGTTATATATCAACTTTCATTATAAAAATCAATATGCATCTAACTCCTAGTTGTTGTTTAGTCGTTCAGTCTCGTCCGACTCTCCATGACTCTATGGACAATAGAGTCAATGTCCTCGTCCCCTTCTTCTTGTGCCTTCAATCTTTCCCAGAATCAGAGTCTTTTCTAGGGAATCCTGCCGTCATGATATGGTCAAAATATTTGAGCTTCAGTTTCATGATCATACATTCTAGTGAACATTTAGTCTTGATTTCCTGAAGTATTGATTTATTGGATCTTCTTGCTGTCCAAGAGACTCTAAGCAGTCTTCTCCAAAACCACGATTCAAAGGTGTCAATTCGACGGCGCTCAGATTTATTTATGGTCCAGCTCTCACATTCGTATGTTACTACTGGGAATACCCTAGTTCAAACTATGCAGACCTTTGTTAATAGTGCCTTTACCCATTTGTTTATTTGTGATGTTCTTGATTGAGCAGTTTGACAGCAAAGCTATTTCTCTTCAAAGGGAAGATTTTCACATCCCTGACTTACCTGTTTTTTCTTCTTTGTCAATAATAGGTGAGACACTGGTCATCAGGAATACCATTTACCCCCACACCCCTAAAAAATGGGATTGATCACTTTGGTGTAGGGACTGATTTCAGCAAGCCTATAATCCCTAGTATCCTCCATATAACTCAAACATGGACATGGTACTTACAACCCCCATACAGCAATATTATACCAGTCCCTGTTCCCCTTGTTCCACAAGTAGCATATGTCATCATAGTTTATGGGGAAGGGAATAAAGCTTCATTATATTTCTCCCAAGAAAAATGGTTAAAATTGTTGCTTTGGGACAAAGAATCTCAAACTTGTTTGAACCGGGTACTGAATGGTCACCTTGCAATGCTTATAGGGACTGGCTAATTACCATCCAGTGCTCAGGAGTACTGGCTTTGAAATCCAGAACATGCTGAACAGGGTTATGCTTAATGTGACTTTCTGAAGTTCCATCTAACTGTGCATTGATTTGAATAAGGGTAGACTTTAATTGCTTATAAGTTCCTTGATAATATATCTGTAACTGCAACTAACAGTGATGGCCCCCTGATTAAACAATCCAGCCCAGCTGAGGATGGTGGAGTTGAAAAAGTCATTATCAGCGGCCACTCAATTCAAACAACTTAGTGGATCATGATCAATCTCTATCGTAAATTCCTGTCCATAGAGGTTGAGTTTTTTTTAAAGTTCAGAATGCAAGACTCCTTTTCAATGGTTGAATAAGTCATCTGCCTCTTCAGGGGCTTGAAGATAAGAAAAGCAATGGTGTGTGTCTCTCTTTGGGACTTTACTTAGCTCAGTATGAGACCCAAAGGTGAAGTAAGAGGCATCCCTCTGCAACACAAAGCGAAAAGAGTAGTTTACAACAGTGAGGACTAGGCTGTAACTAGGAGCAATCGTGAGTGGAGCTTCACACTCTGATGTCCAAGTGATCAGAGAGGTTGGGACTTTCTAGTAAAGTTAGTGAGTGGCTTGACCAGGCACTGTAATGAAAAACTTTCTGCAAGCACTTACTCCTTAGCTGTAAGGAATTCATTAAGACAGATAGGATATAAGTGTTCTATATGTAAACAGAATCTTCAAAGATTAGGAGTTAGTATTTTCTCTATTAACTTATTTTTATTCATGTCCTTCCAAACATACTGCAATATATGCAAATACTGAAAAATATAAATAAATAAATACAATTTGTAATTAAATAAATATATAAATGATAAAAAAAACTGACCTTAAGTTCTTTAAAACCCCTCTCCTTCTCTTGTAATGTTTGCATTAATATTAGGTTTTCTGATTTTTCTTTAGAAGTAATTTTCTCCAAATCCCATTGATTTTGTGTCAACTTTTCCTTAGGAATTAGAAAATAAGCAATTACTACAAGAATATATGCGTATACAAATACGTGTATATATATATATACTGTATATATATTTATATATATATATGTATATATATATATATATATATATATATATATATAGTAAATAAAAAGTACATCTGTGTTCACACTTGAATGTCCAAAGCAAGTTAAAAAACCTGCGAGAAAAACAGTTATTACACTGCATTCTGGGAAGTTGAGCTGGGATAATATATAATATATATATATATATATATATATATATATATATATATATATATAATTTTTTTATCCTCTTTCACTAGCAACTTATACTCTTCCTGATCACATTCCAATCTTTCACTGAGAAAGTTACAGTGTAAGTTGTCAATTTACTTGCAAACAATTCTATTCCAATCCTTCAAAATCTAGGTACAGTGATCTGCCACATTAAAAATCCCCTCCAAGCCATTCCAATCACTTCCAAATGCGCTTCACATAATGAACATATTGTGGGGCAAATCCATTTTCCTCCCCGATCCTATAAATATGTGGACATAACTTCCAGGCACTTTTGTTACATGGTTTGAATCCATTGTTTCTATCTGGTTGTTCATTGGCCAATCTTCTGCTGACAAATTCCTTTGTTTGGTGTTTTTTTAAATGTGAGGATGGGAGGTTTGGGGAATATATCTTTTAATTGTGCATCTTTGGTTAGTAATGGTTGTAAATCTTTAATTATTTTCCATATTTTCTCTAAAACGGTATGGCATGTGGTCACTAGAGGTATTTGTGAAGAAGTTTCTTTTGTTTTGTATTTTAACAGGTGTTCCCTGGATATTTTAATAGAAGTCATTTTTTTCTGGGTAATAATATAGCGCTTGTAACCCATTTGTTTAAAAGATTCAGACAGTGTTTTTAAATTGTTATCACATTGTTTAGTGTGGGAGGGATGGATACTGGGGCTGTGTAGTAGCTGCTCTGTTAAAGCTGCGTCACATTTTAAATATATATATATATATATATATATATATACTGACACAAATTATATATATATATATATATATATATATATATATATATATATATATGTGTGAACTCAAACTCAACATGTCAAAGACTGAGCTTCTTATCTTCCCACCCTCTACCACACCATCCACTCCTCAAATATCTCTCAATGTGGACAATGCCATCATCACTCCCACCTCCCATATTAAACGCATCCTTTTGACTCCAATACCATACTCAATGCTCAGTGTCGGCAGCACCTTTCTGTCAGTCACTCCACTGGCTTCCCAAAGCCTCCAGAATAAAATTTAAAATCATGACCCTAAGGTATAAAGCCCTAAACAATAGTGCACCCTCTTATATCTCTGCTTTCGTCTCAAAATACTCCCCCAACCGTCCCATTTGCTCTGCTAATGACCTTCTTCTTTCCTCCTCTTTTATCACCTCCCCTCACTCTCGCCTTCAGGAACTTTCTTGTGCTGTTCCTATTCTTTGGAATTCCTTGCCCCCTTCACTAGGCTATCTCCTGCTTTAATTCCTTCAAAACCTCACTAAAACACATCTGTTTAAAGAAGCTCATCATCTTCAGACTTAATATACACAACGTGTCTACACTGCCTTGCAAAAGTCTTCACCCCCCTTGGCATTTTTCGTGTTTTGTTGCCTCACAACCTGCAATTAACACGGATTGTTTGAGGATTTGCATCACTTAATTTACAGAACATGCCCACAACTTTGAAGATGTTTTTTTTTATTATGAAGCAAACAACAAATAGGACAAAATAACAGAAAAAGTCAATGTGCATAACTATTCACCCCCCTAAAGTCAATACTTTGTAGAGCCACCTTTTGTGGCAATCACAGCTCCAAGTCGCTCTTGAAAAGTCTCTTTGAGCTTGCCACATCTTACCACTGGGATTTTTGCCCATTCCTCCTTGTAAAAATGTTCCAGCTCCTTCAAGTTGGATGGGTTGCGCTTGTGAACAGCAATTTTTAAGTCTGATCACAGATTTTTGATTGGATTGACGTCTGGGCTTTGACTAGGCCATTCCAACAAATTTACATGTTTCCCCTTTAACCACTCAAGTGTTGCTTTAGCAGTGTGTTTGGGGTCATTGTCCTGCTGGAAGGTGAACCACGGTGCTGCCACCACCATGTTTCACTGTGGGGATGGTGTTCTTTGGGTGATGGGATGTGTTGGGTTTGCACCAGAAATAGCGTTTTCTTTGATGACTGAAAAGTTCAATTTTATTCTCATCAGACCAGAGCACCTTCCTCCATACATTTTGGGAGTCTCCCACATGCCTTTTTGCAAACTCAAAACATGCCATTTTGTTTTTTGCTGAAAGTAATGGCTTTCTTCTGGCCACTCTGCCATAAAGCCCAACTCTATGGAGCGTACATGTTTGTACAGGTACTCCAGTATCTGCTGTGGAACTCTGCAGCTCCTCCAGGGTTGCCTTAGGTCTCTGTGCTGCCTCACTGATTAATGCCCTCCTCAACCGGTCCGTGAGTTTTGGTGGGCGGCCGTCTTTTGCCAGTTTTGCTGTTGTGCATGCTCTTTCTATTTGGTTATGATAGATTTGATGGTGCTCCTGGGGATCATCAAAGATTTAAAAAAAAAAATTATAACCTAACCCTGACTTGTACTTCTCAACAACATTGTGCCTTACTTGTTTGGAGAGTTCCTTGGTCTTCATGGCAGTGTTTGGTTAGTGGTGCCTCTTGCTTAGGTGTTGCAGCCTCTGGGGCCTTTCAAAAAAATGTGTGTATAAGTAATGACAGATCATGTGACACTTAGATTGCATACAGGTGGACATAATTTCACTAATTATTTGACTTCTGAAGGTAATTGGTTGCTCCAGAGCTTTTTATGGGCGTCATATAAAAGGGGGTGAATACATAAGCACATGCCAATTTTCTGTTTTCTATTTCTATGAAATAGTTTTAGATATAAATTTTTCTCATTTCCCTTCACCAACTATTGTGTTCTGATCCATCACATAAAACTCAGATTAAGAAAACATTGAACTTAAGACTGTAATGTAACACAATAGGTAAAAAGTCAAGGGGGTGAATACTTTTGCAAGGCACTGTATATAAAATATGAGTGATGGTAAAATATGTCCGAACACCTTTATGTCTTTATGCATTTGATTACTGTAGCCTTATGTTTCCTATTAATAATGTCATGTTAATTAGAAGATAATGTTGTTATGTCCAAAAAACATTTTCATATAATCATAACAGGCCACAACAATAACTGGGGTGTGGTTCTTAAGATGACACCGGAATTAGTATGACCAAAGAGTGTTAATGCAAAATTTCTTATGTTGTTAGCAAAGATTTCCCATATCAATGTGATCCTTCTTGTCAGCATTTGGCCATATTATACCCATGTCCCTTTGCCTCTAAAAACTTGTTCCTTCCCTGCTCCTCTAACATAATTCTGAACATGGCCTGTGCTGCATTGTCATTTGCCTGTTGAGGTTCACCTACAGTATAGATTACAGGCCTAAATGTAACCACAATCAGTACCAAACACTCCTCTCTTTAAGGCATCAGACAGTCCATTATGACAGTTCTCACACCCAGTGGTATTGTGTACATGACATACCTTCCCATGCATGTGATATACATGATCTCTCGCAGTACTCTGATGCGCTCTGAATCCATAATGTTGATGACTTTTGTTTTGTGTGTGGCAATGCATTAAACCACTTATAGGCCATGTGGGTTTCTGGATTTGTCTTAAACTTTTGTGTACTGGAGTCTGTGTTGCCATTGGAGTTGATATATGTTATGTTGATGTGTATTACTGACAACAGTTCATGTACACAGATGATGTACACACTTTACAATTTTGTGTTTAGAATGCAACATATGTGCCTATGAGAGTAGAGTGTTTAATATATTATTTATTTTTCATTTAAATAATTTTTCTTCATTTTTTTAAATTACGTTACTGTTCCTTTAAATGCAGTTGAAAGCTCTCACCAATATTTTTAGAGTCTTTACAGGTACTCTCTCCCGTCTCATGATACAGTTGTCAGAACCAACCCATAGAAGGGCAAAACTACAATCTGTAAGTGGGTTCTGGTACGGTACCCTAATAAACACCCTCCTAAAATGTGTCTGTTATTGATCCCTATTAAATGAGCTGTAGGCTTTAATCAATCTGCATCGTACTTGATAAAAAACTGACATTTTTATAGCCAAAATTCTTTTTCCTTTTTCATGGCATTATTAGGGCATGGTTATGCTAAAGGAGAAAACATGATTCTTTATAATTGAAGAAAAACCCAGTAGAGGTCAGGTCATTACCAAACTCTATAATAGTCTGATTGTTAATGCTGTAAAAATAATGTACAGGAAAAGGAAATTACTTTATGACTTTCTATTTGTCTAATTTTCATACACAATTATGATAGCATTAATCTAATGAGATATAGCCGTGTTTTAAAATAAGAGTGGGAAATGAAAAAAAGTCAGAAGAAAAATTCATGTACATTTAAAATTTCTTGCAGGACCAGACACAGGTCCTAAGTAGTAGAAGATGACCTGACAGGAGGAATCAACCTTGAGGTAGTCTTTATGAAACAGATTATGAATGTTTTCAAAGCAAATTAAATTCCTGTCAGGGCTGGATTTGGAAATTCCCATGGTCTCTATTTGAATCAGGAAAAACATTTCTTCCATATCTGGTAGGAGACATGTGGTGGATTTTTCAACCCTCATTAGTATATCTGCATGGGAAGTTAAGCATTTTATAAGAAGGCACTCTATCTCCAGTAAATTTTAACTTTTATACTAATAGATGAAACCAAAGGCTTGAGACAAAAGATCCCGGGATAATGGAAGAGGCCAAGTATAATCTACCTTCAGCCAATAAACAAGCAGACTCCTTGTCTACTTCTGGGTGTTCTTTCAGTTCATGGTCTTACAAAAGGAAGCATCAATATCACTTCTGCTTTGTACATAAGGACCTTCTTTGATACCACCGCCAGCATTTTCTGGCCTACTAGCCAGCCTGTTTTACTCCTCAGGCGCTTGGCATATAGGGGTAATATAATTGTTCTAAGGTAAGCCTTCAGTGTGAAGGAACGTTTTCCCCCTCAATGATATATGTACTTCTAAGCCAAGAGATCAATTTACATGAAGCCCCTTTTACTTACCCTCCTTAAAGAGGTCCTTCCAACTGCTTTTCTGTAAAATATGTATATATAGTGGATATATTTTTTTTGTAGTTTTGTTTTTATTAGGGTGCACCTTGTACTGAGTCCTATGAATTCTACTTCAGATATATGAGGACTTTTCTTTCCTATTATGGGGGAATTAGGTACACCACTATATAATTTCATCTAGTCCATCATTAGGACTTCCCTATAGTTTTTTGTCCCTTATTTACTATTCAATTAGTTTTTGTTTTGTTTTGATGACCTTCTTAAGAACTCATGAAAACATAAGAATGGGGGAAACATATAAGCCAGTAAGAAACCCCATGTGATAGAAAAAGCTTCTTGAAAGTTATTGGTCTCTGGCTTGGGATCAGAATTAGGTTTAAGTTTGGAATTCCCTTCCAAAAGAGATAGCTTGTCATTTTTAGTGGAACCAATATCTTTCTACTTAAAAAATATTCTTGTAGATTCTGATGCCCTGGAATATATACAACAGAAATTCCTTCCTCTTTTGTCCATGACAGTATAGGCTGAAATGTTCTTAATTAGGAGAGACGTCTTATACTTTCTTAAAGAGCTGAAAAGTTGTCGACTAGGAAATCTACAAAAGATCATTTTAGCTCTGATGAAAAAAAATATCTTAGAATACACAGATTATTTGATAAAGGGTGAAAACTAGAGCAATATCTGACTTCTGCATGCTTGGTTCAAATAACTGGATTTGGTTATTGCCACATGATATGGGCCAAAGGTAAATGGCTCTTCTTAAATGGTTTTCTGATTTCCACCACTGAGGTGCTTTTCTTGATATTTTGAGGAATTGTGGCAATATACTACTCTGTCAGGGATACAGTAGTTTTTTAAGAGTTGAACAAGGATCCCAAAAAGATCAATTGCTGAGAGGGGTTTAATTTGCTCTTCTGATGACTGACTTTCATACCAAGTATAGAGAAGCTCAGTTTATTGGTCCTGTATCAGGATCTCTGGATAGGATAAGAACTTCATCCAGATAATGGTAAATGTGGATGCCTAATTTCTGCAACTAAAGTTGGCATGAATTTTGGGAAAGTTTGAAGAATGCAGCAGAATACAGCAAAGCTGAAAGTGACGATCCTGAATCTTGAAACATAGAAAATTTTGTTGATGAAAAGACAACATGATGTGATAAAACAAATCTTTCAAGTCATATTATTAGCATCAAAAATTGAAGAAAATTGTAAGAAATGATTGATGATAGAGACAGTTTAAAACGGTACACACAAAAAAATGTATTGAGTTTTCTTGTCAAGGTCTTGGCCTATTGAAATTCTTACTGAATCTATGATTCTTATTAGTACCCATAGTCTCCTTTATTACTATGTTCAGTTATTTTCCAAACTTAAAAGGTAAAATATATAAGCCTGTCTTGTAGTTGATGTCAGTGGATCATTAGCCTCATTCAATTCGAAGCCCGCATTTCGCGGTATATATGCCATATGTCTGAGGGCTTGCACTCTGCTACAATTCTGGTGTTATTCAATTGAACAAGCCAACAAGTTACAGGCCGAAAGCTGAAACCGTAAACCATGTACTCATACATAGCGTTTCAGGGAGGGAAAATGATCAATTAAGCAAGGCCATAACTACCCATTTAGAAACAGCTAATAGAAAATGAGACCGTCATCATTAGGTCAGTCTAAGATGGAGGTTACATGTCAATCAATTAGCTTTTGGAGGTCCGATATGAGATCGGACTTGCTAAACCGCATAACACAAAATAATAATGAATGCAGATACAGTTTTAATCCATGTGGGTGGCCTGATATGTATTAACTCATTGATAACCCCAAAATGAAACATAAAATAAAATAATTTTTGATTGCTGATTTGCGAGATTGAAACTGTTGTGCAATTAATTCTAATGTCTTTCATTGCTTTCCCCGTCATTTACATTGCAGTATTGATTTTTTATTTGCTTTAACAGTGCTACAGATATGTCTTTAACACCTTTGCGGGTCCTCTCGAGTACTCGTAGGATTTTCTTCTACATTTCCCATTTACGGATGTGAAAACATTTGCAGGCTTGAGGAATTGAAGCAATTGAATAGTGATTTGCAATTGTAACTCTTGAGGACGTGAAAGATCAAAGGCTTAGATGGGTGTAAGTTAGGGTTGTAACAACCGCAAGAATTGCAAGCCCGTAACCCGTAGACCGCCTGCGTCTCACAAAAAGACAGAAATTGAATAGCAAAATTATTTACAACCTCCATTGCGGGCTACTGTAACTTACAACATGTCCTTAAAGGGCCCCATATTTCAGTGCAATTTGCACCACATCACAGTAAGGATCTCCTGAAAGCATGTTGAAATACATTTTGAGTTTTTGAAATTAAATGCATTTTTCTCTGAGAATTCAGTAAAGGAAAATCCATGTTTACATGAGTCACAAACTGACAACGATCGGACATGCAGCTTCAAGTCCGTTTTGTGAGCAAAGGGAAAACATGCAGCTTCTGATCCGTGTAGTGAGCAAAGGGGAAACAGTGTTAACACTCAACAGATCAATCTGTGCAGATTATGGAATGTTGGAAACACCTAAATAGGTCAGCTATAGGTTATCTTTTGACAGCAGTTTTTCCCTGAATTTAGGAATTCAACTTAAGAATTTCTTTCCTCACGTGCCATAGCTCTCTGGTATTAAGCATGAAACTGCCAGTAGGCAGCACAAAGTGTGTTTTTAAAAATACCTAAACATTTAGATTTTTTAGCTGTAACGGTTACTAGTTTAGGTAAAAATAGATTGTTTTAACATATAGTCTTGTGTTATTTAACACCATGTCTCCATTGTAAAGTAAACATTCTAAAGTAAAACACTCTATAAGGGGGCTCTAACAGTTAACTGATCTGGAGTCTTGCCCCTGTCAGCAAAAGAGCAGAAATATAAATTTATAAGTCATACCGGTCTGCCAATGAAATTTACATATGTACCTAGGCCCTGTGCACTTCCTGTTAGTTTCAATGAAGTTCAAACAGGATTTACTATATTTTTCCATGCAAAACACTAATTTGGTAATGTTTAAAGCATGCTCCTTTAAAAGCATAAAAAGATTTATTCTAAGAGAATTAAGCTTTTCAAAGGTCATTTCAATAAATGTTTCTTCCAGATCTAATTCTCTCTCATAGCATGCTCGGCAGGATCCAGGAAACTGCAGCAGAAGCTTTAGAATTTACCAAGGCAAACCCTGAAGCGAAGACCTGCATGGGAAAACTTGATAATGTTAGATGCCGACAGCACAAAGCAGAGAGAGGAAGCAGCTATGTCAGCTGCAGAAAGAACATGCAGGGAGGTGAAAACACTTTCAAGAAAAACTAAATGGTTGATCTTCAAGAATGAACAGTGGAGAAGAAGCAGTCATACTGCAGAAAACCGAACACGCTGCGTTTGCAGGTATTATTATTATTATTGTTTATTTATAATGCGGCAACATATTCCCTGGCACTGGATATAAGATAAGTTCCATGCAAAGGTAAATACAAAACATAACAAAGCAGGGGGGCCTGTCTTTGAGCCTCAAATCCAGTGTCCATGGTGCTTTCCCCAAAGCACCCTGCAGGATTTGAAACTCATTGTGTGTGGTAAAGGAGGGAGGGAGAGGTGATGAGCATGTTAGGGTGGAAGGTGATACGCTTCTTTAAAGAAATGCGTTTTTAGTGGGGTTTTGAATGTTTTGAAGCGGGAGCACAATCTGGAGGAGTGAGGCAAGGAGTCCCATAAAATAGGAGCAGCACGAGAAAAGTCCTGAAGGCGACAATGAAGGAAGTGACAAGAGCTGTAGAAAGAAAAAGCTCATTAGCAGAACAAAGAGATGGCGGTTGGGGGAATAGTTGGAGATGAAAGCAGAGATGTAAGGGGGTGAGCAATTGTTGATGGCTTTGTAAGTTATGTTCATTTTTTGAATTTTATTCTGGAGGCTAAGGGAAGCCAGTGGAGTGATTGACAGAGAGGTGATGCCGACAATGAACGTTGTGAACGGAAGCTGATTCTAGCAGAGGCGTTCATTATGGATTGAAGTGGGGATAGTCGGGTGGTGGATATGAACAAGGGTGGGTAAACAGCAGCAGGGTTACACAATAAGGTAAAGTATAAATCAATTTATATGTAGCTATACATATTTAGATGTAGCCCTCGGATTGCAATGGTTTGTTTCATAACATTTCACAATAACAATGGTTTTGAAAACATACAAATCTATAAAAAAAACAGCAGGTTTCAAAAAATGTTCAACTATAACGACCAGACTTGATGTAAATGAATAGCAAAGCCAATCAAAGATGAATGGAGGAAAACACTCAGTTCCCTTGTTTGTATACTATTGTTAGGACATTATTCTGCTATATCATTTTGTGAGTTTTAGTTAAACATTGTTGATCAAATTAATACATTTTTTTCACTCATACCATTCGTTTCAGAGCTTTATAATATTATATTATATATAAAACATAGGAGCCAGGACGATATTATAGGAGCCAGATAGGCTCTTTTGTAGAAGTCTGGAACAAAGCCCTTCATAGAGAAACATTATACTGTAAAAAACATATTTAGGAACAAGCAGTATGTGATGCTCTTCCCAGGAAATGGCTAGCATGGAAATAGCAAGGGCGTTCTCTCCCAACTTGAAGAACAGAGTCTCTCATTGCTAGCCGTCATGATAGAATAAACTTACAACCCAACTTAAACCTATGTGAAGTCTGCCCTGCCTAAGGGGTTGAAGACTGGACATACCCGGGATGTGAAAGGCAGAGAATACCGGATTGAAACTCGATTGGAGTCCGTTGCAGGAAGCCTGGTGATGAGAAAGCAGAAGGCTCCTATGCTGAGAGATGTGGTGTTGCCTACGTACACAGAGAAGCGCACTGTAGTTGGGGGGTGTGAGCCACAGCCAGTGTCAGAAGACCTCTGCAAGCACCTACACCAAGTAAACCACTTGCCAATAAGGTGGCGAATAGACAAGCTTGAATTTATCTGCCATTAAGACTGGTAAAATTGTCTATACAAGGAACAAGCAGTACAGATTTTATAAGCTCTGGCTCCCAGGAAGTTTCCACCACTGTATATATTCGGTAGCAACATATCATGTAGCACTATACAGGGGCTAAGTACAAGAAAAATACATTATAAACTCAAGGCAAAATATGTATATATACACATATATTCAAATGAATTCCAGTCTGCAAGTAATACAATCCCTTTTCCCTGGTCCCTTAAAGGGCACCATAAATACCAGGGTCCTGGTTGAGTCAAAAACAAAATCTCATGTAGAAAATACAAATTAAAAGAACTGGCCTTTCTTGGGTTTCCCTTCCTTTCTAGGGAATATCTTTTTTTCTTGTATCCTGTTTGAGCAGAAGGAGGTGCTATCTCTATTAGATTAATGCTGTCTTAATTGACCAGGGAATAAAACTGAGGTTGGTATGAAGGGGGGAAAGAAAGAAATTGATAATTACAGTAATCTCTTACCTGATGGCATATAAATAACCAAAATCATCATCTTACTCTTTGAATTCTGCTTACATTTTCTCAAAGTATTTCAGATATGCCTGAGCCAACTTTCCAAATATCCACTATACCACTAAGTTTTCCCATTCTGCCTCAAAATCCCCAAATTTCCTTAAAATAAGTATGTGTGGCAGGAGGTTTGTGAAAAAAGAGTGCTAAAGGTGTGGATGAGAAAAATATTTATTAAGATAAATAGTTAAGACTAAAAAAGTTTTATGAAAATGTATATACTACAATTACTAAATAAAGCAATAGTTATATCTTTATTCATTAGCAAAATGTTACTATCAGCTATAACTATAGTGATCATAAATGTGGTCCATTTTAGCTATAATTTTTATGGTGTAAACATATATCAATTTAATCTGACATGCCTGAATCTGATGAATACATTAATAATTGCAAACTTTTGAAAGTAATATGCATTACTCCACAGGATAAGTAGTTTTTAGTTTGTAGTCTGTCCAAAAGAGACATAAAATGATACACAGCAAAAATAATTACTGTTTTTGGTTAGTAACCATTTTAATCAAAGACAGTTGTATACAGATCTCTAGATTTCCAAGAAACATAGTTTAGAAATCAGTGCGCCAAATCATGTATTTTCTAAGAAAACAGTATTGATTCCAAGGATATTTAGCTTGATTTGATATACTACAAAACCAATGTTTAAACGTTTATAAGTAATATATGGCTTTGTTTAAAACTTTGTTGTAAATGAAAATATAGTGACTTAAAAGTTACCAGCTGAATTCTGGCTTCTGAGAGTTCTGTTTTCATGCGTTCTTTTAGATGAGTTAATTCATCTATAAAAGAGAAAAGAAAAATCATGAACATTTTTACAAAGCAAAAACAAATATTTAACATAATCTGACTGCAGTCACATTATCAGTGAGATAATTTGACAAAATGTAATGTGTACCGTATATACTCGAGTATAAGCCGAGTTTTTCAGGCCGTTTTTTAAGGCTAAAAAGGGCCCCCTCGGCTTATACTCGGGTCACTCTCCACCCCACCCCACCCCCCGTGTCTCTCTACCACTTGAGGGTGAGGAGGGAGGTTGAGGATGGGGGGTTGAGGTTGAGGATGAGGAGGGGGTTGAGGATGAGGAGGGAGGTTGAGGATGGGGGGTTGAGGAGGGGGGTTGAGGAGGCAGTTGAGGATGGGGGGTTGTGGAGGGAGGTTGAGGAGGGAGGTTGAGAATGAGGAGGGAGGTTGAGGAGGGGGGTTGAGGATGGGGGGGTTGAGGTTGAGGAGGGAGGATGAGGAGGGGGGTGAGGATGAGGAGGGGGTTGAGGATGAGGAGGAAGGTTGAGATGGGAGGAGGGAGGTTGAGAATGAGGAGGGAGGTTGAGGAGGGGGTTGAGGTTGAGGATGGGTTTGAGGATGGGGGGTTGAGGATGAGGATGGGGGGTTGAGGAGGGGGGTTGAGGTGGGTGGGATTGAGGATGAGGGGGTTGAGGAGGGAGGTTGAGGATGAGGAGGGAGGATGAAGAGTGGGGTTGAGGAGGGAGGTTGAGAATGAGGAGGGGGGAAGAGACACAGGGAAGGGAGAGGGGGGAAGAGACAAAGGGAAGGGAGAGGGGAGAAGAGACACGGGAGAGAGGGGGACACAAGAATAGGGCACACAAGAGGGGGACACAGAGGGCACAAGAGGGACACAGGGGGCAGCACATTTCCCACCCTCGACTTATACTCAAGTCACTCATTTTTCCCAGTATTTTGTGGTAAAATAGGTGCCTCAGCTTATACTCGGGTCGGCTTATACTCGAGTATATACGGTATGTTCTTATTATTTAAACAATATATCAAACAAGAAGAAATACAACATCATGCAAATTATATCTTTAAGATTATTGCATATATAAGGTAAGATTTCCTAAAATGTATCTTTGACAATGTGTGGGGCACAAATAGACCTCATTGGTATATCAGAAAACTAGGGTAGTATAACTGGAGACAGTGGGTTTCAATGTTATAATTAGAGAGTCCTTTATTTTATAAATGTACAGCTTCTTAGTGGTCTTGCCCTCCTTCCTACCATACTTTAGACTTCTACAATTCAAAGAAACTACTATAAACCAACATCAAATAATAATTATTAGAAATTAGACAAAGCTGCAGAAATCCACACTTCTACTCTGTGCCTGCCTACTACTACTACTACTATATATATGTAAATAACACTAGTTATAATCCTATAACACCAATTTGAATGCGGGAAATAGTACAATAACAATATAATACTACCAGGGTCGCCAAGAATGCCTCTTCTTCCCGCTCATGTTATAACAAGATTCTTAAAAGTTGTGGACACCTAATGGCAGCATGTGGGCATTTACTCTGACTTCCATCTGAACTATTAAGGGGGTTAGCCGAGTATCTCGGTGTTAGTTGTTTGTAACTCTTAGGTCCTGTGCAAGTGCCTGTTTGCTGCAGTTGTTTATTTCCAACTTCTGCCTGCAGCTCTTCCTCATCTCATTACTTCAGTATTTCTGTGGCTTCCAGCCCTTGTTCCTCGATTTCTTGTCAGCATCAGTTGTATCTTATCTATATATCAGTACAGTAGTTAGTTGCTCAATATCTTGAGTTCCGGTCAACACCAGTTGTATCCTATATGAATAACAGTCCTGTACTTGCTTACTCCTCATGTTCTTGTCTATAATGTCCTATTTCATCCTCCCATCTGTAGATCTGCCTGTCGGTGCTTTCAGCAGGACAGATACTACCATTTCCACATGCTGTTGTGCATTTGGTTGGGTAAAAGAAAGAGGTTATATCCATCTATTATTTACATTACTGTATATGGTAGTCCATTGGTTTTCCTATTACCATTGTGAACACTGACAAACTTATGGTATACTCTTAACATGTAAGGGGTTAAATAATTTTCCTTGTACAAATTAAATTGCTGAGTCTAGTAAACAATTATATTTTCACATTGTTGAGAAATACTCAAGATGAAACATTGTAAGGTCTCAAGATAATGTGAGCTAAGACATACAGATTTCTCCTCACTACCACATTGCTAAATAACATTATCAAGCAGGTGTTAGATAAACGCACAATGACTTAGTCTTTTACAGAAATTGTTGGCAGACATAATTAGAACAGAGGTCACATACACGCCCTAATAATCCATTTTTAATACGCAGCGCTAAACTGCCCTCCAGCGTACTGAACCAGACCTACACAACATATTTAGGAAATATTGATAATTATGTGTATACCTTAATTAAAACACAAGCCATTGCGACTGGTGAAAAAACAACCTGTGACTGGGGAAAAGAGGGGGTTTTATCGAGTAGAAGGGAGGAAGGCGGGAGGTTCTGCGGGGTCTTTCGCTCTGGGTGGTGGTCTGTCGATCTCTTCCTGACAAAAACATACTGAAAACTACCCTTTGATCTTTCCACTGTGAGTTTAGCAGTAATCCCTTGTAAGTATTGATAGGTAATATTGTAAACAAGTTCAGGAGCAATCCTATTAAGCAAGGGTTCCCAGTCTGCTGACTTTATATGGGTAAAGTATAGACCAGGCTCTATTATCTTCATTTTATAATGGAATTTAAATAGTCCTATTAGAGTCTATCTGCTACTATTGGCAAGCTGGGTACAACCTGAAATAGGATTTTGGGGGTCATGGGCAGGACACGATTTCTATATATATCCAAGTGAACTGATTAATTTTTGAAAATGACAGCAGTAGTTATAGGGGATAGATACAGAAGGTGTGTACACAGCACAACAGTAGCTTCCTGAAATCAATAGGATTAACACATACTGCAGTCTCTAGCACATATCAGACGTGATTAACTTAATCTGGCATGCAATGGAACAAAGCAGGATTACAAATACAGTAGAGGTGTCCATGCAGATAATCCAGTGGCTGGAGCCAATCTGTCTGTCCCCTAATGAGCTCAATGGGCCAACTGAGCCCAGGCTGAGAAAAAGGGGTCCGTAACACTGTTTTCACAGAATAATATGATGAACTGCTACAGTGCCTTGCAAAAGTATTCACCCCCCTTGGCATTTTTCGTGTTTTGTTGCTGAACATGCCCACAACTTTGAAGATGTTTTAGTTTTTTTATTGTGAAGCAAAAAAAAATAGGAAAAAATAACAGAAACTAGAGTGACAGACTCCGCACAACCTCCCGCCTTCCTCCCTTCTACTCGATAACTATTCAGCTGATTAAGGCCCTCCTTGCTCGATCCGTGAGTTTTTGTGGGCGGCTGTCTCTTGGCAGGTTTGCTGTTGTGCCATGCTCTTTCCATTTGGTTATGATAGATTTAATGGTGCTCCTGGGGATCATCAAAGATTTGGATATTTTTTTATAACCTAACCCTGACTTGTACTTCTTAACAACATTGCCCCTTACTTGTTTGGAGAGTTCCTTGGTCTTCATGGCAGTGTTTGGTTAGTGGTGAATCTTGCAAAGGTATTGCAGCCTTGGGGGCCTTTCACAAAAGTGTGTATATGTAATGACAGATCATGTGACACTTAGATTGCACACAGGTGGACATCATTTCACTAATTATGTGACTTCTGAAGGCAATTGGTTACACCAGAGCTTTTTATGGGCTTCATAACAAAGGGGGTGAATGCATACGCACATGCCAATTTTCTGTTTTCTATTGCAAAAAAATAGTTTTATGGATACATTTTACTCATTTCACTTCACTAACTTAGACTATTGTGTTCTGATCCTTCACATAAAATTCAGATTAACAAAACATTGAACTTCAGGCTATAATGTAACAAAATAGGTAAAAAGTCAAGGGGGTGAATACTTTTGCAAGGCACTGTAGTGAGAACCTCCAAAAAACTGAAATAATAAATGATCTCTGCTGAGTACAAAATGTTTAGAACAACAATTTTTATGATAGTAGGAAAAAAGGAAGTTATTAAAGGAGTCAATGTGGATAAAGTTATGAAGGCTATGACTAAGCAAAAGTTACAAACATTGAAGTATGTGGAAAAATTATTGTAAATGTAGATTAACAGAAAACAGTTAGTGCGTGATAATGTGCTCTCACCACTTGTTGCAGACTCTTCTTTTACTGATCTGATAAAAAAAGTGCCTACAACAAGTGGTGAGAGCAGATGCATATTTAAAGCCAGTCATAGTTGGTTTGAGAATTCTTACAAGAGAAATGGCATTCACAGTATTGTGAGTTGTGGAGAGGCAGCTAGTGCCAATAAAGAAGATGCCAAAACCTTTGTCAGGGAGTTTAGGGATTATCTAAAGGCTGAGCCTTTTATTCCCCAGCAAGTCTTCAACTGTGACAAAATCAGTTTATTTTGTAAGAAAAACAGAGCCTTCCTCACTCAAGAAGAGTAGACATTGCCAAAGCAATGATAGATAAGGACTAGTGTGAGTTATATCACAAAACCATGAACTGTGGCTGGAGGAAATTGTGTCCAGAAGCTGTAGCTCCAGTAAACTTGGAGACTGAACCTACCAGAAAAGTGTGTCTCTGGGAAAGTCCATGAGCATGGAGGTGATTAATGAAGACATTGAAGAGCTAATGGAGAAGCACAGAGATAAGCAGCATTGATGAGCTGCAGGAACATAAGAGAGAGCAGCAAGATGGAGTGGCTGATTAACTTTCTTTTTCAGTTGAAAAGGAGGGAAGGGAGGAAGCACCTGCTGCACTCATCAAAGAAATGTGTGCTAAATGTACTGTATTACAAGAGTTTGGGGAACACTATCACCCTGAAAAAGCTCAAGCATGCAGGCGTTGAGCATCCCTTGTGCAAGTGCCTGATGTTTCAATGGAAGAGTACTCCCCTTCTAAGCAATAACCTGTCTCCTCCTCCTTTTCCTCTACCTTGCTACCATCCCACTGGGCCCTCAAGTCATCTTAGAACTGTAAAGTTAAAGTTAACTTTTCTGTTATTGATCTCAGTAAGTTAAAGTGAAGTAAAATTCTGTTGTTTGTTGTCAGTGCAGTTAAAATCTAAATTATTTGACGTGTGCTCAGTTATACAAAGGACAGCTGATGATGATATAAATCAGCACAATAGCGCAAAAGGCAGCAAAGGCTGAACTGAACGGTGCGGGATAGCTAATCCATGGCAGAATGATGGTCCAATTAACAATGAGATGCAGAGAGACAGCGACTGAATGAAAAAATGGCAGTAGGAATATTAGTAAGCTGGAGTAAAGGACAGAAAAAAGATAGATGAGGGGAAAAAATTTAAAATGCAGAACGAATAATGAGCGATAGAAGCCAAAAGACGGAATGATAATTACTAAAGGACAGGCAAAACGACTGGTATGCAAATTGCGTAAAAGGCCAAATGCAGCATGTAAGGAAAAATACTTTACTTTTGCGAGAATTGGCAGTAGGAACAATAGTAAGTGGGAGAAAGGACAGAAGAAGATAGAGAAGGAGAACATTTGAAAAAGCAGAACGAATAATGAGCGATAGAAGCCAAAAGAGGACAGCATAATTAGAAAAGGACAGACAAAGAGGCTCCGTAAAAAGCCAAAAGCAGCCTAAAAGGAAAAAAACTCCAAGAGGAAGGCCCAGTGAGGCTAGCAAAAGCAGCAATTAAAAGGGAAAAAAGAACAGCAAGCTTGGTGAGGCCCACATAATGGCAAATAAGGAGCACTGAGGTACACCCTCCCGATACAGACTCAGAAATGAACTAAGGAGTCTGAGGCTTAAGAAGGCGGAGGGAGCCCTCCCACAGGAAGAGGAGAGTCGGGGAAAGCCCCTCCCACAGGAAAAGGAGGGACCAGATAAAGCCCCTCCCACAAAGAGGAGGGACAGGGGACAGTAGAGAGCTTGTGTAGTTTTGGTGGTGTGAGCACCTTTGGCGCTCATAGCAAGGGCCGCGCTGCTCGCCTTTGGCGCTCATTGCGAGCATCTCTCCTCATGTATTTTTGCTCCTCTGAGCACTCTTGGCGCTCATTGTGAGCCCCGTGCTGAACGCCTTTGGTGCTCATTGCGATCCTCTACTCTGCTCTTCTTTTGGTTGTCTGAGCACCCTGTGCGCTGAGTGTGAGCCCTGCTCTGAACGCCTTTGGAGCTCATCGCGTGGCTCTCAATGAGCGTCTTCGGTGCTCTTTGCAACGCTCTCCGCTCGTGTAGTTTTGGTGGTCTGAGCACCTTTGTCAGTCATTGCAAGGGCGTGATGATTGGCTTTGGCACTCATTGCGAGCCTCCCCCCTTGTGTACTTTTGGCCCTCTGAGCACCCTCTGCGCTCATTGTATATATATATATATATATATATATATATATATTCAATATTTATTTTTTTATGCTAATTAATGAATTCATTAAATAATAAATTACTATACTTAACCTATTTGTAATTAATATATCTAGCAATCAATATCCTGAAGAAATAACAATCTGTTTTGATTTTTCTAATGCTGACCTGAGTGTGAAAGTGTCAGCAATGTGTGAAGTGTGCAGTGTAAATTTGCTGTGTGCGCGAGGGCAAACCATTTGTTTAGCTGTGTAATTGGGCATTTTGTAATGGTAATGTTATTAGTTGTAAGTTAGTGTTGTGAAATGGCGGCGATTGTCTATGCGTTACGCAGGTGTGGAGCATTTTCCGTTGTACCTAATAGTGTATTTTATACCTCGTACGTGCCTGTGTAAAAGTCTTATGTGCTTCGTGGTGTTCAGTAGCCTCTTTTTCGTTTTTTTCGGCCGATATTTTATTTCTTGCTTAGGCGATATTCTTGTGTGGAAACTTGGCAAATTGTGGTTAAATTGTTGTGAAACCTGACTCCCAGACATAACTCCCCTGCTGTGAGTTGTGTTTGGTTTGTATTTTTGTTAATTTTGGTGGTGTTATTGTTGTTTTTGTATGTGCGCGGTTCGGCTGTTAACTTTTTTTTGACCTTGCATTTGCAGCAGGCTTGCTAGGCGAACCCGCAAGCATTAACAACAACCCGTATTGCTGAGAACTATATATATGTAATATATATATATATATATATATATATATATATATATACTAGCGAATTGCCCGTCAAAAAATGACGGCAATGAAATTGTAAGTGAGCTAATGCTATTTGGTGTATAATAATAAAATAACTAATAGATTAATAAAGTAATATACTTTACCGTATATACTCGCGTATAAGCCGAGTTTTTCAGCCCTTTTTTTAAGGAAAAAAAGGGCCCCCTCGGCTTATACTCGAGTCACTCTCCCCCCGTGTCTCTCTAATCCCCCCCCCGTGTGTCTCTAACCCCCCCGTGTGTCTCTACCCCCCCGTGTGTCTCTCTACCCCCTCGTGTCTCTTTCCCTCCTCCCTCCTCAACTAAACCCCCCCTCCTAAGCATAAACCCCCCTCCTCCACCTAAACCCCCCTAAATACCTCCCCCCTCTCCCCTCACTTACCTGATTGTGCTCCGGCCTCCGCTCCTTGACCCGGCGCCAGCGCCCATGTGACGTCAAATGCTCACCGCGTTATTAGCATATACCGGGTGCGCGCCGGGTCAATGAGCGGATGCCAGAGCACAAGCAGGTAAGTGAGGGGAGAGGGGGGAGGTATTTATGGGGGTTTAGGTGGAGGAGGGGGGTTGAGGGGGGTTTATGCTGAGGAGGGGGGTTGAGGAGGGGGTTGGGGTTGAGGGGGTAGGTTGAGGGGGGTTGAGGTTGAGGAGGTTGGTTGGTGTTGAGGAGGTGGGTTGGGGTTGAGGAGGGGGTTTGAGGTTGAGAGAGGTTGAGGGGGGAGGTGGGTTGGGGTTGAGGTGGGTTAGGGTTGAGGTGGGTTGGGGTTGAGGGGGGTTGGGGTTGAGGTTAAGGAGGGGGGTTGAGGATGGGGGTTGAGGATGATGATGGGGGTTGAGGAGGAAGGTTGAGGAGGGGGTTGAGGATGGAGGGGTTGAGAAGGGGGTTGAGGATGAGGAGGGAGGTTGAGGATGAGGAGGAGGGGTTGAGGAGGGGGGTTGAGGAGAGAGGATGAGGATGGGGGTTGAGGAGGGGGGTTGGGGTTGAAGGGGGTTAAGGTTGAGGAGGGTTGAGGCTGAGGAGGGGGTTGAGGAGGGGATTGAGGATGAGGATGGGGGGTTGAGGATGGGGGGGGTTGAGGATAGGGGGTTGAGGAGGGGGGTTGAGGAGGGGGTTTGAGGAGGGGGTTGAGGATGAGGAGGGAGGTTGAGGAGGGGGTTTGAGGAGAGAGGATTAGGATGGTGGGTTGAGGAGGGGAGGTTGGGGTTGAGGTTGAGGAGGGTTGAGGCTGAGAAGGGGGTTGAGGATGGGGGGTTTAGGAGGGGGTTGATGATGGGGGGGTTGGGGAAGGGGTTGAGGAGGGAGGTTGAGGATGAGGAGGAGGGGTTGAGAAGGAGGGTTGATGATGGGGGTTGAGGAGAGATGATGAGAATGGGGGGTTGAGGAGGGGGATTGAGGATGGGGGATTGAGGATGGGGGGTTGAGGAGAGAGGATGAAGATGGGGGGTTGAGGAGGGGGATTGAGGATAGGGGGGTTGAGGAGGGAGGTTGAGGAGGGGGTTGAGGATGAGGAGGGAGGTTGAGGATGAGGAGGGAGGTTGAGGAGGGAGGTTGAGGAGGGTGATAAGGGAGGGGGGAAGAGACACAGGGAAGGGAGAGGTTGGAAGAGACACAGGGAAGGGAGAGGGGAGAAGAGACACAGGGAAGGGAGAGGGGAGAAGAGACAAAGGGAAGGGAGAGGGGAGAAGAGACACGGGAGAGAGAGGAGGACACAAGAGGGGGACACAGCGGGCACAAGAGGGACAAAGGGGGCAGCACATTTCCCACCCTCGGCTTATACTCGAGTCACTCATTTTACCCAGTATTTTGTGGTAAAATGGGTGCATCGGCTTATACTCGGGTCGGCTTATACTCGAGTAAATACGGTACCTATTTTGAAGTAATATATGCAGGAAGCATTGTGTTGAAGAGCTGGCAATCTGTTTTGATGTTGCTGCAGCATTAGTGGTGTGGAGCTGCTGTGTAAGCGTGATGAATGTGTGTAGTGTAATAGTGTGCGTGAGCGAGACAAAACCGTAGCTGTATACTTCCGCATTGTATAAGTTATTGTTCTAAAATGGCGGCTAATGTGTGGTATGCGTCTGTAGCAGAATATCTGTAGCTGTTTTGTGTGTTTCTGGTGGTGTTTTGCGTTTTAGAGCCCTGTAGCCTCGTTTTCGTTTTTCTTCAGCGGCCATTTTTTCTCTCTAATTTTTTAGTGTCTAAACTCTTTTATTTTTAGTTAAATTAAGGTGTAATTTTATTTTTTGAGGTCCTGGATGCCCCCTCTTGCTGTAGGTAAGCTTTTTATATATGTGTTGTGTGTATTTATTGTGTTTTTAATTTTTTCATATTCGGGGTTGCGGGCGATTTTTGCAAGGTCGTAATTGGTCGTAACGTGTCTTGTACCTTTTTGCGAGGGCCCCTTCGGCGCTCCTTGCCAGCAATCGCGAGGGCCGCAGGCTCGCTTCGTGAACCTGCAAGCGTGAGCAACGGCTCGCATGCTCACAATTATATATGTGATATTTATAGTATATTATGATATTAGGTTTGAATCAGTATCTATATGAAAGAGGTTTGTTTAGAAGATAATATGTAATATGTATATATATATTTTTATATATATATGTATATATGATATATGTAATATATTTAATAATATACGTTATGCGGTATAATAATAATATAACATATATAAATATATATATATATATATATATATATATATATATACAGAATATATATATATATATATTTATATTATTGTTAATATTAAACCACATAAGATATACAGTACTATGATATTAGGTTTGAATCATTATCTGTATGAAAAAGGTTTGTTTTGAAGATAATTCATGTAATTGTGTAAATCCACCTTAAGAGCCCATATGAGAGCCTGTGTGACATGGCAGAGGCGGAGCCTGGGGTGCTCCTGCATTGGAGGGATACAGAGGAGTGCAGGACAGCCAGGAGAAATGAGAAGGTTTGGTCTGGAGCCATAAAGCTCAGGTCAGGGATCCTGTACAGTGACAGGTGACAAGGGTTATTAGATCTTGTTGATCAGGGGGAGATCTACCCAGTACAGCCAGGAGGTATGGTGGCAGATCCATACACTGTATCCTGTGTTTATTCTCCATGCAAGTTATGATTGGGTGGGCTGGTTTAGCGGGGAGTGCTTGGCTAAACGTGTCTCTTTTTTGCGAGGGCCGCAGATGCTGCCTTCGGCGCTCCTTGCCAGCAACTACAGCTCTCGCTTTGCAAGGGCCGCAGGCCCTCAAGCGCTAGCAACGGCTCGCATGCTCACAATTATATGTGATATATATATATATATATATATATATATATATATATACATAAACACACATCTATATTTTTTTGTCCAATGTGATTTCCATCTTGCAAGAAAAGTGTGTTATTTGCTGGGTGAACTAATTGCGTTCAAGTGAGAGGGGAGTGGTTTTGCCTGTGTTGGCAGAGGTTTCGGCTCCACCGAGTTTTAGATTAGCAACGGAACTAGGAAGGGATGTCCTCTGTCTCCCTTGATTTTTGCTTTACTGATAGAGCTGCTGGCGATCCTTATAAGAGCTTCAAGGTCAATAAAAGGCATAGAAATAGGATGAAAAGAACATAAGATATTAATTTATGCAGATGATATTGTTTTAACTTTATCTGATCCTATCTCGTCAATCAAAAAATTACATAAAATAATAAACAACTACAGTTTTGTTTCTTATTATAAATTAAACTAGCGACATGCCAGTCAAAAATGACGGGGCAATAACATTTGAAGCCATGGGAATGCTGTTTGACACACAATGTAAACCTTTTTGTACTCTGAGGACCTTTGGTGCTCAATCAAAAGCCTGAAGAGCTAACAATCTTGTTTATATTTTCCGTCATTATACAATATAGAGTTTGAGTGTTGGTGCTCTGATGATAAAGTGTAATGAATGTCCCAACTGTGCATTAGAAATTGTTTGTGTGCCGAGGGAAATACGTTGGTGTAGTTGTGTAAAGCGCCATTGTAGATTTGTAATGTTATTAATGTGTTACAGAGCTCGCAAGCCTTTTCCGTCATTTGTAATAGTGTATTTTATAGTTTGTTCGATTCTGTGTAAAAGTGCTATCCATTTGGCAGTGTTTTGCATGGTCCGGCGTTGTGTAGCCTCGTTTTCATTTTTTTTGGTGGTCATTTTCTTGTTTCCTTAGGCGATTTTCGTGTGGTGAAAGTCGTCAAAATCTCCTTAAATTTGCATTCCACCTCACTCCCAGACGTCATGGCTGTTCCCCCGTGCTTTGGGTAATGTTTTTGTTGTATTTATTTTTTATTTTCTTTGTGTTTTGTGGATTTTTACGGTTCGGCCGTTAACCTCGTATTTTTTTTAAAGTCCCGCGTCTCGTATTGTTTTTTTCAAAGTCCCAAAATTTACGGACTTCCGAGAAGCAAATACGAGACGCAGAACTTAGAAAAAAAACATTACGACCTCGCAAAAATACGACCTTACCGCCCGAAACCCGTGCACATAAAAACATTAAAAACACAATAAATACACACAACAAATACATAAAAAGCTTACCTACAGCAACGGGGGGCACCCAGTACCTCGAAAACTGAAGTTACACCTCAATTTCACTAGAAATACAAGAGTTTAGACACCCGAAAAACCCATAAGCGAGAAAAAAAATGGCAGATGAAAAAACGAAAACGAGGCTACAGGACTCTAAAGACGCAAAACACCACCAAACACCTACAGATTTTCCGAAAAAGACAGACGCGATCCAAGAACAAGAACGCCAAATCAGCCACAGGCGCGTACCACACATTAGGCGCCATTTTACAACACTAACTTACACAATGAGGAATTACACAGCTACCCTAACGGATTTGGCTCGCGCACGCACACTATTTACACTACACACACTACTGACATTTACACAGCAGCTCCACAGTCCTCAAAACACACATTGTATGCTGCAGCAACATCAAAACAGATTACCAGCTCTTCTGCAAAATGCTTACTGCATATATTACTTCAAAATAGGTAAAGTATATTGATGTATTATTTTACTATTTCATTAGAATTAGCAAAAAAAAACAATGCTCATAGCACACAAACAACCAACAGCCTCGCAAGGAGCGCCGAATGCGCTCATTGTAGGCCAAAGGCGCTCAGCGCGAGGCTCACAATGAGCGCCTAAGCATTTTGCAACACCAACAAAATTTAACGCTCTTACAAACTTATTGCCGTAATTTTTTGACGAGCAAGTCGCTAGTCCAACTATAATTGGAAGGAGAACACTATAACACATTTGGGTATTGCTTTTGTAAAAAAAATTAAACATATCATTACGGTCAACTTAAAGAAACTGTATGTTAAAATTAAACAATTGTTACTTGACTGGGGGACAATTTTTTTATCATGGCATGGTAAAATTGCAGCTGTAAAAATGTCAATTCACCCTAAATATTATTATATCATTAGTAACATTGCGATACCTTGCCCAAAATACTGGATTAAACAATTTCAGGACTTACAGCCTTATTAAAACAGATTACCAGCTCTTCTGCACAATGCTTACTGCATATATTACTTCAAAATAGGTAAAGTATATTGATGTATTATTTTACTATTGATTTGAAAATTAGTACCTAATGTAGGTGGGTTTGGAAAATCTATCCCCACCACAACTTAGGAAACTAGAAGACTCTACTTAATAAATGTGTAGCAACTGAAAATACAAAATTATATACAAAACATAAATCTTTATTAAGAAAAAACTGAAAAATAATGGAAAAAATAGTTAAAAAGGGATATACTAAAAAAGTAACACGCCAACTACGAAGACGTGTACTGGAACATGTGAATTCCATAATCAACAAAAACGACGTGGCAGTCGCAAGGCATGTCAATTCTATACATGATGGAAACATTATGTTTCTTCAGTTTATGGGCATAGAAAAGGTAAAAACAACCCCAAGAAGAGGTAATATGGAAAACAAGTTATTACAACGAGAAGCCTGGTGGATTTTTCATTTGAAAACTGTAACTCCGCATGGCCTAAATGAGGGCTTTACCTTTTCCCCTTTTATTTAGTCCCTAGTCTTTTCCTTAAGACCAGTATTCACTTACTCAGTTCTTCTTTATACTTACCATTTATCCAGCAAGGTTCTCATACTCTATACATCATTCTAGACCTCAAACCCTTCTTCATAGTTGGCAATTTCTTTTTCTTTATTTACAGTACAATATAGCCCATGTCTATCTCACCAATATTATCATTCTCCTCGTAGACATCACACCTTTTTGCCCGTAGGGTCCTCTCGTTTTTTCTCAGCCCACCGCCTCTCTGTATTCTTTTCTTATTTTCAGACAGTAAGATACACACATTTCTACCATCTTTAGCCATCAGGCTTTATCCCTTTCCAATATCTAGGTAGCTCTTCCCTTACTCTCTCTTCATTATACACTTAATGATTTTTGACCCTTCCAATATGGGCCCACTAACACATCTATATAGATTTAGTAGTTTATATTAGAAACCTAAGATTATTTTGGTAATACCACAGTACCCAGTGGTTTTTTATTCTTTTGGTTGGGGCCTGTGACTTAGTTCTAGGTGCAAGGGGACCTCCTTCTTTTTCTACCACATTGGCCCTCTCTCCAGTATCATTAGACTTATTATTATAATTATATTTGTATCTTATTACAGAACACAGGATTATTGGTAACTGTTAGCATTTTCTAAGTTATATCTTACTCATCACAAGAGTAAACTTATTACAACACAAATGTCTAATTTTTGATACACAGAGTAAGTGCCTGACATATAGCGAACACTCTAACACACTAACACGAGTTACAAGCAACTTACACCTCAAATCTCGCAACTAACGTGAGTTCGCGATCAGAGACAATTAATCTCGCAAGAAACGTGATTACGCGGCCCGCGATCGCGTCGCGGCGCCAGCGTGAACGCGGTGACGTAATAGCGACCCGCGAAATCGCGGCACCCTTTAAAAAGACCGCGATTTTTCATAGAAACCGTCCCCTGATGAATCCGAAAACCAAATAGCGGGGAAACGCGCGTCGGGAACAATACCAACACACCAGGCGGCGGGGGTAAGCGCTCCCAATGTGGAGTTTAACACCTACAGATACGTCGTAGCAGTACATTCTCAACACTGATAAGGTATGAGAGCATTAGCCACTAAAAACGTTACTCACCTTATTTCTACCATGAAGGTAAGACAGTAATTACCATAATCTTCCATTGGTCCAATTAGGACATTATTAGACTATCCACCCCCCCATTTTTTGTAGACAGCAGCTTAGTGCTGTGGGTCACAACATTAAGGAGGAATTGTCCCTGCCAATTTTTCACACTTCTTGAACAAATTGTACCAGAGTGTGATTAGATTAACTTCTGGGCATTTAAATACAGAGAGATTTCTCCTCTCTATCTTCCTCTTTTATTTTGAAAGCAATTACAGCAACTGTAAGCCGCCATCTGTCTTATAAACTAGACAGGTGGGGGCCACATCCGTTATCTTATGCCATTTAGCAGCTTACCCCCCCTTACTAACTAGAGCCGGCCTGCTTAAGTCATACTTTTTTAGTATATCCCTTTTTAACTATTTTTTCCATTATTTTTCTGTTTTTTCTTAATAAAGATTTATGTTTTGTATATAATTTTGTATTTTCAGTTGCTACACATTTATTAAGTAGAGTCTTCTAGTTTCCTAAGTTGTGGTGGGGATAGATTTTCCAAACCCACCTACATTAGGTACTAATTTTCAAATCAATATCCATTTTACTCTATTTTACTTAGAGAATAGTTCCGAATTTTTATTACTAATTATTTTACTATTTCATTAGAATTAGCAAAAAAAAACAATGCTCATAGCCGACAAACAACCAACAGCCTCGCAAGGAGCGCCGAATGCGCTCATTGTAAGCCACGCAATGAGCGCCAAAGGAGCTCAGCGCGAGGCTCACAATGAGCGCCGAAGCATTTTGGAACACCAACAAAATTTAACGCTCTTACAATCTTATTGCCGTAATTTTTTGACGAGCAAGTCGCTAGTCCAACTATAATTGGAAGGAGAACACTATAACACATTTGGGTATTGCTTTTGTTAAAAAAATTAAACATATCATTACGGTCAACTTAAAGAAACTGTATGTTAAAATTAAACAATTGTTACTTGACGGGGGACAATTTTTTTATCATGGCATGGTAAAATTGCAGCTGTAAAAATGTCAATTCACCCTAAATATTATTATATCATTAGTAACATTGCGATACCTTGCCCAAAATACTGGATTAAACAATTTCAGGACTTACAGCCTTATTAAATTGCGATTCAGCCAATTGAAAATGGCTCTATATAAGCACAGAGCATATTTTTTTTACATATGTCTTTAGTTAGTGAAGAACTCACTTTTGGAGAGAAGTTTACTAACTAAAAACATCTGTTAAAACATTATGCTCTGTGCTTATATAGAGCCCTTTTCAATTGGCCAAATCATAATTTAATAAGGCTGTTAATCGATAAATTTATTTATAACAACCAAAAAGCAAGAATCAAGTCCTCTATTACATCAAGAAGATTTAATAGGGGAGGAATAGCACATCCCGACCTGACTACCTTCCACAAAGCCATAATGTTATATCATATTACAAGTTGGAATAACTCCTCAAAATTGCTAGGCTGGGGTTAAAAAGAAGATCATCACCTGATAAATTTAAAATTGGATGAATTAATATGGTGTGATGATCTTCCTAAAAAAAAGTGTAAAGAAGGCGCCTTAAGTTAAAAAATGCTGGAAATTTTGGATTAAACTTAATTCCAAGTGGACTTTAGCACCTTTTCCCAGACCTGCAATTACATTGACATTATTGGCTAATGAGTTGAAATTGACATTTTTGGCAAAATGGTCCTATTCGGGAATTGTGTCCCTTGGGAATCTATATAAGAACAACAAATTCATTGCTTGTAGTACCTTTAAGAGAGTGCTCCTAATCTCAGCTCGCTACCTGTATAAAACACGCCTGGGAGCAAGAAATCTTACTGATTGATAGGGGATCAAATACTTATTTCCCTCATTGACCTGCAAATGAATTTATAACTTTTTTGACATGTGTTTTTCGGGGGAGGGGGGGGGGTTGCTATTCTGTCTCTCACTGTTACATAGTTACACAATTACATAGTAATTTAGGTTGAAAAAGACTTTAGTCCATCAAGTTCAACCTTTTTAGATATCCTCTGATCTGCAATATGTGGATTTATTGTTAATTGATCAAGAGGAAGGCAAACAGAAAAAAAAAAAAAAGAATCTTTTGCCAATTGTCTCAACAGGGAAAAAAATATAAAATTCCTTCCTGACCCCAGATACTGGCAATCAGATTCATCCCTGGATCAATACACCCTCTCTATTTATCCAGGATAGCCCTTAATGACTTTTTTATTTAAAAATACATCCAATACCTTTTCAAAGTTATCTATTGAATCCGCTGTCACCACCTCCTTTGGTAGAGAATTCCACAGATTAACTACCCTTACTGTGAAGAACCCCTTTCTTTCTTTAAGGTAAAATATTTTTACTTCTAATCTCAAAGGATGTCCCCTTGTCAGTTGAAAACCTCTTGGCACAAACAGTTCCCTTGACAACGCCTTGTATTGACTCTGGATATATTTATATAAGGTAATTATATCCCCTCTTAGACCATTTTTATTCTAGAGTAAATAAGTTTAATTTGGTTAGTCTTTCTTCATAATTTAGCCCCTCCATTCCCCTTATTAGTTTTGTAGCCCTTCTCTGTACCTTTTCCAGCTCTAAATTGTCCTTTTTATGTAGTGGTGCCCAAAATTGTACTGCATATTCCAAATGAGGGCGTATTAGGGATTTGTATAGTGGGAGAATTATATTTGCTTCCCTTGCTTCTATACCCTTCTTAATACATGCTAATATTTTACTTGCCTTTGCAGATGCTGCTTGGCATTGAGCACTGCTACCTAGGCGGCTGTCCACAAGTACTCCCAAATCCTTTTCAATATCTGATACCCCTAGATTTGCTCCACTAAGATTATAAATTGCATGGCTATTTTTCCTTCCCAGATGCATAACTTTACATTTATTCGTATAAAATCTCATCTGACACTTAGATGTCCATTCCTCTAATTTATGCAAATCCCTTTGGAGGGAAAGTACATAATTTTCTGATTTAATTACCTTGCACAACTTTGTGTAATCAGCAAAAACTGAGACACAACACTCCAATCCCACTTCCAAGTCATTAATAAATATGTTAAAAAGGAGGGAACCTAAGCCTAAGCCCTGAGGAACCCCACTTACCACATTAGTCCAATTGGAACATGTTCAATTTAAAAAAAACCTTTGCTTCCTGTCTTCTAGCCAGCTCTCAATCCATAAGCAAATATTTATGGCAATTTCTATCTCCCTTAGTTTGCTCAATAGTCTCCCATGTGACACAGTATCAAAAGCCTTTGCAAGATCCAAATAGACTACATCCACTGAGTTGCCTTGATCCAAGTTCCTACTAACCTCCTTATAGAAACTAATTACCATATATACTCGAATATAAGCCAAGTTATTCAGCCCGTTTTTTAAGGCTGAAAAGGGCCCCTTGGCTTATACTTGAGTCACCTGTGTCTCTCCACCCCGTGTCTCTCTTTCCCCCCGTGTCTCTCTCCCACCCTGTGTCTCTCCCCCTGTGTCTCTCTTTCTCCCCCGTGTCTCTCTTTCTCCCCCGTGCCTCTCTCCATCCCCGTTGCTCTTTCTCTCCCCCTCCCTTATCATCCTCTGCATCCTCAACCAACCATCCTCATCATCATCCTCCGCATCCTCAACCCCCCATCCTCATCCTCAACCGCCCCATCCTCAACCCCCTTCTCCCTTTCCACTAACTTACCTTCCATCAGCAGCTGCTCCTCCGCACTTTTTCCGTCTGCGTCGGGACCCGGCATATACTAGTGACGTGACGTCACATCCACGTCACGTCATTAGCAGTGGCCAGGTTTCGACGCAGTCGGATGGAGCGCAGGAGCAGCTGCTGATGGAAGGTGAGGGGAAAGAGAGAGGGGGGTAATTAGAGGGGTAAAGTGAGGAGAGGGGTTGAGGATGAGGAGGGTGGTTTAGGGTGAGGAGGGGGGTTGAGAATGAGGGGGGGGGTTTATGAGGGGGGATGAGAGAGATTGAGGAGGGGGGGTTGAAGAGGGGGGTTGATGAGGGGGGATGAGGAGAGAGGATGAGGATAGGGTTGATGAGAGAGGATGAGGAGGGGGTTGAGGAGCTTGATAAGGGGAAGAGACACAGGGAAGGGAGAGGGGTGGGAAGAGACACAGGGAAGGGAGAAGGGTGGGAAGAGACACTGGGAAGGGAGAGGGGGAAGAGACACAGGGTAGGGAGAGGAGGGGAAGAGACACAGGGAAGGGAGAGGGGTGGGAAGAGACACAGGGAAGGGAGAGGGGGAAGAGACACAGGGTAGGGAGAGGAGGGGAAGAGACACAGGGGAGGGAGAGGGGGAGATACACAGGGGAGGGAGAGGGGGGAAGAGACACAAGGGAGAGAGAGGGCACACAAGAGGGGGACACAGAGGACACAAGAGGGACACAGGGGGCAGCACATTTCCCACCCTTGGCTTATATTCGAGTCACTAAGTTTTCCCAGTATTTTGTGATAAAATAGGTGCCTCAGCTTATTCTCAGGTCGGCTTATACTTGAGTATATAGGGTAGGTTTGTTTGACATGACCGATCCATGTTGGCTCCTACTTATCCTGTTTGAATAGACATATTCATATATTATCTCTTATTACCCCTTCTAAAAGCTTTCCCACTACCGAAGTGAGACTCACTGGTCTATAATTCCCTGGAATTGCTCTTGCTCCCTTCTTAAATATAGGTATCACCTCTGCCTTTCTCCAGTCATCTGATAGAAACCCTGTGTTGAGTGAATCCTGAAAAATTAGATATAATTGTTTGGCTATTTCAGAACCCAGTTCCCTCAGTACCCTTGGATGTATTCCATCATGACCTAAGCTTTATTAACATTTATTTTTTCCAACGTCTTTTGGATTTCTTCCTGCAATAACCAGTTATTTGGTGAAGGTGTAGCCCCATTATGTTGCAGTGACCCAACCACTGGTACCTTCCTTGTGTATACCGAAGAAAAGAACCTATTTAGCTCATCTGCCTTTTCCTGGTCACTAATTATCAGACAGCCTGTGTCACATTAAAATGTTCCTATAGCTTCCTTCCTGGCCTTCTTAATATATTAAAAAAATATTTTAGGGTTAGTCTTACTCTCCTTTGCAACTAACTTTTCATTTTCGATTTTAGCCAGTCTAATGGCCCTATTGCAAGCCTTGTTGATTTCCTTGTACTTGTGTAAAGCAGTCTCTGTCCCCTCGTTTGTATATAAACGCTTATTTTTTTACTCCTAATCTTCATCTTTAATTCATTGATAAGCCACATGGGTTAAAATACACCTACCATTAAAATTATAGACTAATCATTTATTTGTCAGTGGACAAACGTTCAAAATCTGTATGTATTATATATATGGCAAATGTTATTTCCTTCTTGCAAGAAAAGTGTTTTATTTGCTGGGTGAAGAAATTGATTCCAGGTGAGAGGGGAATGGTTTTGCATGCGTTAAACTTGCGTATACGTTTGTGACGTGTGTGTTGGTATGCCACTGTGAATTCCTTCTTGCAAGTAAAGTGTGTTATTTGCTGGTTGTGCTAATTGTGTCCAGGTAAGTAGTCCTAAATTAAATGTAAGCAGGGAAAGGAGCGAGCTTGTGAGCTTGCAAACACTTCTAGTGTTAAGTGCAGTTCTAGTATAGGTGTAGGAGTTTATATAAAAGGATGGAATTCAAAGAAAAGGGGAGCAGACTTCTATATATTTTTGTTTAAAGCTTTACACAAATATATTGTTTATTTATTTCCTCACTGAATCTTGTTGTTAATAATTATGAGTCGGTCCAGTGGCAACCTCATTCAGTGTACATCCTGTCATATGTATGCAGATGAACAGATGATCTAAGGTCAATACATCTGAGAGAGGTGTGAGCATGTTGCTTCTCTGAAAGATCAAATTGGAGAACTGGGGAGACGAATTGCATCACTTGTGATATTGCTCCACTGGAAAGGGAGTTGGTGCTCACTTAGCACAGTTTAGCTGGGCCTAGCATGGAGGATGGAGCTGAGAATAGTGAGGATGTCCAGGGAGGGTGCTTGGTGAAGAAGGGGGAGCAGGAGGAGGAGGCTGGCCAGTACTGAGTTGTCAAGCACTAACAGATTTGCCAGATTGAGTGAAACTATTGCGGATGTACATTTATGAATGGCAATGCCAGATAGAACTGTTGCTTTCAACAGCTGCGAGAACAGTTCTACTGGAGGAGTGGGTAGAATAGGCCAAGCAACAAAAAGGTTTTGGTGGTAGGAGTCTCTATTATTAGGAAGGTAGACAAGATGATTTGTCAGCTAGATCCCAGCAAGCGAACAGTTTGCGGTCTACCGGGCGCTCGGGTTCGGCATGTTGTGGATCGGCTGGATAAATTATTGGGAGGGGCTGGTAAATGAACAGGCGGTCCTGGTACATATTGGTACCAATGACAAAGTTAGTGGAAGATGGAGTGTCCTAAAGAATGATTTTAGGGAACTAGAGAATAAGCTTAAGGCAAGGACCTCCAAGGTAGTATATTTTGACATATTACCTGTGCCACGTACTAGCCCAGGGAGACAAAATGAGCTTAGGAGGCTAATGCGTGGCTAAAAAAGTGGTGCACTAAGGAGGGATTTGGGATTTTAGAGCACTGGGCTGACTTCTCACTTGGGTACAATCTATGTAGCTTGTGTGCTAGGGGATAGGATGGTAGAAAGGCTGGAGGAGTTTTTAAATTAGTAGGTAGGAGTGAGGGACTAGATGAAAGTAATGGGGTAGAAAGTATAAAGGGGTAGATGGGGGTAGGGTTAATGTAGTCAATAGGAGGTATTACTAAGTAACCCAAGTACAGAGGCAAGCACTTCAAAACTACAAACTCATAACATAAGGTGTATGCTTGCTAATGTCAGGAGCTTGCCAGAAAATGTGGGAGAGATAAAATTATTAGCAGTTATTGAAAAATGGGATTTAATAGACCTTATAGACATATGGTGGGATGAATTTCATGACTGGACTTTTAGTATGGATGGTTATAACCTATTTAGGAAAGATATGGGCAATGGTAAAAGAGGAGGAGGGATTTGTCTTTATATTAAGCCTACAGTCAGAGAAGATATTTAGGCTAATGAAAATGTTGAATGTTTGTGGTTAGCGTTAAAAAGCGGAGCAGCAAATTCAAAAAGAATATTGGTAGGAGTGTGTTGTAAACCAAATATAATTGAAAATGAGGAAATGCAACTGTTGTTACAGATTGAAAATGCAGATAAGCATGGGAAAGTTTTAATAATGGAAGATTTGAACTACCCTGATATTACCTGGATGAATGGGACCAGCAGTTCCGCTAAGGGGAGCAGGTTCTTGAGTAAACTCAGAGATCATTATCTGACCTGGGTTATAGAAGAACCTACTAGAAATTAAGCTATCTTGGATTTAGTTATCACAAATAATAATGATATGTATCAAATGTTGAAAAGGGGCTACCTTTGGGAAACCGTGATAACTCAATCTCATTTGAGATTGAATTAAAAAAACAAAACTGTAAGGTGCCAACAAAAAGTCTTGGTTTTAAAAGGGCAGATTTTAACAGTCTAATGGCAGCAATACAACGTATAGACTGGGACAGAGAACTGACAGGTAAAAATACTGAACATAAATGGACAATGTTCAAATCCTTACTAAATATACATACTTATCACCATATACCATGTGGAAATAAAAGTAAAAGGAGTAAATCACACCCCAAGTGGCTTAGCAATGAATTAAAGATGAAGATGAGGAGTATAAACACAGGCATTTAAAATATATAAAAAAGAGGGGACAGAGAAGTCAACAAGGCTTGCAAAAGGGCTATTAGACTATCTAAAATAGAAAATTAAACGTTAGTTGCAAAGGAGAGTAAGACTAACCCAAAAATATTTTTTTTAAATATAGAATTGTGAAGAAGGCTAGGAAGGAAGCTATAGAAACATTACAATGTGAAACAGGCCGTCTGACAATTAGTGACCAGGAAAAGGCAAATGAGCTAAATAGGTTATTTTCTTTGGTATACACAAGGGAGGTACCAGTGGTTTGGACACTGCAGCATAATGGGACTACACTACCTTCACCAAATAATTGGTTAATGCAGGAAGAAATCCATGGATGGAAAAAATAAATGTTAATAAAGCCCAAGGTCCTGATGGAATACATCCAATGGTAATGAGGGAACTGGGCTCTGTAATAGCAAAACCATTATATATAATTTTTCAAGATTTACTCAACACAGGGTCACTACCAGATGACTGGTGAAAAGCAGAGGTGATACCTATATTTAAGAAGGGAGCAAGAGCAAATCTGAGGAATTATAGGCCAGTGAGCCTCACTGCTGTAGTGGGAAAGAATTTGGAAGGGTTAATAAGGAATAATATACAAGAATATGTCTACTTGAAAAGGATTATAAGTAGGAGTCAACATGTTTTTATGAGGGATATGTCATGTTTCTATAAGGTGATTAGTAGGAACTTGGATAAAGGCAACTCACTCGATGTAGTATTTTGGGATTTTGCAAAGGCATTCGATACATTGTCACATGGAAGACTATTGCGCAAACTAAGGGATACAGGAATTGCAGTAAATATCTGCTCATGGATTGAGAGCTAGCTGAAAGACAGGAAGCAAAGGGTTGTGGTAAATGGAACATACTCAGACTGGACTAATGTAGTAAGTGGGGTTTCTCAGGGGTCAGTATTAGGTCTTCTCCTTTTAAACATATGTATTGATGACGTCGAAGTAGGACTGGAAAGTATTGCCTCCATTTTTGCTGATGACACGCAGTTGTACAAGGTAATTAAATCAGATAATGATGTACTTTCCCTCCAAAGGGATTTACATAAATTAGAGGATTGGACATATAAACGGCAAATTATATTTAATATGAATAAATGTAAAATTATTCAATTGGAAGGACAAATAGACATACAATTTATAATCTTAATGGAGACAATCTAGGGGTATCAGATATTGAAAGGGATTTGGAAGTGCTTGTGGACAACCACCTAGGAAACAGTGCTCAATGCCAAGCAGCAGCTGCAAAGGCAAATACAATATTAGCATGTATTAAGAAGGGTATAGAAGCAAGGGAAGCAAATATAATTCTGCCACTATACAAATCCCTAGTATGCCCTCATTTAGATTATGGAGTACAATGTGGAGCACCACTTCATAAAAAGGACATTTTAGAGTTAAAAAAAGTATAGAGAAGGGCAACAAAACTAAGAGGAATGGAGGGCTAAGTTATGAAGAAAGAATAACCAAATTAAACTTATTTTCTCTAGAAAAAAGTTGTCTAAAAGGGGATATGATTAACCTATATAAATACATCCAGGGTCAGTACAAATATTTGCTAAGAGAACTTTTTGTACCAAGAGGTTTTCAACTGACAAGAGGACAACCTTTGAGGTTAGAAGTAACAATATTCCACCTTAAAGAAAGAAAAGAGTTCTTCACAGTAACAGTGGTTAATCTGTGGAGTTCTCTACCAAAGAAGGTGGTGACAGCAGATCCGTTAAATAACTTTACAAAGGGACTGTATATATTTTTAAATAAAAATGTCATTCAGGGTTATACTGGTTAATTAGAGAGGGAGTATTGATCCAGGCAGGAATCAGATCGCCAGTTTCTGTGGTCAGAAAGGATTTTTTTTCCCTTTTGAGACGATTGGCAAAGTTTCAATGTTTTTTTTTTTCTGTTTGCTTTCCTATGGATCAATTAAAGGTTAAAGTTCCTGGATTATGAATGTACCTGATAGAGGAGAAATAATAGTAAATGTAAAAAATGCTTGCATGAAAAAAAATCAAAATAAACATTTAAACACTTACCTTGAAGCTAGCAAAATCTATTGTAATTTCTGACAGTTTAAAATTAAGGTAAACACTCCCTCCATAATTTGTTTTGGCCAATCCGGTTAGATGAAATATTTGAGACATAGCACTATGTTAGTTGCTATAGCAAAACCACACAGCATAGTCAGGAAGCAGGGATGAGTCCTATCCCAGCAGTCACTGGGGGGCTGACAACACTGCTCTACGATTGGCTGAGCAAGCAAGAGCAGGTAAATAGTGGGTTAATATTGCTCCCCAGATGCTGCATGCTGATTGAGTAGGGATCAGGAAGTTGTGTAGACACTCTCTGGGGATATCAACACAATCATTAGAGGGATATTTAGATATGAATAAAAATACAAAAATGTATGAGATGTGCTGTATACATACAGTATAGGCTGCTTTTTGCCTATAGAGTGCAGAAATGTATTAATCCAGCAAACTTAGATATCCCTTTAACAACCAATGTGCATATTGCACATCAGAAATCTTAAAAGGTTGAACTTGATGGACTATAAGTCTTTTTTCAACCTCAAATACTATGAGCCTCATTCAATTGAGCAATTGTAAGTTACTGTAGCCTGTAATGGACACCATAAGTTATTTTGCTATTCAATTGGCGTTTTTTTGTGAGCCGCAAACGGGCTACGTGTTTTGGACTTGAAATCCTTGCAGTTCTTAAAACTGTAACTTACAAGCCATTGAAGACTTTAAATTTTCCCGTCAGCGGGAGTTACGATCGCTAAAATCGAAAATCGATATTCAATTGCTACAATTTCGCAAGCCTGCAAATGTTTTCACACCTGTAAACGGCAAATGTAGAAGAAAATCCTACAAGTACTATAGAGGACTCGCAAAGGGATTAAAGACGTAACACTGTAAAAGCAAATAAAAAATCAATACTGCACTGTAAATGAAAGGGGAAAGCAATGAAAGATATTAGAATGAATTGCACGAAAATTTCAAGCTCGCAAATCGACAATCAAAAATATTTTTTTTTCGGACATCTAAACGCTAATTGATTTACTTGTAACCTCCATCTTATACTGCCATAATGATGGTGGTCTCATTTTCTATTGGCTGTTTTTTCTAAATGGATAGTTTAGGTCTTGCTTAATTTATCATGGTCCCGCCCTCAACTGCTAGGTTCGAGTGCATAGTTTACGGTTTTGGCTTTCAGACGGTAACTTAACCACCGTACCAGATAGTACATACAAAGCAGAGGATGGAGCTGTGTCCCACTAAAAATGTAAAGTATCCAGAGAGATCTCTGCCTCAGGTGCCAATAAAACAAAGCGATATGGACAAGGAGAGGCAAGAAAGGAAACAAGTACAGCGGTAAGTAAAGATCAGCTCTATTCCAGTAGGACTGAAAAAGCCTGAAATGGAAGACAGCAAATTGCTACTAATATGAGGGGTGTCAGGATGATGCCAGATTACATTCCTGAATGGGGAGAAAGCCTGCATTTGAGGACTAGAGTGTCCTACAGGAATAAGATACATATTCCTATTTGGGAGCAGAGGAAGAGTCCTACCAAGTATAGGCTGAAAAAGTCAGTTGTGTCGGAACCGCATCACAATGGTAAACAGGAGAAGCAAGATCTCCTCACTAATCATGCATCTCAGAGAGAACGAGACATCACCAATTCCACCTCTCAGCTAGAAGAGATAGAATAATCCCTTAAGCAGAGAGAAGCAACTATGATAGAGAAAGATGCATGTCCAGAACAGACTAATGCTGACCTCCAGAACCTGTGTACCCAAGACGCTAGGTTGAATGTAGAGCAATGTCTACAGTAAGCTCATAAGCGACGAATAGAGCAGAAGAGACAGAAGTGGGAAGAAAGAATGACTGAGCCTCCAGAGATATTCAGAGAAGTGATGGAAATGTCTGAGGATATTCTTCAGCTGAATGTGCAGCAAAAGATCCAGCATAAGCAGGGTAAACTGGATTTGCAATGAGGAGAAGATGCAGCTAAAGGCAGCAAAGAAAACTAAAAAGCTGGAAGCCTTGGAGGCAAAGCAAGAAGAAACAGTGGAAGAAAAATGGGTTAAAGCTGAGCATGCTCAAATAACAAGTTTTTTTTCATGAACCCAAAACTCAAAAGGCTGCTAAGATGGGTGCTAGCCTATGTGTTGAGTGTAAGCCTGACGTTGCTGAACAGCTGGAGAAATTCCAGCAAGGCCAAATGTCTGAGAGATCCTTTTTAGTAGAGAAAAAGTTGCAGACCTTGCAGGATTGGAAGCACAGTGGTATCAAGGATGCCTATTCGGAAAAATGAGAGAGGTGACGTGCAGATCCAAGAGCTAGAAGCAGCCCCGAGAGAGGACATGCTTGTGGAGCCTCTGAAGGATACTGTATCAGAAAATTAGCAAGATGGCCATATAAAACTGATACAGTTTGGTGAAAATTCTCAGACAAACTATTGGAGAAGCTCGGAACATAAAGAGACAGATTATATGTCCTCACAAAGCATGGGCTCGGGACAATTTGCAGGACTATTAAAAAAAATGTGATCAAAAGGGGGAAGAGAAACCGCCCGAGAATTTGCTGTCCTATACAGATGGTGATAATGAAAATGATGCTGATAATGAACCTAAAGAAAGAGACTTGGAGACTTTGTAGAATGGGCTGAAGAAGGAAGCATGACAAGTTCAAAGTGTCACAGAGTTTGACCAAGAATTCTACAGATTGGTGGCCGAGAGTAAGCAACAGTCTGAGCCAGACACCTGCCTATTGGAGCTACTTAGTACTGTGGAAGCGTTGGCGAGAGGGAAAGAAGTCGAACTTCATAAGATGGAGAGTGTCCTCGGCAGTGTGAGGCAGAAGCTTCAACAGCTACAAGGGAACATTAACTGCCTCTCCGTTGTTGAGCTGAGGGGAGGGATGTGTAACATAGTGGCCCCCAGAGGTGAGAGCAAGACACGTTATGAAGACTTCTCCCCAGGAAAGAGAGTTAACTTCCTGGAGCAGTGCTAAGTAACTAATTGAACCTGCAGGTGTTATAAGCCTGTTAAAGGCACACACAGAGAAATGGGTGTGGCCACTTGCAATTAGGCTCTGTTTGGCCTAGCAGAGTAAGGCCAGAGTCTCAATACAAGCTAAGAAGGACGCTTGTATACATCTGCCAGTAAGAGTGAAGGCAGTGTGTTTAGTCTGGACTACTCAGAAATCGTGAAAGGTGTGTTTAGAGCATTTTTTGGTATAGACTTCACAGAGTCTTACAAGGCATGACTGTGAGAGGAACCATTTTGGAGCTGCTGGCACTGCTGAGGGAGCAGTAAGCGCACACGCTTAGTGAAGAGCCTACAAGTTTACAGTCTGGAGCAAACTGAGAAGTCTGCTACAGGGATTGCTGGAGATGCATAAAATAAGGATTTATGCTACAAGAACATTTACAGAGGAGACTGTTTGCTGCAGAAGAAAAGGGGATTTGCAGAGGAGCTGCTGCAAGGATTTTGGCCACAGCAGTTTTTACAGAGGAGACTGACTGGTGCTATCCCAGCGATTGGAACAGAGGATCCATTACAGCTGAGAGAGAGAGACACTGGATGTAATGGTACCATTACAGAGTCTGATAATACACCCCAGGGAGAAGACTGTGAAGTTAACTGATTTGTAGCCTTCAACAAAAGAGGCTGTTACGGGACCCTGGATGTTGGGGTATCTGGAGAGTAGGGCGGGCCAGAACCCCACCCTATTGTATGAAATTGAAAAACGACTGTCTGCAGAGAACAAGACTTAATACTGTTGAATATGGACTATTCAAAGACTGTATATTTTTACCTGAAGGCCGAAAGACGGCTTCTGGGCTAGCAAGGGTGTTCCTGATTTTAAGACAGTACCTTTAAGTAGATGTTTATTTCATGCTGAAAATAAGCAATTTTTGCTTGTTTGAAAACTTTTTATTAAAAAGAGATAAAAAGCACTTTGGGACTTGTATATATATATATATATATATATATATATATATATATATATATATATATATATATATAATATAACTTCTATTCTATATGCCAACTCATTATATATGTAAGACATACTGTTCCATAGCGCTGGCCAAAACTGTTAATGCATGATCGTGTTTAATGTTGCTATTTTTTGTGTTCCTACAACCATGCTTCCAAGTATGTCCAGTGTCCCCTTTGGTGAATTTGTTACTTACCATACATTCTACTTCAGAAGTAGGAAATAAAAAGATACCACCAAGACTAATAATTATTCCTCCAAACCAATTTCCCCCCAGTGCTTATTATAGAGCTAGCAAAGGTACGCAAAAGATGCAAAACAAGATGAGTTTCCATAACATTATTATCTTTGGGTGGGAAGTGTTCGTGCAATCATTGAATATCTCAAGGAAACAGAATTTACAGTAAGTAAAACATTTCAAACTAGAGATATAAAACAGAGCAGTTGTGCACTGAC
The DNA here is from genome assembly GCA_027410445.1 of Discoglossus pictus. Classification (NCBI taxonomy): domain Eukaryota; kingdom Metazoa; phylum Chordata; class Amphibia; order Anura; family Alytidae; genus Discoglossus; species Discoglossus pictus. The sequence goes on from CM050164.1 coordinate 140,269,736, forward strand.
CTGGGTGGGTTTAACACATGTAGTCTGTAATGTTTCACTAAGGTATGTAAATTTGGTCATGTTGCTGCACTGTATATCTGCATTAGAGAACCGATTTATCCCATTAAGCCACTTTTTGAAGAGTCTGATTCCAATGAGACCTTGTTCAAAGTCTCACAATCAAAACATACGGCCTCTTTGATCAAACAAGCAAAGGTCAATTTTAAGATTTCAAACCCTTTTGGAACCATGAAAAGTTACAAAAAATATGTCATATTTCTAAACTATTGTATTTTTATATAAGTATAACAGGACACATGTATGTAAATACAAACAATGTAAAATGTGCTTCTTCTGACTAGATGTAACGGTGAAGAATGAACTTAGTACAATCTCCTGTGTACAATGAAAAACAAAGCAACTTTAAGCATGAACTCTGATAGAAGTCCCAAAATTATCTTACCATCCAAAACCTGCAGACAACGGTAGTTCATTAATTTTGTAAGATGTCACAGCAATAAGTAATAAGGTTTTTAAGGTAAGTAGATTCAAGTTATATTTAATTATTGGTTTAAATATTGGTTGGGTAAAAGTTAAGTCCAGATCTCATTGAGTGCAAAAAAAGCAAAATGCAAGCATTAGGATTCAAAGCTTCTTTCATGAAGCACAGTAGGCATAAATCTACTGTTAAGTGGAAAATTAAACAAAGGCACTTAAGGCGATACTTGAAACTTGATAGTATTTGGTATAAGAACCTTCTCAAATCCAGCCTATAAAAAATTCAGAATCTTTACCATTGAAATTTTAGAAATATCCACTCCAGCTTTCAAATATTCTGAACAGAACTGTGTGTGAGGATACTTTACTGCTGCTGAGAAGAGGATGAATAACTGTTAGTCTTGAGTATTAGCATCCTATCAGGTTCCAAGCAGTCAAGTGTAGCCCATGCAGTTTAGTGCACCACTGGCCCTTATATAGTAGTCGGTCTTGTAATTGTTTTGGTCATTGGTGAATAATTTGCCATGACACATATGTTTTCTCAGCATGAAAACAAGCTTTATTAGCGATCCAGTTCAGAGAGCAAACTAACACAACCAAAGGACAGTAGATCCTAGTCTACCCCATACACAGGGAGATTTAAAATAAACATAGTATATTACAATAAGCACGACGACAATGACTAAATAGAATTGCCACAATCATACAATGGTATAATTAAACAATTAAAAAAACATTTGATATAGTTTTAGTAAGTATAGAGTTCAATAAAACAAAACTTTTAAAAAATGACTTCCCGCATTACGTTAAGAATATCTGAAGTTTTAACCCCATTCTTGGTGAGACTGGTGCAGTCACAAGTACTCTAGTTTTCTTTTTCTACAAGTTCTATAACTGGAGAGGAAAGTCAAGAGAGCAAATGCTTAATCCATAAAGAAGTTAAATTTTGGGTTCAGAGCATTTTAGACCTATTGCGTTCCAGTCGTGTAGCAACTGGAAGGTTTGAAAATTTCTTCAGGAGATCAAATCTATGTCTGGTTGACCTCATTTCTTAACCACAAGACTGAAGATAGTTGAAGTAATCTCCTAATGTTTGCCTTTCACCATTGATGGGACTAGCAGTCAGATGACTGACATTTATTTATGCTCATAGGCATATTCTGACCTTCAGGTCCTCCAACATCAAAGATCACCATATTGGAATTTCCTAATTGCATTCCACAGGCTTTATTATTTTACAGTAGTGATGGAATTAGACATCCAGCTACCCCCTTCAAATGTTCTACTGTTTTGCTCTAAAACAAAAAAGACAGTTTTCATTTTTAATTTACAAACTGTATCTTGCAAAATCCAAGTGAAGAGTAATTGCAAATATATTCAATTGGATTTAGTTCAGGGCTCTTAATAGATCACTCAAGGACGTTCACCTTCCTGTCCTTCAGCCATTGTATGGTTGCCGTGAAGGTGAGCTTTGGGTCACTGTCATGTTGAAACATGAATCATATATCTAGTTTTAGAGGTTTTCTTCAAATATGTGCCTGAATTCTGCACCAATCATCTGTCCTTCTATTTTGACAAGCGTGCCAGTCAAAGAGAAACAACACCACAACAGAAAGCTGCCACCATTGTGTGCTTTTGTAGAAATGTTGTTATTTGGAAGGTAAGATCTATTGGGATTTAGCGAGAAATATTGCTTTGCATTCAGGAAAACATGAAGCACACAGCCCAAGTTCACTTGTGAGGACCAAAGTTCCATAACAAAAGACAGCTGGATAGAGGCAAACTTGAAACGTTACCAAGTGACTGTAAGAAGTGGGTGAGCTAGCGGTTAAACTCTTATAGTCACACCAAGACCAAGAGTCTACATTTAGGTACATACTGCTGACCATCCTTGTGGTCTTAAGAAATTTAATTAGCTACCACAGTCTGCAATTATAATTAGCTCAGAGCCTACAATCTCTACTAAAATAAATGTTAGATTGCATGTAGCAAGAAATCAAAAGTTACCTCCATAAACACTTGATGTACTATCACATGCCTTCACAAAGAGCAGCAAACTCATAAAAAAACACCCTTCAAAATAGATCTGAGAGAACTTAACAGGATTCCACAAAATATACTATTTTTGCAGTGAAATTCTCAGACATGTTTGGAAACATGCTTAATGTAAGAATAGAAACCAGCTTTGTGTTTAATACTTATCTCCCTCTGGTTGAGCAGTAGGTAAAATGTATACCAAAAAATGTTTACCTTTTTATTCAATATTTTTCTAAATTTTATTATTTTTTAATGATGTTGTTTGAAATAAAAGTTATGTTTTAAGCACAATACACACCCCCTGACATTTTAGTACTTAGCACTTTTGTATTACTGGTGTACAATTGCCCACCTTTGTCTAGGTCTAGTGTATGAGTTATATTTCATGTATATACTAAACTTAACATTTTCACATCTTCTTCTGCAGTTAATTGTGTTTATGGAAGATTTGCATTTTACTGAAATAGCTTTTCTTTTAGTATATACTTAATTATACAAGGATACAGATTTTATTCTACAACAGATGGAAGTTGGACTAATCAAATATTTTGAACTAAGTTTGCAGTCTAAATCTTACCAAGCTCAGCAGATTTTGTTTGGATCTCTAAAGTAATTGTTTTTAATGAACATTCACTTTCTTTTAACCTGGAAAATAAAAGTAGGTTTTATTTAGGTAAGGTCCAAACACAGTGCAATATATTTGTACATTTTCCCAGTATAAGATTTTCCATATATGCTATATTTCGTCTTTCAACCTCATGGAAATATAGAAATATATTTTTTAGATCAAACAAAGCCATCTAGTCTGTCAATTCTATCAAACCTAACAAGTTCAGGTCTAATTCATTTTCAGATTTACATATTCATAATCTAATTGAATTCCTATTAGTGTATATTTCCTAAGTAAATGTACTATATTGTTCCCGAGGGTCCAATACTGGTCTGGTTCCATCTCTGCTAGAAGAGATAACAACAAGAACTATCATGCACCACTGGTTGGGTCAGAACCATGTTCTGGGTGAGCCCAACTGAAGTAGCAGTCCTGTCAAATCAATATGACAACAAACATCAAGGTAACGCAGAAAATAACCTAATCCTCACTGTTAAGTATGATGAAGAATCTATTATGTTGTGGAGCTTTTTCTTTTTCCAGATACCATGGGAATCGTGTAAGGATACATGTATCATGGACTCGATCAAATATAATTTCATCCAGCATTATAAAAGAACTAGTCACTTGCCCATGAAAAATGAAGGTATAATATTGTGTTAAAAATTGTGTCTTCTGTCTGTTTGTGCGCCTTTTCTCTGTGTACCCTGTCTCTCTCTCTCTCTCTGAGCCCTCTCTCTGTGCTCACTCTCTCTCTCCTGTCTCAATCCCTCTTTCTATCTCTCCCTCCATTCTTCTTTCTCTCCCCCTCCTTCCTTCTCATGCTCTCTCCCCCTCCTTACTCACTCCTTCCCTCTTCCTCTCTCTCCCTTCACCTCGGATGGTGAGCCTCACAATTAGCAGTGCGCATGCGCAACTCACAATTCTCTCTCACTCTCCCTCTTTCTCTCGCCCTCCATCCTTCTCTCTCTCTCTCTCCTTCTCTCTCTCCCCCACCCTTCCTTTTCTCTCCTTCCCTCCTACTCTTTCCCTCATTCTCTGTCCCTCCCTCTCCCCTTTCCTCCCTATCCCCCATGGCCACGAATTGTGAGCCTCACAATGAAAACAAACTCGCAGTACAAAAACTATATTAGTGATGTTCAGTTCTATTATTTAGGTAAAGGAAGGGTGCACAAAGTACTAAATGCAGTGGTGTTAATAAATGTGACACATGTTTAAATTATTGTTAAATAGATTTTCCTCATTAAAAGGTTAGATTTCTCTGTTTTCAGTGTAAGATGAAGATGATAAACAACAAACAATATTTTTCATATTCATTTTTGCTTATCTTTACCAAGAATGACAATGAATCTGGAGGGCACTGAAAATAGATATTTTTGCAGAACTCCAAAACGTACAACTATTCCCATATTTTTCCAAATAATGAAATTCATATTGTTATGGTCTAAATATAACTTTTATGTTATGACTAATTTGAACATGCTCCTCTAAAAATTATACTGGGGAATGTGACGACAGCTTGAGGTAAGGTTGTGATGCTGCAGGTTGCCATAGCAAAAATTCCAGTTGAAAAGAGAACTTTTGATGTCTGCATGAGACTAAGGATGTTTGGGCTCAAAGAAACTGTGAGTTCAGGAACAGGTCCTTTCTTGTTTTCTGCCCACCAGCAGTGGCGACCACAAGGTGGGGTGACCGAAATTTTGTTAAATTTCTTAGGGCGAGGATTAGGGTTAGATTTAGGGGTTATTTCTTCTCATTTCTTTTATAGTTGTTAGTGTATTAATACTGTATATCAAAATTACATTTACATATGTGAGTTTTTGATTAACTTTCCAAATTGTGTTAAATTAAAAAAAACTTTTAAATATTTTAACGTGAAAATGATTATAATTATAAAATTTTATATATAAGAGTTTCTTTGAAAGTGTTTTACCTTATTTTATAAAAAAAAAGAAAAAACACCCATTATTCCTCATTTCCTCCTTCCTCTCGCTTCCTCACTTTTCCCTCTCGCTTCATCCCTTCCCTCCTTCTATTCCTCTTCTTTTCCCCCAACCTTTCCTTACCCTTTCTCTAGTTAACTTCCCTGCAGGGGGGGATGGGGACAGCTTGAGGTAAGGTTGTGATGCTGCAGGTTGCAATAGCAACAATTCCAGTTGAAAAGAGAACTTTTGCTGTCTGCATGAGACTAATAATGTTTGAGCTCAGATAAACTGTGAGTTCAGGAACAATAATTTTCCTGTTTTCTGCCCACCACCAGTGGCAGCCACAAGGTAAGGTGACCAAGATTTTGTCAAATTTCTTAGGGTGATGATTAGGGTTAGATTTAGGGGTTAGGGTTTAGGATAGTGAAAGATCTTTTCATCTGCCACTACCCTAAAACTAACCCCTAAATCTAATACTCACACTAATAAGAAATTGAAGAAAACCTCATTGACACCACCTAGTGGTCGCTGGCCGCCACTGTTGGCGGCTAGAAAACAGAAAATTCCCCAGGGTAGACAGGAGAGTCCAAAACAGACAGGAGAGAGCTGGGAGTGACATCATTTCCACAGGCACCAGACCAGAAAGACTTAATTCATGGTCAATTTTAGACTACCAGATGAGAAGGAGCAGGAGTTGAGTAGTTGCAGAGATGCCATGTTGCTTCCAATTCGAAATCCTGAAGCAGGTCTCCTTCCAAGAAATCTCAAAAGCCAATACCACTAAAACCTGCAGAAGAGAGGAACTAACCAATGGGACCAATTCATCAGCCGGGCCAGATGGTACCTCCTCTTGATAAACTGGTGGCAAGATTGATACTATCAAAGGGAAAAGCTAAGCTAAAGAAACCAGAGAATAAGCAAAGATTAAAAAGGGAATTCTGGTACTTGGCCTGGAGTGTCCAGGACTCATGTGGGAGCTGGTGTGGAAGCTACTCAATGGTTATGATAGGTGGTGGAAGAGATAACAGGTCCAGACTGCCCAGGTTGTTGTGTTGGAGCAATCTTTTATGCTTTCCCCTCAGTAATGAGAGTCTGGGTTTAGACTGAGTACCCACCACTGAAGAAGAGTGTGGTTGCCAGGCAAAGAAGGGAGAAATGGGAAGAAGTGAGAGTGCCTCCCGCATTCAATGATCTCCACCCAACTAGGCCATCTAGTCCAGTTGTTCAACAAACTCTTATTGCCTCATCTATATTCAAACAGTGTTAAACAAAAATCATCACATGTCTGGTGTGTCCTGAGGAGAGGTTTGAGAACCACTGATCTAGACCAGCGCATCCCAACCCAATAGCCTTCCTGGACCACAGCTCTAAACAGAAGGGCAATCTACAGTAATCCTTGTCGGCCCCATTAGTCCTTTGAAATGGAGGACATTGGCAGGAGGTGTGGTGCTTTAAGTGTGTACAGCTGAGGCATCTGAAGAGGACCTGTCTCCATATCCGTTCAGGAAACACCGCGGATTAAGTAAGCAGGACCCTGCTTTAAAGGGGTTAATGCTAGGGAACAAACTGGACATACAGTACCTGAGAGGGAAAGATATACTTGGGGGGGGGGGGGGGGGGGGGGGAGTGTGGCCAGTTGTACAGGGTGACAGATCCACAAAGGGATGAGCAACCATGGAGGGCACTATGACAGCTGATCGTCTTAAAGCGGTATCAGGCAGCAGTGATATTCACAGCCCTTGACATTCACTGTGCAGCACACCAGGGAAATCACTGCACTCACACTTAGGCCTTTTATTAACCAGGAGACCCTAGTTTCAGTATCTCATATGATGCTTGTCAGCTCTTTTGTCGCCATGGACAACCAGATGAGAAGGAGCAGGAGTTGAGTAGTTGCAGAGCTGCCATGTTGCTTTCAAATCGAAATCCTGAAGCAGGTCTCCTTCCAAGAAATCTCAAAAGACAATACCACTAAAACCTGCAGAAGAGAGGAACTAACCAATGGGATCAATTCATTGGACGGTCCAGATGGTACCTCCTCTTGATAAACTGGTGGCAAGATTAATACTATCGAAGGGGAAAGCTAAGCAAAAGAGACCAGAGAACCAGCAAAGATTAAAAAAAGGAATTCTGGGACTTGGCCTGGAGTGTCCAGGACTCATGTGGGAGCTGGTGTGGAAGCTACTCAATGGTTATGATAGGTGGTGGAAGGGATAACAGGTCCAGACTGCCCAGGTTGTTGTGTTGGAGCAATCTTTTATGCTTTCCCCTCAGTAATGAGAGTCTGGGTTTAGACTGAGTACCCACCACTGCAGAAGAGTGTGGTTGCCAGGCAAAGAAGGGAGAAATGGGAAGAAGTGAGAGTGTCTCCCGCATCCAATGATCTCCACCCAACTAGGCCATCTAGTCCAGTTGGTCTAAAACCTCTTCTCAGGACCTACCAGACAGGCCATGATTTGGTTAAACAAGGTGTGAACACAGGAGGAGCAATAGACATTCAACAAACTCTTATTGCCTCATCTATATTCAAACAGTGTTAAACCAAAATCATCACATGTCTAGTGTGTCCTGAGGAGAGGTTTGAGAACCACTGATCTAGACCAGCGCATCCAAACCAATAGCCTTGCCTGGACCACAGCTCCAAACAGAAGGGCAATCTACAGTTCTCCTTGACAGCCCCATTAGTCCCTTGAAATGGAGGACATTGGCAGGAGGTGTGGTGCTTTAAGTGCGTACAGCTGGGGCATCTGAAGAGGAACTGTCTTCATATCCGTCAATAAAAAACAGAGGATTAAGGGGGGTTAGAGCTGGGGAACAAACTGGACATACAGTACCTGAGGGGGAAAGATATACTTGGGGGGGGGGAGTGTGGTCAGTTGTACAGGGTGACAGATCCACAAAGGGATGAGCAACCATGGAGGGCACTATGACAACTGATCGTCCCAAAGCGGTATCAGGCAGGCCTGATATTCACAGCCCATGCCATTCACTGCACAGGGAACCAGGGCAATCACTGCACTCACACTTAAGCCTTTTATTAACCAGGAGTCCCTAGTTTCAGTATTTCATATGATGCTTGTCAGCTCTTTTGTCGCCATGGAGGATTGCATTGGACTCCCTTGCAGCCCATGCCCATTATAGTAATCCCTTTACACTGAGTGGTTGCAGATAACATTGCCCCTTACCAGGCCTAGTAGTTGGGAAAGAAATACATCCTCACTGCAATGGATGTCACCGATATCTGAAAGCTGTAGCTCTTGTCTACATTCCAGCAGCAAAGATGGCTGACGCTTTGGTACCCATATTTACCTGGGTTGGGGTCCCGAGTACATTTTTCTCAGATCAGGGTACCCACTTTATAGCAGTTGTGGCAGAATTATGGAGTGACCCAGCTGAGGTTGACCCCCTATCACCCCTAGACCAATGGTTTGTGTGAGAGGTTCAACAGTACCCTGAGGGATATGATTAGAGTTTTTTGGACCAGGAAAAGAATTGGGAAAAGTTACTTCCCTACCGCCTCTTTGCCTAGAGATTGGTCTCTCAAAATTCCACAGGGTTCTCCCCCTTTGGACTCTTGTATGGGCGTGAGTGTGGGTGCCATTTGACCTCTTACAGGAGCTGTGCTATGGCTCAAAGATAGCTGGAGACACTGACTGGGCTAGCCAAGAAGCATCTGCTTGAAGCCCAAGGCAAGCAGAAGTGCTGGTATGGTCAGAAGATTTGGGCTAGAAAAATCCAGGTATGCCAGCAGGTATTAATATTAGTACCAATCCGCCAGAACAAGCTCCTGGTGATATGGGAGGGTGGGAGGCTGCCTTCTAAATCGTCCGGAAACTAGCTGACACCAACCATGTGAAGCAACCCTCATATAGTGTCCCCAAGACTGTGAAGGGAAATATAAGAAGGGAGCTGGATGAGATGTTAGAGCTAGAGTTTATCAAGACATCCTATAATCCTTGGGTGTCCCTTGTGGTGTTGGTCCCTAAGAAGGACAGGACCACCCGGTAGTGTGTGACAAGACAACTACTGATGTTTACCCTATGGACAGAAACGATGAACAACCAGATAGGCTAGAACGGGCAACATACGTGACCACTCTGGACTTGTCTAAGGGCTACTGTCAGATTCCACTTCCTAAAAATACTAGAGAGTGAAGTCAGCACTCAGCACTCCATTTCGGCTATACCAGTTTACAGTTAAGCCTATTGAGATGAAGACTATACGTTCCATGAGTTTACACATGAGTACCAGGATGACATGGCCATATTCAGCCATACTTGTCAGGAACATGTGGATCACCTAGCCATGGTCCTGTGTTAAATCCACAAGTGGAGGGGCCATTCTTCTTGACAAGTGACAGATTGCAGGGGGGGAGGTGCAGTAACTAGGGCAAAAAGTAGACAGTGGGAGGGTCCGTCCAGAGCTGGCCAAGGTAGTCTAGAGTAGCGACAAACCCAAGTCAGTAAGAGCCAGGTGTTGGCATTTCTTGGTACCGCAGGGTAATACCACCAGTTTATTCCCCATTACAGTACACTGATAAAACAAAACTGACAGACCTCACAAAAAAAGAGGATGCCTCAGCTGGTACAGTGGACCCCAACATGTGAGAGAGCCTTCTAGGACCTAAAGGCTGCCTTAAATTCCCAATCCCCTAGTTGTCCCGGTTACTCTTGAATTATTTTGGTCCAGACAGATGCCTCAACATATTGCACTGGGGCTATTTTGAGCCAGGTGGATGCTCAGGGCAAGGACCAGACCAGTGCATACATGAGCCACAAGCAGTTCCCCCGAATGTCCAGCTATGCATCTATTGAGAAGGAGTACCTGCATTCATATGGAACCTAACAAACTACAGCCCTGCTTTTTTTAGACAAGTTTTCATGACTGTAAAAGACCACAAGATATTGTGCTCAAAAGGGTGGTCGGGAACAATCGCCACCTGTTGAGATGGAGTCTGGCCTTGCAGACTCATAGCTTTACTATCCAATACAGGCAGGGTAGAGCTCATCAGAACGCTAATGGTTTCTACAGGCAGATCTTGAATCACCTGGTGAATTGGGGGGTGACTGATGAGAGCTTTGCTTTGATAGAATCTTAAGGTGTAGGCTTTGATACTGCAAGTTGCAGCTGAAAATATATTTTTTTTTTGCGGAGACTAGTGTTTTTTGAGCTGAAAGCAAATGTGAGCTCAGGAACCTGGTAGTGCAGAATAGACAGGGGAGTGCTGCAGAACTAGGAGTGACATCGCTTTCACGAACACCAAAGTGTTTATGAATGGTCATGTTAGACCCCCAGAGGAGTATGAGCAGGAGCTGAGTAGCTTCCCATTTGGAGTCCTGAAGCAGGCATCATTCCAGGAATGCCCTAACACAAATAGCACAGAAATCCACAGAGGAGTGGACCTAACTGGTGGGATCCATTCATTGGCGGGTCTAGCTGATCTCTCCTCCTGACAGGAAATATAAGGGATTTTTATACAATTGATTTATACATTGTCACAGGAATCTACAGACAAATACTCTTGGTCAGCCAAAGTTGGCCCAATTATACTATATATACTAGGTTTGTCAAAATATAAAGGCAGACATGTTGGCCTCCAGATTACAACAATGCAAACTGCTTGAGGAGAATGTTAAAATGTCATTGGAGTTAACTCTGTTCTTAGCCATGATATCAATGGTTAAATGAAATCACAATATTGAATACAAACTCTTAACTGCTTCTCCAAATCTATGGCTAAAAGCACTTATACAGCATAATGATAATTAACCATCATCAATTCCTGAATGATATGAGCTTAACATGAAAGAGCCCTATTTCAAAATTAACAGCCTTATTAAATTCCAGCCTCGTAGATAAGAGGCTTCTACTTAAATCCTACGTGCTGCAAATTTCTCAAAGTTACAACGCTATTAAATTAGCCCTGCTGCGAGCAACGAGTGAGCTACGCAGCAGGGCCGTCCATATGAACACTGCGAAAATGTACATGAGGAGTGACAACCCCAGCACCTAAAATTAACCCCTCTCTATGTGGGGGTCCCCATCGGGACCCCTAAAGTCTCCCCACATTAATCCCTTGCTGCAGGGGTCCATAGGGACCCTCGCAACCCCCCCCCCCATATGAAACCCCTTGCAGCAGGGGTCCACGATCGGCATAGAAAAGGCCCCCGCTGCATTTAAAACTTTAAAATTCCCCGCAGTGGCTCCTTAAAGGGCTTGCGGCACACTATTAGCAATCCCGGCCGAGGCACCTAAAATTAACCCCCCTCTAATACAACGTATAGACACAAAATAAAGTAAAATAAACATAATATACATTCAACTTACCTCCCCGCGATGTCCTTGGCCTCCTCCTCTTCTGCCCCGGTTGGGCCCTAAAACAATCCGCGCTCTAAAAAAATAAAATAAAAAAACTAACGTAGGTCCGCACTCGCAGACCGCCCGACGCTAATGAGCCTCCTAAAGCCTTTTCCGTAAGGAAATTGGCTATGGCGACTTCTGATTGGCTGAAAACGCGGTCTATCAAATTTCAGCTACTCTGAATGTGTCAATGTGTGAGCCAATGAGGATGGGATACACCCCCATGGAATGATTGGCTGAAGGCATTTGCGTTTTCTGATTGGCTGTTGGCAATCAGTATTACAGCCAATGAGAAGGCGCAGATGTCTTCAGCCAATCACCCCATGTGGGTGTATCCCATTGTGATTGGCTGATGGAAATAAAGCCTTGTGATTAGTTCAAATAAAAATTGACAGGTGCATTATCCAATCAGAGTGTGATTCTGGGGTGTATCCCTTTCTGATTGGCTCACACATTGGCGTCTTTTGATTGGCTGAATTTTATAGAAAGCGTTTTCAGCCAAAAGTCTCTAGTTGGCTCATTAGCGTCGGGGAGATCTGTCAGTGCGGACCTCCATTATTTTTTTTTTTTTTTTTTTTTTTAGAGCTCGGATTGTTCCAGGGCCCAACCGGGACATAAGAGGAGGAGGCCGGGGACATCGCAGGGAGGTAAGTTGAATGTATATTATGTTTATTTTACTTTATTTTGTGTCTATATGTTGTATTAATGTAATGTTTTTTTTTTTAACAGGGTCCTCGCCAGAGAAGAAAAAAAGAAGAACGGGGACATGCTGGAAAGGTGAGTAGAATATTTAGAATGTGTATTATGTTTATTTATTTTATGTTAATGTGTTGCACTAATTTTTTGTTTTGTTTTTCCCCTAGGTTGGTGATCTGAAGGGACATCTACAAAAGGTAAGTGGTCTTAATTATTTTATTTTAGCTTACAATTAGGGTTTCTGTATGTAGTTAGGTTTTATGGTATATTAGATAGATAGGGGGATGTATTTTAGATAGTTAGGATTTATTGGATATTGAATAGATTGTATGTTAGATAGATAGGTGGTATTGTATTGTATTTTAATTGTATGTATTGTATGTATTATATGTATTGTAAGTACTGTAGTGGGGGGGGTTGTAATGTATTTTTTTATTTTCTGTAAGGTAGATTTTTTATTTTTTGTGACAGTTTTTTTTAATTTTCTGTAAGGTAGGTTTTTTATTTTTTGTTAGTTAGGTTTTCTTATTTTCTGTCATTAGAGTGGTGGGGGGTTATTAGGGGGTAGGTATGTAGTGTAGGTAGGCAGTGTAAGTGTTAATAGATTAGTGTACAGGGGGGTTAGTTTAGATTTCATGGTTTATTGGGGGTTATATTGCAGTGTAGTGTTTGTAGTTAGTGTCATGATGGTCCTTGAGGATTGTCATGGCACTTATGTGGTTAATGTTAGGGTTTTAGCAGCCCCATCAGGGTCATAATATACCCTTTTGGGACTGATGGGGTTAAATAGAGGCTTATGAGGGTCTGCATTGACCCCCATGAGTGACAGGGTTAATGAAGGGCTTATGGGGGTCTGTATTGAGCCCCAAGAGTGACAGGGTGAATAAAGGGCTTATGGGGATCTGTACTGACCCCAAATGAGTTATGTGGTTAATTAAGTGCTTATGGGGGTCTGTATTGACACCCATGAGTTATAGGGTTAAATAAGTGCTTGAGGGGATCTGTATTGACCCCCATGTGTTATAGGGTTAATTAAGTGCTTATGCGGGTCTGTATTGACCCCCATGAGTGACAGGGTGAATAAAGGGCTTATGGGGATCTGTACTGACCCCAAATGAGTTATGTGGTTAATTAAGTGCTTATGGGGGTCTGTATTGACCCCCATGAGCGACAGGGTTAATTAAGTGCTTATGGGGGTCTGTATTGACCCCAAATGAGTTATGTGGTTAATTAAGTGCTTATGGGGGTCTGTATTGACCCCCATGAGCGACAGGGTTAATTAAGTGCTTATGGGGGTCTGTATTGACCCCCATGAGTTATATGGTTAATAAAGTGCTTATGGGGGTCTGTATTGACCCCCATGAGGTATAGGATTAATTTTAGTTGCCTGGGGTTAATATTTTTTAGCGCAGGTCCTTTCAGGAGCTTCACAGTCCTTTAAGGACCCGCGAGGCGGGAAATTTAAAATTGTAAATGCAGCAGGGTCACGACCGGTGCCGATCGGGGACCCCCGCTGCAAGGGGTTAATATGTGGGGGGGGGGGGCTGCGGTGATCCACTGCAGCAAGGGGTTAATGTGGCGACACTTCGGGGGTCCCGGTGGGGACCCACAGCATAGAAAGGGGTTAATTTTAGGTGCCGCGGCCGGGATTGCCAATAGTATGCCGCGGGCCCTTTAGAAATTTAAATGCAGCGGAGGCCTGATCTATGCCGATTGGGGACCCCCGCTGCAAGGGGTGAATGTGGGGGGGCTGCATGGGTCCCGATAGGGACCCCTGCAGCATGGGGATGTGTATAGGGAGCAGGGGGGAGCATCACACGGCTGTCTCGGGCTGCTCCTAGGCAGCACGTAGAGGCTTTAGGATCCCTTGCTGGCACTTTTTGTGCTCGTAGGGATTCTTCCGAAGTGCGAGATTCACCTCATAGATTTAAGGCTGCGTGTGACTCTGTAGCTCTCTCTGAGCCTATTCTCAGACATTTTTCGGAGGCATCTCGCAAAGCAGGCTGCGAGGGAAGTATTGGGGATTGGGTCCATGCAAACAGCAAAAAACTGCCTTTTGCGAGGACTGAGAGAACTACGAGGGCTAATTTAATGAGGCTCCAAGCTTCTTCTTGACTGTTAACTACAAGGATTACCAGTAGTGTATGTGTGGGGATATAAAAGTAATTGCCACCTTGCTAAGAATGCAACCGGGATATATAAAATGTTGCCTACATAGAATTCTCTGTATTTGGGAACTAAAAGTGTACAGTTCAGCCTACTAGTGGAAATTGAAATATCAAAGAAACAAAAAAATTGTGAAATTTGGTGACTATTATTAAACTGAAATTTCAGCACAGCAACCACACAAGACATAACATTATTTTCAGTATACATGACAATTTATAAAATTTACAATTCTTTTTGTCAGCTTGAAATTGTAATAATGTGAATACATTTAATTAAAAATTATTATTATTATTATTATTATTATTATTATTACATTTGTTTTCGAAAGCAGAGTTTTTCAGACTAAGTATTTTTTCTAATATTGACTAATACAGGAATATTGCAGTGTTTGTTAAATATGATTTTGGCACTGATTATACATCAAAGTAGTATTACTCAGAAATAACTTAGCACACACAAAGTCAGGTGTCAATTTGGTAAGATAATATATTATTTTTGTACAACATTTTAATAAAAAACAAGGAATATATAATTTATCTCATTATATATAACATTTTACCTTTTTTGTTCTGCTTTCAACATTTCTTTCAAACTGTCAATGGTAGTTTCAAGACCTGATAGCTGCAAAGAATGCTGCACTTTAATTTCTTCAAGCTCTTTCATTTTGGCTTGTTTTTCCTTTGTTGCATCGGATAGTAATTCTCGTGCACTTTGTAATTCCCTTTCTGTTATACTTTTGTCATCCTAAATTTAATAAAGAATATTGCCTTATGAAATATAACAAACAGAGTAATTGTAGTATGGGGCATTTGTAAAATTATATAAAAAATAAATGCTATAAAAGCTTAGGCCGCTAAACATACAGTGCCTTGCAAAATTCTTCAGCCCCCTTGGCATTTTTCGTGTTTTGTTGCCTCACAACCTGGAATTAACATGGATTGTTTGAGGATTTGCATCTTTCAATTTACAGAACATGCCCACAACTTTGAAGATGTTTTCTTTTTTTATTGTGAAGCAAACAACAAATAGGACAAAATAACAGAAAAAGTAAATGTGCATAACTATTTACCCCTATAAAGTCAAGCCACCTTTTGCGGTAATCACAGCTCCAAGTCGCTTTGGATAAGTCTCTATGAGCTTAGCACATCTTACCACTGGGATTTTTGCCCATTCCTCATTGCAAAACTGCTCCAGCTCCTTCAAGTTGGATGGTTTGCGCTTGTGAACAGCAATCTTTAAGTCTGACCACAGATTTTCTATTAAATTGTCCGGGCTTTGACAAGGCCATTCCAACACATTTACATGTTTCCCCTTTAACCACTAAAGTGTTGCTTTAGCAGTGAGTTTGGGGTCATTGTCCTGCTGGAAGGTGAACCTCCGTTCTAGCCTCAAATCACACACAGAGTGGTACAGGTTTGGGGATGGTGTTCTTCGGGTGATGTGATGTGCTGGGTTTGGCCCAGACATAGCGTTTTCTTTGATGGCCATTTTGTTTTTTTGCTGAAAGTAATGGCTTTCTTCTGGCCACTCTGCCATAAAGCCCAACCCTATGGAGCGTACGGCTTATTGTCGTCCTATGTACAGATACTTCAGTATCTGCTGTGGAACTCTGCAGCTCCTCCAGGGTTACCTTAGGTCTTTGTGCTGCCTCTCTGATTAATGCCCTTCTTGCCCGGTTCGTGAGTTTTGATGGGCGGCCGTCTCTTGGCAGGTTTGCTGTTTTGCCATGTTCTTTCCATTTGGTTATGATAGATTTGATGGTGCTCCTGGGGATTCAAAGATTTGGATATTTTTTTATAACATAACCCTGACTTGTACTTCTCAACAACATTGTCCCTTACTTGTTTGGAGAGTTCCTTGGTCTTCATGGAAGTGTTTGGTTAGTGGTGCCTCTTGCTTAAGTGTTGCAGCCTCTGGGGCCTTTCAAAAAAGGTGTGTATACATAATGACAGAACATGTGACACTTAAATTGCACACAGGTGGACATCATTTCACCAATTATGTGACTTCTGAAGGTAATTGGTTGCACCAGAGCTTTTTATGGGCTTCATAACCAAGGGGGTGAATACAGACACACATGACAATTTTCTGTTTTCTATTTATTTTTAAATAGCTTTATGTATATATTTTTCTAATTTCCCTTAACTAACTTAGACTGTTGTGTTCCATCACATAAGATTCAGATTAACAAAACATTGAACTTAAGGCTGTAATGTAACAAAATAGGTAAAAAGTCAAGGTGAATACTTTTGCAAGGCACTGTATATCTAACAAAATATATATATATATATCGTTTATCAAAACATTAAAATTAATTAATCCAGGGTAAATACATGTTCATAGGGTGTTCACCAGCAGCTTGATTTGGGTTTGCACAATATGCAGTACATAGGAGTAGAACATTAGCGGCTACAAGCTCGATTACTTGGCTTCTCTAGGAACTTCCGTAAGGCCAATTTGCAACTACAGGAGTGACATGACTCCTCCATAGGAACACCACCCACTACCTAACATGAACTCTCTACAGTAGCCCACCCATACCTATCGACCTATCTATATAAACCCTTGCTACTACAAGAAAAGAGTTAAAAATAAATAAAATACAGTTAGGAGGGTTTATGATCCTTTGACCTATACTCTGTTACTACCTATGAGCCTGAGTATCCCTCAGAAACCCAACAAATCCTGGGCAGGTGTTGCCTCTCCCTTTCCCCACTGCTTTGGGTTGGGGCCATTAACCCGTCCTTAACTCTCATGTCCCTATATATTATATCCCTCTGTGGGGCTTCTAACCTATAACCATAAATGTTCTTACAGGGTTATGTAAGTGAGCTGGATTATAAAATATCCCCAAATAAACATTAATTAGCTTACCTTGACTTTAGCAAAATCTCCTATGTTTTTTGGCATTTGCATTTGATTGTCTACGCCCCTAGAAAACCCCACTTAAATTAGCATACCATTCGAATTTGAAATCAGGCTAATACATTGTATCATTCTTCACCTCAGTGGCTTCTGGCATGTGCCCAGTACAAGAACTGCAAAGAACTGCAACAGTTTCTTCCTGTTCTCTGTACCAGAAAAGTCAAAATACGTACCTTGCTGTATTTCCTGTGTGTACCCGGCCTATGTAAGCGTCCTGTGGGTGTGAACAGCTGGATTTTCCTTTTGTGCAAATAACTTTTTAAGTAAACTGAACTTTTCTATATAACACTTGTTTTCATACACTTCTAATTCTCCTCTATCAGATTTATTCATAATCCAACTCACTTACATATCCCATAAGGCCCTTTCTTGGGGCTGAAGAGAGGATCGACGTTCTTCAATCAAGAAAGAAGAGGACCAATTTCTTCTAACAACAAGGAAGTGCCTGCTTATTTTGGACTGAATATTGAGGACCAGGGCACCAAGGGTAATCAAATACAGCAATTTATTTATCTTTTTTTATTGCCATAAGGTTTACTTTATTTTTTTATTTTATGTAAATAATTATATTAATTTAAAAATCATATTTTTTGTGTAAATATTTTTGTTTGGTTTTTCTTTATTGTAATTATTTTCTGGATTTGTATATGTAGTTTAATGTAGATAGTCTAGGGAGGCTGTTAGGAACTATACTAAGCTCGTTAGTTCTTTGTGTCACGTATCAAAATTATCTTTTACTAACTTCAGTAGTGCAAAGGGAGCATTTTAAGGGGAGGAGCCAGGCACGGGATAGAGGCCAAGCTGCAGGGTCCCGGGAAATCAGCATGGAGGTTGAAGGTAAGTGAGAGAAGACGGATGAGGGGGAAAAGGGAGAGAGAGAGAGAGAAGAAGAGAGAGATGAAGGAGTGCTGACAGGGAGAGAGATGGAGGACAGGATAGCTTACAGGGAGAGGGGGAGAAGAGAGCTGAGCTGACAGGGGGAGAGAAAGCTGGAGAGGAGAGTTGACAGTGAGAGGGGTAAGGAGAGCTGACAGGGAGGGAGAAGAGAACTCACAGGGAGAGAGGGGGTGAGAGATCAAGGAGAGGAGAGCTGCCAGGGAGAGAGAGAGGAAAATGAGAGATGACAGGGAGAGAGAAAGGGGGAGAAGAGAGCTGACAGGGAGGGGGAGAGGAAAGTTGACAGGGTGAGAGATGGGGAAATGAGAGCTGAGGGGGAGAGAGAGAGAGAGAAGAAGAGAGAGATGAAGGAGTGCTGACAGGGAGAGAGAGATGGATAGGAAAACTGAAAGGAAGAGAGAGGGGGGAGAAAAGCTGACAGGGAGAGAAGGGGAGGGTGCAGCTGAAGGGAGAGGGGGAGGGGAAAGCTGACAGGAAGGGGGGATGTTTGTTGTTTGATCTCATTTCTGCTCGTTAGTCTTGGTTACATTTCTCTAAGTGTAGTGAGGAAACTTGCTTACATTATTATCTGATTGACAAGAATTGTCTGACACACTGATATTTTGGTTTGGTTTCCTTTCTCATCTATGCATTTTTTTTTGCCCCTTACTTGTGCTGCTCTTTGTCTTTATCCCCCCAAAAGGCTTCTGTAAGGCTCTTGATTCTCTTCTTTGTGCTGCCTGCGCTTTCTTACTACCCCATTTTTCTAATCTTTGTCATTTTCAACTTTTAAGTAGCCCTGTTCAGTTTGCAGAACTGCTTCAGGGCCACTTTTTTGAAGCCATCATCCCTTCCTCCAGAGGGTCTATTGTCAAGTTTGGACACCACGGAACTCTCTTAACAGTTTAACAGTCACTTCCATATTTTTTTTTTAAACTTTTCCATAAGCTAAGAATTTTTCTTAAACTCAGCCCAATATATTTTCTCTTCTTATAAATATATCTATGGTTTTCAGTCCAGTTTTCAAAGCACATCAATATTCAAGGTTTTTGGGATATCTATACTTAAACACAGGCGTCTCAATTTACTGCCCGGACCACTGATTAATACACCTGTGCTCAGAGAAATATATACAATTTTAATTTGTTGATGTGCATTGATGATAGGGATAGCTTGATTATGATTTATGAGTCAACTTTCAGATATTTTGTTTCTCACTGGAGCCATGGAATGGAGACCCTAGTCATCTTATATGATGGTGCTTGCAACCAGAGTCTGTTGATTTTGTAAATTGATTTCTGAGTATCACTTTTTTTGACGTGTAAACACATTGAGTCTCTTAAGTAATGTAATGTAATTCCTTCTTGTAAGTTGTTCACTGCATAAATTGTATTTTGATCAGAAAAAGTAATCTAAATGGAAAGCCCAATTAATGTATAGAACTTTTTCTTAAAAAATCTGTCAAAGTATTAAAGACTTGTATATAGAATGTAGAGATTTCTCCATTAAATATATTAGACCTATGATGATGTATTTAATCAGATCTGTGTCAATCAATCAGACAACAAGTTGAGTTTAGTTATTACAGTAACAAAAATCCTGAAATACGGTACTTATATTTTAGAGATCTTTTTACTTTTTTATAGACTCCAACTGGAACAGATGTTTTGATCATATAGAACAAATTGCCTTTTCGGATGATGTCAAGAAGTTCCTTTTTACAAACTAAACTTTCCATTTAAATTTAATTTATAATGACTTAAATTGATTGTATATGTCAAATTACTGAGGAGCCACAGTTTTAAGGAGCAAAATAGGTATTCACTATATGCTACTTTTCTGTATAGAGGAAGTTAGCTACTTATTCAAGGCTTTTGATAAGACCATGGAAGTGTACAGGGATTAAACAAAGCCAGTTTAAAAAAAATAATAATAATTAGAGCAGAAATAAAATGTAATAATTGTCTTGTTTTTGGGGTTAAGTGTGCTGTGTGTGGTGCGACATAACCAAATGTTTATATAGTGGGGGGGATTCAAATTCCAAGTTTTTTCATGCAAAAACTATGAATTTCAGTCAACATAATTTGAATATGAACACTTTCCCATAAACAGTGGACACCAAAAATATCAGTGTGTCAGATAATTCTTGTCAATCAGATGATAATGTAAGCAAGTTTCCTCACTACACTTAGAGAAATGTAACCAGGACTAACGAGCAGAAATTAGATCAAACAACAGACAACCAATTATCCATCATACCACATATTTGCTTCCTTGGTTTAAAAGTGCTTAATCTTCTGTAGACATTTAAGCCAATAAATATATTTGTCTTCACTGCAGTGAAAGCATTTTATTCTAACTCTTCATACTGGCCTAGAATTTGATATGCATCATTAATTCATTAATTATTTATAAAAATAGTTTTAATTACATGCAACATAATATCCTAATTATTATTTTAAAAAAATTGTTAATTTTATTTACTTAAGACTTGCCCATCAAAAATGGTGGCAATTAAATGTGAAGCCTAGCAATGCTGTTTGCCACACAATGCAAGGCTGTCCCACCTCTAACCTGCCTGCCTTTGGCGCTCATCACAGGCCTCAAATTGAATGCCTTTGGCGCACATTGCAAGCCTCTCCCCCTCTACTTCCTCACCCTCCCCTGTTTCTCTTTCCCCCTCTACCTTCTCCTGTGTCTCTTCCCTCTCCCTCCCCTGTGTCTCTTGCCCCCCTCTCCCTCCCATTTGTCTCTTTCTTCCCTCTCCCTCCCCTGTGTCTCTTCCCCCTCCCTCCCCTGTGTCTCTTTTCCCCTCTCACTCCAATGTGTCTCCCCCGCTCCCTCCCTTGTGTCCCTTCCCCCCATTCCCTCCCTGGTGTCTCCCCTATCTCTTTCCTGTGTCTCTTTAAAAAAAACTCCCTCCACTGTGTCTCTCCCTCCCTGTGTCTCTTCCCCCTCTCCTCCCTCCCCTGTGTCTCTACCCTGCTCCTCTGTCTCTTGCCCCCTCCTCCGTCCTCTGTGTCTCTTCCCCCTCCTCCCTCCCCTGTGCCCCCCTCGTGTCTATCCCCCTTCCTCTGTGTCTTTTCCCCTCCATCTCTCTCCCCTGTCTCTTCCCCCCTCCTTGTGTCTCTCCCCCTTATCCCTCGCCTGTGTCTCTCCCCCCCTCCCCTGTGTCTCTCCCCCCTCCCCTGTGTCTCTCCCCCATTCTCCATCCCCTGTGTCTCTCCCCCCTTCTCCCTCCCGTGTCTCTCCCCCATCTCCCTCCCCTGTGTCTCTCCATCCCGTGTCTCTTTCCCCCCTCCTACCTCCCCTGTGTCTCTCCCCCCTCCTCCCTCCCCTGTGTCTCTTCACCCCTCCTCCCTCCCCTGTGTCTCTTCCACCCTCCCTGTGCCTTATTCTCCTCCCCCCTTATCCTCATTCCCCCTTTATCCTCCTCCCTCCTTCCCCCCTTATCCTCCTCCCTCCATCCCCCCTTATCAAACTCCTCCTTCCACCATAAACTCCTCCTCACTTCCCCCCTCTCCAATCCTTATCCCCCTCTCGACTTACTTCTTACTATGATGTAGGAGCTGCCGATGCTCATCTCTACCCCGCAGCATGCTACGGGTGAGAGATGAGCATCAGCAGCTCCTGCATCATAGTAAGAAGTAAGCAGAGAGGGGGATAGGGATTGGAGAGGGGGAAGTGAGGAGGAAGTTATGAGGGAAGGAGGAGGATGATAAGGGGAGAAGGAGGAGGATATGGGGGGAAGGTGGGAGGACAGCATTAGTGGGGCAGGAAAGCCCTGCAATGTGCGCCTACTGCGCTCAGGCCGGGGAAGATGCAGCGGGTTGGGGGCTGGAGGAGAGAAAGAGTGGCTCATTGCAGCAGGCCTCCACCCCCGCAACTGCGTTCCTCGCTTTGCAAACTCCGCAAGCATGACAACAACTCGCAGATTGACAACTATTATGATGATAGATGGTGTGGGTCATAATGTTAGGAACATTCACCAGTTGGAAATCAGTCCTTGTACATTTGGATTTTCCTTTTCAGTGGTCATGTACAAAATTAGCTTACTGATATAACATTGCAATGCATGCATTACCTTTGCATTCTTTAAGGACTCTTTTGCTTCTTCCAGTTGTTCAACCAACAGTTTTTCTTTGCACTCCCATTTTTCAAACTCAAAATTATGTTTTTCTAAATAAAAAAATACAAAAAAAATATCATGTAAACAAAATAGATGTATTGTATATGTAATCAGAACGGAAACATTATTCTTTAGAAAACTGTTGAAGCTGGTAAGCATAATAAATAACAAACAAGAATACGTCAGCAATACCACTGTTTCAGTTAAGCATTTGAGTCTCCAAGCAATGTATTAAATCAAGAGTTTCACACTTGCGTACAGTATGTATATGGCACCACTGGTGGTACTAAACCACATGTAGGTTTTAAAAGATTTTCCTGTTTCTAAATATTTACTGAGAGTCTAAGTGTATATGTAAATATTCAAGATGTTCAAAGGTAGTCTGTTAGCGTACTGAAGCAGCGGTTAGGGGTATTGTTAGTGTAATCAAAGCTCTATGAAATGTGTGTGTGTGTGTGTTATTTTTCATCTGATATCATATATTAAAAACAACACTACTATGTGTCAATACTGATTACATGTTGATTATATTTGTAAAATGGGTTGACCCTTTATACATTTTTTGGATCTAAAGTACCAATCCATGGTTTAGCTCACATAATTACAGTTAAATATCTATTATCTCAATATAAATAGGGTGTTTAATTTGTGTATTTATTGCCGCTTCCCATTTAAAACTTCAAAACAAAACACTTGCTAGCTCTCAGGAAAAAGCGAGCAGCTGATAAGAAAAGACAGTCTTATCCCATCTCAGTAATAGTACGGAGTAGGTCAACACAGCATAACTCTGTTTAAATAGTAATAAATAACCAGTTTAAAATAAATAGGAGAACAAAGTAGCCATAATAGTGAAGCATTTCATCCAAATAACAAACATTCATTATCCTGAAGAAGTCTGTTTGTGACAATGGACATAGTACTCTATCTTGTCTAGAACCCAGCCAAGTCCAGGCTAAGCTAAAATCTGCTACCCTTAACTTTTTCCCTTGCTTGCACCCTGGGTGGGAGATGTGCCTATGTGCAGACTACAGGTAGATGTTATATTTGTTTTCTGTTTAATCTCTGGCCTTTTGCTCAGTCCCCTATAAAAAACTGCTTACCCATTCCCAATAAAGTGACAGGAAAATGAGTACACATGTGAGAGCTCTTCTTTGTTAGTTCCGGCAAACTATTTTATAAATCCTTTACAATATTTAGGAAAGGGAATCTTTCTAATCTGCCTGCGATCACTGAGAATAGTTATACTGTACATATCCGATACAAGGACCTAACCGCTAGGAGTTCCAGAGAGTGACGCTTCTGCTGGTCTCATATTGTTACACTATTATTTGGACAAAACACATTGTATTGGTTAACTTGAGTATATTTATATTTTTAAATATTACATTATTTATTATACTTACATGGGGCCTCATTCTATTACCGGCCGTAAATCGGCCGTAAGGCTGCGATTCCTTGCGGGGGTTCTGTTAACTCGTGATTCTATTATACGGCCCCGCTAGGATCTCCTCTTACGGCCGGCCGCATATCTTGAAACCGGCCGTAAGCTGTGAAATCTAAAAACGCAAAAATAAATTCAAGCCTGCACTGTGCAGCTCTGTAAATGCTAGGGGTCATATTGGGGGACATGAGGATTAAAAGTAACCCACTCTCAAGCTTGCACATCAGCCCAAACCCGAGTTCAAATTAACTGTTTATTTTCCGGCTGCGGCGTGGGCGGGTCTGAAGTGCTCCAAGCACTCTGGACTTTTTACATGGATATTTTACGGATATTAAAAATAAAATATTTTACGGATTTGAGTATAGGATAATTATGTGCTATTTTTTCTAACACCTAAAATCCCTTTATAGTCTTCTCAAAGTGCAGGATGGCTTTATTTGAGCTATTTTATGTGCTTAATTGGTGCTAGCGGGACCTCTTTTCTGCAAGTAAGCTGCGGCTCGCTTTTAGCCTTGCAGAGAGGAATTTCTTACGGCCGAAACTCTTGCGGCCGTTTTAGATCAAAGGCTTTCCTCTGGCGCGAGCGGCCGCAATAGATAGCAAGGCACCGGCCGCAAGCCTGCCGGAATCCCCGGCCGTAAGGGAATAGAATAGCCGAATAGCTTGCGGACGGTCCTTGCGGCCCCGCAACGGCTGCGGCCGCTAATAGAATGAGGCCCATAGTGTGGTTCCTTTCTTCTCTGAGATAGACAGCGCACAGAGAGAGAGAAGGTGCACAAAGAGAAAGGGCACACACAGAGAGAGGGCGCACAGAGAGGGAGAGTGTGCACAAAGAGATACAGAGTGCACACAGAGACAGCACATAGAGGGACAGCACAGACAATTGAACATAACATAAGAAACTGTAATTTATGACGGGCAAGTTACAAGTTTTATATATTTGTCTACACTGGTCCTCTTAAGGCAAGAGTTAACTGGCAAAATGTCATGCCATCTTTGATAAGTTTTATAAAATAAAAAAAAACTACATTGATTTTCATAAAAAGTATGTATAATGCAGCAATTCCTAAGGATCCCTGTGCTGCCTTAAGCCACTTCAGGCAATGCATGGGCCTGAACAGCTGTAAGGTAAATTTAAAAAGTCACCCACCATCCTCACTACACTCTTTGATGTGGTGAACAGCTACACTTGCTATAGCAGGTATTAAAAAAGCTGCAACACCGGTCCTGACAGTCAGCTAGTATATGGGGTGTGTTGATCAAATAAACCTCACACACCTGATACACATATGCCAACAAGAAGTATGGAGTCAAAGAAACAGCCCATACACCTATACACATCATAGGAGGACTAATTTAGGGCCCTATTAAATTCCAGCCTCGTAAATAAGAGGCTTCTACTTAAGCCCTACGTACTGCAAAGTTTCTCTAACTTACAATGCTATTAAAATAGCCCTGCTGCGAGCAAAGTATGAGCTACGCAGCAGGGCCGTACGTATCTACACTGCGTAAATGTACATGAGGAGTGACAGCCTGCGAGATGATATCGCAGGCTCCCACTCCTCATCAATTGCTGCGGGGGTCCTAAAAGGGACCTCCACGGCAGTCCCCCACATAAGCCCTGCCATGGGGGGTACTCCAAATATCCCCCCGGCACCTAAAATTAACCCCCCCTCAATGCGGGGGTCCCCGTCGGGACCACAGAAGTGTCCTCACATTAACCCCTTGCAGCGGGGGTCCCCGATCGGCACCGATCAGGCCCCGGCTGCATTTAAAACTTTTAAATTCCCTGCCGCGGCTCCTTAAAGGGCCCGCGGCACACTATGAAGCAACCCCGGCCGCGGCACCTAAATTTAACCCCCCTCTATGCTGGGGGTCCCCATCGGGACCCCGAAGTGTCCCCATATAAACCCCCTGCAGCAGGGGTCCCCGATCGGCACCGATCGTGACCCTGCTGCAATTCAATTTTAAATTTCCTGCCTCGCGGGTCCTTAAAGGACCGTAAAGGTCCTGAAAGGACTCGCACTAAAAATATTAACCCCTGGCAATTATAATTACCCCATTAACTCATGGTGGTCAATCCAGACCACCATAAGGCCTGAATTAACCCATTAACTCATGGTGGTCAATACAGACCACCATAAGGCTCTATTTAACCCATTAACTCATGGTGGTCAATGCAGACCACCATAAGGCCTTAATTAACCCATTAACTCATGGTGGTCAATCCAGACCACCATAAGGCCTTAATTAACCCATTAACTCATGGTGGTCAATACAGACCACCATAAGGCTCTATTTAACCCATTAACTCATGGTGGTCAATACAGACCACCATAAGGCTCTATTTAACCCCATCAGTCCCATAAGGGTATATTATTACCATTATGGGCCTGTTACAACCCAACATTAACCACATAAGTGCCATGACGATCCTCAAGGACCATCATGACACTAACTACAAACACTACACTATAACCCCCAATAAACCATTTAATCTAAACTAACCCCCCTCTACAACAATTACACTACCTACCCCCTACTAAACCTCCACAACACTCTATTTACAAAAAATAAAAAAAACTACCTTACAGAAAACAAAAAAAACCTACCTTACAGAACACAAAACAACCTACCTTACAGAACACAAAACAACCTACCTTACAGAAAACAAAAAAAAACTACAGTACAGAAAAAAAAATACATTACAACCCCACTCCCCACTACAGAATATAATAAAATTACACACCTGAAAAGGAAAGACAGATAAACACAATACAATACATACATATAATACATTACATACATTACATACAATACATGACATTACATATATTACATATAATATATTACATATAATATATTACATACAATATATGACATTACATACATTACATATAATATATTACATATAATATATTACATACAATACATGACATTACATACATTACATATAATATATTACATATAATATATTACATACAATATATGACATTACATACATTACATATAATATATTACATATAATATATTACATACAATACATGACATTACATACATTACATATAATATATTACATATAATATATTACATATAATATATTACATACAATACATGACATTACATACATTACATATAAAATATGACATATAATCCAAATCAAATACCCCCTATCTATCTAACATACAATCTATTTTATATAAAATAAATCCTAACTATATCAAATACATCCCCCTATCTATCTAATATACAATAAATCCTAACTACATACACAGACCCTCATTCAATTGCAATTTGGCCAACTGAATAGGGCTCTAAATAAGCACATAACATATTTTTTTAAAGAAGTTTTTAGTTAGTAAGCATCTTTTTAAAAGCAAGGTTTTCACTAACTAAAAACTTCTTTAAAAAATATATGCTATGTGCTTATTTAGAGCCCTATTCAATTGACGAAATTGCTATTGAATGAGGGCCACAGACCCTAATTCTAATCTAAAATAAAATAATTAAGAGCACTTACCTTTAAGATGTTGCTTCAGATCACTAACCTATGGGTAAAACAAAACAAAATAATTAGTAGAAAACATTAACATGAAATAAATAAACATTATATACATTCTAAATAATATACTCACCTTTCCATCATGTCCCGTCATTGTTTAGCTCTTCCGGGGCGGCCCTGTTAAAAAAACACAATACATGAATACATTAATACAATATATAAACAATAAATAAAATAAACATATAAACATCTAAATATACATTTAACTTACCTCCCCGCGATGTCCCCGGCCTTCTCTCCTTCAGCCCCGGCTGGGCCGCGGAACCATCCGCGCTCTAAAAAAAAAAACCGAACGGAGGTCTGCACTCGCACACTTTCCCGACGCTAATGAGCCTCCCGGAGTCCTTTCCGGGAGGAAATTGGCATTGGCGGCTTGTGATTGGCTGAAAAAGCTGTCAGCCAATCAAAAGTCGTCAATGTATGAGCCAATCAGGATGCGCAGATGTCTTCTACCAATCACTCCGTGGGGGTGTATCCCATAGTGATTGGCTGAAGGCATCTCAGGGCCGCGCCGGAAGAGCTAAACAATGACGGGACATGATGGAAAGGTGAATATATTATTTAGAATGTATATAATGTTTATTTATTTCATGTTAATGTTTTCTACTAATTATTTTGTTTTGTTTTACCCCTAGGTTAGTGATCTGAAGCAACATCTTAAAGGTAAGTGCTCTTAATTATTTTATTTTAGATTAGAATTAGGGTCTGTGTAGTTAGGACTGTAATTTTTTTATTTTACCTTAGAATTAGGGTCTGTGTATGTAGTTAGGATTTATTGTATATTAGATAGATGGGGGATGTATTTGATATAGTTAGGATTTATTTTATATTAAATAGATTGTATGTTAGATAGATAGGGGGTATTTGATTTGGATCATATGTAATATATTATATGTAATGTATTAATGTCATGTATTTTATGTCATGTATTGTATGTAATATATTATATGTAATGTATGTAATGTCATGTATTGTATGTAATGTATGTAATGTATGTATTGTATTGTGTTTATCTGTCTTTCCTTTTCAGGTGTGTAATTTTATTATTTTCTGTAGTGGGGAGTGGGGTTGTAATGTATTTTTTTTTTCTGTACTGTAGGTTGTTTTGTTTTCTGTACTGTAGGTTTTTTTGTTTTCTGTACTGTAGGTTTTTTTGTTTTCTGTAAGGTAGGTTTTTTTGTGTTCTGTAAGATACTTAGTTTTTTTATTTTTTGTAATTAGAGTGTTGGGGAGGTTTATTAGGGGGTAGGTAGTGTAGGTAGGTAGTGTAAGTGTGAATAGATTATTGTAGAGGTGGGTTAGTTTAGATTAAATGGTTTATTGGGGGTTATAGTGTAGTGTTTGTAGTTAGTCTCATGATGGTCCTTGAGGACCGTCAGGGCACTTATGTGGTTAATGTTGGGTTGTAACAGGCCCATAATGGTAATAATATACCCTTATGGGACTGATGGGGTTAAATAGAGCCTTATGGTGGTCTGTATTGACCACCATGAGTTAATGGGTTAAATAGAGCATTATGGTGGTCTGTATTGACCACCATGAGTTAGTGGGTTAATTAAGGCCTTATGGTGGTCTCTATTGACCACCATGAGTTAATGGGTTAAATAGAGCCTTATGGTGGTCTGTATTGACCACCATGAGTTAATGGTTTAATTATAGTTGCGTGGGGTTAATATTGTTAGTGCGAGTCCTTTCAGGACCTTTACGGTCCTTTAAGGACCTGCGAGGCGGGAAATTTAAAATTGAATTGCAGCAGGGTCACGATCGGTGCCGATCGGGGACCCCCGCTGCAGGGTGTTTATGTGGGGACACTTCGGGGGTCCAGATGGGGACCCCCAGCATAGAGGGGGGTTAATTTTAGGTGCCGCGGCCAGGATTGGGTAATAGTGTGCCGCGGCCCCTTTAAGGAGCCGCGGTGGGGAATTTAAAAGTTTTAAATGCAGCGGGGGGCCTGATATATGCAGATCGGGGCCCCCCCCTGCAATGGATTTATGTGGGGACACTTCGGGGGTCCCGATGGGGACCCCCAGCATAGAGGGGGGTTAATTTTAGGTGCCGCGATTGAGTAATAGTGTGCATCGGCCCCTTTAATGCAGATCGGAGCCCCCCCCTGCAAGGGGTTAATGTGGGGGTGCTGCAGGGGTCCCGAAAGAGACCCCTGCAGCATGGGGATGTGTATAGGGTGCAGGGGGGAGCCTCACACTGCTGTCTCGGGCTGTTCTGAGGCAGTACGTAGAGGCTTTAGGATCCCTTGCGGGCACTTTTTGTCCACGTAGGGATTCTTACGATATGCGAGAATCATGCGTAGATTTAAGGCTACGTAGCTCTCTCGGAGCCTATTCTCGGCCATTTTTTCGCAGTCATATCGCAAAGCAGGCTGCGAGAGATTCGGTACTCGCAAACAGCAGAAAAACTGCCTTTTGCGAGCACCGAGAGAACTACGAGGGATAATTTAATAGGGCCCTTAGTTATTAAGGGCACTAAGAAATGCATACTGAATCCTCATAGGCACATTACATTGCCAAACTATATTTAGTGAGACTAAGGTGCTCTCTCCCTCTCTCTCTCCCTCCTCTCTCTCACTTTTCTCTCCCCCACCCTTTCTCTCTGCCTCCCTCCCTCTCTGTCCCTCTGCCTCAGTCCCTATCTCTCCCTTTCTCCCCTCCTGCAGCAATTGTGTTCCTAAGCAAACCTTTTCTATATATGAGGAGAAGTGCCTGAGGAGGTTAAAGCATATTTATACATTGGCAACAAACTCCCACATTTGAGATAGAGAGCGGTAGACAGTGACCAGTGAGCGTTCACTGTCATAAATGACACCAATTAAATAGCCAGGTTTGTGTACATGCAGTAACAAGAATCTAGACAGTCACCACAGAGAGGTACATATGGTACAAAGATAACTTTGTCTGGAATTAATAAGTCATTTAACTATATAATTTCTATACTAGGATCTCTACTAGGATATTGATCTAATAGACCAATTGTCTTATCATTTAGGCAAAGCATTGAATAGAACCACATCTGCAATTGAAAAGCAAATTCAAGAACAAACCTGCATGTTGGCATTATAGAATATGATGGCCCTAGACTAACTTATAGCTATAAAGGGAGTTTGTGCTTTAATAGGGAAAGAATACAGAGTCTTTGTTCAAAATAGCCACAATGACATGCAGTATGATTTGTAACAGATATCAGAAATACAATATAGGCTATGCACAGCACCTCAGACAGTTTTTCTAACTTAGCACAGGGAATTGGGACAAAAGTTACTTCTTGTATTGTTTATTATTATACAAATGTCTTTTTATTTTTAACTGTAATATCTTTTTTTTAAAAAGCCTGACTCTGCATGCAACCACTGCCATTATAGTGCACAACCCACCTTCCCCTTGGGAAAATGCAAGAAATTGGGTAGCTAAGTACGTTCCTACCTCGCTCTGACAATTGAAGTTTCCATTAGACCTACAGGGAGTGCAGAATTATTAGGCAAGTTGTATTTTTGAGGATTAATTTTATTATTGAACAACAACCATGTTCTCAATGAACCCAAAAAACTCATTAATATCAAAGCTGAATATTTTTGGAAGTAGTTTTTAGTTTGTTTTTAGTTTTAGCTATTTTAGAGGGATATCTGTGTGTGCAGGTGACTATTACTGTGCATAATTATTAGGCAACTTAACAAAAAACAAATATATACCCATTTCAATTATTTATTTTTACCAGTGAAACCAATATAACATCTCAACATTCACAAATATACATTTCTGACATTCAAAAACAAATCTGTGACCAATATAGCCACCTTTCTTTGCAAGGACACTCAAAAGCCTGCCATCCATGGATTCTGTCAGTGTTTTGATCTGTTCACCATCAACATTGCGTGCAGCAGCAACCACAGCCTCCCAGACACTGTTCAGAGAGGTGTACTGTTTTCCCTCCTTGTAAATCTCACATTTGATGATGGACCACAGGTTCTCAATGGGGTTCAGATCAGGTGAACAAGGAGGCCATGTCATTAAATTTTCTTCTTTTATACCCTTTCTTGCCAGCCACGCTGTGGAGTACTTGGACGCGTGTGATGGAGCATTGTCCTGCATGAAAATCATGTTTTTCTTTAAGGATGCAGAATTCTTCCTGTACCACTGCTTGAAGAAGGTGTCTTCCAGGAACTGGCAGTAGGACTGGAAGTTGAGCTTGACTCCATCCTCAACCCGAAAAGGCCTCACAAGCTCATCTCTGATGATACCAGCCCAAACCAGTACTCCACCTCCACCTTGCTGGCGTCTGAGTCGGACTGGAGCTCTCTGCCCTTTACCAATCCAGCCACGGGCCCATCCATCTGGCCCATCAAGACTCACTCTCATTTCATCAGTCTATAAAACCTTAGAAAAATCAGTCTTGAGATATTTCTTGGCCCAGTCTTGACTTTTCAGCTTGTGTGTCTTGTTCAGTGGTGGTCGCCTTTCAGCCTTTCTTACCTTGGCCATGTCTCTGAGTATTGCACACCTTGTGCTTTTGGGCACTCCAGTGATGTTGCAGCTCTGAAATATGGCCAAACTGGTGGCAAGTGGCATTGTGGCAGCTGCACGCTTGACTTTTCTCAGTTCATGGGCAGTTATTTTGCGCCTTGGTTTTTCCACACGTTTCTTGCAACCCTGTTGACTATTTTGAATGAAACACTTGATTGTTCGATGATCACGCTTCAGAAGCTTTGCAATTTTAAGAGTGCTGCATCCCTCTGCAAGATATCTCATTATTTTTGACTTTTCTGAGCCTGTCAAGTCCTATTTTTGACCCATTTTGCCAAAGGAAAGGAAGTTGCCTAATAATTATGCACACCTGATATAGGGTGTTGATGTCATTAGACCACACCCCTTCTCATTACAGAGATGCACATCACCTAATATGCTTAATTGGTAGTAGACTTTCGAGCCTATACAGCTTGGAGTAAGACAACATGCATAAAGAGGATGATGTGGTCAAAATACTCATTTGCCTAATAATTCTG
The DNA here is from genome assembly GCA_027410445.1 of Discoglossus pictus. Taxonomy (NCBI): domain Eukaryota; kingdom Metazoa; phylum Chordata; class Amphibia; order Anura; family Alytidae; genus Discoglossus; species Discoglossus pictus. The sequence continues at coordinate 140,301,954 of CM050164.1, forward strand.
CACTCCCTGTATATCTGGAACACTTCATCTCTATGTGACATCCTTAAAGGTTGTAAGATTGTAAGATGCTAGTTTCTTAAATTTAAAAAAATCTGATCTCCGATTATTTTTCTATTGTAAAAAAGAGCAGATAAACCTGAGGGTATTTATGCTGACCATTCCACATGGCAAAAACCTGACAACACATTATATTTTGTTCCTTAGGTATTCCATGTCTATACTGCATTCTATAACTTTTTTTTCTGAGAGAGAAGAGACAAATGAAAAATAGCTCAAACACTACTTTAAGCTAACCTAATTAAAACATTATTGACAGGGATGAATACTTGGAGGGACATGGAATTCTAATTTTAACACTGTGCATTTACAAGAGCATGTTTTAAACATTATTAAAAAAGTTTATTTTTCTTGAAAAAATATTTAGTAAAACTGTTTTAAACTGAAAACTAACAGGATATACCTTTGTGAAAAAGAGTATGCACAACTCTAGATCTCTTTGACGGATGCTTATGACACATACAGCTATATTTCTGCAAACTAGTGGACTATATATATATATTATATATTCAAAACAGTATATTCTGCTCCAGAAGTTAATTTAAAAAAAAGAATACACTGTTCATATGCAACAAATAAAACAATGCCTTCAATTGCCCTTTAAGTGTAGCTTTTGCTGTACCATGCTGCCATTCCAAGGTGTTGGTGTCAATCGACCCTATCAAGTATATATGAGCCAGAGGGAGGCTTTCTTCTACTTCATTCACCCCTTGAGTATTATTGTTTCTAGAAGGTAGAATCAGTATTTACTAATTCCATTTTTTGGTACATGTATTTTTTTCAGAAATTCTTGTGTACTGGTTTGAATATCTGCTTGGCCCGCCAAGAGTAGACTGAGTTTAGAACTTCATTATCTCATGTATACCTGGGCTGACAGAGAATTATGTATAAAGCACTACTGCAGTTCAAGAACAAAGACACTCATTTGTCAAGCATGAACCTACCCAACAATGAGTTGCTCACAAAATGCATCAAACTCACAAATTTGGCTGTAGGTGTTTGTGTTCTTTAATAAATGTTTAGATGCATTCTATTAACTCCAGGTTGCAAATTCTGACCACAAGACTGAACTCGTAACCCTGCCTTTTTAAGTCTGATTTCAGGGGCGTGATCATATGGTCTGACAATATTTAAGCAAGCCCGTGATCTACTTCTTAGACAAAGCCAATAGTAAAAGAGACTGTCATAATGATGTCAGTAAAACATGAAAGTTACACGTAATCTGCAGTTGGAGACTAAGAATTAATGAGAGACAATAAGTAATATTTGCAATCCAGGCTCACAATCAAGCATTGTATAAAATGCATTAAATCTGTTTTAATCCATTTGGGTTTCATGATATCTACTAACCCCTTAAGTCCTGGGATCAATATTACTCAGAAATAACAGTTAAAATAAATATTTATTAATTACATATTTGAGGACTTGTTGTGCAATTAATTATAATGTGTTTCCATGCCTTCCCCTGAAGGGTCTCTAACTCTCCCTCTTTAGGTTCATTTTCCTCACCTTCACTATGGGACAGAAACTTTAAGGGCTGTTTCTCTTCCCGCTTTTGATCTCTGTTTACTTCAAAGTCCGGCAAACTGTCTGTCAAACCCATGGTTTGCAAGGACGGATAATCTGTCTCTTTCTGCTCTATGTGCTCCAATAGGCTGGCTGATAATTCTCATAAAACTATTTCAGCTTCATAAACACAACATCCTTCTGGTCTGGGACATTATCCTTCATAGGCTCCACAAGCATGACATCTCCTAGGGCTGCTTCCAGTTCTTCTAGGATATGTACCTCATCTGTTTCACTGTTCACAACAGGCATCCCTATTACATCTGTGCTGCCAATCCTGCAAGGTCTGCAACTCTTTATCTCTGCTAGGTAGGATCTCTCAGAATTTTGGTTTGGCTGAAACTTCTACAGATGTTAGCTACTTCAGGCTTAAACACAACACATTGTTATATTATTATTAAGAGTTCATTTAAAATGAGCCAACATATTCTGTAGCGCTGTACATAAATTAAATTCAGACAAAGATAAATACAAATTAACATGTAGCAAAGCAAGGAGGGCCCTGTCTTTGAGCTAGGAATCCAATGTCCATCGTGAATTCCAAAAGTACTTAGGATAGAAACTCGTAGACTTACAATCTAAGGTATAGTGAGTGGTGCTAAGCGTGTTAGGGTGGAAGGTGATTCGCTTCTTTAAAGAAATGCGTTTTAAGTGAGGTTTTAAATGTTTTGAGGCAAGAGGATAATCTCTGGTGGAGCGAGGTAAGGAGTTCCAGAGACATGTGGCAGCACGAGAAAAGTCCTGGAGGCGGGAGTGAGAAGAGGTGACAAGAGTTGTAGAAAGAAGAAGGTCATTAGCAGAATGAAGAGGGCAGGTGGGGGAGTATTTGGAGATAAGAGCAGAGATGTAAGGGGGAGCGTTATTGTTGAGGGCTTTATAAGTTGGGGTCATGATTTACATTTTATTCTTGAGGCTAAGGGAAGCCAGTGGAGTGATTGACAGAGAGGTGATGCAGACACTGAAAGTTGTGTACGGAAGATGAATCTAGCAGAGGCATTCATAATGGATTGAAGTGGAGATAGTCGGGTGGTGGGTAGACCAACAAGAAGCAAGTTGCAGTAGTCTAGTCGCAAGAGGACGAGAGCGTGTATAAAGATTTTTGCTAGTTAACATCTTAGGAGCCTTTTGAGTTTTCGGTTTCTGAAAAAAAACATGTGACTTCACCATTCTCAGCTTTCACCCATTTTTCATACTCATTTAACTCTTTCTCCTCTTCTTTTTCTGTTTTTCTTCTTGATTTGCCTTCAAGACTTCCAGTTTTCATCTTTCTTTGCTTTGTTCAGCTGCAGCTTCTCCTCATTAACTTATTGCAAATCCAGTTCACTCCGCATTGGACGTCTTGCTGCATGTTCAGCTGAAGAATCTCCTCTGTCTTGTTCATCAGGTCTTCCCTGAACAACACTGGCTGCTCAGCCATACTGTCTCTCCTGCTCTATGTTTTGGATATGAACTTTCTGCAGACCTTGCTCTGCATTCAAATCAGCACCTTGTGTAGGCAGTTCCTGGAGGTCAGTGCTAGTCTCTTCTGGACAGGCATCACTCTGTGCCTCAATATCAGAGAGATCGCTCACTCTCTGATCTTGTAGATTATGTAAGCTCTTTCTCTATCAGAGCGGTTTCCCCCTGAGATAAACAATTAGTGAGGAGATTGTGCTCCTCCTGTTTGCCATTGTCCGGCACACATGTCCTTGCTCTGCTTCATATGTCCTCTCAGGGACGGTGGTTCCTCTTTCACTAGCTCAGTCTCTCCATTCTAATCTTCCTCATCATTCTTTTTATTTAGAATCCCAGTTTCTACATCAAAATCAGGACATTCTTCCTTTGAAAGAACACTGACTGCAACATCGGCTTGATCTACCCTTTCTCTGGGTCAGAGATCTTTGTCAGACATTGTCTTTCTCTCATATCATTCTCCACCTCGGGAGTATTCACCAGGGACAGGTGGATCTGTCCAGGTTTTCTTTATGGCCTCTCATTGAGGCCTCTTCATTGTTCTTACCCAATAAGGTTTCTGCATCAGTCTGGGTTCAAATCTTCCCCAGTGTTAACATAATTAATTCTGAGGCTGGTTTTACACCCAGTGATTAACAACATCTTGCCCTTTACTCTTTGACCATTGCTTACAACATCGGCCACTTTTATATCATTAAATACTCTAGGGGCAAAGGGTCTTTGGCTGCTCCAGCCATCTCTTTTGCTGATCCAGCCGTTTCTTTCTCATTCTTGTTCTGAACTTAATGGCTCCTTAGCTGTTTCTGCTATCAAACCGGTCATTAAGTCCTAATTTACTGCGGCATCTGGTTCCTTTCGCAATCCCTCGCAGGAAAACTGCATTTAAAACTTGGGCAGATAAGCATGCCCCTTGGGTAGAGATACAAATGCCACTTTTCAGGATCCAATACACTATCAGAGTCATATTATTCCGAAAGAAAGGAAGGTCGGTGTCTTGAATGCAGAAGCTCATTTATATCCAATAGCTCTTCCATGCAATAATAATACATGTTCTTCCTGTCCAAAAACTTCCATAACTGCAATCTCTGTACTCTGTTACTCCAACTTTGTTAAGTATCTCTTCTTTTAGATCATCAGAACGTTTTGCCTTTTCATAATTCAAAACAATTAAGGCTTTCGAAGTAAGGGTCAAAGACTATGAACAAGTACTTGTGAGGCAGAGCTTCCCTAGTGGCAATTCTTTCAACATATAGGAAGGATGTTTCTACATTAGCCTTACTTGTCATTTTCCTAAGGAAGAGGTTTCATGCTTCCACTTGACTCTGAAATCACTGTAGAACTGAAACCTACCAAATCTTCTCTTTATCTTAAATCCACTTCTAACACCACATGTGACAGGGCATCTGTCTCCCACTGGGTCAGTGCCCTTATTTCTGTCACTTTCAATGGAAGAACACGGGAGCCTTTAATATTAGTATTATTATTATTATTATTATTATTAACTTTTAGTTGTAACCACTCCAACATATTCCGTAGTGCTGTACAGGGGATAAGAAAAAAGAAAAATACAATATTAACAACTGCAGAAAAGGGAGGGTCCTGTTTTGAGCTTCGTATCTGAAACTGCTTTTTTCCAAAGCACCCTGTAAGTCAGAATGAAAACTTACAATCTAAAGGGAATGGAAGAAGCAGAAACCTGGGCAAGAATAACAGATAATGAATAGTAAGGGTGAAGAAGAAAGTGAAAGTTTACATAGGTAGTAAGGTGTGCACAATTAGAAAGATGTATCAATTAGTAAGAGAGGGAAGAGATAGGATAGAAACTCCTTTTAGGTAAATGGCTATAGTATGTGATATATCATCTTCCCCTAGTGGCCAGATATTGTAACCTGTAAATGGGAAAGTCAGGACATAATAATTTGGTATATTGCTGCAACAATAGGGGGGGGTAGGTGGGAAGTGGTATCCTTATCCAGAGTGAGGTAAGTTAAAAAGTTAACGCAGAGTTCTGGGAAGAGAGGAAGCAAGTGAGGAAGAATGTTACATAGCACAGTGTGAGAGGAGGAGGAGGGTCAAATGAGGTATGCCATTGCTGGGAGGAGTAGGAGGTGGGGGTCAGTATTAGGCAGAGCATAAGGATAAATACAGACACAGAGTTTAAACACAGCTTAAGTAAAAGGAGCTCATGGGAGCGTAAGAGGTGAGGAGAGCAAGAAAAGTGAGGTGGTTATGTTAGAAACCTAAATTGGAAAAGTTGAGAAGAAGAGCCTGAGGAAAAGGCAGGAGGATTTGAGAAAGAAGAAGGCACAATAAAACATTGTGTAAAATATGCTTAAATGCTTTTTCCAATTTTACTTACATAAATTAGCCAGTTATATAATATGATACACCAAAACAAAATAAAAGAAAATAACCATTGTAACTGTCATCAGAGCACTAACTTAGAACCAGTTCCCTTACTAACCAGGCCCGCTCTAGTTTTAGTAAACACCATTCTGGGTTTCTATCTTGCACAGACTAATTCTCTCAGCGGCCCTAATAAACAGCATACACATCCATAAGTCTGTATCTCTTTTAGGAAAATGTACCCAGTTTGCTTTCTCCATCTTGTAATGATGCAGGCCCAAACATAGCCTACAGTCTATTAACTCGCCACACCCATCTCTCTAGCTTACTCTTTTAAAGTCTGTAAACAGCTGTGCTAGCTAAACCTCCTATAAAGTTCGGCTTCTTTCTCCCTCGCCAATACTTCCACAGCACTCCATTGCCTATTCAATACAACCATAAAGGGGTTGGTCTCTGGCTCAGATAACCACTCACTCACTATCTGCTACCAATATTTGTAACTCTTGTCAACTTTGTGACACTTTAAGCTTGAAGGCTCCCTTCCTCAGACCACTCTGAAGGTTTTCCACTTTTCCCAGGCCTAGGATCAAGACTTTCCTGGCTAATGAAGACTTCATGCCTGTTGGGTCTCAACTGGTAAAACTCATTCTGCAATTTCTCAATCCCTTCATGTGTCCTTTGCACCTCCTCTTTAGGTTCATGATCATTATCCTCATTGTCTACTTCATAGTCAAGCAAATTGCCCTAAGCCCATTGTTTGCGCATACAGATTAACTAGTGCTTTCTGTTCCAGGTGTCCCAAAAGACTGGCCAATAAGCCTCACAAAACTTGTGCTCTTGTACTTTATTCTGCACAGGTTTACAAGCACAACTTCTCCAAGGGCTTCCTCTGCCTCTTCTAAAAAATGCATCTGCCTCACTGTTGAAAAAAATTAGCCCTTGGTACCACTAGGTTCAACTAGGTCTATAAGTCTTTATCTCTAGAAAGTATACCTCAATAGTTTGGTTTTCTGCAATGTATCCAGCTGTTCAGTGGCTTCAGGTTCTAACACAACACTACAGTCATGTTGTTCTTTATCTCAAATTCGTCAAACTTCCCACAGAAGCTAGCCCCAGTCTTGGAGCACGTGGAGTTTTTTTGTTTCTGGAAATGTTGTGATGGAAATGTTGTGATGTTAAGCATTTCAGCTTTCACTCAGTTTTCTTCCTCTTTAAACCATTTATCTTCATTGTTTCTCAGTATTTCTTGTTTTGCCACCAGGGCTTCCAACTTTTCCTTTTTCTTCTATTCTTCCAGTCACCGCTTCTCCTCTGACTTTTTACACAGCCAGTTTACTCTGCTTGCTCTGTATCTCTTGCTGTATGTTCAGCTGAAAATTATCCTTTGCCTTGTTAATGAGGTCCTCCCTGAATATCTCCCTTTGTATGTCCTCTACAAGCTCTAGCTCTGTGCATTGCACAGCAGCTTTCTACAGACAAAGCTATGCACTCAGCACAGCACATTGTGTACTCAGGTCCTCGGACTCAGTGCCAATTTACTCCAGAAAAGAATCCCTCTGAGCCAACGGTACATCCTGATCAGAGAGATCAGCCAACCTCTGCTCTTGTACAGTATGTTTAATCAGTTTATCCATCAGCGATGCTTCCCTCTGCTGGAGGAATCTTCTGTCTCTTGTAGCTGGACGGAGAGTCTAGTAATCTCTGCTTTTCTCTGAGACAAGTAATTAATGAGGAGATCTCTCTCTTCCTGTACGCCATTTTGCTGCAGCTTCTGTACAATTTGCTCAATCAGGTTATAAATGGGAAGACTAGCCCTCTTTTCTCCATCATTGACATCTGTGTCTTCTTTCTGTAAGATTCTTGTTGTCCCCAAGCACATACTTCTTCCACCTTGGAATGTAATTTTGCATATATCCTTTACCCCCTATATTGGCAGCAATTTCCCTGCTGTTAATGTCAGGCAGACAGTCTACCCAGTACTTGTTAAGTTCCATTGGGATGGACTCCATCTCTGCTTCTCGCTGTGGTTGTTTAACCTCTCGCCTCTCCTTTGCCTGAGACAGAGAGCAATTGGGATTTTTCACAATGTTAATGGGACTCATGTCCATGCTCTGTTTCATATGTCCCCTCAGGGATAGTGGTACCACTTTAACCAGCTCAATTTCAAAACCCTCATCTTCCACTTTAAGAAGCATTTCAGTTTCCTCATCAAAGTCAGGACATTCTTCCTTTACAAGAACAATAGTTGCAAACATCTATTTTAACTTCCCTATCTCTCTAGGTCACAGATCGTTGTCAGGTATTTTTTCTAAAGTATCACCCTCTACTCGGGAGCGTTCACCAGGGAAAGGTGGCTAAGTCTGTCCACGGTTCACATTGAGGCCTCTTCACTACTCTAGCCCATAAGGTTCCTGTGGCAGTTTGGGTTACAATCTTCCACATACTTCATATTGAGGCTGTTATTGCACACAGTGAATGACAACACCTTTCCCGACATTCTTTGACCTTGGCTCATAACATCAGCGATCTTTATAACAACATCTTACTTCAGGGGCAACGGCTCCACTGCTGCTTCAGACAGCTCCTTCTGCAACTTGGCCTGCCTACTCTTTGTGTTCTTCTAATAGTCAGCATTGAAATTGATGGCTACATGAGCTTTCTCTGCCACTCACTAACTCCTGGTTAGAGTAGAGAGATGCATGCAACTTCTCAGGATTCTATACACTATCACATTTATCCAGAAGATAGGAGGGTCACCGTCTAGACTGCTGAAGCTCTATTTTATACAGTAGCTCTTCCTTGGCATAAAAAGCTAGGGTCTTACGGCACCAAAATGTATGTGTTGCCGTAGCTTGCAATAAGCCCTTTATCATCTCCACCTTGGTGACAGGTGGGTGGTCTTAAACTTCAAGACCAGGTAATCCCTCTTTAGACACAAATGTCACTAGTAACCAGTCTCCATTTGGGTTTATGCCCATGTATAGTGAACTTTCATAGAGGAAGACAATTACAGGAGGCTTTAATACTTATTATAAGTTTTACTAAAACCTTATCCAGCGTTACAAAAAATAATGATAAAACAAATATATATAATAATAAACCAAACCAATCCTACCTTCCACCGAAAAACTATGCTATGTAGCTCTCATCCAGTTTATTCTCGGTGAAGCAAAAAAAAAAAAAAAAGTCCAAATGTTTGTTGACATACACAGGCCTGTATCCTTAAGAACTTCAGGCCTTCTCTCTTCTTCAAGTACTCAGAAGCTCCAAGCTGCTGGCTCTTTATGTGTTTTTTCCCAGTTTCAGGCAAATACACACTTCTCTTTGTGAGTCACTTCTTTATCTACTCAAATAAACAGCACACACTCATCATTAGTCTTTAATTAGCTGTATCAGAAATATAGAGAAAAGAAAGCTTTGAAAAGCCTCTGGCTCACACAAACCCATTGTACCCATGTGACAACACTAAAGAAACGACACTCTGCTACAATGTAAAGTAGTAAGTGTACAGCCTGTATAACAGTGTAAATAACTCAATACACAACCATTAATGTCTAAACTGTTGGCAACAAAAGTGAGTACACCCCTAAGTGGAAATGTCCAAATTAGGCCCAAAGTGTCAATATTTTGTGTGGCCACCATTATTTTCCAGCATCGCCTTAACCGTCATGGACATGGAGTTCACAGAGCTTCACAGGTTGCCACTGGAGTCCTTTTCCACTCCTCCATAATGACACCACAGAGCTGGTGGATGTTAGAGACCTTGCACTACCCCACCTCCCCTTTTAGGATGCCCCACAGTTGCTCAATAGAGCTTAGGTCTGGAGACATGCTTGGCCAGTCCATCACCTTTACCTTCAGCTTCTTTAGCAAGGCAGTGGTCGTCTTGGAGGTGTGTTAGGGACAGTTATCATGTTGGAATACTGCCCTGTGGCCCAGTCTCTGAAGGGAGGGGGATCATGCTCTGCTTCAGTATGTCACAGTACATGTTGGCATTCATAGTTCCCTCAATGAACTGTAGCTCAGCAGTGCAAAAAGAACTCATGCAGGCCCAGATCATGGCACGCCCACCCCCAAAAGTATACATCTATACTGAGGAAAGAATAATAATCCCTAAATGACAGATAAACGGATAAGTCACAAACAGCACAAAAACGCTAATAGGAGATGAGACCCTCCGTTTGAATGTAAACAGCGATGCAGAGAGAGTGAAGGCAGCATCTGACATCAGCAGATAAATGCATATAGGGGGAATCAACAAAACAAACTATAGAAAACATATATATACACATATAGACATATGTGTATATACAGTGGGGGGGGGGGGGGAGGGGAGTATTTGATCCCCTGCTGATTTTGAAGGTTTGTCCACTGACAAAGAAATGATCAGTCTAAAATTTTAATGATAGGTATATTTTAACAGGGAGAGACGAAATAACAAAAAAGTAAACAAGAAAAATGCATGTCAAAAAGTTAGAAATTGATTTGAAGGTCAATGAGGGAAAAAAAGTATTTGACCCCTTCGACTTTTTTACTTGGTGGCAAAACCCTTGTTGGCAAAAACAGACCTGAGTCAGACGTTTCTTGTAGTTGGCCACCAGGTTGGCACACATCTCAGGAGGGATTTTGTCCCACTCCTCTTTGTAGATCCTCTCCAAGTCATTAAGGTTTCAAGGCTGATGTTTGGCAACTCGAACCTTCAGCTCCCTCCACATATTGTCTACGGGAATAAGGTCTGCAGACTGGCTAGGACACTCCACGACCTTAATGTGCTTCTTCTTGAGCCACTCCTTTGTTGCCTTGGCTGTGTGTTTTGCATCATTGTCATGCTGGGATACCCATCCACATATCATTTTCAATGCCCTGAGTGAGGAAAGGAGGTTCTCACCCAAGATTTGACGGTACATAGCCCTGTCCATTTCATGCAGTGCAATTGTCCTAAGCAGAAAAACACCCCCAAAGAATAATGTTTACACCTCCATGTTTGACGGTGGGGATGGTGTTCTTGGGGTCACAAGCAGCATTCGGTTGAGTTAAAGCCAAAGATCTCGATATTGGTCTCATCTGACCACAACACTTTCACCCAGTTCTCCTCTGAATCATTCAGATGTTCATTGGCAAACTTCAGATGGGCCTGTACATGTGCTTTCTTGAGCAGGGGGATATAGCGCTGCAGGATTTCAGTCCTTCGCGGCATAGTGTGTTACCAATTGTTTTCTTGGTGACTATGGTACCAGCTGCCTTGAGATCATTAACTAGATCCTCCTGTGTAGTTCTGGGCTGATTCCTCACCGTTCTCAGATCATTGAAACTCCACAAGGTGAGATCTTGCATGGAGCACCAGACCGAAAGAGACTAGCAGTTATTTTGTTTCTTCCATTTGCGAATAATCACACCAACTGTTGTCACCTTCTCACCAAGCTGCTTGGCAATGGTCTTGTATCCCATTCCAGCCTTGTGTAGGTCAACAACATTGTCCCTGACATCTTTGGACAGCTCGGCGATGGTGGAGAGTTTAGAATCTGATTGATTGATTACTTTTGTGGACAGATGTGTTTTATACATGTGACAAACTGAGATTAGGAGCACTCCCTTTAAGAGTGCTCCTAATCTCAGTTTGTCAAATGAATACTTATTTCCCTCACTGACCTGCAAATCAATTTATAACTTTTTTGACATGCGCTTTTCTTGTCTGTTTGTTTTTTTGTTATTCTGTCTCTCAATGTTAAAATGCACCTACCATTAAAATTATAGACTGATCACTAATTTGTCAGTGGACAAACATTCAAAATCAGCAGGGGATCAAATACTTTTTTTCCCCACTGCATGTTTGGTTGGGGCCTGTATGAGTGCTGCCGGTACTGGGGAGCTACAGTTCATTAAGGGAACCATGAATGCCAAGATGTACTGTGACATACTGAAGCAGAGCATGATCCTCTCCCTTCAGACACAGGGCCGCAGGGCAGTATTCCAACATGATGATAACCCCAAACACATCTCCAAGACGACCATTGCCTTCCTAAAGAAGCTGAAGGTGTAGGTGATGGAATGGCCAAGCATGTCACCATACCTAATCCCTATTGAGCATCTGTGGGGCATCTTCAAATAGAGAGTGGGGTAGTGCAAGGTCTCTAACATCCACCATCTCTGTGGTGTCATCATGGAGGAGTGGAATAGGACTCCAGTGGAAACCTGTGAAGCTCTGGTGAACTCCATGCCCATGTGGGTTAAGGCAGTGTTGGAAAATAATGGTGGCCACACAAAATATTGATATTTTGGGCCCAATTTGGACATTTCCACTTAGGGGGGTACTCACTTTTGTTGCCAACAGTAGACATTAATGGCTGTGTTTTGATTTATTTTGAGTGGGCAGTAAATTTACACTGTTATACAGGCTGTACACTTACTACTTTACATTGTAGTAGAGTGTAATTTCTTCAGTGTTGTCACATGAAAAGATATAATAAAAAAATTACAAGAATGTGGGGGGGTGTACTCACTTTTGTGAGATATATATATATATATATATATATCACAATATGTATGTGTATGTAGAAGAGGTCCAATTAAATGTGATCCTCAATTACATTCCACAGATAAAACAATTGCAAAGCTTCTTTCTCTTAGTGGCCATTTCTTCAATGAAGTTCGCTGTGGGGAGTCCACTCTAACTGTCTGCAATTTGTGACTTTCCCTGTGTCTATTGTACACACATAAGTGACTACGAATATGTGAGTCAGAACACAAAAATAGAGGAATTTTGCATAACAACACTACTCACGTTAAATGTCAGCAAAAGTTGCAACATGGAGTCTATATAGGAAAGTGGTACCTGCTCAAATGTGGACCATATGGTGCAAGCTAAGACGCAGTCTTTAGATACACATAATAGGCAAATTTACACTATCCAGAGGTTAGCCCACATACCTCCTACTCACCCCTGCACATACCCCTTACCTACCATCCTACCACATATCCCCTTCACATACTTCCTGGGTCACTCCACATCAAACCTACGCAAAAAACAAACGTATTGTCACCTTCCGTCTCAGATTTTGATGAAACCTGGTGTACACCCTTCCCTTATAGTTGAAAGAAACCCCCTTAAATTGTTTTCCTCTCACATGGTTTTAATTTTATAGCACTTCAAAGTTTCATTAAATCTTCGTTGTATCTTCCTCTTGAGGACCTCTGCACAAGATACCTTGCGTATATATTTTTTTTCTCCATAACCAATGATCAGATCTCTTTGGAATTTTACAATAAAATGATGAGGATTTCAGAAAAAATACACCAGCACTTTTTATAAATGTTTCATAAATGCCTAAAAAAATGTTATAAATGTACTAGTAGCGTAGTTTTTTGGGTGGAAAAACTAGGTTTAGAAAACTTGAATTTTCAGCGTGTGGGCACGATGGAACCAAAATGTTTTGATGGTTAAAATTATTGCAATAGCATGATCTTTCTTGACAAAGAATGACATTTAATTTTTTTTTATTCCTTGTAACAAAAATATTATGTTTTTTAGACATTGTAGGGAAAAAAATACTACTGGGTAGCCATTTTATACAACTTTCCTACAATCTGTAGCTGAAATAGAAAAAATTAATGAAACAAAGTTGTTCATCTTAAAATGTAACGTAATATTGGTTATTATAGTTTTTTTTCGAAAGTGCATACTTGTTTTAATTTTGGGATATTTGAATTTGAACTTATGAAAATTGGCTATCTGGAATAAAAAAAAAAGAAAAGAAAGAAAAAAAGAATTTACAGTCAGTAGAGCATTAAATGCTGACATGTAAGGACATAAGACCTAGCAAGAAAAATATTTAAAACAAAATAATAATTGAGTATTATATTCAAACTAGGAAACTGAACATCAAAAATTACGGGAATAAAATTTTAAGGCTGGCAATGCTGTTTGCCACACAATGTGAGGCTTTTGCTCCTTGAGAACCTTCAGCGCTCATTGCGAGCCTCTCCCCCCGTGTACTTCAACTTTCCTGCTATGCAGCCACTCCAGCACGCGATGCTCATAGCGAGTCCTGCAATGAGCGCCTTTAGCGCTGTTCGCATGGCTTGCAATGAGCGCTGTTGGCGCTCATTGTAAGCTTTTCCTCTAGCTTCTCATTGCAGGGTTAATTAACCTGTAAGTTTTGGGCTTGGGAATGGCATGTGCACTTTCCACCATCTCCCCCGTCCCTTCCCTGTGTGCTTTTCCTCTGTGTCTCTGCTGAAAGTTTGCGTGTCACGCGCTGAATGCCGTTCGTTTTATTCTCAAAGTCCCATGTGCCTGGCAGTGTTTGTGTGTGTTACTGTCTTTGCCGTCATGTATTTTCTAAGTCCTGCATGCCTGGCTTTGCTCAGCCTCATTATCATCATGCTTCAGAATTTTTACGTTTTTCATCCTCCATTTTTTTCCTTGCTTATTCGATTTTTAAATGACGAAAAACAGCAAGTATGGCTCAAAATCGCTTGCAACCTCACTTCCAGGCTTTCTGGCTCTCCCCCCACCCCGTGCTGTGTGTGAGTGTTTTTTTATTATTTTACTTATTTTGCTTGTTTCTTGGGGTTTTGGAGTTAGGCGTTTCAACTAAGTTTAGCTGTTAAATTAGCAAACTGCGTTCCTTGCGGTCAGGTGAAAATGCTACGTGCTTCCTTTGCCGCTCATTGAACCTAAGTCCCTTGTGCTTCAACTTTTCGCTTCGCAAGGCTCGCAGTACAATGAGCGCCTTTGGCGCTCATTGCAGCCTAAGCCCCACGTGCTTCAACAAAAGCTTTCGGCGCTCATTGCAGCCTAAGTCCTGCATGCTCCAACAGCTTGCTTTGCGAGTGTCGCAAGTGCGTTACCAACATTGCAAGATCCCCAATCATTTTTGTTATATGAGTACATCAAATTAGGCTTAAATTATTAAAAAAAGAATTATTAATTTCAGAAATATTAAAAATTATTAGATATTTTAAAATATTTTCTCAGATTGCAGTTCAGAGAAGTCTTTCATATGCTAGTTGTCTATGGTATTATTCAGTGTGTGGATGAATCATGGATAGCTGAAGTTGGGTGATGCAATGCAGATGAGTCAGAATGCGAAGGTATTGGTGGAACTGCAAAATGTCTAGCTAGAAAATAAAGTCTTTAGAGACCCCATGCCCAAAACATTTTATGATTTCTGTGACCAAAAAATGTAAAAGGTCAAATTCCAATTATATTGCAAGGGAAGACATAGACATAATTACGCCTCAATATATTTAACATAAATGTTAAAAAGTCTCCATGCATCCATTATTTCAACATGGCATGCAAACATCATTCTTTTTGTTTTCTTTTGTAAGATAGACATGTCCTTGTATGCAATAATATTCTTGAAAAAAAATTGGGGATCATATAATGTTGCATAATTGAATATAATGCATACTTTTAAAATATTTTAATATTTTTCTTGCTATGTCTTATTACCTTACTTGTCAGCATTTAAAGTTTCTGAACAATTTTTTTTTTTTATCGATTTCTCGATAGCAAATTATTATAATTTTAAATACTCCAAAACTAAAAAAAAGTCTGAACTTTTGAAAAAAAAAAAACTATAATAACCAATATTATGCTACATTTTAAGATGAACAACTTTGTTTCATTAATTGTTTCTATTACAGCTACGGATTGTAGGAAAGTTGTACAAAATGGCTACGAATTATCCATTTTTTCCAACGATGTAAAAAAAAACGTAACATTTTCATTACAATGAATAAAAAACCCATACATTTCAATCTTTGTCAAGAAAGAGCATGTCTTTGCAATAATTTTCAACATCAAAACATTTTGGTTCCATCGTGCCCACACGCTGGAAATTCAGGTTGTCTAAACTTAGTTTTTCCACCCAAATAACTACGCTACAAGTATATTTATAAATTTTTTTAGGCATTTATAAAATCTTTTGAGTGCTGGTGTATTTTTTTCATCATCATTGAGCTCTGTGTTGGTCATTGTCTGATCATTGGTTATGGAGAAAAAAAATTAAATGTACGCAAGGGTATCTTGTGCCGAGAGTCTCAAGTGGAACAGACAATGCACATTTAATGAAACTTTGAAGTGTGATAAAATGAAAACCGTTTGAGATAGACTGAAAAGATTTAAGGGGTTTCTTTCAACCATAAGGGAAGGGTGTATACCAAGTTTCATCAAAATCCGAGACGTTGAATTGACGTGGAATGACCCTCCTGCCACATGCACTATATAACTATGCAATCATAATTCTTGTTAACAATACACATACCACATCTTGCTGATATGGTTAACATCACATTGCACTGGGTGTCTTATTCAGCTGTGCTACCAGTTCAAAAGAGACAATTAGTTAAAGGGTGACCGATGCCTGACAATATTGCCCCTGAACACATACTTATGAATAGCCCAAAATATGTTACCCTGAGGCCTTATCAGGCATATACAAAAAGCCTATGATAAACTTAAAATTAGAGCAAATTAAATTGGTAATTAAACATTTTTTGCTCATAAACTGTTATTCTGCAAAAGCTGCAAATAGGTAATACACCAATGGCTACATCAGACATGGTATATCATATTGGCTTCATCCAAAACAATTAGAAGGATGCATTGTAATTATTGGCAATGCACATTACATACATACCACGCAAACAATAAATTATGCTATGAAAATGACAAGTTTATTCACAGTCACAGTTTTGTTTTCATATACAGAACCAACAACGTCAACAGTTTTGCAAAGAGGTGCACATTCAAAAGAAGGAAGGAAGAGGAGGACAGTCAGCTAAGGTTCGAGTTTGACTCCTACCACTACTCCTGCTCAAATAAGCCCACCACCAGGGCATTGGTAGGAAGGAAAGCACTCATGGAGCTTAAAGCACCGGAGTAACACCTCCTCCTACAGGCTCTCAGGCACCACCACCATCTGTACCATCACCAATTGCACCAGCAACACCACAAATAGAAATAGTAATGGTACAGCAACAACCAAGCTCTGCATCATCTACACCACCAACGACCAAGGAAATAGATACAATCCACAGGGATGAGATTGGTGAGCACTCACAGAGAAATTTTGAGATTATGGAGGCCCACCAAAAAAATGACAAAAATAACAACTTGTTTGAAGTTGTTGACCTTTCACAAAAAGCTAACCACACATGTACGTATTCAATACCCTATAGGGTTGCTTATAAATTAAATGTATCAGGTGGTTGCAATATCTGTTTATCTGCATGTTTACAGAGATATAGTTTAAATAAAGCCAACTAATGTGCAATTTAATGTGATTCCCTAAAAATGGCAAATGACAGGAAGTAATGGAATTTCAATAATTTAATTCCAACTGTAGTGCCAAATGATAATAGCTTACTCACAGAAAACAAGGGGTTCCACAATGCTTCATTTGCCATAGGATGTTCTATATCTTTTACACTATTTAAACATGAAGAATAGATAAAAATCCATTAAATAGATATATATGCAACCACAGCAATTACAACAGTAATGTTTGTTTTCTGAGGTGAGATCCCAGATTTTAAACAGCATTCACTGTGTTAAACAACTGTATAGTTTGTGAGTATCACAACCCACCCTTGGTTGGTCTTGAAAAGGCCAAAGTGACCAATCCTAACTACAGGTTGTATAGGTTCCTTATCCCCATATGCAGGACAGCTTAACCGGAGGCTAGGACAAGTTGACGATTTTCCAGACCAAGTTGCGGTTTCAGGGCCAAGTTGCAGAGTCTCAGGACAAATTGCAGAAATGTATTTCTTATTAAAGAAATAATAATAATTGCCTTCCCTCTAAATTAAACACATCATGTGTGTCCCAAAAGAGCAACATCTTTATTTTGTAGTATATATATAGTTTTGCACCAATCAATAATGGGCCACTTCCCTTGGTAAACACAAATGTCACACCTTTTGCCCCCTTTTAACTACCCCACATGGGTCAGGCCTCTCTCCATTGATCCGGTGCCAGTCTGACTTCTTCCCCACCCAGATGCCAAGGGTTCTATGGCCCTAGCTATCAGCTACCTCTTGGCAGGATCTAGGCACAACAGTGGTTGATTAGGTAGTGTGACTGCTGGATAAAGCTATCTGGCTGATGGGTCTAGGTCTAACCCACGTGGAAAATCATAGATATTGGGTGTGCAAGTTTTATTCTCGGAGAACACAGAGGAGGGTAGTATGGCTAGTTAGCATGCTCAAAGTACCTCTGGAGTGTCTATGGAATTATGTTAAGGCCCGGTGAGCTCAGGGGAACTTGGAGGTTGAGTGTATCAGCTCCCTAACTGACCCTGGGATAGCAATACCTTTATTGAGTCAGAGGGGAGTCAGCTAGGGTGGTTCGAGAATCTCTAGGGTGTATGCACTTTTAGGGGCCTACTTTAGCTTCCATAACAATTTTAGCAATTCAGGATTAAAATTAATAGGAGGTCCCAAACAATGACTATGATCAAGTACTCCCTAATGTGTAGATAACCACAAGACAAAGGACCAAAGGATATGACTTGCAAAGCACTTGCACCGCTTGATCCTGCTCTTTTGAAACAAAGTGACTAAATCTGCCCCGTGGATCTCCCACGAACATCTCACCTGACATCAAAGGGATGTGGTGTTCCGCAGTTGTTTATTTGCAATGGTGCCATTTGTCCAGTAACGGTACCACAGCAGCATGCGAACAGTTCACAAACTGCATTGTTTCAGAAATACTGTCACCCTTCCCTTGGCCCTAAAGCCAATGATCATCCACTTTTCAAATAAAATTGCATTTTTTACCCAGGACAGCAATGGTTGATATGTTTGCAGAATGCCTACATGTCACCTTTTACACTCACCAAGCCAGGTCATGACAAGTGCCGTAATTCATTGCCTATGCGCTGCTGACGTCATAATAATGTGACTCGACCTTGTATATAACATTTTTTGTTAACTTTTTAAAAAACAAATCACTGTGTCTATGTTTTCATTTTAAATGGGTCAATTATATGTGCACATTCACTTGAAAGTCAGTGAAATCCAGGGTGTCAGTAATCACACATTCATATACATATGTTATTCACTGTTCTGATTCAATCTGCACAATGAAGTTAAGTCACATCAGATATTTGTTATTTATTTAATATGAGTATACACCAGGTAATATAAATACCATGCTTACACAAGGACATTGTAGAGTGGAAAAGTAAAAGGTAATTGTAGGGGTGTATTGTACATAATAGTTTAGCATTGATTGTGTGACAATGTTTAAATGGGTGGCACGACTTTGACGCGCTCTCCAAATGCACGCCGACGCATGCACGCACAAACAGAAACGCGTCTGTCACTAGCGCGCGCCAACGGCACCCCGACGCGTGCTGACAAATTACATAGATTGATGTTTGGAGCATCTCCTTGTTATCACTTTCATTCTCTCTTGTCCTTTTTTCCCCTCTCTTTCACTTTCTTTCCTTCTTTCTCCATTTCTCTCCCTTGTTCTCTCTTTCTCTAACGCTCTCCTTTTGTCTCTCCCCACCATCTCATCCTCACCCTCCCTCCAATCCCACAGCCTCGCCTCCCTCCCTTGACCATCTTATCCTCAACCACTCACCGATTTTCCCATCTCTCGCTCAGGTCCCACATCCTCCCCTCCCACTCCTCCTCCTCCTGCATGCGGCCCAGGTCCGCCCTCAGCAGTGCGCGCAGATGTCGGGGCGTGCTACTCAAAGGCGTGCTTTTCTTCTTTGCGTCCGCGCACGTTTGGAGAGCGCGTCAAAGCCGGGGTGCCCTTTAAATGTGTTGAGCAGGTATATATTTTTTCAAACTTTTTGAGGTACTTGATCGAGCCATGCTATATATTACTGTAAAGGGCCTGGATTAACCTTTTGTAATAGATAATTAGGGCTAGGTGTAGGCCTCATGTTTTATTGTATATGGTTCTTTACATTGGTTTTTCAGTGTCACACTAAAGAGTTCACTAAGTCGTTTTGTGGTGTAACGAGCGTATGAAATAATTTCTATTTTTTGGTCTTAGGGAGTTGTGAGATTTTTGCGAGCACACGTTAAAATTAGCTAGCTACCACTTACAAACAGTTACACATTAGCTTTTTTTATGTGCAGCATATAATTGCTGTTATTTGTAACGTGCAATTTTTCAGAATTAGAGAGGGCCATATAGTCAAGGCCTAAATCATTTAGTGAACAAATACTTACTGAATTTTTATGGAATAATAATGGACTTAATTTACATTTTTACTCACAATATATGCCTCATTTGCATACAGATTAATAAAATATTGTCTTACTTGATATTTCTTCTATTGCATCAACTTTATTTTCTGATTCATGCAGCTTAAACTTTAAATCCAGCATTGCGTTATGCATGTCTTCT
The DNA here is from genome assembly GCA_027410445.1 of Discoglossus pictus. NCBI lineage: Eukaryota > Metazoa > Chordata > Amphibia > Anura > Alytidae > Discoglossus > Discoglossus pictus. Next base: position 140,321,752 of record CM050164.1, read on the forward strand.
TTATCTTGCATCAGCTCTACAATCTAATGAAATTTAATATAATATAATTTGAAAAGCTGTACAACTTTGCAACTGACTTACATACATTTTATTTTTTCATGAAATGTAAGAATAATATTGTTTTCATCCCACCCTATAGGTGAGTGCAAAAATCTAAAGTCTGGTCAAAACATTGACACATGTTTGGGGCTATTTTATTCATATAGTTCCTGAAAGCATATTATTGTATACATATGGAAAACATAAATTGTTTTATTTTTCATAATGTGCGTACAGATTACTAGTGGTATATTTGCTATTTGGAATTACGTAATATGAAAAGGATACATCACCATAAATGTAGTAAAAACATTTTTCCAGTCTACTTTTAACAAAATTAGATCCTTAAAAGGTAAAATACAATTCTAAGTATGATGAAAGCAAAAAGAAGGATTTTCTCTATTACCTTAACCTGAACTAAATATACACATCCAAAATTATTATCCATGTTAAATTCATTACAATAAAACTATACTAGTACATTTTGCGAAATATCACACTCTTAAGATAATCTAAATATAGCTGCAAGATGTTGGCGTCTCTATATCACTAACAATTTATATAGTTTTACCAAAACAATCCATAAGGATAAATTCAAGTTTCCAACAAAGTGTCTTATACAAATTTGAATTGAGTGCATACTCAGAAGATATATATCTTAAACTACACTTATACTTTAATAGCAGAAGCACATAATGATCTTATAAGATTATATGTTGTTATGGCTTAATCTAAAATGTATCCACGGTACTCCAAAAGAATAATTCAAAACCAGAAAACACAATTTATAAAAAAAAGAAAAAGAAAGAAAAATGACTAATTTTTGCTAAAAAGAAAAGGTTTTATGTCCATCTCAAATTTTGACAAGTTTGATAGTTGCTTAGCAAATAACTACAGGCTATGTATATGACCACATTTTTTAGTGTATAACTAAAAACAGAATGGTAAGGGTGCATAAGGATTTTAACATCTGGAATTTGGATGGGTAAATAGAAAACTTGCCCTAATGGTTTATAGGAATATTATTATTATTATATCTTTTTTTACAAAGCCCCAACATATTCCCTAGCATTGTACAATTAAAAAGTATAAAGAAAAGAAAAGGGCAGGCAGCAGTGAAGAGGAAACACACACAGATAGATCTTCTGCCATCTAGCTTTTCATCCAGCTCCATCTGCCAAAAGGAGAAACAAATCAGATAGGGGAAATATCCCCCAGTATTGGTGAGAACCCCAGGAACATTTTAAGCTATATATTATGGCATTTTGTTACACCAGACTGAAAACAGCCTGCACCCTGGAATTTGTTTCTACTGGATGAATAGCATAGGAGGTAAAACCACTATATAATCACACTCCCAAGTGGGACACCTATCTAAAACAATAATTACAGGGAGTTAGCGTCAGCAATTGGATTTTTTTTCTCTGCTGGCTGAATAGCATAAGAGATCAATAGTAACACTCAAAAAATGCAGCATATGCACATAAGACGACATACAGTGTGCCTTTCTGAAAACCTTTATCTAACTTTATTTACCTGTTATACAAAAAATGCTTAATCCAGTTTTAGGAGAAGGCCTTCCATACAGTAATTTGGACTTAAATATACCTAACCTTACTTCAAAAGTGTTATATTACTTACTGGCTACTCCAATATAATTCAAGAATAAACTGTACATTAAACTCTCTGCACTACAAATATGAGCTAGGACTGAGACTATGTGACCCTCTTCTACCTGAGAGGATCTCAGATATAAACTTGAGTTACATTTCCTATTAAGAGTCATACGCCACTCGCCTGGGCTGTCAACATTGCCAAAACCAAATGGGCCTCCTCAAAGTTATACAGTGCCTTTGGATAAAGAGTGCTAATAATATTGAGCCTTAAAATGGGCAAGTCAAAAAAAAGTTTACATGCCATAAGTATACTGGAACATTTTAAATCACCATCAGCATGCTTCACTCCTACTCCTAAATCTCTACTCTATCTTGCTGTCTCTTCTGATGGCTTAAACATCGAAGAAACCGCAGAATTCCTAATAAAAATGTGGAAATATTGGAATTATCCTTCGCCAGAATTGAACAAGTATTTCAAGTGCACTTCTCAAAAGCAGTGCAGAAAATTGTACCTCACAAATCCTTAATCAAATTACTTACATTTTTGAGATCCATGGATCTTGCTAAAGTGGTCCTAGGTGGAGATTTTAAGCTTACTCTACATTCTGCATTGGATAGTATAGTACTTCTCAGACCTGTGGTGGCAGGTTCTCAAAACAATTTAAGCAAATAGACTCTCTACTGAATGAGCTACATATTTTAAATGCATGGAGACTTACACATCCAGGAGACAGGGAGTACACTTTTTACTCTCTGGTGCATTGATTTTATTCAAGTATTGATACTATTTTAGTGCCTATCTGATCAAATTGATAATGCTGAGATACATCCGTACCCCTGATCGGACCACGCAAATCAGTACCTCTCTGGACCTACAGTAAGCCTTAATTAAAGACCTCCTTTTTCCTGGAGGCTAAATGATATGTTATTATCAAATCCCTCCTTTAGAGATCAAATTGCTAGTGATATTGACCTTTTGTTTGAGGTTAATAGTTCAAAAAACTCCAGTGTGGTATGTGCTCACAAGGCCTTTATCCGAGGCACTTTTATCAAGTTTGCGCCCGCTTACAAAAAAACAGCAGCGAGAAAACAAGTAAACTTTGATCTACTGAACTACAGTCCTTGGAAAAGCTCAATCAAAAGCAGCCATCCGAGGACGTTTGCTGGCGGATACATGGAGCCAGATTGGAACTTGATTGGTTTTGCCTTCCCAACGGAGAAGGCTATGAGATGGAATCGTCATAAATGTTACTCTAGTGCCAATAAACCTGACAGTCTTCTAGCGAGAAAACTTTAAAAAAAAAGATGTCTCTATCAAAAATATTCCAAATTAAGACTCCTTCAGGAGTTATTACCAGTGGTCTCAATAATATGCAAAGCATATATTTTGCCTTTCTTCAGAGATTGTATCTGGCCTGTCCTAAGACATCTGAAGCGCAGATGTCCTCATTTTTGCACTCTTGTGACCTACCATCTCATTTGCCTCAGCAGACTGACAATCATAATGCCAAAATCATAATAAAGGAAGTTAGGATAGTTCTCAAAGGCTTGGGAGTTGGTAAAGCCCCGGGGCTGGATGGTTTCAACTACCTATACTTTAAAAAAATTGGTACCTCATTAGACTAATTTGTACAATGATATTCATTCCAAAGGAGGGTCGTGACCCCAAGCAACTAAATGGAGACACGAAAATCCTGGCAAAATTCTAAAAGACTTTCTTAGACTCTTCTATAAAGATCAGGTTGGCTTTATCCCTTTCCAACAGGCAGGAGACAACATTAGGTGTGTAGTAAAAGTAAACGCCTTGCAATGGGTGAAATTAAACCACACTCTGTCATGTTTAGTCTCCCTTGACTTTTGACACAGTCAAATGGCCTTACCTTAAAGCGTCCCTGTCAAAATTTGGGTTCACTGGGCTCTTCATTTTTTTTTTTATATATTTCAAGATACATAAATATTACAAAACATACAAAAAAATACAGAGCATTATATTACTCATCTACAATGACTCTCTAAGAACAGCATTTTCAAATTAGGTGACACATGTAAGAAACATGTTAATACAAAACAGGTTGGGTGATATTCTACAAAATATCAATATCATTTACTGACTCATAGCAAGTCCTTATATCTTCCAAGGGCTGAGTAGAGAGTAGAGATGTTAACATGTTTTATAATTCAACCTCATAGGGCAAAAGAAACAAGTCAAACAAACAACAACAACAAAAAACAAACAAACAAAACAAATAGAGGGGGTTTCAGTCTCACTTTAATATATAGGGTAGAGGATTGGGAATAAGAGCAGAACAGTATCAATACTTTTATCAATTCCATAATATCCATTTTAATTTATTTTTATTTTGCATTTCTGGATTATTATTTTTTTAATCCATTTCAATTTGTTTATTTCTGTCAACCACCATTTTAATTTCCTTCCACGTAGGTAAGGTCGTTTTTTTTTCCAATGAAGGGCAATCAACCATTTTGCAGCTGTCAGAATATTAACAATTATATTAATTTTTGCTCTTGAAATTCTTTCAGGAACAAATGAAATAATATAAAGTCTGGTGTCACTTTTAGATCTTGTTTTTTTGATTTTAGTTATTTGAACCATACAGCTAGACAAAAAATCTTGAATAAGTGGACAGGTCCACCACATATGAACGTGTGTTCCTTTATCTTTATAGCATCTCCAACATTTCCCTAAATTTTCTTGTGGGGCAATTATTTCAAATTTTTCTGGGGTTATGTACCACCTCTGTACTAGCTCAAATTGTACTTCTCTAAACGTAGTGCATTTTTGCAGTAATTTGACAGGCTCTTTGCCATAGCTTTTCATCCCATTCTGTTTGGAATTCTTGTTCCCATTGTAATATTTTTTTAAATTTGATATTTTCCATTATTAGTTTTATACTTTTAAGACAGCTTGTTATTGTTTGCTTACTTTTTCTATTATGAATGGTGATTTCAAAATATGTTAGTTCTCTCCTTTCTTTTACATTATATTCAGAGTTGGAAGTCGCAGTATAGAGAATATTGAAAAACACCCACCTATCTTTTGGAATCTCGTTTTCTTTAAAAATAAGTTAAAACATTTTAAACTTTCCCTTTTGATATAAATTGTTTAGAGACTTTAATCCCCATTTTGTCCAATCCATATTTAAATATGGTAAAAGCTCTGAGCTAATCTTATTTATAGGTTTACGGTAATAGGTGATGGAAATTTAATCAGGGTTAATACTTTATTAAGTTTAAACCAATGTTTCAATAGGGATCTTGAAACAAGTGATACTTTATTTAATTTTTTATTTTGGGTTTTATCCCATACCATATTTTCCAGATCTATATTGCAAGCTAAGGCATTTTCTATTATCAAGAATTTGGGAACGTTAACCGTATATTTTAGTATATGTGTTAAGGTCACTGACTTTTGAGACTTTTGATGTAATTTCTTTTATAATTCAAGGTTTTTATTCTTGCATATATATTTTGGTATATTTTATTCTGAAGTTCTTTTAATCTGTAGGTAGGAATTATTAAAGGTAAAGCTCTTAGAATGTAAATCAATTTTGGTAGAATAGTCATTTCTATAGCAGCTATTCTTCCTAGCCATGTTAAATGTAACCTCTTCCAATTTTTAAGTATATCATTTATATCCACATTTAATTTATCGAAATAGTTTTTTTTACCAAATTATTTAAATTTGATGAATGGGTTATTGAATTCGTATCCCTACTGTATAGAAATATTTCTTTCAGTTCTAATCTTTCTTGAAGAATTACTGGGCCCTTCATGATCTTGGTTCATACATATTATCAATCCCCCAAAGCATCCTTGAAATTGCCTGGAGAGTCTAGAACATTATTAGACATTCAAAGAGGGACAAGAACGGGATGCCCCCTGTCTCCACCCCTGTTTGCTTTAGCAATAAAGCCACTTGAACAAGCAATCAGACCAAACTCACACATCCAGGGAATTAAAATAGGGAATAATAATTTCAAATGTTGTCTCTTTGAGATGATATTTTGTGCTCCTTAACAGAACCTGCCACCTTGGTCCCAGTTTTACTCCAAACTCTAGAGAATTTTGGTAAGTTCTCTGGACTGAAAATCAATGCAGACAAAACTGGGGCTTTGAATAACTCCCTAAGCTCGAGAAAACTTGAATTTCTTCAACAAAATTTAGATTTTACATGGCCAGGCACTCCTATTAGATATTTGGGTGTAAATATTACACACTGAACCAAAGATCTACATAAAGCTAACTATACAACTGTCCCTCACCCTACAACTCAAAAGATTAATAATATACGTCATTGGAAGGAAGATTTGGGTTTCACAGGAGATAAGGATTTCTGTCGTATTATGTGGGAGAACCTAACCAAAGAAAAAAGTCCCCAATTGTTTCAGAGAGTATCGGGAAGTGGGATCTTTCACTTATAGTGGACTTGTCCTCAAGTTAAACAGTTATAGATTGAAATTGAGTTGGCTTCTGATACATTTAATACCCAATTGCAAGCAAACCCAGAAACTTGTTTTTTTGGTCACCCATCAATCTTCTTCTCTCCATCTCAAAATAAACTTTTACAATTCCTGATGCTGACAATCGAGAGTCACATTGCTAAAAATTGGAAATTGAGCACGCTCCACCTGCAAGTCATTACAAATAAAATCAACTACATTCTCATTAATGAAAGGAAGTCCCACATTCTAGAAGACACTTTTTTCACAGTTCATTATTACCTGAGGTCCTTGGCTAGACTCACATTATAGTATCCCTCTAATATAAACGAGAATATCCAAGATTGCAGTTTCTTGTGGAGGAGCCGAGCGGGGGCCAGTTGTCCTGTTGCCGATGCTGGAGCCTGAAGTCAGAGGTACAGTGGGGGAAAAAATATTTGATCCCCTGCTGAATTTGAACGTTTGTCTACTGACAAAGTAATTATCAGTCTATAATTTTAATGGTAGGTTTATTTTAACAGTGAGAGACCGAATAACAAAAAAAAACAAGAAAAAAGCATGTCAAAAAAGTTATAAATTCCTTTGCAGGTTAGTGAGGGAAATAAGTATTTGATCCCCTATTAATCAGCAAGATTTCTGGTTTCCGGATGTCTTTTATACAGGTAGCGAGCTATAATTAGGAGCACTCTCTTAAAGGGAGTGTTCCTAATCTCAGCTAGTTACCTGTACAAAAGACATCTGTCCACAAAAGCAATCAATCAATCAGATTCCAAACTCTCCACCATCGCTGAGACCAAAGAGCAGTCCAAGGATGTCAGGGACAAGATTGTAGACCTACCCAAGGCTGGAATGGGCTACAAGACCATCGCAAAGCAGCATTGTGAGAAGGTGACAAAGGTTTGTGCGATTATTCTCAAATGGAAGAAACACAAAATAATTGCCAGTCTCCCTCGGTCTGATGCTCCATGCAAGATCTAAGCTCGTGAAGTTTCAATGATCATGAGAATGGTGAGGAATCAGCCCGGAACTACACGGGAGGATCTTGTTAATGATCTCAAGGCAGCTGGGACCATAGTCACCAAGAAAACAATTGGTAACACACTACGCCGTGAAGGACTGAAATCCTGCAGTGCCCGCAAGGTCCCCCTGCTCAAGGAAGCACATGTACAGGACTGTCTGAAGTTTGCCAATGAACATCTGAATGATTCATAGGAGAACTGGGTGAAAGCGTTGTGGTGAGATGAGACCAAAATCGAGCTCTTTGGCATCAACTCAATTTGCCATGTTTGGAGGAAGAGAGATGCTGCCTATAACCCCAAGAACACCATCCCCACCCTCAAACATGGAGGTGGAAACATTATGCTTTGGGGGTGTTTTTCTGCTACGGGGACAGGACAACTGCAATGCATTAAAAGGATGATGGACGGGGCCATATCCCATCAAATCTTGGGTGAGAACCTCCTTTCCTCAGCCGGGGCATTGAAAATGGGTCGTAGATGGATATTCCAGCATGACAATGACCCAAACAACACAGCCAAGGCAACAAAGGAGTTGCTCCAGAAGAAGCACATTAAGTTCCTGGAGTGGCTTAGCCAGCCTCCAGACCTTAATACCATAGAAAATCTGTGGAGGGAGCTGAAGGTTCGAGTCGCCAAACATTAGCCTCGAAACGTTAATGACTTAGAGAGGATCTGCAAAGAGGAGTGGGACAAAATCCCTCCTGAGATTTGTGCAAACCTGGTGGCCAACTACAAGAAACGTCTGACCTCTGTGATTGTTATCAGGGGTTTTGCCACCAAGACAAAGGGGTCAAACACTTATTTCCCTCATTGACCTGCAAATCAATTTTATAACATTTTGACATGCATTTTTCTTGTTTGTTTGTTTTTTGGGGGGTTATTCTGTCTCTCACTGTTAAAGTACACCTACAATTAAAATTATAGGCTGATCATATCTTTGTCAGTGGACAAACGTTCAAAATCAGTAGGGGATCAAATACTTTTTCCCCCAATTGTAGGTACTGCTTTCTTATATGCAAATTTACACTGACTTTACCCAGAGAGACGAACCTGGTATGACTCTTTCACCCTACCGTTTCTAGTTTAGTTCTATACAAACAGTCTGACAGTTACATATATTTGAAATATCAAAAAGAAACATTTTTAAACACTGGTAAAGACTTTTTTATTAACGAATAAAATGGAACTCCAGCAGGACAACTTGTAAGTCCTATATACACATACGGATATATGTGAAAAATCACTACCAGGCATTGTTGATTGTGTATGTTTAACTTGATTTTGTCATTCTCTTCTCCCCAATATGATGTCAAATGTTTATCTTATATGTCTTTGCTGAATAAAATTTATTATGAAAAAACAAAAAGTTAAATACAATGTTAAACACATGCAAAAAAGTAGGGGCCCTGTTTTTGAATTTAAAATCTTATATACATTGTGCCATTTCAAAACACCACACAGGATGGAACACTTGCAAACTAACAGTCTTATTAAATTGTGATTCAGCCAGTTGAATAGGGCTCTATATAAGCACATAGCATATTTGTTTTACAAAAGTTTTTAGTTAGTGAACTTCTATCCAAAAGCAAGGTCTTCAATAACTAAAAACTTCTGTAAAAAAATATACCCGGTGCTTATATAGAGGACTATTCAATTGGCCGAATCACAATTTAATAAGGCTGTTAAAAACTAAAGGGCTAACTAAAACAAGAGGAGAGGTAATTAAAGGAAGAAACAAGGGATTGGCAAGTAATTCAAAAGAGAGTAGAGGGTTATATAGTTATTAAGGTTTGGGTGTATCAGCTGTGAGAAATGGAGATGATAGTAAACCGGCACTATAAATTAAAACTAATCAAAGGTGGGTGTGTGTGGACAGGGTAACTGGGAGGGAATGTTACATGACTTCAGAGATAGAAGAGTGGTGCTGTGTGAGGATCTAGAGGGAAAAAAAACAAGGTAAATGGAACTTGCAAAAATGCATTTGGAGAGTGAGTGCATGGGATAAGGCGCAGTGGTATTTGCAGAAGTGACAGCTTCAGTCCTGATAGTAGATAGAACACAAAACTAGTCCAAGAAAAAAAAACACCTAAATGCATATATTTCTTGGAAGTACAGGAGTTTCAAGGAAGAACCTTTAGCTGTAACAAAAAATTATATTGTTTTCTTACTCTCCTCTTCTATTCATGTACCATCTTTCACCCTCTCTCCTTCCATCGGTTTCATCTATTCCTTTATTAACCTCTTCTCTTTTAATTTGTCTTCTTCACCCAATACATCTTTTATTTTTTACATTCCTTTACTCCCAATTCTTCTCAATCTCCTCCACGCCAATTCTAATCTGATTAACCTTATAACTAATTCTCCTGCTCTTATAGTGTGTATTTTGAGGAATTATGTGGCTTGTACATGGTACTCATCTGGTCATACTAACCCCTCTCTCTTGTTTTAGAAGACATTTAAATAAAGTCTATTATCTCTTGACTGTAGGTATATAGGCATTATTTGTTGTCAGAACTGCAAATAATTGAAAGTAACAGGTAATACATTAAAATCTGTTTTTATTTTTTAACTACAATAATTTGGGCCATTATCTACTCTTAATGACAACATGCTATAAATAAAGGACTTCTCTGGCCATCTAAGAAATGTGGAGGCATATTTCATATTTCATATGGCTCTCAAAGTGTGTTTTTACCTTGGTGTTATCCCCAGTTCATAGTTATTGGCATTATCTTAAAGATATTCCTGGAGCAACCAATAATTACAGGCTCTCTCAAAATGCTTACATACTGTATTCATTACAATAACTAGTTTCAGCTTTTTACATTGGGGACAGAATGACAAACGTGGGAAAAGTACCTATTGCATTGCAGCATAAAGAGTATATGGGTATTTGCTGGGAGAGTCTGATCTTTGGTCCTCTTAAGACCAAAATCGAGGAAGGGCTCTAAAGAGAAGGGGATCTGGAAGAACAACTGGACTATATAAAAATGCATAATTTAGTGGAATATTCATACAAAACATATTTTTACTTTGTTTCCAGTGCTCTGTTTGAGGATTTAAACCAGCATTAATGAGTTCCTTCTCCATTTTACTATTTATAGTTACAAGCTAAAGGGCTGCACATTTGCTGTAGTGGAAATGAGCAAAGATCTATCATATAATACCCTACAGCTTTCACACTTAGGCAAGCCCACAGACGTACAAAGTTAAAGGGATATCTAAGTTTACTGGATTAATACATGTATGCACTATATAGGCAAAAAGCGGCCTCTGTATATGCAGAACATCTCATAAAACATTTTAACATTTTATTTTTATTGATATCTAAAAATCCCTCTAATGATTATGTTGACACCCCCAGGGGTGTCTACACAACTTCCTGATCCCCAACCAATCAGCATGCAGCATCAGGGAGCAATATTAACCCACTATTTACCTACTCTTGCTTGTTCAGCCAATAGGAGAGCAGTGTTGTCAGCCTCCCAATCACTGCTGGGATATGACTGATCCCTGTTCCTGACTATGCTGTGTGCTGTTGAAATAGTGCTATGTCTCAAATCTTTGTTCTAACCGGATTGGCCAAAACAAATTGGAGGGGGTGTTAACCTTAATTTTAAACGGTCAGAAATTACAATAGATTTTGCTAACTTCAAGGTAAGTGTTTAAATGTTTATTTTCGTATTTTTTCATGCATACACTTTTTTATATATACTAGTAATTCTCCTCTATCAGATGCATTCATAATCCAGGAAATTTACATATCCCTTTAAGGAGACTGGGAATTTGACTGGGCTTGGAATAAGGAAATAAGGGTATATAAATTCCTGTAAATGAATTAGGTGGAGTGATGATAATGTAATACCAGATTAGCTATACATAGTCCTGTCCCTCTCAATCCTGCAAATTGGGATTGGATTATAATCACATCTCATCTCTGCATCACATCTCTTGATCTCATATAATACTGTTACAGCTAATAGCTTTGGTAGCAGACCACAATATGGTATCAGCATTTATTTATTATCTTATTCAGCAGGTGAGAAGGGAGGCCCTGCTGAAGAGTTTATCATGGCTGGCATCTGTCTTGTCGCAATCCATGGGCAGTCAGTGGGTCACCCCTTTCCATCCTACCTGCCCATGGTACAATTACGCTATTTATAAGCAACACAAAATTCTGTGAGGGCTGGCATAAAATGCAATATTGTCAAGGAAGGTTTCCCTAACAGACACTGGACATAATTGTGCCAAGAACATTCATATATTTAAGGCACACAGATTCATTATCCAGAATAATTAATCAAGGTATTAATAACTCCCAGAGTGTAAAAAATAAAGATTTAAGTCAAAATCAAACATAAAGCAACCTTCCATTCAATAACAGTATGAAATGTATGTAAGATACCTTACTTCTGGTTCTAACATTTTTGCTACTCTATCAATATCTACATAAATACACTATTCCCTGCCTCATAAGAAAAGGCAGTGTGGCTCCTAAATTTGGTATACATTTGTCAGTCTCTGACTGTTTTTATGAAAATTTAATTAAGGTCCACAATTCATATTTGTTTTTATGGTTATGAATACAAATATTTTAATATAACGGTATTCAGAAGAAGACTGGAAAGAAGTGTATATTTAACTAAGACCTTATTTAAGCATTAAAAGCTTCAGATGAATACTGAAAAGATCAAGACTCGTCATGAAGACCAATTTGTAATTATTTTTATTTTATAATTATTTATTTTAGGTTAAAGCTACATATTCTCTGTATTGTTTTGTCTCTTCCATTGAAAAGGCACACTACAACAACTTGCTTGGCATAATTGCCAACTGGAACCTAAGCCTGATACCGAGTGTTTAATGTCACTACATATTGAACAACTAGATTGGCATAACTTGCAGCAGTATTAGAACTCAAACCTATTGCCGAGTATTTAATATAACTGAACTTCCTTTACGCAACTGTGATCTGCTTATTATATTACTCTTGCATGGAATATGATTTAAACTGTATGTACATTGCATATAATGCAAACTGCATTTTAAAATATTAGTAAATCCTGATAACAATGAAAAAAATATTGAAACAAAAGCTTAAGATGCAATGTAAAATTGAAATTGAAAATTAAAATTAATATTATAAATTTAATGTAATACAGGTTAAAAAGTTGGAGGTTCTGATACGGACCCAGGTGCACCTATTGACTACACCTGTATTATGTGATATTATATGTACTTTATCTTCAAATATATCCAAATATGAATCCATACATACATATGTATGTACAGAGCAGGGAATCCCCCAGTATCCTGGGAGCCAGGGCTCTGAAAATGTGTACTTCTGGCTTCAAAATGTATTTCCAAATGATAATTCATCTCTATTACAGGCCTCTTTCCAGACTCCTAATAAGAGCCTTTCTGGCTCATATAAAATCATCCTAGCTTCTGTTCGATTATTTTTTTTCCACCTCTGAGTGTGTTTGATATATGGATGCGTGTGATATATATATATATATATATATATATATATATATATATATATATATATATATATATACACATATAAATGGAACTAAAGCTAATGGCAAAAAAAGTACAGCTTTAAAAAATGTATCATAAAAAGCAAAAACTAGGCCGTTACTAATTAGCCTTAAAAATTGTAGGGTTGTGGAATGTATACTATTTAGCCTTGCAAGGTGTATTTAATAAAATAAAGTTGTTAACCAGTGATTGAAAATATATAAGTTGTATTCCTTTGATTTTAATATATAAAGGAATACATTTCAATAATGATTGCAATAACGGAGTATCCAAAAATATAAATATTAGTGAGATAGTAAAAAAGTGACTATAATTGTCTAAGACTTTGTTACAAAGAAGTGCAAATAATGGAGGGTGTATGCTAAAAAAATACAGGCAAAAAAAACAAACACACAACCCCCTGTATAAAGTGCTAAAGAAAGTGCTTGTGCTAGTAATACTGGATTCAATATTATGATATGCAACCAGTTGAAATTAATAAAGTGCTAAATGAAGTGCTGAGATTTTCACAAGAGTAATAAAGTGCTAATATGAGTTAAGTCATAGGTATAATTAAAACTCATGCAAATTTTTTTTCCACATATTACTCAAAATACTATAAACAATAATATTAGTATATTCTTGGCAAATTGCTAGGTTCAAATCGCTAATTTACTCCACAATAATACCAAGTAAATAGTAATATATGGGTAATCCTCATATATTGAGAGACCAAAATCATTGGATACCCTTGAAAAAGGCTAAATAAAGGTAAAAATATATAAGGAAAAAAGACATATAGTTAAAGTCAAAAGGAAATTACCATATATACCCGGTATAAGCCGAGGCACCCATTTTACCACAAAATACTGGGTAAAATGAGTGACTCGAGTATAAGCCGAGGGTGGGAAATGTGATGCCCCCTGTGTCCCTCTTGTGCCCTCTGTGTCCCCCTCTCTCTCCTTGTCTCTTCTCCCCTCTCCCTTCCCTGTGTCTCTTCTCCCCTCTCACTTCCCTGTGTCTCTTCTCCCCTCTCCCTTCCCTGTGTCTCTTCCAACCTCCCTTATCACCCTCCTCAACCCCACTCGTCAACCTCCCTCCTCATCCTCAACCTCCCTCCTCATCCTCAACCTCACTCCTCATCCTCAGCCTCCCTCCTCATCCTCCCTCCTCATCCATCACCCCCTCCTCAACCTCCCTCCTCATCCTCAACCGCCTCCTCATCCTCCCTCCTCAACCCCCCATCCTCAACCCCCCCATCCTCATCCTCTTTCCTCAACCCCCCATCTTCAACCCCTTCCCCAACCCCCCATCCTCAACCCCCTCCTCAACCCCTCATCCTCAACCCCCCTCCTCAACCTCAACCCCCCTCCTCAACACCTCCTCCTCATCCTCAACCTCCCTCCTCAACCCCTCCTCTTCATCCTCAACCTCCCTCCTCATCCTCAAACTCCCTCCTCAACCCCATCCTCAAGCCCCCCATCCTCATCCTCCCTCCTCAACCCCCCCCCCATCCTCATCTTCAACCCCCTCCTCAACCTCAACGCTCCTCAACCTCAATACGGGGGATTAGAGACACACGGGGGGGTTAGAGAGACACGGGGGGGTTAGAGAGACACGGGGGGGGGGAGAGTGACTCGAGTATAAGCCAAGGGGGCCCTTTTTTGCCTTAAAAAAAGGGCTGAAAAACTCAGCTTATACTCGAGTATATACGGTACATCTGGTCTCTGAGTCATTGGGGGAACGGAAATGATTGCCTCAAAACTGGCTTAATGATAGGCTGTGTTAATTCCCCAAGCTCAATAATGGCTGGCTATCAGTAAGTGTTTATAGGGTTACCCTAACGAGGGAACCTTACCACCAGCATCACAAAAAAATAATGATTGTACAGTACCGTGCCATACCCCATAGAACTCAGTTGCGTCACAAAAAGAAAAAAAAGAAAAAGAGACAATCTCGACTGACCGGTTTCGATGTCGACAGCAAACTTTCTTTGTCAAAGACAGTTTGCTGTGGAAACCAGTTTGCAGTTGAAACTTTATACAGGGCGTTGCGACAAAGACAGTTTGCTGTCGAAACCGGTCAGGCAAGAATGTCTCTTTTTCTTTTTTTTCTTTTGGTGACGCAACTGAGTTCTATAGGGCATGGCACGGTACTGTACAATCATTATTTTGTATTTTGTATTTTCACCTTTAGCTTTAGTTTTATTTATATTATATAGTGTCAAGCACTAACCTTCTGTAACTGTGTATAATAATATATACACATATACATATTTATATATCTGCAGGTCGCCCCACCTCTCCCTGAGGCGGGCTCTGCAGCCTTATAGTCACTTCCTGTTGGGACCTCACAGTCAGTCCATTTCTGGGTTCATGAATGCAGGATGCTTTTCAGTTCTCTCACTGTTACAGGTTCTGATTTACTTTGCTACATTTCTGCGAGCCAATTACTGCCTTTATTGGCCCTTTACCTATCTGCAGGGGGGTTACTAACACTGGCTTTCTCCTTACATTACTATGTTACAAGGTAAGCTTTCTGCTCATTGCGGCTTTCTGGCCCTTATCCTGTCTACAAGGGTATTACTAACACTGGCTTATCATCACATCACCATTTTCCCAGGTTAAGCGTTCTGCTTATTGCCTTCTTACCTTTTACCCTTTCCTGTCTGCAAGGAAATTGCTGTTAAAAATCTCTGCTTTCCGTGACCTTGCAATGTTAATATGTCAGATTGGCTGCAATGCTGTTTCTGTATCATTTCCCTTATCCGCAAGGGTATCCCCATTGCTGTAGAGCTACGGTTCGTTACGGTAAGTATTCCTGCGTTGAATTATTCTTTCTTATTGGTAAGTATTCATGCTCTACATTATGCTTTCTTATCATATACCAGGCCCCAAATCCACTAAATTGTCTTTATCAGTATCCGAGGTCATGATTTGGCCCTTTAGAGCCATATTCCATGGATTTCAGGCTAAATCTAAAAACCTTCAACCTTTCAATAGCTTTCTATAAGTCCAAATCATCCTACTCTCCCTACATCGGCCTTCGTAGGCCTACACTGGCCTTCGTAGGCCTACCTCGTTCATGCATCCAAATCAGCCTTCGCAAGCCTCATTTTTTATTATGTTTTTATAAACCTCTCCTCTTTTCTACTTCACTCGGCCCTTGGCCCTCTAAGCAGACCATGTAGAGCGTAGCCATAGGCCCCATCTCAACTACATGAGGTGAGGGGCCCTCATTCACCAAACACACTTGCATTTCACTCTTCCTACATGTCATAAATCTGCCTACGCTAGACACTACCACTGGTTAGCTCCCAGGCCGCTCATCACCGTAGGAGAGAGACTCTCCCACAACTATCAGGTAATTTATTTACCTGAACATATAGACATATACTGTACATATATACACATATATACAGTGGGAGAAAAAAGTATTTGATCCCCTGCTGATTTTGAACGTTTGTCCACTGACAAAGAAATGCTCAGTCTATAATATTAATGGTAGGTGTATTTTAACAGTGAGAGACCGAATAACAAAAAAACAAGAAAAACGCATGTCAAAAATGTTATAAATTGATTTGCAGATCAGTGAGGGATAAGTAATTGATCAGCAAGATTTCTGGTTCCCAGGTGTCTTTTATACAGGTAACAAGCTGAGATTAGGAGCACTCTCTTAAAAGGAGTGCTCCTAATCTCACCTCATTCCCTGTATAAAAGACGCCTGTCCACAAAAGCAATCAATCACATTCCAAACTCTCCACCATGGCCAAGACCAAAGAGCTGTCCAAGGACCTCAGGGACAAGATTGTAAACCTACACAAGGCTGGAATGGGCTACAAGATTATCGCCAAGCAGCTTGGTAAGAAGGTGACGTTTATTTGCAAATGGAAGAATCACAAAGTAACTGCCAGTCTTCTTCGGTCTGATGCTCCATGCAAGATCTCACTTTGTGTAGTTTCAATGATCATGAGAACGGTGAGGAATCAGCCCAGAACTACACGGAAGGATCTTGTTAATGATCTCATGGCAGCTGGGACCATAGTCACCAAGAAAACAATTGGTAACACACTACTCTGTGAAGGACTGAAATCCTGCAGCACCCGCAAGGTGCCCCTGCTCAAGAAAGCACATGTACAGGCACGTCTGAAGTTGGCCAGTGAACATCTGAATGATTCAGATGAGTACTGGGTGAAAGTGTTGTGGTCAGATGAGATCAAAATCGAGCTTGTTGGCATCAACTCAACTGAATGCTGCTTATGACCCCAAGAACACCATCCCTGCCGTCAAACATGGAGGTGTAAACATTATGCTTTTGGGGTGTTTTTCTGCTAAGGGAACAGGACAACTGCACCGCATGAATGGGACGATGGAAGGGGCCATGTACTGTCAAATCTTGGGTGAGAACCTCCTTCACTCACCCAGGGCATTGAAAATGGGTCATGGATGGGTATTTCAGAATGACAATGACCCAAACCACACAGCCAAGGCAATAAATAAGTGGCTCAAAAGAAGCACATTAAGGTCCTAGCATGGCCTAGTAAGTCTTCAGACTCTAATCCCATAGAAAATCTGTGGAGGGAGCTGAAGCTTCGAGTTGCCAAACATCAGCCTTGAAACCTTAATGATTGGAGAGGATCTGCAAAGAGGAGTGGGACAAAATCCCTCCTGAGATGTGTGCAAACCTGGTGGCCAACTACAAGAAAAGTCTGACCTCTATGATTGCCAACAAGGGTTTTGCCACCAAGTACTAAGATGAAGGGGTCAAATACTTATTTCCCTTATTGACCTGCAAATCAATTTATAACTTTTATTGACATCTTTTTTCTTGCTTTTTTTTTGTTATTCTATCTCTCACTGTTAAAATACACCTACCATTAAAATTATAGACTAATCATATCTTAGTCAGTGGACAAATGTTCAAAATCAGCAGGGGATCAAATACTCCTCCCACCCACTGTGTATATATATATATATATAAATATATATATATATATATATATATATATATATATATATGTGTGTGTGTGTGTATATATCAATTATATATACACCTGCTGCAATGCAAAACCAAAGAAACAACGTCACGTACACCTCTGGTAACCACATACCATCCGGTTCTAGAAGGAATACGCAAAATATTTAAGTATTTACAAACCACAACTCATAGAGGACACAGAATTTAAACATATATTCCCTAAACCACCCATTCTTGTATTTAGGCAGCCACCAAATTTAAGACAAACATTGGTGAACAGAAGATTGCCAAATAAACAGCATAACAGAGAAAATGGCACCAAACCCTGCAATAAAAGTCGCTGCAAACTATGCCAACACATCTGCAAAGAGGACACAGCCACGCACAACAACAAGACCCACAACATCAGAGGCTCATATTCATGTACATCAACAAATGTAGTGTACATGATACAATGTACTGTATGTGAAAGGGGTGCTACATTCGGGAAACCAGCCAGAAACTACACATGCGAATGAACCTCCACCGAAGCTCCATCAAAAAACACCAGGAAGACAACTATTGTACTCCAGTGGTATACCATTTCACCCTGGAGAATCACTCCATCCAGAACCTCAAAATAAAAGTACTCAGAGGAAATTTCAGAACTATCCAACAGAGGAAATTTTTTGAATTAAAAATGATTCCATTTTTTAATACAAAGGATTTGGGCATTAACATCGACTTAGGCTTTCTGGCCCACTATGTTAATGTCTTATAGCTAACACATTCCACTTACCTCCCCCCCTTCTATTGCTGTTTTTGTAAGCTACATGCTATGCTGAAATGTATTGCTCTTTATTTTACTCAGCTGTGTTCTTATCTACAACCTGATCTATAGACTAACTGACCTATCAGGACATTATTCACAGTGCTGGTCTGTTTCTCACTTAACTCTGCCCAATGAACTTTGTCTTTTTTTTATTTTTTATCATCTCTTTCTGTTTGCTATTTTTCGTTCATAATTGTATCAGTATCGCTTTTTGACTTGATAAAGAGAGGCATTATCTCTCGAAAGCTTGTCGCTTTATTATGAATATGTTTGTCCAATAAAAAAGGTATCACTATTCACTGCAATACTCTGATTATTCAACTATATATATATATATATATATATATATATATATAAATATATATTTACTAGAATATTGCCAAAAAATTATGGCAACGAAATTGTAAGTGAGCTAAGGGTGTTTGGTGTATATAATGTGGCCGATGTAGCGTCGTTCGTTTTCTATGTCGTGCGAGTTTTAGGTAATATTAGTTTTCTATGTTGTGCGAGTTTTTCGGAATATCCGTAGCTGTTTTGCGTGTTTATGGTAGTGTTTTGCGTTTTTAGGGACCTTTAGCCTCATTTTCGTTTTGTTCGGCGGCCATTTTTTCTCTTGCTTAGAGAATTTTTTAGTGTCTAAACTGCTTTAATTTCATTTAAATTGAGGTGTAACTTTAGTTTTTGAAGGTCCTGGATACTCCCTCGTGCTGTAGGTAAGCTTTTTTTGTATTTGTCGTGTGTATTTGTTGGATTTTTGATGTTTTCATGTGCGCGTGTTGCAGCCGTTTTTTTTTGCGAGGTCTTAATGTGTCGTAAGGTGTCTCGTATTTTGTTTGCATTACGACGTAAAGTTTGCGAGGCGAGGGCCGCGGCTCGCGCAGCTTCCAAGATGTACTTAAAATGTTTTTCTGTCCACTGTGAACCATATTATCTAAGCAGATTTTTCTAGGGGGGCTTCAGGAGGTGTAGATGCAATAACTACAGATCAGTTCTTGATAAATCTAACATTTTTAAACAACTTTTTTTGTGTATTGTTCCACTCCCTATTTAATGGAACCGCACACAGCGGAAAACATTAACACCTTTTTTTAGGTTGCTGGGAGAACAAGTTAGTCTTCTGTGACGACCTCCTTCAATTCACTGAACACATAGGTGTGTGGGCCAGATATATTGACGATATATTCCTAACATGGAATGGATCCAGGTAACATCTGGAATTATTCGTTGATTTCCTGAATAAGAACAACATTGGTTTCACATTGACTTACACTGCAAGTTTTGATCAACTGGGGTTTCTGGACTTTTTGAATTACAAAGACTAAGTCCAATGCTTTGAATACGAAAACTTTCTGCAAGAACACTTGGACGAATTCCTTATGGAATCAAGTCTCCATCCATGACATTTATTGCAAAATATTCTATATGGCCAATATTTTCGATTGAAGCAAAACTGTTTGAACAGTGAGGACTATGAGATACAAGCTAGGGACCTTCCCCAAAGGAGTAGAGAAAGAGGCTACTATCACAATTGCCTTAAGAAGGCCTATGCCCGTGCACAGGGAAGATCTAGAAATTAATTGTTTTGCACTGAGAAACAATAGGCAGATACAACACAAGAAACAGTGAGGATGATTGAGACTTTCAACACGTCACACAGAGAAATTTTAACCATCTTTCAGAAACATTGGCATATACTGAAATCCGAAAAGAACTTTGACACAGCATTAACGGCCAAACCATCCATTACTTTTAGAAGAGCTCCGACTATTAGAGACACTCTGGTTCACAGTCACTTTACCCAAAATCAATCTGAAGGCTGCTTGTGGCTTAATCAAAAAACAGTTGGCTCAAGAGCTTGCAAAAAATGCAAGGTGTGCAAACACATGGTATCTACAACTACAATTTTTAATGTCATCAAAACCAAAAAGTACATGATCCAACAATTCATCAACTGCCACAGCACAGCAGTAATTTATTTGATTATTTGCAGGTGTGGCCTCATCTATGTGGGTCAAACAAGTCGGCAACAAAGGTGGCGGGTATTAGAACATATTAATTATATCACCAATGAATTAGAAGTGCCATGTTATGTGCCTTCAGTTCTGTGGAATAGAGAAGGTCAATATCTCTAAAAGACATGGGGATGTTTACTGACTTCTACTTCAGAGAGAAGCAAAATGTATTTTTTATTTGAATAGCATTTCTCTATCAGGACTCAGTAAGGGCTTTGATTTCACAGCCTTCATCGCCATTGTTAATCCTGGATCCTTATTGAAGTTATTTTGTTTATTCATAAAACTTCTACATTGGTATAAGCATGGTCTACTCCCTGGTTAACATATCTCTCATTCTAAATCTTCATTATGTAGTGATAATTACGTCATCACCGAATTGTGTAGTTTGGTTATAGTGCTTTTAAACAACCAAAGGTAGTAAGAGAGCTTTTAGGAATCTAGAGATGATACAAGGTCGATCCCCATTAGTTATATTAGTTATTCCAAATAAGAAAAGTATTCTCTTTTTGCAGGTGAGACTCCTGTGAATGGAAACTCAGATTTCTCAGTTTTCTCATTACCTCTTTAGTTTACGCAATGTATTTTTATTTTTTCATTTTGTATAATTTTTTTATTTTGTTTTATCACTATACAAATATAAGAGGTGTACACCAGATTGACACTTCCGTGTTTGTGAAGTCACTGCTGTCCCAATCTCAAGCATATCATTTATACCTGCCTCTTAGCTTTTCATTAGCCAGCAACTAATTACACGTCAATAAGTGGGAAGAGTATCTTTCCTCAAAGTTGGTGCCATTAGACAGCCAATGAGTATCCCTGAAGAAACTGCGAGCAAACTCAGGAAAACGTGCTTCGGAGCAGTTAGCTTCACTGAGGGTGTCCTGACTTTGCGCCAGCATCTCTCCGGTAGCAGTCATGTTCCTTTGAGGCGGCCTGCAGGAGCATTCTCCCCAGGGATTCTCAAAACAAGGTAATGAAGCACATATTGCTATTCCCCTTTTAATATACTGTGCCAACACTAAATTGCAACTCAGAAGATGCACGCTGTGCTGTTTACATTCTCCCACAGTCTGCAGTCCGTCTATGGATTAGGGTAATGATCCATGCCATTTGATTTGTGCATTGAGCACATTCAGACACATATTTAGCCTGCAGGCACAAATTTGTGTAGAGTATAATAAATTATTTCAAATCAGTCTGATTTTTCATATTGGAGCTAGTCATTTGTCGGGCCCCTCTTTTCTTGTACATATGTTCTTACTGTCGATATTTCCCTTGCTTATGAAAGTTTATTTTTATTTTTTCCCTATATATATATTTTTTTTTCTTCCCATTGTGTTGAGTTGCTACATTTAATTCAATAGAGGTCCTTTCAAGTGCGGCTACGGGAGAGTTCTGTGCTTCCATATCCTGCATTTTAGTACATGAATGATAGATACACTGACTGACTAACCCAGAGCTCAAAATACAAATAAGGAGATGTGTGGAAGAATGTGTCCAAACAAGCTGTAATCAAAGCAGAGTGGAGTGGCAAATCAGTCTTAGATTCCATATTTTAGAGGTGCTTGTTAAATGTGACAGGAAAAGATTGGGCCTTGTCAGTGAGGCATAGATGATCTCTCCCTAATCTCCAGATGTGGACCCCTTGCTCACTGTGCCTTAGGGAGATATCAGCAACACCTCACTGAAGAGGCCTAATGAAGGCCGAACGTACGTCTGGGGTTTGTCGTTACTGTAACAGCAATATTCAATAAGGTAACTCTCCACATAGAGAATTTAACAACAAGAGAAGCATAGTTTTAACTAAACCTGATTTTACCTTACAAACATCAAAGTAGATAATTCTCACTACTAAATCAGGACTTAGAATTGTTTACCTCTATAATAGCCTCTAGATAGCAGCCAGTCCTGCAAAGGATCACTTCAGTAAATCAGAAATAATGTTTACATTATATTCAGTGCATAGGTAAAATAACTGCCACTGAGTCAAGCATTAAAAAAGAAACACAAAATATTATTTTATCTCAATGTACCTCAGGCCTTTGATAGGATCTGCTGAAAATATCTAATTGTTTTTTTCATTTCCAAACATCTGGAACTATATTTTTGAACATATTTCGAGCAATATATACTGTCCTATGGCTTTTCTAACAAAAAATAACTGAAATTCTGAATTCTTCCAAGTACAAAAAGAGACAAGAAAAGTATATGGATGATTTATTAAATGAATCTGTTGCTAACACTAAATGAGCTATTCCTGCACATAACTTTTAACAAAATGTTGAGTTTCAAAATAAATTACTATACAGCAAAATCACTGTTCTATTTAAACAGGCTATCATATCCATTAAATATTTTGGATTGTTGTGTCCCTCTTTCTAAATTCTAATCTAGCTGCTTTATATTGTCACACTACAGATTGGATTACTTCACAGTTCAATTTTACCCCATTACTCATTGAACTGTAATTTTGTTCAAATATTGCCTTATCAGCTGTTACAATCTACTTTCTTCAGTTGGGCTTCATAAGGCTGTTATGGCCAGATCTTTCAAGTTCTGTTTCATCCCTTCACTGAGATGTCTCAAAAATCCTCTTCCTTTGATGCAGCATTTTAAAATGTGAGCACACAGGATCAGCATACAGGATACTTCATCTGGACAAGTTATGCTGGAACTGCTTTTATTGTGGTGGAAACTTCATAACATACACCTTTTTTATGTATCAACCATCAGAGAAAACTTTACTAATTGCCTCTCAACATGACAGTTACAGATTCACATTCTAAATCAGTTAACTCTTCATGAACCGAACATGGAACATACAGAATCTAACATCATAAGTCAAACACACATAGAGAAGCAACATAACATACAGTAAACAACATACCGTATATACTCGAGTATAAGCCGAACCGAGTATAAGTAGAGGCATCTATTTTACCACAAAATACTGGGTAAAATGAGTGACTTGAGTATAAGCCGAGGGTGGGAAATGTGCTGCCCCCTGTGTCCCTCTTGTGCCCTCTAAGTCCCCCTCTCTCTCCCGTGTCTATTTTCCCCTCTCCCTTCCCTGTGTCTCTTCCCCCCCTCTCCCTTCCCTGTGTCTCTTCCCCCCCTCCTCTTTCTCAACCACCCTCCTCAACCCCACTCCTCATCCTCAACCTCCCTCCTCAACCTCCCTCCTCATCATCCCTCCTCATCCTCAACCTCCCTCCTCAACCCCCTCCTTAACGCCCCATCCTCATCCTCAACCCCCCCATCCTCAACCCCCTCCTCATCCTCAACCCCCTCCTCATCCTCAACCCCCCTCATCATCCTCAACCCCCCTCATCATCCTCAACCCCCCTCATCATCCTCAACCCCCCTCATCATCCTCAACCCCCTCATCAACTCCCCTCATCATCCTCAACCCCCTCCTCAACCTTCCTCCTCATCCTCAACCTTCCTCCTCATCCTCAACCTCCCTCCTCATCCTCAACCTCCCTACTCAACCTCAACCCCCCATCCACCTCCCTCCTCATCCTCCCTCCTCATCCTCAACCCCCCCTCATTCTAACACCCCCACCACATGCTACCCCCCCCTCATTCTACCCCTCACTTGCATCTCACCTGCATCTGAAGCTCCTGCTCCGGCCTCCGCTCCTTCCAGCGTGCGCATGTGACATGGCACGCATGTGACGTCACGGCATTAGCATATACCGGCTGACGGCACCCGGTATATGCTAATGACGTGATGTCACATGCGCGCCACGTCATTAGCATATACCGGGTTCAGCTTTAGAATGAGGAGGGGGGGTTGAGGATGAGGAGGGGAGGTTGAGGATGAGGGGGGGAGGGAAAGAGGCACGGGGGGTAGAGAGACACGGGGGGTAGAGAGACACGGGGGGTTAGAGAGACACGGGGGGGTTAGAGAGACACAGGGTGGTTAGAGAGACACAGGGGGGTTAGAGAGACACGAGGGGGTTAGTGACTCGAGTGTAAGCCGAGGGGGCCCTTTTTAGCCGTAAAAAAAGGGCTGAAAAACTCGGCTTATAAACGAGCATATACGGTACATATGGTAATCAACATAACATAAAAACATATTAGATGGCTATAACAAATGTTTAGCCCAGTTCCTACGCAAGTGAGATGCAGTCCTGATACAAGTAATTGTGTGAGTCCAAAGGGTGGTCACACACTTTTAGATGCAGCATCTCTATCAGATGCACTCCAGCATGCTCCAGCATTAAGTCCAAGTGTAAGTTCTTGTCTGGGGAGGGAAAACAATATGTCCATATTCCAAAGAACAAGTGGTTGCTTAGGGATGCAACTCCAGGGAAAGCACCCAGTCTCAGAATTCTTTCCTCATTTTCCTGCAGCTGCAGGGAGAAAAAGGCAGTGAGAGGGTGCTGGAAATAGACCCCTATTTGTAATTCAAGGAAAGTGATACATCCAGGTTAACATGCATCCTAAAGAGTCAATTGACTGTACAAGCACCCCACTCTTTAGCTGTAACCCAATTTCCCCGGATGAGGAGAGTCACTCAAGTCCAATTCAGCAAATGTGGAAAACAATTCCTCTAGGCCTCCCCTGCCAGATTCCGAGTCTGCAGGACAGATTTTTATCATTATTCTCCTGTACAAATTATAGGGGGAAAACAATTCTGGGAGGTGGAACCCCTGCTAGCACAACCCTCCCAAACCAAGCCAGTTCCAACAACTGTCCTATTGTACCTAAAACAGTCCATGGCCTATGGGACCAAAAGTAGGCAATTGTTCCCTTGTGAGAAAAACAAATGATGAATTCAGTAGCTTAACCTGCTGGCTGGCATCATAAATCTTGACCTTTGCTGTAGCCTCCATCAATGGTTCCCGGTCTATTACAGTCTTCCCCAAGGGCTGCTGAGCATTGCTACTCCTCTTGGCCAGGAGTCTGTAAATGGTCCCATTTGTCCTCTTACGCCCTGCTATGCTATGGTAGTGCTCAGGCTAGCTGTGTGCTGGTACGGCTTCTCATCCTGGTTTCTGTCTGGCAGGAACTCAGGGCTCATCCCTTCAACCCCTTAATTTGTGGCTTGCTGCCTGACTTTTTATCAGCTGGAGCCCCATTTACAGTCGATTTTTGGTTCTTCCAAGAACTCTGAAGCATGGTGGCTCCCCTGCTGGCTCTTGGCCCCTTTCCAGAACTACACTTCCCAACAAATCAGTGCTCTCTAAGGGCAAACAAAAATCCAAACAGCTGTATGCTTCTAGGGCCTCATGCTGGCAGAATACCTGGTTTCTGTCTGACAGGATATCAGGGCTCATTCCTTCTCCTGCCCCCAAGTCTGTGGCTAACTCACTGACTGTTTTTATCAGTTGGAGCCCCACTACTGGTTCACAGTTCATGTTTAGTTCTTCTAAGAACCCGGGAGCATGGTGGCTCCACTATATGACCTCTACTTGGCCTACTTTCTGGAAATAATCCTCTGTCTCTCGCACTGCCTTGTCAGTAGCAATGGAAACCCCACATACTGGGCATGACTGTGCACCCTGGTCTCCCAGGGTCCCAGAGCTGCTTCTCTGGTGTTTCCCATGGTCTATGATGGGCTCCTGGACAGTGGCTATCCACGGGAGCCCCTGGCTCAGGTCACAATCCATACCCAGTGCACAGTCAATTTTCTCCTCCAAGGGCTGGTGGGTATGGCTGCTCCCATCCAGACTTTCCCTAAGGTCATCAGGCTGATAGAAATCCTCTGTCCTCCCCACTGCCTGGCTGCTAGCGATGGTACCCCAGCCATCTAGTCATGGCTGACCCCCCTGGCCTAGTAAGGTACCAGGAATACTTTCTGTGTCCGCCCTATGATCTGTGGTTGGCTCCTGGACAGTAGTTATCTGCTGGAGCTGTCAGATTAACAGTACATTCCCAGCATACAGTTTGCTTGAGAACCAAGGGGCACAGTTGCTCCTCCCCCAAAGCATTTTACTTAGGACAATTCTCCTTGGTCGAGTTTCACTCTTTGTTGCAGCAGTTTTGGCTATGATTAGTGCACCAGGGACAGCTCCATGTAGTCCCTTAACTGTAACAAACTTAATCACAGGAATAGGCTCCTCTTCCTCTGGTCAAACCACTGCAGTATAGCGGTCATGCTTAAGACCCAAGGTCAGAGTTCTCGCACCAGTCCATATTCCCTACCCGGACCCATTGGAGATGTTATGGCCCTCTGAGGGCAAGTCCTTAGTTGTTCCAAAGTCCACACAGTCCCTATCCGATCCAGCCATAGAAAAATGTATCTGGGCCCCCTTTCATTCTGGCACTCCTTGCCCGACTAGCAGAAACCTTCCAAACTGGGCGGCCAAAAGTCCTTCCAAGCCAAGCTTTGTGTTGCACCCCGGTCCGGGTGGCAGGGTCTCTGTATGCCCTCCGCTTTAGTCTCACTTCCTCTCCATGGAGAGAACTATGCCTGATTAGTTATACACCGATTAATTATCTTGTCTGATACAAATGTTACCTTTATTTACCATAATGTTAGGGGGTTTCAATTCACAATTTAAGAGACACAAAGCTTTTATAACATATAAACCTCTACATCCTGCAGTCATTTTTTTACAAGACACACTTTGTTCATAAAAGTCCTAAAATATATGTCTAAATTATACCCCACATTTTTTGCCACTAAAAAAGCGGGGACAGCAATTCTCCTCCACAAAGACTTTACATTCACGAGTGAACAGAAAAAAATAGACCCTGAAGGGCACTTTTTTCATTCTTACAGGGACTCTTATTAGGTAGCAAAGTTTCCTTAATTTCGATTTGCTCGCCACATTTATGCCTCCTAAAACAATTATTAACATACTTAAATATAAAAGGTCACAAGACCTAGGAAGAGTTGTACTGGAAGGAGATTTCAATCTTGTCCTAAACCTATTAATGGATAGATCTGAGCGGGGACGGAACAGCCAGTTCACTAATTAACAGAAACAAATTGTAGCATTGATGGAAGAGCTGCACCATGTCAATGCCTGGAGGCAATTGCATGCAAAAGAAAGGGAATATACCTTTTGCTCTGCGGTTCACAAGTCCTACTCCAGAATTGATGCGTTCTTAATTGATTCTTCATTCTCAGATAATATAACAAAGGCTGATATCCATCCATGTCCCAGGTCGGAACACTCCTTGATCCGTATAGTTCTGGATTTGTGTTCAACTTGTAGACCCCGTTTTCCTGGCGATAAAATGAGGTGCTTATTTATAACACTAATCTCCAGAACCAAATTGCAAGCGATACAGCTCTATTTTTTCGCTCAAATTTTACTCCAGGTGCAGACTAAGGTCTGGGTGGCTCACAAGGCTTTTGTTAGAGTCCCTATATTAAACTAGCGTCAGCATATAAGAAACAACAGAGCTCTAGAGAGGAGACTCTTAAGAGGGCTTTAGCTGATCTAGAGTTAAGGAACCAAAGATGTTCTTCAGAGGATTTATGCCAGGAGATAGAGGATATGAGGTTAGAACTTGACTTAATCTTGTCTGACTATACGGAAAAGGCCATTTGATGGACACACCATACATTTTATGCCAAAGCTAATAAGCCAGACTCACTTCTCGCCAGGAAATTGAAAGAGAAAGCATCTAAATCCATTTTTTTTTAAATTAAAACAAAAATAGGTGATGTTTTCACTAGTCCAAATCAGATTCAGAAAGTCTTATTTTACTTTTTTCAAAATGTATACTCCTCACCTCCACTAGTAGTAAATCGGGAAAATGTCATCCTTTTTCGACACTTGCAACTTTCCACTCTCATTCCCCAAAAGAAGGGATCTTCTTTTTTTTTATTTTTATTTTTAATTTTATTTTGACAAATATATTACATCACCAGAAAAAGAATAATAAACATACAATACACAAAAACAAACAGGGATAACGAACAAACATTGTACCAACGATATACTCTAAAAGTAGAACGGTTTTCTAGATTATATAATACATTGAAAAGGTACACATGGGCCAATGAGGAGAATTAGGTCCGAATGGAGTTACACCCGAGAAATAGTAAGGTAAGTACTATTTCCCCCTGCCCTCTGGCTAAAATGTACTATGTTTGATGTAGTTGTCTCATTTAGACCAATTTATCATATTTAAATTTTTTGCATTAGCCGAACTATAAGCGTTGAGATATAGGTCTCTGTTATAACAAATAGTGTTGATTAACTCTCTAATTGTAGGTATATCTGGGGTTTTCCAGTATTTTACTAGCAGCCATTTGGCCCCCAAGAGGACATGCGAAACCAAGTTCCTTTCCACTGGGGAGAGAAACTCCAACCCTCTATGGAGGATGGCCACTTGAGGGGTACAAGGAATATGTTTATCTAAAACTCTAGCTAGAAGTTGACAAATTTCTAACCACATATCTGAGATCTTTTTACACTTCCACCAGACATGGGAGTCATCTCCTAGAAAACCGCAATGTTTCCAGCAAAGGGCGTCCCCTTTTGTATTAAATTTTGACATTCTAACCGGGGTTAAATGCCATCTGTGTAAGATTTAAAAAAAGAGTTCCAGATAAGCTGGATTTATGGCGGATTTCTTAATCAACATTATAATATCCCTCCAATTGTCTTCATCAAGAGACATATTAAGATCTAGTTCCCAGCCTATGATTCCCTTACTTTTAATAAACGGAGTAATCTCACTTATAATCTTATTGCAGTTTGAAATAATATGATGATTCCTTCTCTTTATAATTAGTTCTTCTATTTTAGTAGTTGAAATTATTTCTAGGGTTTTAAATCCCCAAGACATTAAAGCTTGTTTTAAGCTTTCATAATTTAGCCATGAGAGTTTTTCCAGGTTATATTTTTTCATTAACTCTGAATATGTCAGAAGATTGTTATTGTAATATAATTCTGATACCAAGGAAATGCCTCCTCTATACAAAAGATAATAGTTTACGGAGGGGTCTCTGGAGTATACCAATTCAATAGGGGTGGCTAACGATGGATAATGTGTTATTTGCATTCTCTCTTTATTCTTATACCAAAATTTTACTAGAAATTGTATATTTTTTGGTAGTTTACCCAGTGAATTCTTATTGTAGTATGGTAGCCATAATAGGTTCTTTATAAAAGAGTCACAAAGAATAGCCTCTTCAAGGGCAAGCCATCTGGGTTTCTCCTGGAGGGTGTTCCAATTTATAAGTTGCGCGATGATAATTTTATGATATATGTCTTTTATACTAGGGGCATTTAAGCCTCCTTTTTCATATTTCTTACTGACCACGCTTTTCATGATTCTACTTTTTTTCCCACCATATATGTATTTCTCCAAAATATCCTGAATGGTTTTCAGATAATTATTTGATATTCTATCAGGTATAGATCTTAAGCAATAGGTAATTTTTGGGACAATACTCATGTTGGTTGCAGCGATTCTCGCCGACCAGGGCAGGTTAAGAGATCTCCAGTTACATAGAATAGGTCTAATTTGTTTCATCACATCCTCCAAGTTAGATTTAAGGATATCCTTAACTCCAAATGACATTTTTATGCCCAAATGGACGATATATTCGGATTTCCAATTATACGAGGATAATTTTTCTTGTAATTTTGGGCATGCCTTCTCCGGGTTAGTCATGGTAATGACAATATCGTCTGCGAAACTCATAAATTTAAATTCCTCCTTATTAATAATTACACCCTCTATAGCTTTACACTCTCGAATATAGATAGCTAAATGTTCTATAAAGAGGATGAACAATAGAGGGGATAGGGGACATCCCTGCCGAGTGCCATTTCCAATTTTAAACTTTTCTGACTCGAAGTCAGGGTTTGCAATATATGCCATAGGATTGGCGTACAGGGCTTTAACGGATCTTGAAGCAAAATCGTTAAATCCGAATTTCCTCAGGACCGCCTGAAGAAATTCCCAGTTGAACCCGGTTGAATGCCTTTTCGGCATCCAAAGACAGGGCCAATAAGGGTATATCCTGTTCTACCACATAGTTTAAAATATCAATCATTCGTCTAGAATTATCAGATGCTTGGCGACCAGGAATAAAGCCTGTTTGGTCTCTATGAATCAACTGATTGATTATAGTTTTCAGTCTATTAGCCAATATTTTGGCGTAGATTTTTATATCTAAATTAATCAGAGATATTGGTCTGTAACTGCCGCACTGCTCCGGATTTTTACCTTCTTTCAAAATGTTGATTATTTTAGTCTCTGACATCTCAGGGGGGATATGCCCTGCTTGTTTTATTTCATTAAATAGGTTGCATAAATGACTCTTTAGTTCAGACACAAAAGATTTGTAAAACAGAGAGTCATATCCATCTACCCCCGGGGATTTGTTGGATTTGCCGCTATTAATTGTTTCAGTGATTTCCTCGATGGTTATCTCACTGTCTAAATATTCACTATCCTTTTCTGAAACCCTAGGAATTACATAGGAAGGATTCAATTTCTTCTTTGCCAGGAAGTTTAAACCGCTTATCATTTCCTAGATTGTACAATTCAGTATAATAGTCCTGGAATATTACACTAATTTTATCGGGGTGTAGATGAATTTTACCCTCTTTATCTCGGATTTTTAAAATCCTGTTCTGACTATGTTGCTTCTTTAGTCTGTTAGCAAGATATTTACCGGATTTATTACCGTATAGAAAGTGGGATTGCTGATATCTCCAAAGGAGATTATCAGCTTGTAACTGGAGAATTTTTTTGATTTGATTATGTATCTCCTTAATTTTTCCTCTTATCCGGATGTAGCTTTTCTAATTCTATATAAAGGAGATTTAGTGACTTGCCCTGATTTCTCTTATTTTCGGCTGCTCTAGCGATTAGTATCCCTCGGATAAATGACTTGAAGGCGCACCATAATGTCTTTGCTGACTTTACCGAGTCCTTATTTATTTCAAAAAATTCCTGTATATCTCTTTTGATAGCGGGAACAGATTCATTTTTTTAAGTAGCAATGGGTTGATTTTCCAACTGTTCTTAGGCAACACCTTATTTGTCTCTTCCAAGATAATACTGTTAATAGAATGGTCTGACCAAGGTGCCAAAATTATTTCAGAATGTTCTATCATTCGCACTGTGCTTGCATCTGCAAAAATATAGTCTATACGAGAATAAGATTGATAGCGATTAGAGAAAAAGGTGAATTCTTTTTGGTCTGGATGGAACACCCTCCAGGAGTCTAGTAGTTCATAGCTCTTAATCAAGCTAGAGAACTCAGAGGCGGCTTTACTGATATGTGTTTCCGACTTGACTTTGTAGGACCTCTGTTTATCCATTAGCACATTAGTTACCAGGTTAAAGTCCCCGCATAACATAATCAATCCCTTTTTAAATTTAAAAATATCTCTTAGTAGATTTTTAAGATATCTATTTTGGTTTTTATTTGGCAAATAGACATTAACCAAGGTTATCAATCTATTGTTTATAAGGCCAACCCATATTATATATCTCCCCAAGGGATCTATTTTTTTAAATTCTTCAGCCACCACTAACCTTTTGTTAAAGAAAATCGAGACTCCTTTTGATTTGTTGTTAAATGTGGAGTCAATTCTAGTTGAGTAAGATTTATTGGACATATATTGCACTGACTCCCTCTTTAGGTGGGTTTCTTGAAGGCAGAGAATATCCGCCTGAATCTTATTATAATTAAAAAAGGCTATTTTCCTCTTTGTTACTGAGTTCAGACCATTTACATTATGCGAGATGATTTTTAATCCTTTACCCATTTAGATTCCTCCCATGTCATAAGTAATAAAATTCCCACTTTACATTGCCTCAGATAATTCCAAAATACAATCATCATTCTTTCAACATAAACATTCATACATATTGAACCTAAGGCAACCAACATCCTGGACTCTGGTTAACAGGGCGATAGCCTGATATAAAAAAAAAAAATAGAGGAGAGAAGATACCATTGAAGAGATTGCTTGTTAAGTAATGGGTTAAGCAAGCATATATGCCCTTGCAAAACCAATGAAGATGGTTATAAACTTCTAGAAGAATATATTAACCCTTAACACTCCTCCCATAAGGGGGGCGGAGTACATAACTTTCTTTCCCAGCTCTACCTCCGTTGCCCACCCCCCCCCCTCCCCCATCTCACCTCCTCCCTATCCTCTTTAGGTGCCGTGATATTGTATTAAGAAAGTATCCCCTTCCAGAGGGTAGTGAGAGTGTAAGACATCCTGCTTCTAATGGATGAGCATTAACCTCTAAATGTGAAACTACATATTATATACTAAATTCAGATATGTGCTATAAAAATTATTATGAGGTATTCCCCTTTAAATTGGGGAACCAAGGTGGCTAAGAAAAAAAAAAAAAAAACTTATATCATATAATCCTATAAGGGAATTCTCAATTATATAGTGAAGGGAAGTAATGAGAGAGAACAGGGACGGATCTGGGGAGAAGAGAGGAAAGGCATAGGAGGCAGGAAACAGAGAAATTACATATGGGAGGAGATCCTTTTTCAACTTTATACCCTATGAAAATCTTCTTCTAATCTATCTAATGAACTAACAATATATTCCTAGTAAGTCTAGAAACATTGTCCCCTTTCTATATATGGGTACATTTACATTTTTTAGCTTATCCTTGTATGCCAGGTCAAGTTACTGGCAGACAGTATCATTTTTTCAGCCCCTTTAACCTCCTTACCTATATCAATCTGCCATTCTTTCAGCAATTTTATACCTTCCTGGACTGTTTTAATCCTATACCAATTTAAATCCTTATATACGGAAATACCCATTGGAGAGATCCATTTATACTTAATTTCTCTCTGTCTTAATATCTGGGTTATTTCTGAGAATTCTCTCCTCCTAGCTAGTGTCTGAGCTGATAAATCTGTAAATATTTTGATATGTTCATATGGGGAGGGTAGACCTTTCTTTTCATATGAGGCCCTTACAATTGTTTCTTTGTATGATCTAGAGTACAGTCTCAGGATAACGTCTCTGGGTAAGGACTTATGTAAGTGTCTGGCTAGAGGCAGCCTATGGATACTGTCAATAGTATTTTCTGATTTTGAAGTATTTGGGACCAATTTCCCCAATAAGTCCTCCACATAAGTTTTCAAATTGTTCTCTGGTATCGTCTCCGATATGCCTCTCAAACGCAGATTATTTATCCTACTGCGGTCTTCAATTGAAGTAATTTTTAGCTGCAGGTCCTCTAATTTGTTTTCTAGAGTCGTAGTGTATATTAGTAAGCTGTTATTATCTGAGATTAATTTGTCACAGACTTTTTCGATCGAGTCCACTCTTTCCTTAACTTCTTTAATGAGTTGTGTATTTTCGGTGATTTTTTTAGTCAGGTCTGCCACAAGGCTAGTTTGAAAGTTTTTAAATAGTTCTCTCATTTTTGAGCATGTCAGGATATCTTCTTCATCAGAAAAGGAGCTCCTGTGCTCACAGTTTGGGAGGCTTTTTCTGGAGAGCGATTAGCCCCCTCATTAAGGTGAGTTTCTTTCTCAGTATTAGAGGTATTAGCACCTTTGCTCCTGGGAGAAAAAATATTTGGTGTTTTTAAAATTTCAGCTCTTTTGTCTCTTGCTTTCATTTAAGACGGCATCTTTGCGAGTTTGCCTTTAAATGTAGGCCTGTGTATATCAGGATAAATTTCCACCAGAAATTTGAGTAAACACATTAACTGAGAATTCACTGGGGAGACTTCAGTTTACCTGGCGTGTCCTCTAGTGTCAAGGCGCAATTTCCAGAACTCAGCTGCAGCGCCCTGCCTTTCCCATTAACAGTTATACTCTACTATGAAACTGACTATTGGCTAATGTTCCCCTTGAAACTGCTTTCCATGGGCATAGCTGTTAGCCTACATAACTAGGAGCGGGAGGGGGCGCTGTGGAGCTGATAAAACTATTGTTGTTTGTAAAACTCCGCCCTTTAATAATTATTTTTAGTTTGGGAAACTTGTTGTCTTATTTATAATATCCATATTTTAAGATATTGCTGGAGGTTTAAGGACTTTAAAATTTGGAAAAACATCTGCTTATTTGTCCGTACACCTTTTAGCCTTTCTTTTTTTCTTTCTCCCTCCTTTATCTAGTCTGTATGGCCTTTGGCCTTTATCATTATGTATATCGCTCTAGATATGGAGTTGACAATCGACCAATAAAATGAAGACATGAGAGTTATTATTACCTCACTGATGCAGGCCCCAAGGTGTCTCAGGGAGTCTGGAAATTTCTTTATATAAGTATAACATACCTCTTAAATGTCCAGATTGTTTCCTGTGTTCCAATTTCTTCACCTTACCCTCCAGCATCCAGACTGACCGTTCCCAACTATATTCCGAATTCCACTAGGGCAATATGTACAGAAACATCAACTCCCTCCATGTATATTTTATCACTGAACCAGTGTAAGTGAAGCACCTCCTAGGTCAGGCATTATCCACAAAAGCACCTCCAGCTTTTCCTGCCCTCCCAGGCTGTCTCCAGCTGCCTGTCATCAGCGTCAGTAGGAGCCCACGGACTTCTCCCCAGATCTTAGGCTATCTTGGGGCTTGTAACAGTCGCCAGGGAGAGCTCAGGTTGTCTGCGTGGTTCTGGAACCAGTCTCCGGTATGTTTAAAAATGGCGCGTTTTTTCGGAGCTCCGGCTCTCTATGAGCCTCCCCGCTTCTCTTGACGTCTCCTCCCCCTTCTCCAGGGCCCTGCGCATCACACACTATGTTTCACTCTGTATGGCTACCGCTCCCCCATCATCACTGGCAGCGTTGCCGGGGGTCCTACCCTCAATTATGGAGAGAGTGGCGTCGTTCTGGTAGCACTTGTGCAGTCTCCCCTTCTCTGCTTGTTGGCTCAGCTCCTCATCTCAGCAGTGCTGCAGTCTCCCTACCACCCTGAAGCTAGCTGCAAGCTAACATGACTCCATTTCCTGTCACGCCCCCCTCAGAAAGGGATCTTCTTAACTCTAAAACCACAGAGAAAGTGACGGAGACTATATAGTCTTTAAAGATGGGTAAGGTCTCGGGAACAAATGGATTAACAAATCTATATTACAGGAGGTTTGCTGAATTTCTTGCCCCACATTTAGCAACACTTTATAATAGGATCCCGGAGGGCCATCAGGTTTCTAGCGAAACTCATGGCTAACAGAAAAGCTTTATTCCTGCCTAGGCTTATACACAAGGACCAAGTTGGGTTTTTTCCCCGTAGACAAGCAGCGGATAACATCCAAAGGGTTCTAAATATGCCACATCTATCTAATCGGAACCGCATTCCATTGTGTCTTCTAGTGCTTGATATTGAGAAGGTGTTTGACTCTGTGGAATGGTCAAATCTCTTAAAATTCCCAGATCATTTTATGAATCTGATCAACACTTACTTTCGTTCCACCAAAGTTTTTTAAAAGCTACCAGGAAACTCCATGGCTTATATTTACATCCAAAGAGGTACCAGACATGGTTGCCCCCTCTCTCCCCTATTGTTTGCTCTGGCAATGGAACCTCTAGCGCAATCAATTAGGTCCAACTCAGACATTAAGGGTTTGGTAGTAGGCTCCCATAATTTTATATGCTGCCTTTTTGCAGACAATCTTTTTTGTTCCCTTGCTGAGCTGGCTATCTCTGTCCCTGTCTTACTCCGGTCATTGATGAATTTGGAACATTCTCAGGCTAAAAATTGAATATAGAGAAACCTGAAGCTTTGAATATTTTGCTGCCCAAACAGGATTTTGACTTTCTCTGACAAAACTACAGCTTTTCCTGGCTTAAGTCATATATAAAATATCTAGGATTAAACATAACTCATAGTTTGGCCTATCTGTATACGGTCCATTATCTTTCTTTGTATAGAGAACTGGGCCAAGATATCCAGATATGGACAAGGGGCAAGATCTCCTGGTTGGGACGTATTAATTTGGTTAAGATGAATGTCCAGCCTCGCCTTTTATACTTGTTTTGCACGCTCTCCAAGACTTGGAGAGTTTTCAATGCCAGATATTTTACTTCATATGAAAAACTAAATCTCCCAGAATTGCCAGACAGGTGATGTTTAAACACAGGAATAGAGGGGGTTTGTCTTGGCAGAATTTAAAAGTTTATTATAAGTTGGCTCAGCTCTTCATCATTCCCTTAGCCCATTCAGTGATGCATTAACCACAGTGGGTGTTTATAGAAAATCAGGCAATGCGCCCATATTCCTGGGATAATGTGGTTTGGCTGCCCAGACCCTTCTCTCTTGTAGGAAACATGGCCAACCCCTTTATAAAACTGACTCTAAACTTATGGACATGGGAAAATCAAAGACTTTATTATCCCCAAAGCAATCAACTCTTACCCTGGAGGCCCCCACCCAGAGTTTGCTTTAGCCCTTTTGCTAAGTTCCTTAGCCAGGTGGAGATCGAAGAGGCTGCTGAAATTTGGAGCCTGGTTCAAAGAGGGAGACATTTTAAAGTTTAATGATCTGAGAGATAATTTGAATTTTCTTTTCCAGGAACATTTTAACTATTGCAAAATACAGCAATGCCAGAAGCTCTAAAGCTAACTGGTTTATTAAATTATGCAAATATTTCTCTCTGTCCCAAAAAAATTGTGAGTTCTCTCTATGACAACTTCAATACAGACCCCCCAGAATTTAGATATTTATCTCAATGTGAGAAAGACTTGGGCCATAATAGGGATCAGGAAGCATGGCTAGATACCTGGAAAAATCTAAGGGCGCTTATAATTACATCATAAAAGAGACTGCAATTAAAGCTCTTCATAGAACCTATATAACACCCCACAAACATTACAAATGGAAAGCTATTGTAGATCCAAATAGTTTTAGGGGTTGTCCTAAAATGGGCTAGTTTATTCATACATAGTGTACTTGCCCCAAAGTTCAACAACTACGGAGGGAGGTATTTGATTCTCCATTGATGGCAAATATTACTCGAATGAGTTCCCCTACCCAAGGCTTTTTTACAATTCCTGATGTTAGCAACAAAAAGTCACATTGCCAAGCAATGGAAGTCAAGCATAAACTTACGGACCGTTAAAAATAAATTGAATGATATACTAGTTAATGAGAGACTATCCTATCTGTTGGCTGACTCATTCCAAGCTTCCTAGAAATTTGTATCCCCTGGCTAAACGCTAGCATATCTATCACAGGTAATGGCATTCTGAACAGTGGATTGAGGAGGCGAGAGGGCTCTGGTGATCCGGTTGTGATCTTAAGGGCTGTGAACTGAGGTAGGTTTCTATAAGTCTATATGGCAAAAACCTTAAGTAGGGCTCAGTTAATTTTTACCTGGGTGGTTTCCTCTCACACTTATTTGCTAATTCTAATGTTATGTGAATATTTCAGCAGAAAACTAAAAAAAAAAAAAAAAACTTTAAGTGCTAGGAAGTGGAGCTGGAGGCACTACTCTGAAGTAATAGTTCAATCTCCACTCAATATATAGAGTTAATTTTCATATGGGCTTTATTGCTTTGTTTGGAGACTGTTATACTATGTTATTTGGATGTATGTACAAAATATCATTGCAATTTCTTGTAAACCTTCTCTGATTCCCTTTGTACTGAATAAAACTGATTGTAAAAAAAGTAGAGAACATGCATTTCATCAAGATTCTATATTAACTTAGCAAAATAGAGACTATACAGAAACTCTTTTGCAGAATTGGTGGAAAGCAGATGAAATTGTTCTTCAAAATATTATTTTCCATTTTATTAAAGAAAACTATCACATTTAATACTAATAAACTATAAATAAGGAAAATGCAGAATATCATGCCCCAAGATACAGGCAATATAATCTAGTTAGGCAGGAAGACGTATTTAGGTACTCAAAGGATTAAAAATATGTATATCAAATACATCAAGAATATCAAATCTAGATCCTTAGCTGCTAAACAATTAAAAATAAAAGGCAATGTCAAAGCTTTATTTTAAGATATATGTTTCCTTGCTTTCCAACTAACTGTCTAGAAAGAATAAAAGTTGGCCATTATTTTGTAAAAAAAACATTTGATGTCTCTAGAGTAAGATTAATTACAAAATAAATAGCTCACATAAGGAAAGGTCTGAGTGAAGTTCACACCCCAAAGGTAAATCTAACCCATCTGAATGCATGAAATATTCCTCATACTAAAACCCTGAGTGGCTGTTCAATAAATATTTAAAAACTGCTATCACATACCTGCCATAACAATATTCAATCTCACTAAAGTTTATCTGGCAGTTTATCTAAGTTCCTGAAAAATGTAAAAAGCCTACAGGTACCATCAATCCTACGTAAAGGCATAAAGTCAGACACTATTATTATTGTGTATTTGTAACATGTAAAGAGATAACTGGTAATTTCATGTAGTGCATAACACAGATTCAGAGTATATCAAAACAACTAAAAGTAGAGCTTAAAATATAACATTTATTAGTATGTCAAATTATTATTCAAAACATGAACTAACTGTGTACTTCTGAGATTATTATTTTCTCAATTTTCAACTGGCACGTAAGAGGCACACAACCTTGATTTAGATTGACACGTCTTTAAAATTAAATTAATGAACATCCACCCTAGTTTGGTGCCTTCATGTGATACAATGATATAAAATGTTTAACCTCCTATACCATAAGTACTAAAACAAAATGAATGTCAGAATTGTAACATGTAAATAGCTTTCTCATTATAATGGCATACCCCCTAACCACTCAATAGGTCTTTAAGGTAACTTAGTGAACATAGATATGTATAGGGAAACAAATAGCCCTTATAATTTGTGACAATGGGGTACTACAGAAGCAATTGTTGGGAATGGAGTCATATTTAATAGCCCCAGTCCAATCTAGCTGCTTTATTAAATATATATATGCCAATCAAACAGCTGTATAATAGCTGTATTATAAAAAAAATAAACTGTTGAAGGACCTGGAGACAATCATAACCCTTTACTAACCTTCAAGCCAACAGCAGTACAGTGCATACATCTAGAGCAGCCTTGCCTAAGCTGCATATTCCATGATGCTTTGCTGCAGAGATTGATTTCCTAGACATTGCAAAAATGTTGCAGGTGCCTGATTGACCACAACAAATTATGAATTTTATGCTAATTTAGCTTGGATTTTTAGGGATGGCATTACTTCTCAAAATTAACTGCCAGAAAACTGAAGAAATTTGCTAAATTTAGGGTAAGTTTATTAATGTTTATTTTGTAATTTTTTTCATACAAACAAAATGTTTGCATACACTAAGGATTCTCCTCTATCAGATGCATTCATAATACATCTGATCTTCTATACACATTTAAGAGAGCTCTTACCAGAGCCATTGAACAGAGCCAATAGTTGCTACAAGAGTTAAGGCTCAATTATATGGCACCCGTAAGAACTCCCATAAGTGAAGGGAGTTATTAAATTCCATCCGCAGTAAACCCTTACAAGTAAACCATTATGATCACTACTTCTGATAGGGTCCTTGTTGTTACGGGATATTTGACCTAAAGTGGTATTATGCAGCTCCCATAAGAGTAACTGAACATCCTATATGTTCTTGTAAGGCTCTGCTGCTATGGGAAATTGTACCTAAAGTGCTGTTACGAAGCTCCTGAGAGAGATTGATCCTAGTCCTATGTGTTCAGTTAAAGCTGTGGAGAACCTAAACCTTATTTGTAATCTCAACTTCCCACAGCACCAGTTAAAGTCCTATCAAGAAATTTTACTGTACAGGTAACAGCATTCACTAAATTAGAGAGAAAACAATGAGGGAGAATTTTTATTACTCCGCCTATTTGATGTTGCCCCTATGAGTCCGGTATCGCCCAGGACCCTCCATTAAAACCTACTAGCTATAACCATGGCGTTCACTATGGACCCCCGTAGCACCTAGTATTAATCCCTAGGGAGCCCCATTGGCAAATGCTTTATGTTATGTGCCATGGAGATCCCTAGGGCCCCTCATAGAGATATTATAGGTTACAAAGAGGGGTTAAAATACCATGAGGGGTAATGTTAGGTACCATGGGGGTTTATAAGTACCCCATTTATTTAGAGTAGTAAAGATGATCGTCCATAGGGACCCCCATGGAATAGAATTTAATATGAATATTATAAAGAAATCCTGTGGATATAGAATAGCTTACTATGATGGTCTTTGGCGACCCAATGGAGATAGTTTGATATAACAGGGGGCTTGATAGCCCCCCCCCCCCCTTGGTATATGGAGTTAAAATATAGAAGTCATGGG
Organism: Discoglossus pictus; assembly: GCA_027410445.1. Taxonomy (NCBI): domain Eukaryota; kingdom Metazoa; phylum Chordata; class Amphibia; order Anura; family Alytidae; genus Discoglossus; species Discoglossus pictus. The sequence continues at coordinate 140,362,381 of CM050164.1, forward strand.
TCTCCATAAGTACCCCCTAGTTATAGGCTATTATACCATAGAGGTCCTTTGGGACCCGTCTAGTTGTGGTTTGAGAGATTCACATAAGATTAATTGGCTAATCCCCACCCCAAAGCACAAAAGCAATAGTGGGTAATAGTTGGAGGGTTCATAAACCCCTTACATACATTTTTTGATTATTTAACCTCTTCCACTCCAATGGAAAGAGATAGATAGATAGATAGATAGATAGATAGATAGATAGATAGATACTTTGTGATTTACTTTTTCAAATAGTATTTAAAAAAAAACATATCAACAAACCTGTTGTTTGCTTCTATTCATTTCCAATGTGTACTCCTTTTCCAACTGCTTTTTTTTCTCAGCTTCTTGTATTACTAAAAAATATATGCATTAATGTTGGTAATTATTTCACAAACAGCAAAACAACTAACATATTTTAAGGACAATGGAAAAATTACACCTGGGGTGCACTTATGAAATTATTCATCAAATGAACTCCCCCCAAAAGTATACTGTGTGCTGTTGGGAAAATATGTGGTACATGAAATGTGTTTAGAGACAGATTATAGTGAATACACAGGCAACTGGGCTACTATACCCTGATGCCTTAACCACCTCTGCTGACTGGAGTGAAAGCATACCACTCTACTCTGGATAGTGCGCTACTTCTAAAATTCTGTAGAGAAAACAAAAAATGTAATTACCTGTGGATATGTATTTTGAATTTTCAGGGCCATAGATATAGGCTAAGCATTTACTAGTATTTGGGATTTGGTACCGATTCCTGGCCTTTATAACCTGGGATCTAACTTGACTACAATATATGGCTTTCAAAAACCAATACTTTAAGGCTATACGAGTCATACCATACCAATTAGTTTAAATAAGAGTTGCAGATTTGACCCTGCGGCACTATAAAGTGTCTTATGTGCACATTAACATGCATTCAACTTACAGTCAGATCCATAAATATTGGGACATCGACATAATTTTAATCTTTTGGGCTCTATACACCACCACAATGGATTTGAAATGAAACGAACAAGATGTGCTTTAACTGCCGACTTTCAGCTTTAATTTGAGGGTATTTACATCCAAATCAGGTGAACGGTGTAGGAATTACAACAGTTTGTATATGTGCCTCCCACTTTTTAAGGGACCAAAAGTAATGGGACAGATTAACAGTCATAAATAAAATTTTCACTTTGTAATACTTGGTTGCAAATCCTTTGCAGTCAATTACAGCCTAAAGTCTGGAACGCATAGACATCACCAGGCGCTGGGTTTCATCCCTGGTGATGCTCTGCCAAACCTCTATTGCAACTGTCTTCAGTTCCTGCTTATTCTTGGGGCATTTTCCCTTCAGTTTTGTCTTCAGCAAGTGAAATGCATGATAAATCGGATTCAGGTCAGGTGATTGACTTGGCCATTGCATAACATTCCACTTCTTTCCCTTAAAAAACTATTTGGTTGCTTTTGCAGTATGCTTCGGGTCATTGTCCATCTGCACTGTGAAGCACCGTCCAGTGAGTTCTGAAGCATTTGGCTGAATATGAGCAGATAATATTGCCCGAAACACTTCAGAATTCATCCTGCTGCTATTGTCAGCAGTCACATCATCAATAAATACAAGAGAACCAGTTCCATTGGCAGCCATACATGCCCACGCCATGACACTACCACCACCATGCTTCACTGATGAGGTGGTATGCTTTGGATCATGAGCAGTTCCTTTCCTTCTCCATATTCTTCTCTTCTCATCACTGTGGTACAAGTTGATCTTAGTCTTATCTGTCCATAGGACGTTGTTCCAGAACTGTGAAGACTTTTTTAGATGTTGTTTGGCAAACTCTAATCTTGCCTTCCTATTTTTGAGGCTCACCAATGGTTTACATCTTGTGGTGAACCCTCTGTATTCACTCTGGTGAAGTCTTCTCTTGATTGTTGACTTTGACACAAATACACCTACCTCCTTTCTTCACCAGGGAAAGAACTTTTCGGTCATCCACCACAGTTGTTTTCAGTGGTCTTCCGGGTCTTTTGGTGTTGCTGAGCTCACCTGTGTGTTCTTTCTTTTTAAGGTTGTTCCAAACAGTTGATTTGGCCACACCTAATGTTTTTGCTATCTCTCTGATGGGTTTGTTTTGTTTTTTCAGCCTAATGATGGCTTGCGTCACTGATAGTGACAGCTCTTTGGATCTCATATTGAGAGTTAACAGCAACAAATGCAAATAGCACACTTGAAATGAACACTGGAGCTTGTATCTGCTCTTTGTAAATGGGATAATGAGGGAATAACAAACACCTGGCCATTGAACAGCTGAGCAGCCAATTGTCCCATTACTTTTAGTCCCTTAAAAAGTGGGAGGCACATATACAAACTGTTGTAATTCCCACACCGTTCACCTGATTTGGATGTAAATACCCTCAAATTAAAGCTGAAAGTCTGCCGTTAAAGCACATCTTGTTTGTTTCATTTCAAATCCATTGTGGTGGTGTATAGAGCCAAAAAGATTAGTTTTGTGTCGATGTCCCAATATTTATGGACCTGACTGTATCTCTAAGCATTTACCTTAACATGTCTTTTGCATGCTTTTGATTCACATTGAGTACTGTTACTATTGTCAGAATATTTAATTGATTCTAAAACAATGCTTCTACCAGATTTAGTATTTTTTTGTTTAAGTGTTGGTCCTTTCCTGTTACGCCAGTGCCAACCCTGCGCGCTCCCACCGTTAATGCAAGCACGTAGGCGCAATCTTGCGCAGTGCAGCGCCACCTACCACTCACAATTTGGTACTACACTTAGTTTAAAATAGATTGCTCTAGGGGAGAGGGGTTAGGGTTTTAAAATAGATTGATGTAGGGGAGAGGGGTTAGGGTTTTAAAATAGATTGCTCTAGGGGAAAGGGGTTAGGGTTTTAAAATGGCTTGATGTAGGGGAGAAGAGTTAGGCATATAGTTAGTGTTAGGCATAGGGGTTAGGGTTAGGCATAAGGTTAAAATTTAGTTAGGGTCCTGTCATTAATTATTTTATTTTGAATCTGTAGATTGCAGAACTAAATTCTTGGTCACACTGATGCAGTGCAGGCAAAACGGGAAAGATCCTAGTTGTTCAGTCATGTCCGACTCTCTGTAACCGCTTGTATCTGGTGGTGCTTATCCAAAAGGTTATCTTGGCTAAGATACTCGAGTGGGTTGCCAGTTCTTTCTACAGTTTTAGTATTTTACTGTTGCTAAAAATAATTTTAGAACATGACTCCTTAATAAACTACTTCTGCTAAAACAGACAGGGTGAAGCAGATATTATACTACACGATGATGATGATTATTATCATTATTATAATTAACATTTATTTGTAAATCAATAACAAAATACACTCTATGCACAATGTATGAAACACATATATACAATAACAAAAACTAATATAAAACTAAGGGAGGTCCCTGCTCCTGGGAACTTATATTCTAAAGGAGTAATAATTTTATGGATATATGATAGCAATAGACAGTTGAAAATCTTACAAACATGCAGTACTGTGTGTCATGATCTTGAGAAACATAATTTATGCAAATTAAGTATTATCTTCTATAATCTTAGGTGTGTACACTAAGTGACCACTGAACTGCATTTACAATTAAAGCTCACATTAGTTTGTTGGCATAGGCTATGATAAACAGTATGCAATTTAAAATAAATAAAAGTAAAAAATGATGTATCTTCTCCTACTTGTGCCCAGGACATAGCGGAACTATGATGTCTCATGCATTGTCATTGGGAGGGGCCTGTGGTGCATTACAAGACCAAGTAAACAAGTTAATTCATACACACGGGCCTGTGTTGCATATTGTTTTGCAACTGCAGCATCAACAAAATTAAGGTCTTGCTCTCCAAGGGCCTCATTCTAATAATGGGCGTAAAATGGCCGCAAAGCTGCGATTCCTTGTGAGGGTGCTGCGGCCCCTCGTAGCACTACCTGTACATTGCTATTTAAAAGAAAGGGGCCGCAGCACACCCCTTCGTGCGGCTGATCGCAAGCCATGCAATCGCCCGTTTGCTTTGGCGTTAGCCCGCAGATCAGAGTGCAAGCCCGCCAAACTAAAAAGTGGAAAATAAATTCAATGAACCACTGTGCAGCACTGTAAATGATAGGGCTTGGAGATCGAGTTGCTGCCTTGGAGGTCATCCATTCTCTTAATTTATAGAAACTCATATGACTTGCACCTGCTCAGTCAACACCACTTGCTAAAACAAAAACATTGTCATAAGTCTCTTAGCTACTCACCTACCACAGCCATTCTAATAAGCCTTATCACACTCTTTTCCCTGCTCCTGAATCTATATTACTACTACTACCATATAATAATTCTTCCCCCACAATCTTCTAACCTATTTTTCCTAATCTTACATTGTCACAATACTCTCTCATTCTTTCCTCTTTCTTATAACCTACTGCCTCTCTCTCAAAACTTTTCTTTGCAGCATCTCGATATCACGTTCAACAATATTACCTTGTCACCTTCCTTGCTCTCCTCTTCTCTGCTCCCATGAGCTCCTCTTCCTCCTCCAGTCACATAATCATCCCCTCCATAACACTCACAAGCAGAAACAGCACTTTAAGTCTAAGTCCCATCTTCTCTCCCTTTCACTCCTCCTCTTCCTGGCAGCGGGAGATATATCCCCTAACCCAGGCCCTTCACTCATCTCCACTTGCTGTCAGCCACGCTCTGGTTCAAGGCCAGCAAACACCTTAACACCCAGAATCTGATATCCATCACATGTCCCAAACCTTCCTTTCACCTGCGACCTCTGGAACGCACAATCGATTTGCAAAAAACTCACACTCACTACAAACTCTCTCAATCTACTGGCTCTCACTGAAACCTGGCTCTCATCCTCAGACACTGCCGCCCAGGCAGCACTCTCTCACGGTGGTTTTCAAATCAGCCACATACCTAGACCTGAACAAACAAGGTGGTGGTGTGTGTATTTTGCTTTCCACTCAAGGTTATTAACCCCTAAAGATATCCAAGCCAGTCCGAGAATGGGCTTGGATTCAAATCTCCCGCAGTGGCTCCTTAAAGGCTTCTTAATGATTACCCCAAGACGTGGGGGTACTGTATGTACCCCCATGGACACTAACATTAACCCCCCCATGCTGCAGGGTCCCCATCGGGACCCACAAAAGGTCCCAACCTTAACCCTTCGGGACCCCGCTGCATAAAAAATTTAAATTCTGCGCCTGCAAGGGTCCTGAAACGACCGTAAAGGACCTGCGAGAAATAATCAATATAAACCCCCATGAGACCAACATTAACCCCCTCAGTCCAATAGGGTTCTATATAGCTAGGTTAACATCATAAGTGCCATGAGGGTCCTCCAGGACCCTCATGACAAAGTCTAAGCACTACACTATACTATTAACCCTAACTATAACCCATTAGCCCATACTAAACCCTATTTAAACCTAACTGTCTACTGTTTTGTACTAATTGGATGTTTCTTTTTTTCCTAGGGGTTAACTTTTTTCCTGAAGGGACATCTGCAAAGATAAGTAGTTTAAATTATTCTATTTTAGCTTAGATTTAGGGTTTAATGTATTCTAGATAGGGGGTAATGTATATATAGGGGTAATGTGTATATATAGGGGGTAATGTATAGATATAGGGTAATGTATAGATAGGGGGTGTAATGGAACCCATCACTGTTTTACCCTGTTTTATGATTATTATGGTTAAAATATGATCCTACTATTTTACTGTAGGTATGTTGGTTTATGCTCTGCAGAATATTGGCACAGACTAGTGCAGACCTTGGCATGGGAGATAATCCTGTTACAGAGACTCTCATAAGATAAGGAAGTCTATTGTATAAAGTGTTTTCATTCTCAGACATAAGAACAAAGAAGGATGATCTAATCCATGTCTGATTGTATCCAAATTGCCAGGTAGCCTCAGGGAGGTGTGACTCACCTATTGTCCCTATATGTGTATTGTGTGGCCAACTATGGGGGATATGTGAAATGTCTGTGTGTTATGTGTAAAAGATACTTTTACTAACTTTTGAAGCCCTGGTCTTATTCATGCCATTTTTTTATATGTTGTCCCACAATTTATGTTGTTCATAAAAATGTAAGTTTTATTTATGTACTATGTAAAATCATAAAGTTATAAAAATGTATAAAAATGTGTAAGTTTTAGCTGGGAGATAATTGAGTAGATACAGTAATAAACTCAATTATCTCTCAAGTAGAGGGGAGGGAAACTGTGGGCGTTAATATTGTGTTATTGGTTGTTTAGACCTTCCCCTGGGTGTGTTCTGTTTTCCTGACTGTAATAAAAACCAGGCTGGGTGTGCCAGCAAGAGAGTTCTTTGACCCTTCAAAACGTAGCCTCGTCTCGTTCTTGGAGGGGATTGCTATATCACACTGGGGATTGCTATGCGCTGCATACTCCCTGGGAGGTTCAAGCTACGGCGATTGTGGAGTCTGTAGTGGTTGTGGTGTCCGGTGCGGTGCTTGTAGTCCTCGACGCAAACTAGGACGCGTCCATCAACGGAGGTACCCGGTCAGGGTGCCAGTAGATCCGTTACATTGGCTGGCAGTGGTGGGATGGCGTCCTAGTAAGAGGAAAAGCAGCACGGAGACACCGGTAACGTTTGGAGTTACAAATTGAGGGCAACGCTAGTATCCGTACAGCGCCCCTGGCTACAGCAGGATGGAACCGGCTAATTTTCGGACAGCGTTTCATGATGAGGAGGAGGAGGCGGCCGCGGACTACAGGGATGCAGACAGAAAGGAACTCTGGTATGATGCTCTGGAAGATGCCCAATGGCGGAGAGGTGAGAGTCTCCCCAGTGATTAGCAGCGGCTACAGAAGCGTGTGGCGATGCGGATGTATCTATTGGGAGAGCAGCCCCTGGATGAGTGGGTGACAAGACTAGAGACCCTGGTATGGCGAGAGCTCTGGCTAGACAACGCATACCAGGCCCTCTGGTGGCATACCGTTCGACTTACCTTCTGGACGGCTGAACACGACATACCGGAGGGGAATGATTATGATGGCCCGGGTTTATTATGGGATGCCTTGGAGGACGACATTGATCTTGGCAGCACGGAGGGGTCTAGGTTTTGGGACATCTACGACTACAGGATGGGCATGTATGTCTGGGTTGACGAAGGCGAGGTGAGCAAAGACATGACCCACCTGGTAACGAGAGAGTGGGAGCTGGAGCAGGACTACCAACACCTGCTCAGCTTCGTGCAGCTCCAACCTACTCGACAAGCAGAACCAGACTTCATTGACTGGTCCTGGGATGACCTCCAGATGGCAGGTAGAGATGGGACCGAGGTCTCTCTACCGGCCCTACAGGGGACAGAAGGTGTCGTCCTTCCCCCCCAGCGGCAGTGTGAACCCCAGGGGGCAGAAGGTGTCATCCATCCCCCCCAGCGGCAGTGTGAACCCCAGGGGGCAGAAGGTGTCGTCCTTCCCCCCCAGCGGCAGTGTGAACCACAGGGGGGCAGAAGGTGTCGTCCTTCCCCCTAGCGGCAGTGTGAACCCCAGGGGTCAGAAGGTGCCGTCCTTCCCCTCCAGCGGCAGTGTGAACCACAGGGGGCAGAAGGTGTCGTCCTACCCCCCAGCGGCAGTGTGAACCACAGGGGGCAGAAGGTGTCGTCCTTCCTCCCCAGCGACAGTTTACCTTAACAAGGGGAGACACCAATCTCCCAGACGGCGCAGATGGGACCGTGGTCTCTGCGCCCACAGCCTGTCCAGATCCCCAACTACCCTCACTGGGACAACTGGAGGAGGGGGTAAGTACAAATTCCCCTCCCCAGCTAACTTCTAATGTGGCCCCAGGGTTAACAGAGGAAATGTTAACCCCCACTGACCCCCACGTTTCCCTGGCTACTGAGCCGGAATATGTCCCAAGTACCCCAGCAGAAGAGCTGACAGCGGGGCAGAGTGCAGTCGGCCTTTGCCCTCCCTTTGTCCATTGTAAAGAGCAGGATGTCCTGCAGGTTATACCAGCAGAAGAGCTGGCATCAGGGCAGAGTGCCGCTGGCCTCTGCCCCTCATTTCCCCTCAGCGTGTTGCCCCATCACCACAGCGAAATATCCAGGTGCAGTAACTGTTTGTTGTGGGTGGGCTCCTCTTGCACTTTATTGTTGTTTTGGGGGGGCTGCTCTAGCACTGGTTTATTGTGGGTTGGTGGATTGTCTAACGGAGGCACTGACCGGCAGAAGGTCAGGTGCCTGGTTAGACTTCCCCCCAAAGGGGAGATGTGTAAAGAAGTGCCCTTCGCCACTTTGTCTTGGAGAGGACTGTTTGCCAGCCTCCTGCCCTGCGACTATGGCCCTGGGACATATTGCCCTTTAAACACAGTATTCGGCCATACCAGAGTGTATGTCACTCATTCTGGCCCTTTACATACAGGAGGGTCATTCGGTACTTGCCCTGTGTGAACCATGATACCACAGATAGCTATGCCATGGAGCCCATTCATATAATGAAAGACTATGGGAAAGACTTTAGCTACATGGCAATTGAACTGTGTGAATAGGATCTGAGCACTATTGTAGTTTTGTGCGCTCAGATCCCAGCTATCTGGGGATATGTGAAATGTGAGTAAATGTGAATTGCAGTAATGCTGAAGGGTTGTCAAACTAGAGAATTGACCAACAAATACTTTTGTCCTGACATTCCCAGGCCGATCCGTTGGGGTCAGACCGTGTATGCCGGCTTATGGTCACGGGGGAGGTGTGTAACGGAACCCATCACTGTTTTACCCTGTTTTATGATTATTATGGTTAAAATATGATCCTACTATTTTACTGTAGGTATGTTGGTTTATGCTCTGCAGAATATTGGCACAGACTAGTGCAGACCTTGGCATGGGAGATAATCCTGTTACAGAGACTCTCATAAGATAAGGAAGTCTATTGTATAAAGTGTTTTCATTCTCAGACATAAGAACAAAGAAGGATGATATAATTAATGTCTGATTGTATCCAAGTTGCCAGGTAGCCTCAGGGAGGTGTGACTCACCTATTGTCCCTATATGTGTATTGTGTGGCCAACTATGGGGGATATGTGAAATGTCTGTGTGTTATGTGTAAAAGATACTTTTACTAACTTTTGAACCCCTGGTCTGATTCATGCCATTTTTTAATATGTTGTCCCACAATTTATGTTGTTCATAAAAATGTAAGTTTTATTTATGTACTATGTAAAATCATAAAGTTATAAAAATGTATAAAAATGTGTAAGTTTTAGCTGGAAGATAATTGAGTAGATACAGTAATAAACTCAATTATCGCTCAAGTAGAGGGGAGGGAAACTGTGGGCGTTACTATTGTGTTATTGGTTGTTTATACCTTCCCCTGGGTGTGTTCTGTTTTCCTGACTGTAATAAAAACCAGGCCGGGTGTGCCAGCAAGAGAGTTCTTTGACCCTTCAAAACGTAGCCTCGTCTCATTCTTGGAGGGGATTGCTATATCACACTGGGGATTGCTATGCGCTGCATGCTCCCTGGGAGGTTTAAGCTACGGCGGTTGTGGAGTCTGTAGTGGTTGTGGTGTCCGGTGCGGTGCTTGTAGTCCTCGACGCAAACTAGGACGCGTCCATCAACGGAGGTACCCGGTCGGGGTGCCAGTAGATCCGTTACAGGGGGTAATGTTGTCTAGATAGGGGATAATGTATGATGGATGTTAAGTGTTATAGATAGGGGGTCATGTATAGATAGGAGTAATGTATTGTAGTTAGGGGTATATTAATAATGTATTTTTACTGTAAAGTTATGTGATTTTTTTGTATGCCTTTTCTTTGCAGGTGTGTATTTTTTTAATTTTTTGTAGCAGGAGGAGTTTGTAAGGCCGTTTTTATTTTTTGTAATGGGGTATTGTGATGTATTTTTTTTAATTTTGGTAACTAGTGGGGTGGGGGTTTAATAGGGGGTAGATAGGTAGTGTTAGGTAGGTAGGGGTTAATAAGTTAGGGTGGGTGGGGTAGTTTAGATTTAGTGGTTTATTGGGGGGTGAATAGTGTAGAGTACTGTTTGTACTTAGTGTCATGAGGGTCCTTATGGCACTTATGGGGTTAGATGGAGGCTTATAGGGGTCTGTATGGACTCCCACAAGTGATGGGTTAGATGGAGGCTTATGTTGGTCTGTATAGACCCCCATTAGTAATGGGGTTAAATAGGGCTAGAAGGGGTTAAAAAGGCCCAGTTAGGGTTAGCTAGGCCCAGTTAGGGTTAGCTAGGCCCAGTTAGGTTAGATAGGTACAGTTAGGGTTAAATGGGGTATAGTTAGGGTTAAGGGGTTAATAGAGTATAGTTAGGGTTAATACTGTAGTGTAGTGTTTAGACTTTGTCATGAGGGTCCGGGATGACCCTCATTGCACTTGTAGGGTTAACCTAGGGGGTAATAGTGTCCTATAGGGGTCAATATAGACCCCCATGAGTGATGGGGTTAATTTTAGGTGCCAGGAGGGTACCTGCAGCTTGGGGGTAACCATTAGTGTGACGCGGTCCCTTTAAGGACCCGCAGCAGGACATTTTTACCCCACAATGTGGGGGTCCCCGTAGGAAAGGGTTAATGTGGGGAGCCTGCAGGGGTCCCGATCAGACCCCTGCAGCAAGGAATAATGTGTGCACATTGCAGTGGTCCCAATGGTGACCCCTGCATGATAGGGTTAATGTGTGCACCCTGCAGGGGTCCCGCTCGGACCCCTGCATTATAGGGTTAATATGTGCACCCTGCAGGGGTCCCATTTGGGACCCCTTCATTATAGGGGTCATTTAGGGACATGATCGTGTCCCCTGAAGCAGCAGGGGGGGCTTAATTGGAGCAGATGCACGGGCTTCACATCCCTTGCAACGGCTCCAGGGTGGAAGTAAGCTGCGGCCATTTTTGCCCATTTTGCGGGCTTGGCGGAGGGGTGGCCGGAGCATTTGAATAGGGTGGTAGGGTTTCATGCAGCCGACTCTCTTGCGGGAGCGTGGGATCAAAGGCTTTCTCTACAGTAAGCTATGGCGGGGGTGGCAGCAAGGGAAAGCAGGACGCCGGTCACAAGCCGGCCGGAGCCCTCGGCCACAAGGGAATAGAATAGCTAAGTAGCTTGCGGCCATCCCTTGCATCCACGCAGCTCCTACGGTCCATTAATAGAATGAAGCCCCCCCCCCCAAAAAAAACTCATCTAACAACATGATAGCACCCATAGTGGAAAATACAAAAGCCTAAAATCTTGAGTAATCAGTGTTATTCAATGTTTTTCAGACTTCAGTGGTAATGTAATGCATTACCTTTAAAAGCAGGCTGTGTTAGGTAAGTATTATACCCAGTGAAAATCTCAATATTGGTTAGAATTTACTTTAAATAATCAGCTATCATTCTGAATTGAGATTATAATTCTAGACACCCCTGACCTGTTAGGCACAGTGGTGTTTCTGAATCATACAACTTCTTGTTAGTTGACCAACATGATTTCTCCGATTTACGGTCATATAACACTATATTTTCACTGTTCACTTCCGATCATCTTTACATTTATATTAAGCTATATGCTTTATAACGGATAAAGGATCATAGGGTAAGAGGAGGGCAGTTTCCTTTATAAACTTACTAAATGTTGATTGCAATCACACAAGGTATAATATACACATAAAATGCATTTCATTGCATATATTTTGGTAGGTTCATTGAATTATAGATTCTGCTACATCAGCTCTACTTATCCTCATAACCATAAAACGATTCTGAGTGTAATCACTGCCTGTTCCAGTTATTAATTATATTCAGATTCATTTTTCTTTATATTTAGTTATTCTGGTTTAAATGATAAAACAAATGCTTACATGGTGCCCGGGAATGTGTCATAGGTATTTAAAAACCAATAATAAGGACACAATAATAAATATATTATTTTATGTACTTATACTATTGCACTGCTGGGGATGTTTATCTGTCAACAACTTGACCATTTCATGTTATGACACATTGATGACATTGTTGTAAATAAATTCCAGAAGTATGAATAAACATTTTAAGGTCTTTTCCCTCTTCCCCTACGCAAAAGATTGACAACAGCAGTGCCGCCGCCCACTGCTAGATGGCGATGCTGATTTTCGGAACACTGCCGCATATTGCATATAAGGTGCACCGAAAGAAGAGGCCATGAGGCGTGCCCAAGACCCTCGAGGGTTGAGTGCCTGCGCCGAACATATTGATGGCCTCTATGTCGATTTCAGTGTCGTCGAGTTGTGCCACGTCGAAGGGGGAATAATTATAGGCCTTTCCTGAAACCTGACGGCACCATCTAGTGGCTACTTGCTGGCACTGAAGCTGTCAGTGCTGGTGATTTCTTGTGCATTTTAAAAAGCCCAGTGTTGGTTAAAAAAAAAGTCAGGCTTCTTTAAAATTATTTAAGTTCCATCTAGCATCATGAAGTCCTATTATTCCAATTATATAAGGTTAATCGCCCTCTGCTTGCCTCTATCCGATTACCATATTACCCTCTCTATTTAATTTTATCCCTCAGAGAGTGTCTCCATGTGATGTGGGTAGGCAAAACGCTGTGATTCTCCTTCCCACACTTACATATAGTGACAGTATACACTTTTACATTTAAACGTTGAATTAAGTCCACAAAATTAGAGAATACTCAAGGGTGCACACAGAATTAATATATACATATAAACAAAAAATAAGAAAAATAATTCTGATTTGGCACACCTCAGAGAAGAGATATCATGAGTGAAGGAAATTAAATTAACTTTTATTAATTTCTATTAAAATACTTCCTAATTTAAAATGTAAAATGCTGCTTTTTAAGACAGATCATTCAAAAAAAATAATTAAAGAAGCTATTTTTGCCACCAGATTGTTACAAAGTGTTACAAATTATACATTTTAAAGAAAGAAAAAAAGAATATTTAGTGTTATTAAAAATAAAACTTGCGAAAAAATAAATAGTTTTGGACTGAATGGGGGCAGATACCTATAGTCTCTTTGAGTCTATCTGTTGAACCAAAAAACGTCTAAAGTAAAGAAGCTCAATGAAATATTATTTATGGCTAAAATCTGTATCTTAGAAAAAAGATTTATATATTAAATGTGTGACTTTATTACCAAAATAGATAACAAGCTGATAATGTTCATTAGTTTACTCTAAATCCACTTATTTCAAAGTCCAGATAAATATTGCTACTCGAGTAAACTTTAGAAACTTCACACCAACAGCCGTATTAAATTGCGATTCGGCCAATTGCATAGGGCTCTATATAAGCACAGAGCATATTTTTTAACAGAAGTTTTTAGTTAGTGAACTTCTATCTAAAAGCAAGGTCTTCACTAACTAAAAACTTCTGTAAAAAAATATGCTCTGTGCTTATATAGTGCTCTATTCAATTGGCTAAATCGCAAATTAAAAAGGCTGTAATTGTTTTGTTTCTCAGTTAATGCTACAGAATACAATTAATGCTGCTGTTTAGAGCAAACACAGTTGAAATGCAGTACAGAGCTCTAAACTAACGTATTTTTTGAGAGCAGTGAATATTATAACAAAGTACCGTATATACTCGAGTATAAGCTAACCCGAGTATAAGCCGAGGCACCTATTTTACCACAAAATACTAGGTAAAATAAGTGACTCGAGTATAAGCTGAGGGTGGGAAATGTGCTGCCCCCTGTGTCACTCTTGTGCCCGCTATGTCCCACCTCTCTCTCCCGTGTCTCTTCTCCCCTCTCCCTTCCCTGTGTCTCTTCCCCCCTCCCTTATCACCCTACTCAACCCCCCTACTCATTCTCAACCTCCCTCCTCAACCCCACTCCTCATCCTCAGCCTCCCTCCAAATCCTCAACCTCCCTCCACAACCGCCTCATCCTTAACCCTCCTCCTCATCAACCCCATCCTCAAGCCCCCCATCCTCAACCCCCCTCCATAACCTCAAACTCCCTCCTCATCCTCAACCTCCCTCCTCATCCCCAACCCCCTCCTCAACCTCCCTCCTCATCCTCCCTCCTCAACCCCCATCCTCATCCTCCCCCCTCAACACTCCTTCATCATCCTCAACCCCACATCCTCATCCTCAACTCCCCCATCCTCAAACTCCTCCTCAACCCCCTCAACCTCAACCTGCCTCCTCCTCATCAACCCCATCCTCAACCCCCCCATCCTCAACCCCTATCCTCAACCCCCCTCTTCAACCCTCCATCCTCAACCCACTCCTCAAACCCCCTCAACCTCACTCCTCAACACCCCCTCAACCTCACTCAACCCCCCATCCCCAACCCCCTCCTCACCCCCCTCAACCTCAACCCCCCTCCTCAACCTCAACCTCCCTCCTCAACCCCCTCATCATTCTAAACCCCCCTAAATACATCCCCATCTACCTTTCCCCTCACTTACCTACTTCTTCTCAGGCCTCTGCTCCTTCCGACTTGACCCCGGCGCGCATGTGACATCACATGCGTGCCGCGTCATTAGCATATACCGGGTGCCGTGCCGGGAAGTATTTAGAGTGGAGAAAGTGAGGAGGGGGGTTAAGGATGAGGAGGGGGGAGGGAAAGAGACACAGGGGGTTGGAGAGACACGGGGGGGGGATGGAGAGATACGGGGGGGTTGGAGAGACACGGGGGGGTTAGAGAGACACGGGGGGGTTAGAGAGACACGGGGGGTTAGAGAGACACGATGGCGGGGGTTAGAGAGACACGGGGGGGGGGGTAGTGACACGGGTAGAAGCCGAGGGCGCCCTTTTTAGCCTTAAAAAAAAGGTCTGAAAAGCTCGGCTTATACTCGAGTATATACGGTAATTGTCACAGTCTTTCACATTTATAATTTGTAATTCATTTCAATCTCTTACATGTTGTGAAAAAGTAACTGTCAGCTTTCTATCTAGGGTTTGTTGTTTCTCCTGTTCAGGGTAGAATTGCCTGGTATTTTGGGGCTGCATCACTCTTTTGGATGAGACCAGAATGGTAAACTACAAGATATTTCTCCCTGTGAACGGCCCAAGTGAGCCAAAAGAGTTGATGACCATATCCATAGAACTACATATTAAAGGGATATCTAAGTTTGCTGGGTGAATACATTTCTGCACTCCGTAGGGAAAAAGCAGCCTATATGTATGCAGTATATCTAATAAAACATGTTATTTTTATTAATATCTAAAAATCCCTACGATCATTATGTTGTCACCTTCAGGGGGTGTCTACACAACTTCCTTGTCCCAACTCAATCAGCATGCAGCAACCGGGTAGCAATATTGCGACTCTATTTACCTGCTCTCTCTAGCTCAGACAATGTCTTTGCAGCTTCCTCCTTGCAGCTTCCTGTCAGTGATACACTACATATCCCATGCTGCTTTGCACCACAGCCAAAAGGAGTGCAGTGTTGTCCGCTTCCCAGTCAATGCTGGTATATGACTCATCCCTTCTTCCTGTCTATGCAGTGGACTTTTGCCATAGCATCTAACATAGTGTTATGTCCCAAATCTTTCATCTAACCGGACTGGCCAAAATAAATTGGAGGGGGTGTTAACCTTAATGTTAAACTGTCAGAAATTACAATGGATTTTGCTAACTTCATGGTAAGTGATTAAATATTTATTTTGGTATTTTTACATGCAAACATTTTTTTCATACACATCTGATTCTCCTCCATCAGATGCATTCATAATCCAGTAAATGTACAATGCCTTGCAAAAGTATTCACCCCCCTTGGCAATTTTCATGTTTTGTTGTCTCACAACCTGGAATTAACATGGATTGTTTGAGGATTTGCCTCATTTAATTTCCAGAACATGCCCACAACTTTGAAGATGTTTTCTTTTTTCTTCTTTTTTATTGTGAAGCAAACAACAAATAGGACAAAATAACAGAAAAAAGTCAATGTGCATAACTATTCACCGCCCTAAAGGAAATACTTTGTAGAGCCACCTTCTGCAGCTCCAAGTCACTTTGGATAAGTCTGTATGAGCTTGCCACTGGGAGTTTTGCCCATTCCTCCTTGCAAAACTGCTCCAGCTCCTTCAAGTTTGCGCTTGTGAGCAGCAATCTTTAAGTCTGACCACAGATTTTCTATTGGATTGAGGTCTGGGCTTTGACTAGGCCATTCCAACACATTTACATGTTCCCCCTTAAACCACTTAAGTGTTGCTTTAACAGTGTGTTTGGGGTCATTGTCCTGCTGGAAGGTGAACCACCATCCTAGCCTCAATTCACGCACAGAGTGGTACAGGTTTTGCTCAAGAATATCCCTGTATTTAGCACCATACTTCTTTACTTCAACTCTGACCAGTTTCCCAGTCCCGGCTGCTAAAAAACATCCCCACAGCATGATGCTGCCGACACCATGTTTCACTGTGGGGATGGTGTTCTTTGGGTGATGTGATGTGTTGGGTTTGTGCCAGACATAGCGTTTTTTTTGATGGCCGAAAAGTTAAATTTTAGTCTCATCAGACCAGAACACCTTCCTCCATACATTTTGGGAGTCCCCCACATGCCTTTTCGCAAATTCATAACGTGCCATTTTGTTTTTTGATGAAAGTAATGGCTTTCTTCTGGCCACTCTGCCATAAAGCCCAACTCTATGGAGCGTATGGCTTATTGTCGTCCTATGTACAGATACTCCAGTCTGTGCTGTGAACCTCTGCAGCTCCTCCAGGGTTACCTTTGCCTGTCTGATTAATGCCCTCCTTGCCCGGTCCGTTAGATCTGGTGGGCGGCCGTCTCTTGGCAGGTTTACTGTTGTGCCATGTTCTTTACATTTGTTTATGATAGATTTGATGGTGCTCCTGGGGATCATCAAAGATTTGGATATTTTTTATAACCTAACCCTGACTTGTACTTCTCAAAAACATTGTCCCTTACTTGTTTGGAGAGTTCCTTGGTCTTCATGGCAGTGTTTGGTTAGTGGTGCCTCTTGCTTAGGTGTTACAGCCTCTAGCGCCTTTCAAAAAAGGTGTTTATATGGAATGACAGATCATGTGACACTTACATTGCGCACAGGTGGACATCATTTCACTAGTTATGTGACTTCTGAAGGCAAATGGTTGAATCAGAGCTTTTTATGGGCTTCATAACAAAGGGGGTGAATACATACGCACATGCAAATTTTCAGTTTTCTATTTCTAAAAAATATTTTTATATATATATTTTTCTTATTTCACTTCACCAACTTAAACTATTGTGTTCTGATGAATCACATAAAATTCAGATTAACAAAATATTAAATTTAAGGCTGTAATGCAACAGAATAGGTAAAAAGTCAAGGGGGGGGCAGCAAAACAAGAAGGGGGGTGAATACTTTTGCAAGGCACTGTAAGTAAAAATGTTTTCTTAACACATAATAAAAAAAACTGAATATATTAATAAAACCCTTTGCCACTGAGCAAGAAAAGTTAAAGAATACAGCATTTGTTGGAATTGTACCCGCAAACACCCGGTTAATGGATACAGAAAAAGCTGTTTCTATACAAATAAAACGGATTAGTGAGTTGAGAAATATGTTATATATATTTTTTTTTTAATTGGGGTAGTTTAGTCACATACAGCATTAGTATTCAGCACTGTATATAATTCACATCATGGTTTTATGGCGCGTCTTCTTAAGAGTATATATTAATTTGCTATATAGTTGTCTGTCTTGTAGGTAACAGTTGATCCTCAACATATTTTTCTACTGAATATAAATTGAATTCAGTAGAATGTTTATGAGAAACAGAGGTTCCCTTCAAGCAAATATGGGATATTTTTTTAATACTATTGATGTCACCCTCTTTATGATAGAGAAGATTTTTAGGCAGTTTATAAAAAGTTAATTCAATCTCATCTGGTCCTGCTATACCTTAAAATATATAATTAGCTTCCATAGCTGCCCTAGTTTATATTTAAGGAGAAAAGCTTGCTTAGGCCTCCCTCTCTTCTCAGTATAAAAAAAGAGTTAATTCCATATGCCTATATTATTTTTGAGGTGTGGTGTTTTGTCTATTTCAGTTTCCTCCTTTTCCTTTGTGTTTGCATTTTGTAAAGTGATTCTTGTTTTGTTTTTATCTCCTGATAAAATGCAATATAAAGAATTTAAAAATACTAGGTGATCTAATTGTAAAAACCGACTACCCCATCTGTCATGGTGAAAGAGCTTGTGTACTTCAATGAAGCTGTGAGTTACACCATGTTATCCAAGTGTCGCGTATCTCGGGATGTGCGGTTGTGGCGCTTATCTAAACCAGCGCAATGAGCGACTTTGACGCTCATTGATGAAGTTCCACAGGTCACAGGGATGAGCGCCTGCTGCGCTCCTCTCCACCAGCGCAAAGAGCGCCTTAGTCGAAAAGCAAGGGCTGAGGTTGCGACCAGGCAATGAGCTTCAAAGGCGCTCATTGCACTGGTGGAGATAATCGCTGCAGGCGCTCATCCCCGTGACCCGAGGGACTTAGGCAAGGAGCGATGGAGGTGCTCATTGTGCTTGTGGAAATGAGCCCCACAGGAGCTCATCCCTGCGGCCTGCAGGACTTAGGCAAGGAGCGCCGAAGGCGCTCATTGCGCTTGTGAAGATGAGCACCGCAGGCGCTCATCGCTGCGACTTGTGGGACTTAGATAAAAATAGCGTAGAAGGCGCTCACCGCACCAAATCGATGCCCGTGAAATTATTGCTTGTATGACGTGGGACTTAGGGATGGCCGAGGACGGAAAACGCAGCCGAAGGACGAAAAAGACGGCCAAAGGATGGAAATACCAGCTCTAAGAACTAAGACTTAACGCTAAACTGTAACAGTTAATACAAGGCAGTAACACTTAATCAAAGCTAGTGAAACTTAACTCAAGGTAGTAACACAGGGAGAGAGGCTCGCAATGAGCGCCAAGGGTGTTCAAGTGTGAGGCCTATAAAGTACACAGGGGGAGAAGCTTGCAATGAGCGCCAAAGGCCCCCATTGCAAGCAACGCAATGAGCGCCAAAGGCGCTCAGCGTGGGGCTTGCAATGAGCGCCGAAGCTGCTCAGAGGGGCCATAACCCCACATTCGGTGGCAAACAGCATTACCATGGCTTTAAATGTTATTGATGTCATTTTTTGACGGGCAAGTTGCTAGTATTATTTTTATATATATATATATATATATATATATATATATATATATATATATATATATATATATATAGTAAATAAGAAGTACATCTGTGTTCATATCTGAATGTCTAAAGCAAGTTAAAAAAACCTGCTTCCAGCTCAGAGCTCCGAGAAAAAGTTATTACACTGCATTCTGGGAAGTTGAGCTGGGACACACAAATATGCCCACAAATACCTCGCTCTTCAATATATATTTTTTTCTTTATTAAGTGCCAAGATTTTCTGAAGCACTATTTATAAAGTAGAATAGAGTACAGTGGGTACAAGTAGCAAAGTACAAGGATATGGACAAATTATAAGGTAAGTAAGAATAAAAGAACATGTACAGTGCAATACAAAACCTGTCCAGACAGTTTGATGGCAGTGAATAAGGCAGTAGGCTGATGTGAGTGGAGGTGTCTGTGTGAGCAGTGTCTTTCAACTCCAGTCCTCAGAGACCACCAACATTTCAAATTTTAGATGTATCCCTGCATGTGTACACACGCAGGGATGCATCTAAAATGTGATATTTTGGTGGTCCCTGATGACTGGAGTTGAAAAATACTGGTATAAAGTATACAGTTGTGCATACTTCGGCTGGAGGTAATAGGCTCCTTTAAACAGATGTGTTTTTATTCAGTTTTACAGAAGAAGGTAATATATATATATATATAAATAGTAAAACCCCTGTTATCCGACACCCACTGTAGTTAACTGGATAACTTTAGTTGCCGGTTAATCAGGAGTCTCCAATTTTAACGGTCTAAACGACCCTTAAACCCTTGCAAAACCCCTCAAAATTCCTTTAGCGGAAGTTTTTTGAATTTGGGGAATTGATGCCGGTGCCGGTTGCTTTAGAGTCCTTGTTAATAGGGTGCCGGATAACCGGGATTCTACTTTGTGTGTGTGTGTGTGTGTATATATATATAACATCCTTACTCTGGTTATATGTTTCTTGTCTTGAATTCTCAGCATGCATACGAAGTTCTTCAAAAGCCATTATCATGCGCTAAAAAAAACACAATTTGAAATAGTAAACCATTTAGTTTCTTATTTTACTTAATACATTTAATTATCAAATGCTTGAATTTTCATGATGTTTGGTGCTATTTTTACTGATTATTTAACCATACAGGTGATGATAATTCTGGAGAACTTCTGTCCACTCAATAGACTTTAATAGCATATTGTATCAATATAACCATAGTTATTCACAGATGTCCAGTTGTATAAATGGCATAGGATAATACAGGAATGGAGATGTTTTCCGAGACTTCTTCAGCATGTCATCTTTATACATCTTGACTCATTGTAATATATATATATATATATATATATATATAAAACAATTAATTACTAATCTGGATCAGTGGATCAGCAGAGTTAACTGGGAAAAAGTCTGGATAAGTAAAGTTAAGCAGACTTAAAATATAAAACATCAAAGCTTCCTAGATTTTTTGTAGAGCCTATTTATCAAGCGCCAATATACTGTAAATATGTTTGATGAATAGTGACTATAGAAAATATATTAAATCAGGACATTTAACTTAAATTTCAATCACACTTCTGCTTGTATTTATAAATATACCCAACAGACTCCTAATCATTCTGTCTCTTAAGAAAAACAATGGTTTATTAAACTTAGTCCGCTTCATATGATATTGACATCTGATATCTGCTCCTGGCCTTCTTTATTTGTCATAGTTTTATTTATTTATAGTTCTATTTTATTTATTTGTCTAGTTCTACTTTAACCATTCTTTTGATATATCTTCACTCAAAAACAAATTTAAATATATTCCATAAAACAAATAAATGAATTTAGAAAATGAAACCTTAGCAATGAGCAGCTGGACTCAACATATAATACAATCTAATACAATGCAAAAAGTTTACATTCATCACAGGTAAAACTTATCTAGAGGTAGCCTATAAAGTTCTTATAAGAGCATATACTGTATAACCCAGCGATCGGAATGTCAAATTACAGGCTATACGTATGTCTCCCATTTGTGCAACATTCAAAGCGGCATTCATGACTATTAGGTGAGGACAGGGAGGGTACACACACACACCACACCACAGCAGGAGAACAGTCGTCAACGTGCTCCTATCGTAAGGAAGCATGCCGCGTCATCAATAGCCGACACGTTTCGGCGTTCGTGATGTCTCCTTCAAGGGGAAGTAGGAGGTGCCGTGGCGTAAGCTTAACAAGTGTTGCCGTAACCTTGGCAACCAAATATCGTAATTGAAGTCTGCAGAGAAACTAGGTGAAAAAAGAAAGAGGATCTATGTCGTAATTCAAGCGTTGCCGTAACCTTGGCAACCAAATGTCGTAATTGAGGTTTGAAAAAAAATAACATATACATGAATTGTAATATTGCTATGTGGAGGACATACATCCTAGACACCTAGGATAACTTCTCAGATCAAAATAAAAAAAGACATCAAGTTACGTGTATTACAAATACAGTTGGACATGAAAATATATGAATATATAAATATACAAATATGTATTTAGTGTGGGACTACATGGGAATAAATCCTAGACACAGGTATAGCCTGTACTTTACAGGTTACCTCCCACTAGACATCCCTTTCTTAGGGTTAATTATACAGTGTACCCTAGACTCAACTGATCGCTGACTGATGCAGCAAATACACAAAGGAGAAAAATAGAGGGGTCTTTTGGATAATGGTAATCCACTACTGTATGCAGAGTTTATGTTTCAATTTATGTGATGGTAGCAATTGGCTGGTATTCCTGGCTTCATGTTATACTAAGAGGTCTCTTAGCGGGTGATATCTAAGTAGACAGGGTATATATTTGGGTCTAAAAGCAAGAGCTGGACAGTCCTTGTGGCATTGGGACATACACCCACAGGGGAGAAATCATTTTGCCCCTCCAATGGGAGATTAACAACCTGTGGCCATAGATTTCATATGATAAGCCGTTTTTTGATTTTTGTATCTCCATTACTGGATTTTTTTATCATTTTAAATTTACTGATGTGATCATAATGAAATAAAGATTTAATTACTATATTGTAGGTATATTTTTGCCGCTTTGTTATAAGATTACGGTCAAGGCAAAAAAATATAGCAATATTAACACATTGCAACAGAAGGAGAGCCCTGTTTTTGAGCTTAGAATCCGGTGTCAATAGTGCTTTCCCCAAAGCACCATGCAAGACTGAAAACTTGAAAACTTACAATCTACATTTTACAATCTAAATGCAACTATGTGCCACCATCACAAAATCATCCCACTTTAACAATACTTTGAAAAGCTGTTTCTGGCGAAATCCTGAAACCCTGGCAACATCACCCCATAGAAGAAATGGAGAAGACAATGGGATTTGCCTCATCCCAAGAGCTACAAGAGCTATTGTCTTTATCAATATTACTACTGTATGCTTATTATATCCTGGCAAATAAAATTATTTCTTTTTGTATCTCAATCCTCTGCAATGTCTCCTGATTCCTATGTGCCCTCCCCCTCCTCCCACCATATATTGCCCTGTCTTCCAATACCTCTTTCATTCTCTCCCTCACGCTCCTCTCTCTCACACATCCTATCTGTCCCTCACTTCATGTTCCCATATTGCTTTGCTTTCAGTCTTATCTTGATCTGCTCCAACCTCACTCCTACACTGGCGAAATCCTTTAAGCACTGTTTAATATTTAATGTAACCATCAATTTCAATGATTTTTACAAGTGATATGATTTTCATCAGACATTGAACCTTCAAATTATTTTATTTGTTTGCAAGTAGATAATGTTATTTAACACCATTAAAACATGTTTTCTTTTACCATTTTCATAAATGGAGGATCAGCTTACCTTTTGCAAATATCAAAATTTAGGCAAACACATATATAATTTTTTCCAACAAAAAGATCTGACTTTAATAACTTTAATACACTGTCACGCTACTTATATGTATTCATTGAATTTTATATGATCTATACTATGGGCCTCATTCTATTATCGGCCGTAAACCGGCCGCAAGGCTGCGATTCCTTGCGGGGGTCCCGTTACCTCGCAATTCAATTAAACGGCCCGCAAGGATCTCCTCTTACGGCCGGCCGTAAATCTTGCTACCGGCCTTAAGCTCTGAAAACTTAAAACTCAAAAATAAATTCAAGCCTGCACTGTACAGCTCTGTAAATGCTAGGGATCATATTGGGGGACATGAGGATTAAAAGTAACCCACTCTCAAGCTTGCACATCAGCCCAAACCCGAGTTCAAATTAACTGTTTATTCTCCGGCTGCGGCGTGGGCGGGTCTAAGGTGCTCCAAGCCCTATGGACTTTTTACATGGATATTTGACGTATATTAAAAAAATAAATATTTTATGGATTTGAGTATAGGGGAATTTTGTGCTATTTTTGCTAACACCTAAAATCACTTTATAGTCTTCTCAAAGTGCAGGATGGCTTTATTTGGGCTATATTTCGTGCTTAATTGGTGCTAGCGGGACCTCTTTCCTGCAAGTAAGCTGCGGCTCGCTTTTAGCCTTGCTGAGAGGGTTCCCGGAGCAATTGAATTGCAAATAGGATTTTCTTACGGCCGATTTCCTTGCGGCCGTTTTAGATCAAAGGATTTCCTCCGGCGCGAGAGGCCGCAAGAGATAGCAAGGCACCGGCCACAAGCCTGCCGGAATCCCCGGCCGGAGGGGAATAGAATAGCAGAATAGCTTGCGGCCGGTCCTTGCGGCCCCACAACGGCTGCGGCCGCTAATAGAATGAGGCCCTATTAGTTTCGATTTTTTATTTATTTAATATTGTACACTCACCTTTTCATTCATAATGTATAGATTAATCTTTGTTATGTATGTGTATATATGTATATACATAATTTGCTTGTATGAGTGTTTATTTTTAAATGGTGTATTTAAAAATGTTCTCATCCAATTCACCAGTAGGCAGAAAATCTTGGTCTTGTTATGTTTTTTGTAGTGTATAAAAGTTGTGATTTCTATGTCTGCATTATCAAGTCATATCTAGATGACGCTAATGACTCTGATCCAGGGAAGGATTATATTTTTTTCCGTATGGGGTTTGGGTCATCCCCAGTATTTTTTTTTTGTACGCAAGTCATGGTAGTCATTGGTGGCTTAGCAATGTAGGTGATGACACTTTTAATTGCCCCTGTACCTTTCCAATCTTTGAGTTGTTTCCTATATGATTAAGGAAGTCAATTTCATGGTCTTACATGAAAACCTAATATGTGTTTTAAATAAATTAATATTGTTTACTAATATATATGTATATTGAATTGTATGTCTTAAACCTCTTATCTGAGGAATTTTCAGCATTTTTTGATGATAATATCGATTGGAAATAAGAGATTGGGGTGTGCAATTTTGGATGTTATCTCCTCATATATTTTGAACAATAATTTATATATGTCATAGAAGTCAAAGAAGGTTATTTTGGTTATGGTAAAGTATTTTCTCATATATAGTTGTTTACTTTTTGACAGGGTGTATTGTCTCCAGAAATACAGGACTGCACTGAGAATAAACGTTTGTCAATTTCTATATGGATTGGTTGGACCAGTCACATATTTATGGAGGGAAAACCTTCTTGAAACAATACAATCGTTCACATTTTCTCTATATTGCTAATGTTCTTTGAGTGTGATATTGTTGTTTATTTAATTAACATATGTTACACATAAAAGGCTATTTGCTGTGGGTGCAACACATGTAATTTGAAATACCAAATTAGAGAGTGTTTGCTGTCTATGCAGAACAACAATGTTGATTGCAAGTGTGACAAAAAAAACTTAAGTTTAAAGGTGCTGAAAGATATAATTTACCAGCTTGGGAAGTGCAAGGGAACTGTACTTTCAATTGGATTAAAAAGTGATTGGAACAGATAGATAGATATGCTTGACATTTTCATGACTATTCTTAAGAAGCAATAAAAAGAGATGGCAACGCATAATTAGAGCAAATAAACAAAATTACCCTATACAAACAAATGTTTTTGTATGGATATAGAAAAAAAAAATCTCTAGATCACACATGGCATATTAACAAACAAAAATGCTTTATTATACATGCCTCAGTTCCCGCACTTGTAACTCCATTTGTCAAATAATCTATGCATATGTATCTTAAAACTATTTCATGTGCATTTATCTGTTACCATTGAGATCACCCTTTCTCTGGCACCAAAATTATTTTCCTAACTAGCGACTTGCCCGTCAAAAAATGACGGCAATAATACGTATTTGACACTTAAGGTTTTAGTTATGTCGAAATAAGTGCAATTCTTTTATTAAACATGTTTATTTTTTTAAGATTTTCTTTTCTTCTTGAGTAACTGGTAAAGAGTTTTGTAGTAAAAGTATTAACATTTGAATGTAAGAACAGTTGAACTTTAGATTAAACAGTATTGTAAACTTGAGGTAATTGTTTTTTAACATGCAACTTGTAGCTCAAGAACTGTTAACTTAAATATACATTCAATCCAGAGGAAGGCAAACAGAAAAAAACCCTCTTTGAAACGTAGCCAATTGAATCAAAGCGGGGAAAAAATCAATTCCTTCCTGAACCCATTAACTGGCGATCTTATTATTACCTGGATTAATGTTGAACATGAAATACAACATTTACATTCTGACTGAAAACGTGGTTGTGCTCTTAACCTGAAGTAAGGAACTTAAAAGTATTTAACATTTTCTTTTCTTCTTGAGTAACTGTTAAATAGTTTTGTAGTAAAAGTATTAACATTTCAATGTAAGAACAGTTCAACTTTAGATTAATCAGTATTGTAAACTTGATGTAATGGTTTTTTAACATGCAACTTATAGGTCAAGAACTGTTAAGTTAAATATACATTGAATAGAAACAGTAACATAGTTAATTAACATTTGAACAGAATTTGTTAAAATAATTCAAGGCAAGTGTTTTGTGAGGCTAATCATGCGTAAACAGTACTTCCATGAATTATAACTGAATTATTTATTTATTGTTAGTTTTGAATGGTTGACGTTTGTTTGTTTGTGTACTAATTCCTCTGTGGAAAAGTGGTTCTCTAAAAAGAGAATGTGAGACCTTAAAGGTGGTCCGCGATGTGTAACCACTGTTCTCTATGTGTTTTACAATGTCATGTAGTTTAATAGGAAAATATTGTTGGTGTAAACCTAATTTCTGTGGCGTAATAATGACAGTTGTGTGTACTTTTTCAAATTATTTTGTGGTTATATTGTTGTTTTTTAGGTTTTTACGTTTGGTTTGAAATTGGTTTTGCATGGCTTTAGTTTGTTTGATGGAAAGTTACAGTACTTCATAGTAGACAATGTTTTTAGTAAAAATGCGTCCATCCTCTAATAAATCACCTTGACTTTCATTGTTTTCAATGTATACTTTAATAGCCTGTGGATTTTTGCACCGTGATAAGGCAACTTACAATTGGCAATGTGCAAATACTGGTTGTTCTAAGAAAATACCCACAGATTTGAAAGTTTGTCCTTGTGATTTATTAATGGTCATGGCAAATGCCATGATGATGGGAAATTGTCTTCTTGGAAGCATAAAAGGGAGATTACTTTCACTTGGTGCTAAATCTATCCTTGGTATAAAAACTCTCTCTCCTTTATGGGTACCAGTTAAAATTTCAGCATCTATGAAATGGTCCTATAATTGTTGAACAATTAATCTTGTCCCATTGCATAGGCCTTTTTTTGGGTTCATATTTTGCAGTAACATGACAATTGCAATTTTCTTTAGCTGCAAAATATGTGGGTGGCATTCCAGAAGGAGTTAATGAGTTTATGAATTCAGTTGAAAAGTTTGCCTGACTTTCTTTGTCATCAGCAAGTACAGATTCAGCACTGTGATAATTTCTTTGGGGTGCATTAATTTTTTTAAATATTTCATTATTTATGATTAATGCATCCTTATTTTTACATGTTAGTATGACTTGGTTGGCAAGTTCAGAATAGTCCTGGTTATTTATTGTACTTTCAAATATAGCCAATATAAGATCTTGGTGACAAATCATATGAGGTGGGATGTGCAGTGTCGTCAGGTAAATTTTGTATTTTTTCAATTTTTCCTTCTCCGATTTTAATAAGCCAATCATTTAAATCAATTTGGCCTTCTGATCTCATATTTTGTTGCAGTTGAAGATGGGTAAAATGTTTCCATAGTGTACTTGACTTTATACAGGTTTCGATAATCTCAGTTCGATTTCCATGTACAACGACAGGTAATGTTTGTCTAAAATCGCCACCTAACAACATTACCTTTCCACCAAATGGAAAAGTATTATCCATGATTTCACGAAGCAAACGGTCAATACATTGGAGGGCATAGCATGACATCATTGTAGCCTCATCTATTATAATGAATTTACTTTTTTAATGTTTTTTTGCTTGTAATGATGTCATGTGAATATCTGACACTGAGGTTTCTAAAATAGGCACTGGCAGTTTAAACCCACTATGTACAGTTCTTCCACCTTCTAACAAAAATGCAGCAATTCCGGTGGTGGCAAATGTGAGTGCTATAAGACCTTGTGCTCGTGCATAACTCATTAATAAATTATATAGATATGTTTTTCCTGATCTGCCAGGTCCATCTAGATAGAAAAAACGCTCTTTGACCATGTCATCATCTAGTGCATTTTTGATGGCATTAAATGCTTGCAACTGTAATGTATTTAAAGTTGCAAGTCTTTCTTCTGTCCTTTGTATTTGTAGTTGAATGTCATAGTCTTCAAAGTTTATGTCATCTATAAGACCTGGATCAGGCAGATTAAAACTTGCACAACTTAATCCATAAGTTAAAAATACTTCTTGGATTTCCATTAATGCTTTAGTGTGCAATGGGTTCATTGTATTGTTGCATAAAGTCTTCAGCCATATTACTTTTAAATGTGTCCCACAAAGCTAATGCATTTGGAGCATTTGAGAAGATACAAATTACCGTATATACTCGAGTATAAGCCAAGTTTTTCAGCCCTTTTTTAAGGCTAATGACGTGACGTCACATGCACGCCGGGTCATTAGCATATACCAGGTGCCGTCACCCGGTATATGCTAATGACGTGGCACGCATGTGATGTCACATGCGCGCCGGGTCAAGGAGCGGAGACCGGAGCAGAAGCAGGTAAGTGAGGGGAGAGGGGGAGGTATTTAGGGGGGTTTAGGTTGAGGAGGGGATAGAGGGGGGTTTAGGTTGAGGAGGGAGGTTGAGGAGGGAAGTTGAGGTTGAGGAGGGAGGTTGAGGAGGGGGGTTGAGAAGGGAGGTTGAGGAGGGGGTTGAGGAGGGGGGGTTGAGGATGAGGATGAGGGGGTTGAGGAGGGAGGATGAGGAGGGAGGTTGAGGAGGGGGTTGAGGATGAGGAGAGAGGTTGAGGATGAGGAGGGAGGTTGAGGATGAGGAGGGAGGTTGAGGATGAGGAGAGGGAGGTTGAGGTTGAGGAGGGAGGATGAGGAGGGGGGTTGACAATGAGGAGGAAGGTTTAGGAGGGTGATAAGGGAGGGGGAAGAGACACAGAGAAGGGAGAGGGGAGAAGAGACACAGGGAAGGGAGAGGGGAAAAGAGACACAGGAGAGAGAGGGGGACACAGAGGGCACAAGAGGGACACAGGGGGCAGCACATTTCCCACCCTCGGCTTATACTCGAGTCACTCATTTTACCCAGTATTTTTTGGTAAAATAGGTGCCTCGGCTTATACTCGGGTCGGCTTATACTCGAGTATATACGGTAATGCAAATTGTTCCCTCATCTGCCGTGGCATTTGACATAGTGCTGCTTCTTCTAGACATCTTTCCATTCGGTATCATCAGCTAGTGAGTTTCTATGTCTGGCAGCTAAATGAAAGGATTCGTATACTATGTCATTAACAGTTCTTAAGTGTTCAAAACTTTGTGCACCAGGAACATTTAAAAGTAGTAGTCGTAAGCAGAAACGTTCAAGGTCTCTTGGACTGACCGTGTAAATTCTTGGAATTATTTTATTTCCTCTGCTTTTTCTTGACCTCCATAATCCATTCACAAAAACATAGTGATATGGAATTTCAATATATAAGAATTGTGTTGCTTGTGAATCTGTAGAATTTAATTGAAACCATGCAGTTACTGTAGTGTGACGATGCTCACTTTGGGCCAATGCATTACTTTCATTTCCAACATGGAAATACACTAAATGTCTTTGTAGCAAATGTCCTGCGAATCTATATACTGCATGTGATCTATCGTGCATTTCAAATTTTAAAAGCCACCACATAGCTTCTGGTGCACTGACATAGCAAGTATCTACATGAGATGCAAGTTCATCATGTACTAACTCAGTGCTTTCGGTATTGTCTGCACTTTTGATGACTACAGTAGCTGCATCATAGCCTTTGTAAATTTATTTGTAGACATATTTAATGGATTTGATGGAAGTGCGGGCTTCTACATTAATGTGTTAATTATACTTTATAAGTAAATGTGGATTGTATGGTACCACATATCTATTGTCAACCTTTTTTCTTCTATATAATGGATAGCCATCACAATTGGCATAAGTTTTGTCTCTATAATCTTTTGGAAATTCTTTTGTACATTTATTATTTTCCATACATGGTGATTGTGGATTAAGCTCGCCACAGGGTCCATGAATCATGCGATGAGTAACAATCTCATATAGTCTACGATATAGTTCTGGATCTGGAAGTTAAGCAACAATGACTGAATCCACTTTGTCACCAGTATCTAATTTATCTTTTTCTTGAAGGATTATCAGAAGATGTGCATGTGGAAGGCCTTTTTTTTAAAAATTCAATTGTATATACATAAGCAAGACATTTGCCAAATAAGTGACTTATAGTGATGTCACGTATTAATTCATTTAATTTAATTTTGAAAACTCTGGCTACTAAATCTGGTCTATCGGAAGCACTTTGGGCAAGAAATAAATTCTGTGTAATTTCTGGCAATTGGGGATTACATGTAAATGTAATAAATAAATCGGGTTTTCCAAATTTAGTGACAATAGCCATGGCATCATTGTACCTTTCTCTCATATTTCGAGGAGATCCCTGGAAAGAAGATGGTAAAATGATGGCTTTGTCAGCTGTCATGTCTCTGCTTGTAGTGACCTCAGCAACATAATCCATTAATCCACAATATTATTCTACACATAGTTTATCTTGTTGATATTTTATGAAGTTTAAATAATTGGCCTCAACTTGTAAATAGGAATCAATAACCCATTGTTGTGTTCGTTTTCCACCACATAAAATTGGATTAAATGTATTTCGAATTGCATTTTGAGCTACTTTAAATTCAAGCATGGAAATATTATTTTGCATTCGGGCTTTAGCATTTGGGTAACTGGGAAGGGCTAATTTTGGTTGCCAACCTGCTTCTCCATGTGGCGGAAAAATGGGATATGTCACTGGATCTTAATTAGTACTTAAGATACTGATATTAATGAATGGTTGCTCCTCATTTCTGGGATATATTCCTATGTCTCTTTCAAAACGATGAAGGAGAACCAGCATTTCAAACACCATTGCAACCTCATTTGATGTTGGCAAGTTATAATGGCGTTTATCAGTATGTCTATCTCTTTGTTTCCTTCTATTGACCTTTGGGATTGGTAATTGACAACTTTCTGCATGAAGTTGTTGTTCCTTTTCTACTTCTGCCAATTTTTTATAAGCTTGACTGTAGGGGTTATTGGCCATAATTTTATCTAGCTCTATAAAACCACTGGGTAAGCATTTTTTATTTTCTTGCAGCTGCATACGTTGGTCAACAGCTTGCATTGTATCTAGGACATATAGTTGAGCAAATTTTCTTTGCTCTCCTTCCTCTGGATGTAAATGGGAAGTACGATGGTAAATTTAACCTTGGACTTTAAAGCAGTAAGGACCATGTCCTGGTACATTGGCAGCTAATGTTGCCCCCATAGATGCAAAGGATATGGCACTATTGTAGGATCTTATGTTTGTCTTTACATTGTTGTAGTTTGGAAAAGTAGGTTCAGTCATAATGTTTTGTAAATAGATTGGGAATTGTTTTCTTTCTGGAAGTTTGACCTTGCCTTTTTGACAGCAACTAATGAATAGTCCATCTCTGGGTATTTCCTGTTTAAAATGATAAGCCTCACAAAACTGACATAGAATATTCATGTCACCACAATTATGAACATCTACTGCTAAAGACTTGAGTAAAGGACAATTTGAAGAGCATATATCAGTTTCAGTTTGTAATTCATCATTTAAAATCTCATGTGATGTTTGAGGAACAGGTTCTAAATGCTTTTGTTTTTTAGCGGCTTTTTTATTTTTTCAGCTGATAGTCTTTTGCTTGCAAATCTTTTCCGTTCTTTTTCTCGTCAAATTTCCTTCTGCTCCGGCGTCTGCTGGTTTGCCCATCTTTGTTGTCGTTCTCTAGCTTGACGTCTTATCTTTTCCTGTTTGGTCTTGTTATCAGCCATCTTAATTTGTAAATAAAAATAATGTATCATTAGTTTACTTTCAGATGTTAAGTTGGTTTATGAAATCTTTTTGTTGCAACACTGTTGTGATTGTAAATGAAGTTTGTTTGTATGTGATTGTACTTCATTGTAGATGAACTTTCTTTCTATTGTTAAATGAGCCTGTTTTATTTTTTGGCTCTTAATTTATCTGTTGTAGTTTGTATTTTTTGGGTTAGATGCATAGCACATCCTAATTGCATTATAGCTTATTGTAGATGTAGTAGGTTTATAGTGTTAAATTAGCTTTTTTGTTTTTTTTTGGGTTGTTCATTGTTTATGTTGTAGGTTTGTAGGGTTGGCTTAGAAGCATAGTAGAGGGGAAAAAATGGTAGTAATATATTGCTCTTTCTAATTTCTACTGCAGGGGATTGTTGTAAAACTATTCTTCTTTTTAACTTAAAGACTTATATGTGGTGGTTGTGAAAAGAAGGTTTGTATTGTTGTTTGTTAGGTGTTAGTAGTATTTGTTGTAGTATTCTATTTTATGTGTGTGGTTAGGTTTTGTGCTTAACATTGTAAGTTCGGGCTGTGAATTGATCATTGAAAATTTGTTATTTTAAGTATTTTGACTATTTATTGGACTATGCTGTTTTAGGTTGAAATTTTTTTTTTTAGATTAAAGTTCGGGTTTACTGTTAAACATTGTTGTACATAAAAGGTAATTAGTAGGTAAATGAGAAATGTGTCAGTAATATTTTGTGAAAGATGTTTATTTGTGGTGCGTATTGTTGTTTGTGTGTTGCTGGTTTATTTTGTTTTTTCTCTTGACATGGATGCCGAGCAAACATGTTTATTTAGTTTTCTCTTTTTCTACTTGTTATACTGTACCTTGTTTGAAGTGTGATTTCAAGCTTAATATCCCTGGATCGGCTGTTGGAAATCTTTGTGCAATAGTCTTGACGCAGTGTCTGTTGTAAAAGAAAAAGATAAATGTTATTTGATTCAAATGTATTTCTCATGAATAGCATAGTTAATTATTTTTTTATACTCTATCTGTTATCCTGATTTCTTCTGCTATGCTGTTTTTTGTGCACCACTTTAAAATTGTTTCATTTTAGTTCTATGTTACAGTTATTTTTTACAGTAATTATTAATGTTCTTTACATTTTGTATATGTTATCAATGTTTGTTGGACTATCCTGTTTTGTGTCCACCACTTTTGGGATGCTGTATTTGACTTGTGGATGACAGTTAAAGGTTGTTGTAGAGTAAAGCTGACTGTGAATTATCTTTTATCTATGTTGGAACTATTTACAGTAGTATCCTGGTTAGCGCCACCACTTTTGGTATGCTTATGTTGGCTTCTTTGTAAGGGTTATAGGTTGTTCAACAGTAAAGAGAAATGTTAAGTTAGTTTTCTATATGTTGTTGTACAATCCTGTTTTGTGTCCACCACATTTTACATGCTCCATTTGCCACTTTTGGTATGCTTAATTTGGTTTGTTTGTGAGGGTTACAGGTTGTTGGACAGTAAACAGGAATGTTAATTGCCTTTTCTATATGTTGTGGCACTTTTTTGTACTATCCTGTTTTGTGTTCACCACTTTTGGGATGCTGCATTTGGCTTGTGGGTGATGGTTAGAGGTTGTTGTACAGTAAAGAGGAGGAATACTTTTGTTTTCTGTATGTTGCTAATGTTTGGTAAGCTATCCTGTTTTGTGTCCACCACTTTGTGTTCTCATTTTGTTTTTGTGTGCAAGTGTCTTTATTTGGAAACTGTATATGCCTTTGGCAAGTTTCTTGAACTGTGGTGTTTTTGTCTTGCTTGAATTTGTATTGAGGCTTGTATTTTGTAGTTTGACTTCTCATTGGCGAGCATTAAACATGGTCTTTTTCTGCATGTAATTAATTTTTCTATCTTACCTCTTCTTCTTTCTTTCAGTTTTTTAAAAGTGATCCTCTTTCACAGTCCAAGGTGCAAATTCTTGATTGACGCTGTTACTGCAGAGTCTGTTTGAATAGTGAAAAAAAACGGGAAAGATTGAGCTGCAGATTAAATATGTATTAGTGTCATCTTTTTTTTTTTTTGCTATGAGTTGCTGTGAATTAATGTCAGTTGAATATACTTCTTTGATAACTTTGAGTTAAGATTCAAGTGTTGTAGGGCCTATACACATAAATGTGCATTTCACATGTCACTATACATGAATGACATTTTGATTGGGAATGTTTGAAATGTTTTCTTTTTTGGTCTTTTGTTTGTGTCTTTCTTACTAAATAAAATATATTATAGCTTACCTCTCAGTTTGAATTTGCAGATTGTGAAGTTGTAAATTAGGAAGTAATTCTCTTCTGAAGTAACGGCAGCAGTTAACTATCCAGTCACACTGTTCATCACCTGAGGAGAAATGTAGAATTTTCTGGAAAGTAGGCAGTATTTATAAACTTTGAGGTGCTTGACACCGTTAGAACGCAATACGCATGCGCTATTTGCGTTTCAGCGTTAAATTTGCGTTCCAGCCGCCATTTTCCGCCTAATAGATGTCTTTTACATGTAAAATGGTGGTTAATAGTAGTGTGGTACATGTCGCATAGTTTGTGTTACGTGCTTCGTGAACTTGACTGGAGCGTTCTTTCCGTTTTGCGAGTAACTGTAGTATTTTTGCGTCTTTAGCCTTGTTTTCGTTTTCTTAGGCGGCCATTTTTTCTCTCGGGTGTCTAAAGTCTTTAATTTGGACTTAAATCGAGGTGTATCTTCGCTTGCAGAGGTCCTGGGTGCACCCCCTTCCTGTGGGTAAGCTTTTTATATGTTTGTTGTGTGTATTTCCTGTGTTTGTAATGGTTTTCGGGTCGCGCGGGTTGCGTCCTTGTTTTCTGATCTTGTCGTTTTCTGGGGGAAAATCTGTAGGTGTTTGGTGCTGTTTTGCTTCTTTAGAGTCCTGTAGCCTCGTTTTCGTTTTTGTCAGCTGCCATTTTTTCTCTTGCTTAGGGGATTTTCGGGTGTCTAAACTCTTTTATTTGCAGTTTAATTTAGCTGTAACTCCACTTTTCGAGATCCTGAGATCCCTTGATCCCTTGCTGTAGGTAAGGTTTTTATGTATTTGTTGTGTGTTTTTATTGTGTCTTTCATGAGTGCGCGGGTTTCTGGCGTTTTTTGTGAGGTCGTAATGGGTCGTAACGCATGTTGTATTTCTGTGTCCGATAATTTTGCGAGGTCCACAGTTGCTGGCAAGGAGCGAGCCCACAGCTTTAGCAACAACCCGCATGCTCACAACTATATATGTGATTTCTCATTTCCTACTCCTTTGGGCCTCATAGTGTCCAATTTTCCCTTTCATAGGACCTTTCAATGTCCTCCATTCACTAACACATTGGTTCTTCCCATCTTCTTGTGTTGTTTGTCTTCATTTGTCAATATCCTTTTTTATTGTCCCCTTTCTCCTTTGTACATTTTACAGCATTACCCCCAGTCACTCCTTCACCTTTTCTCTATCCAAATGGAAAGGTAAGGAGAAAAAAAGGACAAGTGAGTGCCTGAGTGGTAACAGAGAAATGCTCCTCTTACATTATTCTTCCTTTCATCTTCCATTGTCAACTTGCAAACATTTCATATTGAGTTTCTTATCATGCATTCATAATTCCTATCTTTAACCTTGGTCCACTATGACACATCTCTCCCACTTCTCCTTCACACTTTTCTTTTTGTCTTTTCTTTATCAACCTCCTTTTCATAACCTACATTAATTTGTTCCTGAACTATTTTGTTTATTTCACTCCCAATAGATATGATACTGGTTATTCATTGTTTAGTTCTTCTATGCCTATTTCCTTTCCTTACTTTATCTCTTCTCCATGCCCTTTAATGTCTTCTTTTTTAGCCCTTTTATTGGCTCTCGCTGCCTTACTGTGTTTATATGCATTTGATTATATTCCCTGATTTAATTTAGATGGCATTTGTTAGTCTTTCATTGTACTCCCAATCCCTGGAAAAAGTTATATGTAGGCCCATGAATTTAACATATAGCAAGTATGTTTTTTACGGTCACAACAACCATATTTGACAATGCCATGCATCTTCTATAAGTGGAAAAGTGTCTTACCTCAATATTATTGTTAAGTTCTCCGTACATGTGCCTGTTTTCTTCTCTTTCATTTTCATCTAAAAAAAATTACATTTCAAAATGTTTTATATTCTTTATCTCCCTACAAATATGTGTGATTCTTCACATAATCAAAATTATTAATATAAAATTAGAAAAGGTTTTAGTTTATTTATCATATAGCTTGCATTTGTTGGGGGGCAATATATGAGAAAAATCTTCCATTAGTTCAGAAGCAGAATCTTTGAGCACATATTCTATTCAACATAAACTGGATGCCCAGTGGCAGAAAATGTACACAAGAACTATGAGAAAAAGTAATCTGAATTACACAACTGTATTATGTGATGGATATATCCCTTTTATAATTTATTGGAGAATAGAACAGTGGCAATATATTAATCATTCACATTAGGTTATGATCTATTAAGTAGTAAATCTAGGTATAGTTTAAAATTATCATGAAAATGATCTGCCATCTTGAGAAGTGAATTGAGATAACAGACAACATTTTTCATTAGGCTTAATGTGAGGGAGTGCCGATAATTCCTGTAACTGTAAGTGAGCATTTGCATTTCCTCTTAGAGTTATTTAGTTTAAAAAAAGAAATAATTTGATCACTACATTATGAATATTTCACTGTATAACCACTAAATAAAGGAATCCACATTAATAAGTAATCACAGGTGCTTAATATACAAGCTTTCCAATTATTTGTATTGGGAAATGTGCTTCAGGTGATGGTTGATTGGGACAGTGAAAATTTACAATTAAACATCTTCCATAGAAACAATAATATGATGGGAAATAAATGCATAGTTTATTCTGTCACAATTTTTGCTAACATAACAGAAAGGATATAGTGAAAATTGAATAATGAATAATTAATTAGAAAATGGCAATCACAAAACCAGGAGTGTCATAACAGCATAAACAAAGGACAATTATTGTAATACTTGGCACAAGGAGTTACACAAACAATACTAATTAGTATAAAAAAATCTACAGATTGGTGACATTTCCACTATATTGTGAAATTACTATCTGTAATAATGTACAGTATTGAGAGTTCTCCCTGATTCCTACTCTGACAACATTTTTTTAATTGTTTGGTTTTATAAAAAATATGTTTTAATAAATACAGTGAAAAAATATACATGTATGTGAAAATATGGAGTCACAATAGAAAACAAAATGATGCCTCTTCTGGGCATTGCTGGCATAGTTTTTATGTGTATGAAAATGTTGTGGTTGAAAGGGTTGTTTACATTTCTGGAGAGTGATGCATGCTATTCCTGATACAAGCAGCCTGGTTCTGGTGTGGTGTCAAATAGTAAGATCCAATTATCTAACAAACCTGTCTGGACCATTCATGTTCCCTCCTGCCTTTCCCTTCCTACACTGGTAGATTAAAATAACACACCTCCATGCTGTATCTCCCAGGAAAATAAGTAACAAAATACAAAATACATTTTTCTATTAATAAAAAGAGCCTTTAAAAATTCAAATTTTCCCCCAAAAACATTTTTATGTCCCTGGATTACACATATGGTAATGTTGTTAGCTTGTTAGATACTTCACTAACAAATACCTTTTTTGGATTAGAGAGGTAATTTAGAAGCAATAAATGGCACTGCAGTTTCTCCCATTTGTGTACCACAACCTGTTCTAACCTAATGCAGGATGGGGAGGTACAGTACATGCATATAAATGCATTTCACTTAGTTAGCTTTGGGGATCTCTTATGCAATGAGTTATTCTATCTGCAAGTAGTGTAATTCATTTTCAACATGCCAGAAAAATAGGATGTTTACTATTAACCCTTTTAGTGACACGAATTAGGGAAATTGTCCTAACCCAGGAAACTAGACACATTTACAACATTTTGCTAAGCATCAGATTAGACATAGGCCCCCATTTAATTACAGGCCCGTAATTGACTTCATACAGTCCATATGTCTGCGGGTTACAAATTTCCTACAGTTATAAATGTATTTAATTGACTCAAGCCCGCAATTACAGGGTCACAGCCCCAACACCATGAACCCGTAGCATTTCCGGGCATGATCATGACAAATTAAGCAAGCCTGTAAGTTACAATTTAGACAGAGTCAATAGAGAAAGGGGACTGTCATCATGACATCAGTAAAACATGGAGTTTAAACTACAATCAGTTAGTGTTTAGAAGTCCGATTTGCGATCGGACTGGCAATCCAGAAATGTAGAAATCAATAAAAATGAATAAATCCTCTGTTCTAGTCCATGTGGGTGTCCTGATATATATTAACGCCTTGATTCCTGGAAATAAAAAGTAAAAAAAATTTTTTTCTATTGCAGATTTGCTACCTGGAGACTGTTGTACAATTAATTATAATGCCTTTCATTGCTTTCCGAGTAGTGTGTATTTATTTGCTTTTACAGTGTTATGAACAGGTGTTTAACCCACTTGCGAGTCCCATTTAGTACTTGTAGGATTTTTTGCTACATTTGCCATTTACAGGTTTGAAGGCAATTGCGGGCTTATTGAATTGTAGCAATTAAATGTGGATTTTGCGTCTTTAGCACTGGTAACATTTATGGGCTTGAAACATCAAAGGAGGAGATAGGATGCAGTTAAGTTTTTGACAACTGCAGTGATTTTGAGCCTGTAACTCGCAAAGGGACTGCGAGTTGCATAGTGTAGCCAAATAAATATCTGTAACTTTTAGGGGCTCTGGTAATTGCGATTTTGACAATTAAATTGGGGCTATAGTTTCCATATTTCTAGATACATATGGTAGATAAATAGTCCATTTGTGTCTGAACATTCAAAATAGGTAAAAAAAAAAACGTATTTCCTGCTCAGTATTCCGAGAAATACAGAATTGCACTGCATTCAGGGAACCTGGGCATGGATATGCAAATGTGCCCACAAATATTTCACTCTTTTATCCAATACCATTTTAATCATGGCTTCTTTTAAGCATATGCCTGCTGTATAACACAGCATAAGCATATGATGATTATGCAAAAGTCAGAAGACCTACCAACAGACAGCTGTTCCAAGCCTAAATGGCTCTTAACGGTGTGGGGCTGGTTCCGCACTGATAAAATTAGGTACCGTATATACTCGAGTAAAAAAAATGGCTGAAAAACTCGGCTTATACTCGAGTCACTCCTCCGGCCCTCCCGAGGAGGGGGTTGAAGATGAGGAGGTAGATGGAGGAGGGGGGATGAGGTTGAGGAGGGAGGTTGAGTAGGGAGGTTGAGTAGGGAGGTTGAGGAGGGAGGTTGAGGATGAGGAGGGAGGTTGAGGATGAGGAGGGGGGTTGAGGATGAGGAGGGGGGTTGAGGATGAGGAGGGGGTTGAGGATGAGGATGGGGGTGAGGATGGGGCGGGTTGAGGTTGAGGAGGGAGGTTGAGGAGGGGGAGTTGAGGTTGAGGAGGGAGGTTGAGGATGAGTAGGGAGGTTGATGAGCGAGGTTGAGGATGAGGAGGGTGGTTGAGGATGAGGAGGGGGGTTGAGGATGAGGAGGGGGGTTGAGGATGAGGAGGGGGGTTGAGGATGAGGAGGGGGTTTGAGGATGGGGCGGGTTAAGGTTGAGGAGGGAGGTTGAGGAGGGGGTTGAGAATGAGGAGGGGGTTGAGGTTGAGGAGGGAGGTTGAGAATGAGGAGGGGGGAAGAGACACAGGGAAGGAAGAGGGGAGAAGAGACACAGGAGAGAGAGGGGGACACAAGAAAAGGGCAGACAAGAAGGACACAGGGGGCAGCACATTTCCCACCCTCGGCTTATACTCAAGTCACTCATTTTACCCAGTATTTTGTGGTAAAATAGGTGCCTCGGCTAATACTCGAGTATATAGGGTAAGCAAGATCAAATATTTACATAGCATAACATTTTTGCCTAAAGAGTCCCATTAAAAATGATGTGCATTGTAAACATATAAATATTTTCCTAATGCCAATATACCATTTTTTAGAACCAATTAAACAGTAATTTACCTTTTATATTATTAAAAAAAAAAACAGTGGGTTATTTCACTTAGGTATTGTATAAGAGGAAAGAGTGATTGAGTGCCCTTTAGATTCTGAAATACTTTAATTTTCAATTAAGCGGGAAAGATTGGTAAATCAAATTACATTAAAAAAACCTTATATAATTACTGTACTATATTTACAGAGATTTGCTTTATCCATAGCTCGAGCACATGTATCTTTAAGTAAATCACAGACATGCCTTGTCGCATTACTTCTACAAAAAAAAAAGAAAGAAGATAAAATTAGAAAATATGGTTGACACTTCATTTTAACATTATACACCTATATTAATTCCTATGTAACAATCAATTGTAATCATAAATTAATTAGCATGTTCTGAAGTAACTTCTACTAGCTTTAAAAACAGATTATGTTCACAGCATTGCTGTGGTGGGTAATTTAAAATATATTTTCCACAGTGAGTTATAATCTGCCCAAATGGTTACTATAGTGAACAAGCTTTCATAATTTTTAGGTATAAACCCAATTTTAGCTTATTCTAATAAATAGTGAATCATTTGTGAAAAACATAAAGATAATGGTGTTTTTTCTCTGATCTTTAGGCTGCAGCAACTCCCATCTTTTCCATACTGTGGCAAGGAAAAGGTGGGAGATTTAAAGAGTTTGTCACAGTAAAGGTGATATTAAAGATTCAATAAATAACAAAAACAGGCTGGATGCATTTCAGTTAAAAAAGAATATCAGGTTATGCCACTTAACATAGACTAGTTAGTGTACTGATTCTTTAGTTTGCAACTTTTGTGGGATCAGAAAGTGATTTCTTTTTTTTTTTTTTTAGATGGCAACTGTCAAAATGGGAGTAGATTTTTTGTTTGCCTATTGCTGGACCAATTGATAAAGAATACAAAATAAGGATCCATAAATATCTAAAAATAAAAAAAATAAAAAGCTTGGACTTGATACATTTTTTTTCAACCTCTGCTACTGCATTACAATGTTACAACTTCATTGAAAACTAAAAACAAAAAAAAGGTATAGGGAAAAACGTTTAGAGTAAAGGGCCTTTCCCATTTTGCCTGTGCCGCATCGCTGTGAACACAGGGAGTGCGCCTGAATGCTGCGCAAGAATGTAGTATTAAAAATGAAACAATTAATGACAGGACCTTAACTGAAGCCTAATCCTAACCCTATGCCTAATCCTGACTCTACCTCTAACACTAAGCCTAACCGTAACCCTATGCTTAACCCTAACCCTATGCCTAACCCTAATCCCTAACCCTATTCTCTAACCCTATGCCTAACCCCTAACAATATGCCTAACCGTAACCCTATGCATAACCCTAATCCTAATCCCTAACCCTATGCCTAACACCACTACAGATTACAAATAAAACAATTAATGACAGGACCTTAACTGATGCCTAATCCTAACCCAATGCCTAATCCTGACTCTAACCTCTAACCCTATGCCTAACCCCTAACACTATGCCTAACCATAACCCTATGCCTAATCCCTAACCCTAAGACTAACCCC
Source organism: Discoglossus pictus (assembly GCA_027410445.1). Lineage (NCBI taxonomy): Eukaryota > Metazoa > Chordata > Amphibia > Anura > Alytidae > Discoglossus > Discoglossus pictus. Next base: position 140,403,538 of record CM050164.1, read on the forward strand.
TAACCCCTATGCATAACCATAAGCCCAAACCCCATGTCTGATCCAAACCCAATGCCTAACCCTAATCCTAACCCCTCTCCCCTACCTCAATCCATTTTAAAACCCGAACCCCTGTCCCCTAGAGCAATCAACAGTCGGCGTCGGATTTGGCGCAGGTGAAACGGGAAAGAACCTTGATCAAAAATATATATGTTTATATATGTTTTTAATATAAGTCTGAGTCTAAGAGCATAATTAAGCAGGAAATGTCACAAAGCTAGTTCTTAATTAGAAAAAAAAATTGATGCCTCTGCAGAATCCCAGATCCCAGATATGTTGATGAATGTCTGATGATAAAATTAGTGCTTCTAAATCCGTGTGGGGAAAGGGGTGTGGAATCAATTTCAATCTTATCCAATTAACTAGTAAAGACAGTGATCTTCTACTTGTTCACTCCTCTCCCACAACTGATAGCTACAAAGCACAAATCCTCGATCTGACTTACGATGGAATGTAACAAATACAAAAGTGTTTCTTGTACTTGTGCTCTTTTAAACAACTAAAATGTATAACTTATAACTGGCAAATTAGTCTTAAAAGTAAAAAAAAAAAAAAAAATAAAGCAGCTACTACATTTTTAACTTATATACAAAGATGTTTTACCATTGAGATCCAATTTATTTTCTCAGCTGATTCTACTACTAGTTTCTCAGGATGCTGTGTCCTTGCATTACATTAGTTCCAAATCAAGAAGCTGATTAACAAACAATAACATGGTAGATTGCACTGCAGTATAATTGCTTATAAAAGGCATTAAGCTAGAGGTAGTAGACTATTTATCTTTATAAAAATACTAGTAACTTGACAGTCATAAATGACTCACTAAGTTATGGTTGTAACAACCACAGGGATTTTCAGCCTATAACCAGTAGACCGTTTGCGGCTTGCAAAAAGACACAAAGGCCCTCATTCAATTTGCGATTTGGCCAATTAAATTGGGCTCTAAATAAGCACATAGCATATTTTTTTTAAAGAAGTTTTTAATTAGTAAAAACCTTGCTTTTGGATAGATGTTTAATAACTAAAAACTTCTTTAAAAAATATGTTATGTGCTTATTTAGACCACTATTCAATTGGCCAAGTTGCAATTGAATAGCAAATTTGCCTGCGATCTCCACTTGCGAGCTCGGATCTCAAATTCGCAGCAGTTGAATGATGCTAATAGTTGATACTTACAGAAAAAAAAACAAGTGAATACCAGTTGTCTGAACTGTCATGTCCATTTGCAAGAATAATAAACCAAATCAATCTGTCATGAATGAGCAAGAAACACATAACTATATTGACACAATGTTGCAATGCTTACTGATGTTTCAGATATTTATTTATTAATCCATTTACTTTAATGTTCTACTTATTTTGAAAGAAATATATTTTTTCTCATAAGCCGACCACATTTTTTCAAAGCATACTATTTGCTTGATGTCATATCTTGTCATGAAAAAACAGATGCAAATCAGAAATAAAAATATTTTATTGAAATGATCATAAAGTGCACAGTACTCATAATATCAGCAGTTATTTAAAACAATTTCTACTTTTCACAATTTCGAAATTTTTTAAACTTTTATGCACTCAGGGATTTTCTGTAATATTTGAGCTCAAAACAAGTTTTTCCTGCATGCTTTGCAGTTTCAAATGATAGCAAATGTTTTATTGAGACCGGCTACTGTGGAAAAACACTACTACTCAGAATTGAAATGAAAGTTTCTTTTAGGTACATTTGTTTAATACATTGCAATCAGATTTTTCTGAATAACTCTTGAATTCAAAATATGAGTGTCTCAAAATACAGAGCCCCATGAGCCTCAAATTAATCCCATCAGTCCCATAAGGGTCTATATAGCCCCTTATGGGACAATAATTAACTCTCACAATAACACTATAAGTGCCATGAGGGTCCTCCAGGACACGCATGACACTAAGGGTAAGTAACTAATTAATTTAAATTAACCCCATCTAAGTAATAAACCTCCTCTAACTAATTAACCCCCCCTCTAAGTAATAAACGCCCCCTCTAAGTAAGAAAATCCCCTCTAACACATTACCCCCGCTAAGTAATAAACCCCCTCTAACTAATTAACCCCCCTCTAAGTAATAAAAAACCTCTAACTAATTAACCCCCTGCTAAGTAATAAACCCCCTCTAACTAATTAACCCCATCTAAGTAATTAACCCTAATTAACCCTCACTATATTTAATCAACCCTATCACTAACCACGTATCCCCATCCAGACCTATTTAACCCTGTCTAACTACATACAATAAAACCTGTAGATCTCACCTAAAACAAGCCCCCTTACTAAACCTAGCATATGGTAAATTATACCACTTGCCTTGCCCAAATGCCCCTCCAGCGACAACGATTTTCTTGCCTTCGTCCCTAGCATAAGGGCCCTTTCCATGTCCACAGGAACAAAAGACGACACCGCTAGGATAAAAAGAAACATTAAAATTAATAAAGAAATAAACACAGCATATAAAACAATACAGTATAAATAGAACATTTACCTTTCCACAATGCCCCCGTCCTCCATGATGTCTTTGCCGGCAGGGCCCCTCCCAAAATACCTGATGCGCTAAAAAAAGAATAAATCTAACGGCGCAAATTAGGCTTCTTGCGCATGCTTCCGGTAAAATTTCGAAATGGTGCCTTATCATTGGCTGAAAATGCAGTCAATCATATTTCAGCCAATCATAAGGTGCAAAGGTATGAGACAATCAGAATGGGATACACCCCTATATCCCATTCTGATTGGCTGATGGACCTGTCAGTCATTTGTAATCCAATCAAAAGGTGCTATTGCATTCAGCCAATCAGAATGAGATACACCCTTGATTCTGATTGGCTCCAAGCATCTGCATCTTCTGATTGGCTGATGTAACTGTCAATAAGATTGAAGCCAATCAGAAGACGCAGATGCTTGGGGCTCACAGTACCCCCGCGGCCGGGGTTGCGCATTAGTGTGCCGCAGGCCCTTAAGGACCCACAGCGGTACATGGGAATTTTTTTTAATGCAGCGGTGGTCACGACATAAAGCCCTTGCGGGTCCTCCGGAGAACATGTAGGACTTCGTCCTGCATTTGAGCTTTGCAAGCTGGGATACATTTGCAAACTTGGGGGAATTGGGCAATTGAATAGGGATTTGCGATTTTAGCCCTGCAGAAGTGACAGATCAAAGGCTTCGCGTTGTACGGCCGCCATATTCGGAGGGTCGTAAAACGATACCTGATCCGAGCTCGCAAAAAGACGCCAATTGTATAGCAAATTTGCCTGCGATCTACACTTGCGAGCTCGGATCTAAAATTCGTAGCAGTTGAATGATGCTAATAGTTGATACTTACAGAAAAAAAAACAAGGGGACGAAAGTTATGCCAGAGACCGGCTGAAAGACCACAATCCTCCCTTTGTCTTAATAATTTTGCCTTTGGCTTTTTACCCACTCCCCGTCACAGGGTTCATTTCGACCAATTGCAATAGCCTCCCGTCATGTTTTATGTACATGCATAAATAAGATGTCTCAATACAATGGTGTATAGAGATTATTTAATGAACGCTAGGAGGCAAACACACTTCATGGCCCAACTATGAGTTAGACTTTGAGCCAAATTAAATGTTTTTTTTATAGTTAGAATAACCTTTGTTCCACTATCTACACCTGTTTTCATAATGCTTGGCAAAAACAATGTTGAATTTTACAAATCGTAACTCTCGGACATGTGTATTACCGTCATAAGACTATCTTAATTATATTCAAGGTTGCTGTAATTAATTTGTGTAAAAGGATTAACCTTTCCCCTGAAAAATGACCACACAATAAGTATGTATGTATTTACAGTGGTGACAACAAAACCAACCAGAAGTTCATATATAAAGTGGACATTATATATATATATGATCTTATATCCACAAATGTCACAACACCATCAAGAAGCATCACAGTCAAACATCATGTGATTTCCTTTGTAAATGGACTATGCTTTCATAATTTTAGATAAGGGTACTTATTATTAATATTTTTATTATTATTACTATTATTAATTAGTCCTACTGACAATATTTGAACACTGTTACATTATTGGTTGGCTGAAACAATCCCTCAATAGCTATATTAGTACTAGTAAAATGTTATCAATAAGGAGGAACTAGTCTCATACTGACTTTTGTTTTGTCAAGATGTTTAATTAAAAAAGACAATTTTCTATACACTATTTTGTTAGATATAAAAAATTAGCACTCTGGCTATTGATCTGTGTGTCAGTGCAACTGTTAGATCAACATGTTTTATATAAGGATTTAGAATGTAAAGGAATGAGCATGATATGGGGGTTCCCTTAAAGGTATATCTAAGTTTCCCTGTTTTTACCTTTGATCTAACAAATGCTTCTTAGATCACACATTAAAGTAAGTCATTCTATACACATCCAAACTTATTTTATTTAAAAATAAAATGTGTTTTCCACTCCCCCAGAGCTGCTTATATAGGCACATTGTACCTCCTGATAGTAACACTGGGTACAGATTTTAAATCTTTAATAACCTTCAAGCCAGCAGCAGCTCAATAGAGATTTACACATCTGTGTCTGGCTCCTCCTGCTTCCTTCTTCAAGGGGACTACACATCCCACGATCCCTTCCTGCACAAACTGACATCACTGGTTGTTACATTGTATTAAAATGTAATAGCTGCCTGTTAGTGTCCCCCAAAAAATTATGAATATTATGCAAATTTTAGCAGAGATATCCAGGGGTGTTAATCAACAAAAGCAACTGCTTGCAAAATCAAGAGATTTAGCAAACATCAGGGTGAGTTTAACATTTCACTGCCAAAAAACAGATTTAGTGCACTTGCACTTGTTTCAAGTTACCATGGCTAACAGATGTAGGGGATTGGAAAGAAACACACCTCTTCTAAATGAGACCCCTCATGATTAAATAAAAAAATGGGGGAATGAATTAGAGAATATATTGAAGCCTCTTCCACAAATGAGGGTATAGTAATACTATCAAATATTTTTCATTATCAAAGCAACCACCTGAAAAATTTGAAACTCATCATTTTAAAGAAAGGAATCCCCTCATTTAAATAAATGGCATAATTTAAAATATATATGTGCAGTTCAGAGCACTCTGCCCTGTTACAAATGAACTCTGTCAGAAACCTCCATTCAGATACTGTCAAACAAATCCTGAATTAAGGTGATCATGTACTATTTAGAGACATATGCCTCACCACATCCAATGAGGGATCTAATAGATGTGCACATGGTGCTGAGCTATGGTTTCTAATGTACTCACCCCAGCCAGAATTTTAAACACAATTTTCCCTTCCCATAGTTAAAAAAAACAGATATGAATTAAAAAGTGGATATGTTTAACCTGATATCATAATTTGTCAAGCTTTATCAAGGTAGCCTCTGTAAAAAAGACAAGCATGTATTTTGACATTTTTTTGCACAATGAGGCCCCAAGGACCCTCCATCTCTTGACTGAACAACAACAAACACTTCACTGGAAGTCAATCTTAGCACCCAATGGATTAAATACTCACTGATTAACTCAAGAATCCTGGTCTTGATAATCAAAACATTTTTATGCTATGCCAGGTACATTAGACTGAACGTTGTCATCATAGCTCACCTTCTTAAAACATCAGACTTAGAATGCATCTAATGTAAACCCACTTGCAAGTGTAAAGGAGTTGCTACAAATATTCAGATGTAAGTGGCATTATAGAGAATCTCAAGTTACATGTTCTGGACCTGGTCAATAAAAGTCTCTTGATATATTGTGAAAAGCACAACTGCAAAATTGATTACATGGGCCTTTCATCAGACAATCACTTGATTAGGATCTTAATTATATACTTTATTATAAGTCCACCTGACACCAACTTAACTACCTCCTAGCTCCCAAACTGTAAGAGTACACCTGCAGCTCTATTGAGTCCAATTGCACAGACACCTCTACAAAATTAACATGAAAGCCTGAACCTATGTCAGTCAACATACTTGTGACAACCTGTATGTTGAATTGGGTATGATAAGAGCCTATTGCCCAAAGATCTCCTCACAGGTGTGCCCAGTTTGTTTTACCACTGTACAGCAGGAAGAACTTTTAGCCCTCGGGTCAGACTGAGAGATGTCTGATCTTGTATAGCATAAAGATCTTTCTAAATTCTGAAAAGAACTTACTCCAGCAATCAGGATTCCAGCATCAATAACGAAATCCACACATTAATTATGTGAACCAGTTATAGCATTTTTATTATTGAAACAGACATATTTATAATGCACAACAAAGGGCCAATCAATTCAAATTGGCATACATAGAAACCCAAATCACCTTCTAGCTCACTTTATCACCCATGCCTGAAAGTCTAAGAGAATCACCCATTTTCTTCCCTTTCCACCACTGTATTATTGGTAGGGGATAATTACACACAATTGGAATAGACACACCAGGCTAAGGGCTTGTGATAATAGAGAGACTTGTTATGTTGTGTTATGTGACTCCTAGGGGTCAGTTATCTCCCTAATCTGGTTAATAAGGAATTAGTCCAGTACTAAGAAATATTGGGCATATACAATATTTTCCTTGTAATTGCTAGCCCTCCCCAAAGCACAATACAGGCATACATCCCATTACCCCTATAATGTTCTTATGCACACCCCAACTATAAACATGGGTACCATAGTATGGGCCCAGTGGTACCCTGGCAATTTCCACTATCCTATGCTTCTAACAGGCATAATAAGGTATAACACACAAATCACAATGTCCCCAATGTTAACCCATATCTCAGTGGGTCCCTTTCCAATGGCACAATAACCGATAAGGCTGAGGGCATCAGTCTGTAAGGTATTGCACAACTTGTGCCTTGGCATGCTACAGGCATGACAATACTGTTGTGGTATTTAGACCTACACTTATATACTCTTGTTGACAGACAATAGTGTTCCACTATGTCCACGCTACCAGGTGTCCTTTACTACAGTCTCAGTCTACGGCCTCGATTCAGTTGAGCTATTGTTGTTTCCGAGAGCTTGTAATGTAGCCCGTAAACTAATTTGCTATTCATTTGGCGTCTTTCAGCAAGCCGCAAACAATCTACGGATTAGAAGCTCAAAATCACTACAAGTGTCAAAATCGTAACATACAACCCATCTAAGCCTTTCAAGCCCGCAAATATTACAATCGCTAAAATCACAAATCGCTATTCAATTGCTACGATTCCACAAGGCCACAATTGTTTTAAAACGCATAATGGCAAATGTAGCAAAAAATATTACGCGTTACAAATAGGACTTGCAAAGGCTTTTTCAAACACTTAGGATGCCCTAGTAGCGATTAAAAAGGCAGTAAGCCACGTAAAAACAATACAAAACCAGGGAAGTTCATCAGATTATAATGCTCAACATTCCCATTGCCACATTTGGGCACATAAAAAAATATCCAGTTCGCACCTCAAATGAGATTTATCATATAAATGGGAACATCATATAACAGTGGTTCACAAGCCGCTTCTCAAGACTCCCCAGACACGTCAGATTTTCTATTTAACTGTGTGAACACAGTTGAGAAAACCAGAGGCTCCTGTTGAATACTAATTGCCTCACGTGTGTTCACACACTGTTAAACTGAAAACCTGAACTGACTGGGGAGTCTTGAGGCTTAGTTTTGGAAACACTGTCATAAACATTTCCAAAAACAGTTGACGCAGCATTTAAAGAGATAGCACACTTAGATAATAGGATGTAAAAGCAGTCAACAATGGAAGATATCACCACGCCAGTCACAGAGGCACAAAAGAGCAGTGAAAAATATGACTAAAAATTAAATATATCTGTCATGGAATACATGTGATCATGAAAGGCCATGTTGACGATTTAGGGGATGGTCTCGACTACCTCCTCTTTCTGGTCCCCCGCCTTCTGTGTCCGGGCACCTCCTCCCTCTACCACGTCAAGGAGATGTTGGAGTGCAGGCTGTGTCCATAAGCGGCATGATGTGAGATGAGAAGGCCACCAGCCCTAGTTGCGATCGTCTTGGAGGCCACGTAACCAAAGGAGGAATATTAGCTGGTGTTGAGCCAATTGTATTTGACACTCAATTAGTGCTCTCTGGTCTTCTCTGTCCCTATTTACCTTTTGCTCATACCTCTCTATCCATCGATTGTGCCTCCTCATCTCACCATATATCACTCATTCTGCATTTCCAGCTGTTGTGCCAGGTTACCTATTATGGTGTAATGTCTTTCGTCACCTGAATTTTGTGCAGGAGATCCCTCAAAGTGGCTTGTGAGGGGTGTGAGGTCTGTCACATGCCGGGCAATTCGATCGCTGTATTGATGACAGAGGTGCTCTTGGCAATGGTGTCAATGTTAAGCGTGGTGATTGGGGTTGGCCATGGCAATGGTGTCGGTGGAGATGCCCATGTTGGGGGAGCGAATGTAAGGGAAGCCCATGTTGGAAGTGGAGCAGTGGTGGGGTCATGCCAAGGCATCCATGGAATTGGAGCAGATGGCAGTGTTGGGCCTGCTGATGGTTGCCTCCAGGAGCAGGACACCTGTGGAGGTGGCAGTGGTTGCTGGTTGAGGTGGAGATACCTGAAGAGGCTGCCAACATGACCACGATGCATGGGAGAGGCCGGGGGTAGAGGAGATTCACAGACTGGAGACCTTGAAGTACATATTGCTGATGATGGGCCAGCTTCCTGTGATGATCCCAGGCCCCCTAATCTGGTTTTGCCTTCCTCAACCACCACTTCTGGTGCTATATCTGGTTCCTCCTCCAGTGGAGCCAATACCAATGCCTGTGTCTCTGTGGGCGGACTGGGCATCTTGGTAACTAAAAAAAAAAAACAATAGTGTTTGAGTTTAGATTCTCTAAAAAAAAATTGTTTGCTGTGTGCTTCCCAGATATGTGGTGCTGTCGGTCAGCTGCTGTTCATTAGGACACATGCTCAGTTGAATCTGTTCTGCGGTGTGTGAGACTGACCAATCTGTGACCAATTCTCAGCAATGTTGGTTAACATGCAGATGAGACATGGTCTAGGTAAGGCTAGTACATGACACGCACATGCAGTACTTCAGAGTCTGTATCCACATATTCTGCAGTGTGCACACCCATACATGTACTCTCTTTTAGATGTTAAATCACTCTTTATTTATTTGGTGACTGTTAATCAGAATCAGTTTAAACTGCAGGTATTGGACAGGCATTTTATTGATAACAAGTTTGATTATGATATGTTTGCTTCCTGGATTTGCATAGGTGTTGCAGCCCCATATATCATCAGCCGTGACCAGAGAGCTTACAGGGCTGCATTGCTATTGTCAATTAGCTATGTGTGTGGTGTTCATGTGTGTGCATGGTGTGCAGGGTGTCATGGTGTATATGATACTCACATCGCATAGTGCTTGGAAAACCTTTGTCCACCTGTCCTGGAAGGACCACTACTGCCGCTGGCTTGATTAACTCCCTCAAGGTCCTCTCCCTATGTTTAGGTTATAATGGGTGGTGGTTCCCCACCAGTTGCACAGGCTGCTCTGGCCTCCATCTTCCCCTCCACCTTCATCCAGCTGTCATGATATCTGTGCTTGATAGACTTCACATCCCTGTTGGCATAACCCAATTCAGCAACAACTGTAGCAACCTCAATCCAGCAATGTGTCTTCTGGCTAGACCTTACTTCCCTCCCCCAATGTATAAAGCTATAGCGGGCACAGATTTCTGTCAGGAGGATCCTCATCTCATCTTGGGTATAATTGGAGGCCCTGTACTTTGCCACAGCCTCTTCCCCTCGCAACAGTGCCTGGGGATGTTAGGCTCCCTATTTTCTCCTCACCACTCCCTCCCTCCACAAGGATCAGACCCCTGACCTTTTGCCCCTATTTGTTGTGCCTTCATCTAAGGGCACATTCCTCCCACGCTCCTACACCTCTACCTCCCCTCCCTAACCTGCCTCCTCATCTCACTCTACCTTTCCTTTTCTCTACCACTTATGTTCTCTTCTCACTCTCTTCCTCACCTACAGTGTTCTCCTCACTTTTCTCGTCTCTTCCAGTGTTCTTCTCACTCTCCTCGCCTCTTCTACCCTACTAGTAATTCCAAATTAAATATAAGGATACATCAATATAATATGTATGTGTACAATGGGGGGGGGGGGGGTATTTGACCCCCTGCTGATTTTGTACGTTTTTACACTGACAAAGAAGTGATCAGTCTATAATTCTAATGGTAGGTGTATTTTAACAGTGAGAGACCGAGTAACAAAAAAAAAACCAAGAAAAAAGCATGTTAAAAAAGTTTTCTGGCTCTTAAAGACACCTGTCCAAAAAAGCAATCAATCAATCAATCAGATTCCAATCTCTCCACCATGGCCAAGACCAAAGAGCTGTCCAAGGATGTCAGGGACAAGATTGTAGACCTACAGGAGGCTGGAATGGTCTACAAGACCATCGCCAAGCAGCTTGGTGAGAGGTTGACAACAGTTGGTGCGATTATTCGCAATTAGAAGAAACACAAAATTACTGCAAGTCTCCCTCGGTCTGATGCTCCATGAAAAATCTCACCTTGTGGAGTTTCAATGATCATGAGAACGGTGAAGAATCAGCCCAGAACTACACGGGAGAATCTTGTTAATGATCTCAAGGCAGCTGGGACCTTAGTCACCAAGAAAACAATTGGTAACACACTATGCTGTGAAGGACTGAAATCCTGCAGCGCCTGCAAGGTCCCCCTGCTCAAGAAAACACGTGTACAGGCCTGTCTGAAGCTTGCCAATGAACATCTGAATGATTCAGAGGATAACTGGGTGAAAGTGTTGTGGTCAGATGAGACCAAAATCGAGCCCTTTGGCATCAACTCTACTGAATGCTGCCTATGACCTCAAGAACACCATGCCCACCATCAAACATGGAGGTGGAAACATTATGTTTTGGGGGTGTTTTTCTGCTATGCGGACAGAACAACTGCACCGCATCAAAGGGATGATGGACGGGGCAATGTACCGTCAAATCTTGGGTGAGAACCTCCTTCCCTCAGCCAGGGCATTGAAAATGGGCTGTAGATGAGTATCCCAGCATGACAATTACCCAAAACACACACCCAAGGCAACAAATGAGTGGCTCAAGAAGAAGCACATTAAGGTCTTGGAGTGGCCTAGCCAATCTCCAGCCCTTAACCCCACATAAAATCTGAGGAGGGAGGTGAAGTTTCAAGTTGCCAAACATCAGCCTCAAAACCTTAATGACTTGGAGAGGATCTACAAAGAGGAGCGGGACAAAATCCCTCCTAAGATGTGTGCAAACCTGAAGGCCAACTACAAGAAGCATCTGACCTCTGTGATTGCCAACAAGGGTTTTGCCACCAATTCAAAGGGGTCAAATACTTATTTCCCTCATTGACCTGCAAATCAATTTATTACTTTTTGGACATGCATTTTTCTTGGTGGGGGTTTGTTATTCTGTCTCTCACTCTTAAAATACACCTACCATTAAAATTATAAACTGATCATTTCTTTGTCAGTGGACAAACGTTCAAAATCAGCAGGGGCTCAAATACTTTTTTCTCCCACTGTATATGTATGAGGTAAAACAAAAATGTGTGTATTATGTGTATTATATTATTGGTATGGGGGGGTTGTATATGTGTTGGCTAATGCTATAAATGTCTACGTATTAATCTATATGTGTGAATTAAGTAGTATTTCTTAGTGGTCCTAATATAAAAAAAAAAAAAAAACGTACAAAACTGCTCCTTCTTTCTCTCTTTCTCCAAAACTCTGTAACCCACCAACGCCTAGACCTGTGTGTTGACTTTCTCAGCTACAGTCAAGGACTTATTGTTCATTAGCGTTCTCAAGTGCCTATTGGTTAATTGGGCTGTGACAAGATCGGCAATTGCAGGCTTGCTTAACTTTGGTGCCCTTCAAATGATCGGCCAACCGGAAGTGTTACATACGAAACCAGGATTTACTGTTTTAGACTTTGGCCTGTAATTGCAGGCTTGAGTTAATTGAATACAGCCGGAAAAAGGAAACATAGTTTTCTTTTATACGTTGTTTGTTTCCTTTTATAAAAACCTTGATAGCGAATTGAGACATTACGAATAATGTTTTTTTAAGATATTTGAGAGTCAAATTGTACTATAAAGCTTTAATAGTTATTGGTGATAAAGTTAATTTAGAAAAAGCATAGGCACAAAAGGTCAGAATGTTATTATGTTATTATATAACCTTTTTTTCTTGTTTCTCGTTAGTTATTGTGTATATAGGAACCAGGCTCTATGATAAATGTTCTTTCTATTTTTTTAGAAGGCCAAATGCATAATTATTTTAGATTGATTAAAATTTAAAGAATCATTATGTCTTGGAATTCCAGAAATGGGAGATGACAGAGGTTTTCGAAATCTTGAAATATGGTCTGTGAAGGAAAAGGACAAGCATAATTTGTATTAGGCTGGTCGTTAAAATGGCATGAAGTGAGGCAATGATAGAAAATTATATGGATAGTGCACAGTGTAAGGATGTTTATGACCATGGGTTCCTAGTTTGTTAAGATTTATTGCCACAAAGTTCAAAAGCTGCTAGAATTGCTAACATTTCTCTTAGTAGAAAGAAGAATATTATACGGTCAGAATCTTATTAGGCTAGAGAGCACCTATAACAGGTGTATTTAATTTAATGATAAATCTATTCTCAGTATGAGAATATGAGTGAATTATAGTTGACTGAGTACAGGAATAGTGATTTTCCAGTTAAGTGTTTTATGAAGTAGACCCACCTGGAAATGGTTTCTTATGTCTTGATTAATATTCAGTTAAAAAATCCTGATTGTTCTCTTATAATAACCACTTAAGTAGTTCGGAAATGAATCACCTTTCTTGAGAGAAACTTTGATAAACTGTCAGCCCTTTTAATTTCCCCCAACGTGTAAAGCCGTAGCCCGTAATGTAGCCCGAAGACTTACGGCTATTAAATTGGCCTCTTAAAGCTACACGCAAATGGTCTGCAGGTTACAGGTGTAAAAACCCTACAGGCTGTTGAAATCTGAACTCCGTTGCTGCAAAGTCTTTTATCTGTCAAGCCCGTAACTGTTATGGCGTTCAAACCCGTAACCCGCAAATGGAAGAAAAAAGCCTTTGATCTGTCAAGCCTGTAAAATGGAGGAAAAAAGCCTTTGATCTGTTAAGCCCGTAACTGTTATGGCGTTCAAACCCGTAGCCCGCAAGTGGAGGAAAAAAGCCTACAGATACTAGTAAGGACCCGCAAGGGGGTTAAAGTCCTATGCGTAAAACTGTAAATACAAATATCAAAACAATACTGTACTTAATATTAAAGGTAAAGTGATGTTCGGTATTAAAATGAACAACATTCTCAAGCTTGCAAATCTGCAATATAAAATACTTATTTTTTTAGGTTTAATTTCCATGTTATATCGATCCTGCCCAACAATATGTTAATACATATAATAAAACTTGCATGGACTAGAATATAATAATTACTGATTTATTAATATTGCATTATTTCTGGAATGCGGGTCCGATCATAACTCATAATTGAAATCTAACCTTACTATTAGCTCCGTCTAAACCCATAACTACGGGTTTGACTAATTGATCATGTTCACGGCCGCACATGCAACGAGCGCAATAGTGGTTTACAGGTTTGCGTCTCTGGCTCGTTGGTCGCGGAATGGTTGAACGTAATAGCACTGTAACTCCAGCGAATTTTAAACCCGCAGGCTTTGTGGGTGTACCGGTGATTGGAATTCATGTTTAGAGCAAAAGAGGTTTTAACTGAAAGTATATGTAGATGCCATCTACATCTATAATAGTCTTAAATAGACATACCTCCTTCCTGAAAATGAATTCTTATTATTATTATTATTATTATTATGAGAAATTGCGTTATCAATATAAGGACTGTTTTTGTATATAGTATTGAAGAATTAAGGCTGGGTACTAGCTTATAATGATGTCTCTACTTACCACTACATTTCCTGTTAGCTAATCCTCTAGGGTTCATTCAATAGGCATGAAGGGTGTAACAATAAAGGGAACCCATCAAAAAATGGTTAGACAATTTTATTAATTCAATTGGATAAAGTATTGGGGTCAATAAAAGCCGATTTTAGATTTCCACATTCTTATGATTCTTGAGGATAAGTGATTAGGCCACTATGAAATCCAATCTAAAAGTTGTAGACAAGAAAATTGGCAATATTTTCAAAAAGGTTGTCTTTAAATAACTTGATCTGCTGCTGATGGCAGTTATTCATGCCTTCCTGTTTGGACAAACTGTACAAGCATGAGCCTTTTTATAATTGGTGCATATATGTAGGAATTTACAGCCGTTGAAGTGTATAACCTGCAGACCTTAAGTTATTACATTGGAGAATTATCCAGGTAATAAATAAGTCTACCTTGCTTTTCCTGTTTAAGCTTATTAATATGGGACATAGCTGGGTAATTCTGAGGTAACATGGGTGGTGGTTGGTGACTAGTCGATGGCTCAACATATTATGGGCAAAAAATAACACAAAGAAGTGTCGACTGACAATGGTTAAAAATGATTTACTTAAGACACACAAAATGGTGATTAAAAAAGTAATTATCTAACTGTGCACAATTCAAATCTTGTTAAATCTGTCTTTGAAAACATTTTAAATATTCAGTTCTGAGGCAGACTTGAAGGTCAATCGGATTCCGAATTATATACGTTTTTGTAGTCCCAATAGCTCAGAAAAATATTCAGATACTAATGCAGCAGAAGAATATCAATACAACCAATAGCTAAACCTAGTAAGATTTAGCCTAGAAACTACAGCATTCAAGGTACAGGTAGTCAGCATTCAAGGTACATGTAGTATGAAAATTCTCTAAGATACAAAGTCCACAATCTTCATAGACATAATAAGATATATCACAACAGGGCTTTAAACAATAGTCCACCTCTGAGAGAACTAGTAAGGTCTAAAATGAATATGGTCACTCTTTTGTGTATATCACACATCTGGGGTCCAAACAGCACCGTCAGCGTTTGCGGCTACTTTCAGGGGCAGTGTCCACATACAAGCTCTAACAAAATGAAAAAGACTAAAAGGTGTGGGGGAAAGATGTGCACATCCTTTGTTAGCACATATCGATTTGATTTATAAAAATACCAATTTATAAACAAGAAGTATACAATAATAACCCTTCTAGATTGCTACCTTGTCGTGGTGAAGAGGCTTGTGAACCTCAATGAAGCTGTGATCTATACCATGTAGTGTCACCCAAGATGGGCTGGTAATAGCAGAGAGGTCAGAAAAATTGCAGTCCACTGGAAAAGGAACTGGCAACCCACTCCAGTATATTTGTGATGAAAACCTTATGACTAAGCACTACCAGACGTAAGACATATCTGGCTTTCTGTGGTCCATGTGGCCACAGATAGTTGGACACTACTGAACGACTAAACACACACACATACAATAATCACATTATAGAAAGAAAAATCATATAAAACAATAGATAAAAGGAGCACACGTATTTTCATACCACCCAGTACTAGGTATTTCATAGGCATGAGAAGATTCCCACACTTGGTGGTGGAGGTTATAGAATGTATGCAACAGTAGGGATAGCAACATCTGAGTCTCATATTGCACTGTAGCATTCTGGAATCTTCTTAGGTTCTTTTCATGATTAACAATTTGTTTAAAGAGTGATACAGGGTAAAGTGCTTTTTTGTGCAAAAATAAAACAAGCTTTTAATATACATATTGACAAGGTCCTATCCGTAAAACTGTAAATACAAATATCAAAACACTACTGTACTTAATATTAAAGGTAAAGTGATGTTCGGTATTAAAATGAACAACATTCTCAAGCTTGCAAATCTGCAATATAAAATACTTATTTTTTTAGGTTTAATTTCCATGTTATATCGATCCTGCCCAACAATATGTTAATACATATAATGAAACTCGCATGGACTAGAATATAATAATTACTGATTTATTAATGTTGCATTATTTCTGGAATGCAGGTCCGATCGTAACTCAGACACACATACAATAATTAAATTATAGAAAGAAAAATTATATAAAACAATAGATAAAAGGAGCACACGTATTTCCATACCACCCAGTACTGGGTATTTCATAGGCATGACAAGATTCCCACACTTGGTGGTGGATGTTATAGAATGTATGCAACAGTAGGGATAGCAAAATCTGAGTCTCATATTGCACTGTTGCATTCTGGAACCTTCTTAGGTTCTTTTCATGTTTCACAATTTGTTTAAAGAGTGATACAGGGTAAAGTGCTTTTTTTGTGAGAAAAATAAAACAACCTTTTAATATACAATACATATTGACACACACATTTCACTGCCTCTTGTGCATCTTTCTTATTCACAGGTAAATTTAGTAGTGACACTTGCCAAATAGGTAAATTCCATAAAGAGAAATATTGCATAAATGCATTTTGAAGGTGAGTCAAAAGCCCATGTTCTAAGCCATAATGCCCTCCTGGTCGAAATTGATATGGCTACAATCCAATCGTACCATTGCCTCTAAATAAAAAACAAAAGATGTCTTTAATGCCTTTTAGAATAGGATGCTTATCCACATTATTATGTACAGAAGCTTCAATATTAGCAATCCAAGTTCAAAAATATTTGTATAAAACAATTACAGCAAGTGCAGGGTGAAACTTAGTGCCAGCCACCAGTTAGGTTATTTTAAGATAATTCTGCTTTAGATTAAGTCTGCAAGCTTTCAATCGTGTACAGTGCTTTGGAGGAAAGAACTTCTACGTAAGATTTTAAGCTCAAAGACAGGGCCCTCCATACTTTTTCCATGTGTGTTTTTCTATGCACATAAACCCTGTATAGCGCTACAGAATATGTTGGCATGTTACAAATAAAGGATAATAATAATAATTCTCCATCCTGAAATCGATAGGATCCTTAAATGCACTACCTTTGTAAGGTAAAGTAATCTTCCTAGCCATCCACACCACAAAAGTATCAATAAAAGTATCAATATATCAAGTATTAGCCACAGACTCAGAAAAGGGATAACACCAGCAAAGTGACATAAGACAGATAGTTTCTTATTAGGAAATTGCAGTCCTTTCAGCATAATCTTCTTTATGTGCTTCAGCAATAGAAAGGTAGCTGTCATTTTATGTAGAGAAGCATAAAGCAGGTCAGAATGAACAGACTTGATTACTTACAGCCTTATTAAATTGCTAATCGATAAATTTAAAATGGCTTTAATTAAGCACACAGCATATTTTTTTTTACAGAAGTTTTTAGTTAGTGAACTTCTATCCAAAAGCAAGGTCTTCACTAACTAAAAACTTCTGTAAATAAAATATGCTGTGTGCTTAAATAGAGCCCTTTTAAATTTACTGAATCGCAATTTAATAGGGCTGATAATCTTTGAGATAGAGGGCTTTCTGACCACATGTATAACAATGGGTCTACCAAATGTTAGGGAAATACTTTGAATTCCTCTATAGGATCATAATCTTCATTACCCTCCCCCACTCCTTCACAAAGAAGAACCACAGAAGAGCAGTCTTCGCCTGGATCATATTAGACATTTCTACCTAGCTCTGTTAATCACCCATCCCTAAAACAATGCAAGAGGATTGCTGCAAGTCACTGTGGCAAGCCAGAGTTGGAAATTACAACACACTTTCCCATTTAGTTGTGCTATAAAGATTTTTTTTCAGATCACAATAGAAAAGCATGCTAAACCATCACAAATTAAGGATTTACACTGCTATTGGCAGGTATCTGCGCTCTAAAACAATTTAATTGTCATCTGTGTCTTATCAGACATATGGAAAAATGAAATATCTGCTCACAGCAGGAGAAACCTCATAAAGAGACAGCCCCATTACAAATAATATATGACAGTCACAAAGACACAAATGTCAACAATTAAAATCATATACATAAATCAATATGTTTGGCTACACCTGTCCTGGAAAGTCCCACTCCATTGCTGCTGTGCAAGCACCACCATGTATACCAATAATGAGCATGAAACAATTACTGATAGTCTTAATGTATCAATTAATAATTAATTACTTGTGTCAGATAGTTAACATCACTTCAGCGTAATAGTGAGGCCCATCAGTGTCAAATAGTATCAAAGTATTAACTCAATAATATAATCAATAATGATCTTGTTCACCCATGCTTTACAAAAAAAGGGTGATAGCATTTAAATAAGTGTGTGAACACATATTAGATATATTAAAACATGTGATCACTTATAACCCACGCTTGTGTCACTGGAATGTTCTGGAATCATAAAATGCATGAAGACATGCCTATACAGGATGATAACCAATATCCTAAAACATAATAGTGAATTAATTGTTATGTATGTTGATGGCCCAAATTTCTTAACATGAGAAACACATGGAAACATGGATAAAGGTATAACAATATCATTGTTTATTGAATACACAGAGCACTATTATGGGTGTGATGTGAGAAAAATGGACAAATCCGAAGAGGTCAACATAATACTGTATAATAAGAATGATGCACAATATCTACTAGGGTCACATGTGATCATTACACCACAGTAACAAGAATCATACAATATCATATATGTATTCTGTTATACATCCATAAAACAGAAGTCACCAGTAAAGCCCATAGCACATACATCATGTCTTCATCTGCTCCATTACACAGATGCTGAAAATCATGTTATGTAATCCTTTTAAATTGCACACATTGTGCTAAGAAGAACAAAAATAAAAAAAAAAGGTGCTCATAAGCTAAATAAGACTGGGGAAGAGTAAAAACTGTGGGAAATACTGTTACTGTAACAATAAAACAACTTACCTCAACTTCATCCTCAAACAGTGAAAACATTTTCTATCTTTCAGTATTACTCAAAGTCTCTTTAAGAGTTTAATGAATATATTAACGTTACATTTGAATAGTCCCACTCCAGAACTGCATTGGTAGGAGTTGAACTTCACAACCAAAAATTGAATTGAGCATAAAATATGATTAAATCTGATAGCCACTGTGTATATACAGTGCCTTGCAAAAGTATTCAGTCCCCTTTTTTTGTGCTTTGTTGCCTCACAACCTGGAATTAACTTTTTTGAAAAATTTGCATCATTTAATTTACAGAACATGCCCACACCTTTGAAGATATTATTTATTTATTTTTTTAATTGTAAAGCAAACAACCAATAGGACAAAATAACAGAAAAAGTCAATGTGCATAACTATTAACCCCCCTAAAGTCAATACTTTGTAGAGACACCTTTTGCGGCAATAACAGTTCCAAGTCGCTGTTGATAAGTCTCTATGAACTTGCCACATCTTACCACTGGGATTTTTGCCCATTCCTCCTTTCAAAACTGCTCCAGCTCCTTCAAGTTGGATGGTTTGCGCTTGTGAACAGCAATCTTTAAGTCTGACCACAGATTTTCTATTGGATTGAGATCTGGGCTTTGACTAGGCCATTCCAACACATTTACAAGTTTCCCCTTAAACCACTCAAGTGTTGCTTTAGCAGTGTGTTTGGGGTCATTGTCCTGCTGGAAAGTGAACCTCCGTCCTAGCCTAAAATCACGCACAGAGTGGTACAGGTTTTGCTCAAGAATATCCCTGTATTTAGCACCATCCATCTTTCCCTCAATTCTGACCAGTTTCCCAGTTCTGGCTGCTGAAAAACATCCCCACAGCATGATGCTGCCACCACCATGTTTCACTGTGGGGATGGTGTTCTTTGGGTAATGTGATGTGTTGGGTTTGCTCCACATATAGCTTTTTCTTTTGATGGCCGAAAAGTTCAATTATAGTCTCATCAGACCAGAGCACCATCCTCTACACATTTTGGGAGTCTCTCACATGCCTTTTCACAAACTCAAACTTTCTTCTGGCCACTCTGCCATAAAGCCCAACTCTATGGAGCGTACAGCTTATTGTCGTCCTATGAACAGATACTCCAGTCTCTGCTGTGAGAATCTGCAACCCCTCCAGGGTTACCTTAAGTCTCTGTGCTGCCTCTCTGATTAATGCCCTCTTTGCCCGGTCCGTGAGTTTTCGTGGGCGGCCGTCTCTTGGCAGGTTTGCTGTTGTGCCATGTTCTTTCCATTTGGTTATGATATATTTGATGGTGCTCAAGGGGATCATCAAAGATTTTGATATTTTTTTATAACCTAACCGTGAATTGTACATCTCAACAACATTGTCCTTTACTTGTTTGGAGAGTTCCTTGGTCTCCATGGCAGTGTCTGGTTAGTGGTGCATCTTGCTTAGGTGTTGCAGCCTCTGGGGCCTTTAAAAAAAGGTGTGTATATGTAATGACAGATCATGTGACACTTAGATTGCACACAGGTGGACATCATTTCACTAATTATGTGACTTCTGAAGGTTATTAGTTTCACAAGAGCTTTTTATGGGCTTCATAACAAAGGGGGTGAATACATACGCACAAGCCAATTTTCTGTTTTCTATTTCTAAAAAATAGTTTTATGTATACATTTTTCTAATTTCACTTCATTAACAATTGTGTTCTGATCCATCACATAACATTCAGATTAAAACATTGAACTTAAGGCTGTAATGTAACAAAATATGTAAAAAGTCAAGGGGGTGAATACTTTTGCAAGGCATTGTATTTCACTCACATTATTTGGTAACATTGCTTGTGAATTAAGAGGGTGCCATCAAGGACCTGAATAGTGCATAAAAATAACCAAACAACAAAACATTTATTCCTATGTGAAAAACAAAATTAGAGACTGCACCATCTCTTCTCAACAACATTCCTCAGTAACCATCAATTAGCGAAATGTTAAACATAACACACAAATAAGAGAATTATGGACCATGTGATGGGGGTAGCCATCTCCATATAACAAATTCACGTAGGTCATGATCCTCTACTCTGTAGCCAGGCTAGATTATGCCAACACTTGGACCAATAGATTGTCACTGAAGAGTTCAATTTAAGAGGGTCAAATCCTAGGTACAGGTCCTATCTCCTCCTCCACCCTTCTCACATGGCCCCCACCCCCATGCCATTGCATCCAGACCCTACTCTGGGGGAAGTTGTAGGGGAAAGAATACCCCTGGACGAAACAGCAGCGTTATAGGTGGAGGCATGGAGGGAAACAAGGAGTGATCAAGCTGAGGGTGTGTGGCGAAGGACTCCAGGGTGGAGGAGGTGATGATACGAACCAGAGCTCGCTGAGCGATATCCATGCACAGCTGGGTTAGAGCGCTCTGGTTCTGCACCGCCTGGAGCAGCCAGGACGCCACCTGCTGGTGGTGTCTCCTTGCCTCCCTGTGTACCCTCCTTAGACTGTGACCAACCAAGGCGTGGTGGAAGGAGATGCTGGCCAAGATCCCGGAATAGTCTCTCTCATCAGGACCAGCATCTCCCCGATGGTGGAATTCAAAGGTGGACCTTAGGATGGAGGTCTCGGTTGGCTGGGCATGGCTGTGGGAGGAGTAGGTGGTGGCCACTTGGGGAGGTGCTTAGGAACATGTGCATACAATGGTGGTGGTGGGCCTGTGGCGGTGGTTTCCATGACGTGCTGGTGGTGGGAGGAGGAGTTACATAGTTACATAGTAATTAATGTTGAAAAAAGACTTTCAGTCCATCAAGTTCAACCTTTTAAGATCTCCTCCGATCTGCAATATGCGGATTAGTTATTAATTAATTAGTTGTTCATTAATTATTAATAGTATAGTATTTCAGGTTGAATAAAAACTGTTAGTCCATCCAGTTCAACCTTTTTAGATCTCTCTTGATCTTTTTAATACGTGGACTATTTGTTATTGTTATCTGGTCCAGAGGAAGGCAAAGAGAAAAAAAAACATTGAAACTTTGCCAATTGTCTCATAAGGGGAAAAAAAGCAAAATTCCTTCCTGACCGCAGAAACTTGCGATCAAATTTCTCCCTGGATCAATATTCCTTCACTAGTTATCTACGATAACCTTGAATAACCTTTATTCAAAAATATCTCTAACCCCTTTTTGAAGTTATCTATCGTATTCGCTGTCACCACCTCCTTTGGTAGAGAATTCCACAGTTTAACCACCCGAACTGTGAAGAACCCTTTTCTTTGTTTAAGGTGAAATCTTTTTTCCTCTAAACTCAATGGATGTCGTCTTGTCAGTTGAAAATCTCTTGCTACAAAAAGTTCACTTGACAAAGCCTTATGTCGACCCTGGATGTATTTAAATAAGGTAATTAGATCCCCACATAGACGCCTTTTTTCTAGTGAGAATAAGTTTAATTTGGTTAGTCTTTCTTCATAACTTAGCCCCTCCATTCCCCTTATTAGTTTTGTTGCCCTTCTATGTACTTTTTCAAGCTCTAAAATGTCCTTTTTATGAAGTGGTGCCCAAAATTGTACTCCATATTCCAAATCCAAATGAGGGCGTACTAGGGATTTGTATAATGGTAGAATTATATTTGCTTCCCTTGCTTCTATACCCTTCTTAATACATGCTGGCATGATGTCATAAACCTTGCATCTGCCCAATAGCCAGCCCGGGAGGAGAATTAATCTGTGGGAGGAGGGGGCCAGTGGGGTCAAATGCCACTGGTGTGGCTGAAAGTGAAGCCAGCAACCCCCTCCGAGCCCCCACCCCCGTTGACAACATCGTTTGGGAGTCCACATACACATTCCCTGTTCTTTGAGATCCTCTCATGGGCTCCTCCTCTTCACATCGATCCTAGTGAGCGGGGGCACTGCCACCAGCCTCGGGCTCGGACTGAGCCCACGCTCCCGTCTCTGTCTCTGTGGTGGATCCAGACCCCTGCAAGCTGTAATGAGAGAAGAATGTATATGGTTAACAACATTGCATGATCTTTTGATTGATATGTGTTCCTATCTATTTGACATGCTGTTATCTGGCACCTGGATTGATCACTTATCAGTTAATGTTTTAAGTTATGCTTTGCTGGATGTGATCATTTCTTTATATTATGAACTCTTTTGTTATTGGCTCACGATAATATATTCTTAGTTAGGTTTGACCTCTGCAGCACATGCATAGACATACTCACCAAGATACTAACCAATCTTCTCTCAACAATAGTGGGTAACATGCTGATGTGCTAGTACACTACACGGCACAGCCATTCCAACAGAGTCTGTATCTGCAAATGGTGCAATGGCCGCACCTACAACTGTATTCTCAATTGGATGTTAAATAAACATATCTACCTTGTATTTGCTGTGTCTATTTGTCACATGTCTGATGCTATGAACCAATGCTAGTGATATGTGAGGTTCGTGGATTTGATGAGGGATAGAGAAGGTTTGTGGATTTGATGAGGGATAGAGAAACCATCTATCCTTAGTGAAATACATACAGCTGAAATATAACTCGTATTGTTGTCCATCATTTCCCCGTGGTATACCTTTGATGTACATCTGGGTAAATGTTATACTCACCTGGAAAGGAGGCTGTATCCAGTGTAGTCACCAGGTCTGGAGCTCCTTCAGCAACCTCTCTCATTCCTTGTAACAGGCAGTTAATCTGGGGCCACCACTTGGAGCTGCGGTTGATCTGGCCTCAACCTCCATCATCCTCCTGACCTTTGCCTGGCTGTCGTCATAACGATGCCTTAAAGACCTCACATCCCTATGTACAAAACCGACATCTGTGACCACGACTGCTACCTCCGTGGATGTTACGTAAAAAAAACCCGTCAAAATATATATTGTGCAGGGCTTTGACAAGCTGCCACAAGGGTCTACTCTATCTCGTCTAAGTAACTCCTTATCCCCACGTCATATATGGAGACGGGAGAACGTTGTTATATAAAAAAAATTGCAGCAAAATCTCTGGAATAATAACTTTTAATAACAGTCTGTACGTGTTAGGTGTGCAAAGGGTCTTGTGTCATTTCTCTGTCTTTATCGTCTGTCCACACCCCATGTTACCTCCTCCTTATGTCTCCATTTTCTGTCTTATATCTTCACCACAAGTCTCCTTTTACCACAAATGTCTATTTTCCCTGCCAATATGTATGATTCCTTATGCAGGTCTCATTCTCCATGTCCCTCTCCTAATCTCAAGTTTCCTCTTAAGTCAATTTGTCTTCACTGCCCCTGCCCATATTTCCTTTTGTCTACATATCTCTCCTTCAACACTTTTCCAATCATCTCCCTGTATCTCTCTATATATCCCTATGATGCTTCCTTCGGTTCTGCCTCCCCTCTATTGTCATTTCCTTTCCCATGTTTCCTCTCCTCCTCGCAGACCTGTTTCAAATATTTTATTTCTTCTCCATAGGTTCAGTTTACTTTGATCTTGTATCTTTCCTCATGTTCACATTGTCCACCAAAGATCCTGTTCTATGTCTCCTTTCCCTCCCACTATCTCCACTAATTATCTCCAGTCACTTTTTACGCCCCCAGTTCACCCCTGACCATAAAATATATGCTTTATAATGACTCATTTTCACTCATTATGCCTCCTACTATGCATATTGCCTCTACCTCTCTTCATCTCTCCTCTCTTGTACTTTTTCCATTTTTAATTACTTTTCTTTGTCTCCTATGTTCTCTTGCTTCAAGCCCTTCTATTTTTTATGTAGTGTAGTTTAGCACTATACAAAGCACTGCAGTCCTGTTGAACTCTATATGATCCCATCTCAGCCTGTGAGAGTAGGAAAGCCAAAACTGATGCACATAGACAGAGATCATAACAGGCACCGTTTTAGAAGAATTTCTCTCTTTTTTAATAAAAATCTTATGGTGATATTCCTTACATCCCACACCCCCTCCCCAAGAATAAATAAGTATCTCTGATCACTTCCAAAGAGAATGGTTACAAACTGATGGCATGTTGTTATATCTCCTCCTCCAGACTACATGCATTTTCATCCCGTTATCTCTGCATTGATAGAGACAACCCACTAAATAAATACACATTCACCAATAATCTCTCAGTTAATAAATAGTAAATAATGCAACAAAACAACTACTAGTGTATATTTCCAATATTCAATGTTAAAGTGTAAAAATATAGTGGATAACCATATTTATTTACTAAACCGTGAATATAAAGAACAGAAGTAATAACCATATGTGATTTAGCAATATTAATTAGTAATATACAAACATTAACTGGAGAAAAACTTACAATGGATTTTTTTTCTGTTCAATAGTACATCTCAAAACAAAACATCTCATAGTGTAGCACATTTTAGATAATAATAAAAAAAATATTAAAAAACATCCAAGTATTTCACTCATGTGGATCAGAGCAGGTTGCTGCTTGGTAAGTTTTGCACGAATAGCCCAATTCACGAGCCCAGAAAATATCTCTTGATAGCAATAAAGCATTTGGCAGAAACATAATGGAAAGAAAACACTCATAGTTCCAGATTAATCAGGCAGTGAACTGGAAAACACCATTGATTACGACAGGCAATACGATACCGGTCACAGACTCATGGGACTCTGGGGAATTAGGAAAACTTGTTTAATGTTAACCTAGATTTGTTAATTGCTAATTATTAATTATTAATTGATCCAGAGGAAGGCAAACAGAAAAAAACATTGAAAAATTTGCCAATTGTCTCATGAGGAAAAAAAACATAAATTCCTCCTTGACCTCAGATACTGGCGATCAAAATCCTCCCTGGATCAATAATCCCTTTCTAATTATCCGGGATAACACTGAATGCCCTTTTTATAAAAAAATTGAGAACTGCTACCTAGGTGGTTGTCCACAAGCACTCCAACATCCCTTTCAATATCTGATACCCCTAGATTTGCTCCTTTAAGATTATACATTGCATGGCTATTTTTCCTTTCCAAATGCATAACTTTCTATTTATTTGTATTTAATGACATCTGCCATTTAATTGCCCATTCCTCTAATTTATGAAAAACCCTTTAGAGGGAAAGTACATAATTTTCTGATTTAATTATCTTGCACAACTTAGTGCCATCGGCGAAAATTGAGAGAATACATTCCAGTCCTACTTCTAAATCATTAATACATATGTTAAAAAGGAGAGGACCTAATACTGAACCCTGAGGAACCCCACTTGCCACATTAGTCCAATCTGAGTATGTTCCATTTAAAATAAAACCCTTTGCTTCCTGTCTTTTAGCCAGCTAGCAATCCATGAGCAGATATTTACTGCAATTCCCGTATCTCTTAGTTTACACAATAGTCTTCCGTGTGGCACTGTATCAAAAGCCTTTGCAAAATCCAAAACGACTACATCCACTGAGTTGCCTTGATCCAGGTTCCTACTAACCTCCTCATAGAAACTAATTAGATTTGTTTGACATGACCTATCCCTCATAAATCCATGTTGACTCCTACTTATAATCCTGTTCAAATAGATATATTCTTGTATATTATCCCCTATTAACCCTTCTAAAAGCTTCCCCACTACAGAAGTGAGGCTCACTGGTCTATAATCCCCCAGATTTGCTCTTGCTCCATTTTTAAATATAGGTATCACATCTGCTTTTCTACAGGTATTGACAAAACTCTCCTCAGGACCCACCAGACAGACCATGATGTAGGTGAAACACTTTGTTAATATACAGGTGAAGCTATTTGAGGCTCCGCCACCTGTTGAATAATACTTGCCTCCCCTAAGTCCTCCTCATCCACTCTAATATGGCATGAGTTTCACGTTTTTGTGTTGCTATTTAATCAGGTAGTGTCTCTTTAATTGCTTTGTTCGTGTTGCAGCTTCGCTTTCCATATTGCCATGTGCATGACCATTCCAACATATGATAAAAATAAAATATTTTTTCATTGCCTATTTTTTTGTGGGGGGGGGGGGGTATATTTTTGCAAGTAATTGTAATGCCTTTCCATGCTTTTCCTATATTTTTTGCAGTTTACAGTGTTTAAAAGTAGTCTGTAAATCCTTTGCGGGTCCTAATTGAAGGCCCTAATGTTTTGGCCTCCATTTCCGGGTTACAGGCTTGAACACCATGGCGTCTTTGGAAATCTGTTGTAATTTCATAGCAAAACTGACTTAAGACGCAAGCCGTCTGATTTCATAGCTCTAAGTCTTGTGGGCTACGTTACTGGCTAGGGTTTAACACATTAGGGAAATTTACTAGGGCTGCATGTTTCACTGACGTAATGTTGAAGGGCTCCATTTCTATTGGCTGTTTCTAAATCGGGAGTTACAGGCTTGCTTAAATGATCATGTGCAAGCACGCAAATGCTACAGACAATGGCATGGTTTCCGAATTTCGCATTGGCCCCTAACTTGCGTTCTTGCCGACTTGAATAGCACCATAAGGTGCGGACCCTACGGGCAATGCTGCCCCTAGTCCATTAAAATTTGCCCTTTTAAAATTAATAGTTTTTGTTGGTCTCTTAAAACTTTGTTTTTTAAATTCAATCTCAAACGAGACTGTGTTGTGATTCCCTAAGGTTTCCCCTATTTCAATATTTGATATTATATCAATATTATTCGTTATGACTAAATCCAAGATAGCCTCATTTTTAGTAGGCTCTTGTAGAAACTGGGTCAAATAATGATTCCTGAGTGCACTCAAGAACCTGATCCCTTTAGCATAGCTGCTGGTCTCATTCATCCGGTTAACTTCAGGATAGTTAACATTTCCCATTATTAGAACTTGACCATGCTTGGCTGCATTTTCAATCTGTAGCAATAATTGCAATTCCTGACTTTCAATTATATTAGGGGGTTTATAGCATATTCCTACCACAGGTTTTTTAGGATTTGTACCTCCATTATTTAACTCAACCCAATAAGAACAGTATCACTAGTTCCAGCATAAATATATTTTTGGACAATAGGCTTAAAATCAGGCTTAACATACAAACAAATCCCTCCTCCTCTTCTACCATTACCCCAATCTTTCCTAAATAGGTTAAAACCATTCAAATTAACCGTCCAGTCAAGAGATTCATCTCACCATGTTCCAGTAATGCCTATCAAGTCCCATTTTTCATGTACAGCTAATAATTCTAGCTCTCCAATTTTCCTTGACAAGCTTCTGGCATTAGCAAGCATACACTTTATATTGCTATAATTCTGAAGTTTTGAAATGCTTGCCACTGTATTTGACTTAGCAATACTTTCCTATTGTCTATAGTAACCCATCCTCTTTCTCATCCCCGTGGGTAATTAATTCATCCCATTCCCCCTCTAAACATGCTGCCCCATTACTTTCAGCTGGTCCCTCCCCCAACCTACTAGTTTAAAAACTCCCACACAAGTTCTACCATTTTTTCCCCTAGCACACAAGCTCCTTCATCATTAAGGTACAATCCATCCCTGCTATAGAGATTGTACCCAAGTGAGAAGTAAGCCCAGTGTTCTAAA
Organism: Discoglossus pictus; assembly: GCA_027410445.1. Classification (NCBI taxonomy): domain Eukaryota; kingdom Metazoa; phylum Chordata; class Amphibia; order Anura; family Alytidae; genus Discoglossus; species Discoglossus pictus. The sequence continues at coordinate 140,431,920 of CM050164.1, forward strand.
AACACAAACCCCTCCTTAATGCACCAGTTTTTTAGTCATGCATTAACCTCCCTTACCTCCTTCTGCCTCCCTGGTAGTATCTCGAAAAATACTACCTTGGAGGTCCTTGCCTTATTTCCTAGTTCCCTAAAATCATTCTTTAGGACACTCCATCTTCCACTTACTTTGGTACCAATATGTACCAAGACCGCCAGTTTATTTACAGCCACTCCCAACAATTTATCAACGCAATACACAACATGCCGAACCCAAGCGGTTTGGCTGCTGGGATCTCGGTGACAAATTACCCTGTCTGCCTTCCTAAAAATACAGTCCCCTACCACCAAGACATTTCTGTTGCTCTGCCTAACCTGCCCTCCCTCTCCTCCATTAGAACTGTTCCCCTGGCTGTTAGAGGGAACAGCTCTTTCTGGCATTGACATCCCCAACAGTTTCACTCAATCTAGCAAATCTTTTGGTGCTTGCCAACTCAGAATTGTCCTACCTCCTCCTCCTGCCTTGTTTAGAATTTAACCTTAAAAAAAAAGAATATATATATGTGTATATATATATATATATATATATATATATATATATTACTTTTACTTTGTAACCCCTTTTCATTAAACTTCTTCCTTTTATTTAATCTCCCACATTTGCACAATAATTGCACTTACACAAGAACTGTGTGCAAGCTCCCAAGTTCGCGCCTTCCCCTGTTAAAAAAGGTTCTATCTACTCACCTGGACAATGATTACAGACCACAGGACAGAAAACACCCTTTCATTTCTAGCTCTTATTCACAGATCAGATTCAATCAGAACAATCCACAAATGCACACATATATACCTTTACACAGGCAAAACCACTCCCCCTCTCACCTGGACATTGATTACAGACAACAGGACAGAAAACACCCTTTAGCTTCTAGCTCTTATTCACAGATCAGATTCAATCAGAACAATCCACAAGTGCACACATATATACCTTTACACAGGCAAAACCACTCCCCCTCTCACCTGGACAATGATTACAGACCACAGAACAGAAAACACACTTTAGTTTCTAGCACTTATTCACAGATCAGATTACTTGCAGATAAAACCAGTAGTTTCCTTAAGACCAGTTGAAAGTCCATTTGTTTGAACAGACACACTTTCTTGAAAAGGCAGAAACTTAAAATGGAACTGCACAATAAAGAAACATTTTATATAAATATATATATTTTATTTTTTTGTTTTCTAAAAACATTTTGTCTATTGTGAATTTACTTATTCAAAAGACAATATGTGTTAAACGTTTTCCTCTTTTGGTATTTTTGGTTGCTTTAAAGATACATTGCTAAACTTCAATTATTCATTGTCTTTATAAACTACATGTAATTATATACACATGATTTTTTAAATATATGATAAAAAATTGTGGTATTTCACACTCTTTATGTGTAATTAGAAAAAAAATGTAATCTCAGTGCTTGTGCCAGAGGCAGGGGTAGAAAAAAATATCTAACACTTAGGAGCAAGGTAGATATTATAGGAGCCAGATATTCTCTTTCTATAAGACTAGAATTTCAAGGCTTTCATAGAGATAAGGTATATTTCAGAAAATATTTAGGGATCAGAATTATTCATTTTAGGTGTTAGCATGGCATTTCCACCCCTGACCAGATGTATTAAAGAAGAAATAATGATTAGCAATGGGAAGGTCTCTTTGGAAGCATTGACCACATTCGTAACTATAAGTAATGCCCCTAAACGTAAATGCATATTTCATGACTGAAAACTGTTAATATATTTACCCACAAAAATATGTTCTATTCAATTTACCCACTTTCCTGCAAAAGGATCTTACATCATTCCTTTTCCTATATACATTTGAAGTTTCCTTCATTCACTTCATCATAACTTACTGCTGTATTAGATCCTTGTTTTCATTTATTTCATCTTCTAATTTCAAGCTCAATTTTTCATTTTCAAACTAAAACATAAGCAAAGTAATGTTAATGTAAATCAATATAATTTGTTGATTAGCCAAACACATCTTATTTTCACTATTTTAAATCAAAATATTAGTATTCAATTTAACTACGACATTTACACAAAAAGATTGTGGTAACACATGCATGTATTTTTTTTACAGAAGAATTCTTTGAACATTCTTCACCTTGCCTCTTATTCTATTTCCAGCTGCTATCAAACCCCTTTAACTACTTAATTGTACATTTATCTATCCCACTCTGTGCCCTGTCTATTTCATACTAACAGTAATGTCAAAGCAACTTTTTATGAGCAAATATTATATCATGTTTGAGCAATATTTGTTCATGTGCATAAGTGAAATAATCAGCCATATGCAGAATGCTTCAGATCTCACCTAGAAACCCAATACTTCTCCATCTCCACAAAAATTCAAAACAGACGTGTTGCAGTAAATCTGGGAAGGAGTAAAACATAATGTAGAATAGGAACACTGCTGTATGAATGTTATTTAGTAAGTATTTTCTAAAGCAGAGGTCGGTCTATGGTGGCATAAAGGAGCCTGATCAACTCAACTCTAATATATGGTAAGGTTTAATGTTTTAAAACCTTGCATATATATGAATAATGCTGCTATAGTTCTGCCACTTTGTCTTGGGCTGCTACTGAAGGCACCAAAAGTACAGATAAATTGCTTGCCCAGGGTCTACCTTGAAGAAATATCTGTACTGAATAATATCTGTTACCTGTGTATGACTGTTGGGAGTGTGGGTCGAGTGATTGTGATTTCTTAGATATTGTGGTCCAGGACATACATGTGTGCGTGTGGCAGGCTCCAGGGACGGATTGGGTAGTGTCCGATTAACACTATAGCCCTGAAGTAGCCATACGTATAGACGTGCATATATATATGTACTCTGGGGATCGGTGTCATTTGACAATTCCTAGGGGGGGTCTATGCATGTTAGATAGCCGAGTATCTTTTGGGGGTCATTATGTTCGTGCCTTGGTAGCGTGATGACCCCGGGAGATATCTATCACACACTAAGGTGTAAAGGCATGTATGTGAGATGCAGACTTCAGGGACGGATTAATTGTGTCCGAATAGCACAATAACTCTCTGAAGGCGTCAATTTTAGCACACAACGGTGTGAGACCCTGGACTACAATGTCTTAAGAGTCAGACATTTTCTGCAGAAATTGTTTAAATATTACTGTGGTCTGTTATTGTTGATTGTGATGCATATTTTAATGAGAAATGTAGCTTAGAATTTCTCTCCCTGTACTTGTGAATTTCTCTGCAGCTGTGTGTGACAGTCAAGGTCAGAAGCACAAGCTGCGAAAAGAATTTACTCCCCCTCCCATCCCGGTTGAATTCTTTTAAGGACGTATCTTAGTTAAGAGAATTCTTTCTATGCCAATGCTTAAGGTCGTATGAGTTTGTACAGTAAGTGAAATAACTGTCATGTTTCTATTCATGTTTTCATGATGTTGTTAGATTTCGATTACAGTACGTGAAGTAATGTTTGTGTGAAAGTAGGTGTGTCTCAGGAGAAGATTGATTTAAAAAGTAAATAATTCAAGATATATACACAGAATTAGACTTTGAGACCGCACCTCGAATAGGTATCTCAAAGGAAACAGTACCTTAGGATTGTAAACGTACAGTATATATATGACGCAGACTGAGAATTGGTTATGTAACAAACACAACAACGTAAAAATCATCAGGGGTGTCAATGAACACACCTTAGACAGGTGTGTTGGGTTTTCGGATTATTGAACCAAGAAAGAAATCTCCATAAGATCTGCAATGTAATGGGAGATTATTTTGTTTGAATGCATTGCATGTAACAGTTTGCATATTTCTGTGTGTTTGTGAGTATATATGTATATATATATATATATATATATATATATAAATATATATATATATATATAAATATATATATATATATATAAATATATATATATATATATATATATATATATATATATATATGTATATGCGTGTATTCCTTTGAAATATTTTGTCTGAAGTTTCTGTGTGTTTGTAACTTTACTCGATACTGTACTCTTTGGAAAGGGAGGTGATTGGTCTGCATTTTGAGAAGACGTGTTAGGGGTTTGGCCACCCCCTCACAATTAGCATAGCAGACCACTCCCCTTCCTCCTCCCACCTTCTCTGTGTGTGTTAGTTTTTATGTGAAAATATGTCTGTCTGTATCATTGAGGGAAAATGAGAAGAAGGGAGGTTGCATGCAGAAGAATGGTGGCTGGTTCTGGGTGGGAACCAAAGGTTGCTACAAGATAGTGGTTTGTGGAACAAAAAAAACATGAAACTCGTAACACAACCACCGTCTTGTCATGGCTCCCAACTTAGAAAAGTGGGAGTTGACTATAACTTTATGACCAACCCCTTTTTAAAACGATGACAATGCCCACCGCACCCACTGGTAATAAGGTAATACGGAGACTACACACATTATGGTGTCTTCTGAGCAGGAGGAGACAGAGCCAACAAGAACAAGAAAGTGTTTTAATTGTAACAAAGTTGGACACCTTAGGGTTTCACCAGTTATGGTGAAGTTAAAACCAGTAGCTGAAATAGCACAAGAAACTGGTATCTCATGGCCCGAAAGTCTCCCTATAGCACTGTTAAGCGTGGGGTACACCCTTGGAGGGAAGTTTTCTCTGGCCCCTCACGAGATCCTATTTGGGTCTGCTCCTAGATTAGGGTGTTATTATCCTCAGCAATTGAAATTTAAATCTGATGTATTTGTTGATTATGTGATTGCTTTATCTCAAGCACTGACTAAAATACATGCACAAGTGTTTTCTTCTATTCCAGATCCGGAAGTAGACACTGGTACTCATCAACTACTTCCTGGAGATTGGGTCCTGGTCAAGAGATTTGTGAGAAAGAATCCTCTGGAATCCAGATATGATGGTCCCTTTCAAGTTCTTCTAATTGCTGCAACGTCAGTTAAACATGAAGGACGGCCTACTTGGATCCACACATCTCATTGCAAAAAAAGTTTCAGCACCAGACCCATAGCAGCCAACATCATGATGATCATAACACATATCCTTTCCTGTCTGTTCTTAACTAAAGTAGAACCTTCTGCATTCATTAGTGAGAAGAAAGATGGTATTACATTTTGGTACAATTCATCTAAAACACATATGATCACATTCTACTTTGATTATTGTCATGTTGTATGTTGCCAACAGCTAAGCGTGACTCAACAATGTAACTTGTACGAAGACACTCACAGCACATCTATATACATATGTGTTACAGACCAGACTTGGGGAAAAGATTGTAGTCATTGGGAAGCTGTAGGATGGAACACTGGGACAGCTTGGGGCTACTGCCTTAGATAGAACAGATTTGAGTGGACATTTGATTTTATGCTCAAAAACAGGGCCCTCCATTCTTTACAAGGTGTTTAATTTGTTTTCTGCTATGTACTCAACCCCTGTACAGCGCTACGGAATATGTTGGCGCTATATAAATAAAGATAATAATAAGCCCTTTACTTGAACGTATGACTCTAATAAAGCCAGGCAAATGCTCGCCAAATGGCAAGACTGGAGCTAACATGCGACTTACTCTGACTATCAAGAACCCCAGACCCACAGACGCAGATACATACATAATGGGTGGCTGGGTTAGAGGAGAAGCAAAAGGATGGATTGGAAAATTTATGCTCAGAGATCTAAATGTACCACTCATATCAGAAGGACTAAGTACAACACACTCAGGCATTACCCCAAATGACTGATATCAGTGAACTTACGTACGAAGAAACCCTAACAAATGAAACTGGGTTCACAGACCTCAACTTATGGCTGGAATGGATGAAATATAATGTAGAGTCACATAATAAGACTAATTGTTATGTTTGTACAAGTGCCAGACCTCACCTAGGCACTGTTCCACTTATGATAACTATGAAGGAAGAAAAGTGTTTCTTAAGTCTTTATAAAACTACCCAGACTAAAAGATCTAAATTGTGAACAATAGGAGAACAGGTATCCCATTATAACTGACAATCTACATCCAGGTGAAGGTATAACCATATACCCAGGTAATTACACATGCTATACAAGGAGTACACCTCAAGGGAGAAACCTAAAGAGGTTTAAGCAAGGGTTCTGCATTATATATTGTATTGGCTTCACAGTTTACAGAGCAGACACAAAAATTGGGAGACATATATTGGATATGTGGGGATATGAAGCTCAGATCAAGGCTAGAGGGTATCTGGTATGATGAGTGTACCCTGGCAAAGGTCATAATGCCAGTGCACATAGTGCCCATCCAAGCTGATACCTCACCACACACCCTACTGACAACATCTAGACACAAAAGAAAGGTATCTTCCCCACAAGGTAGCTTTGACCCCCATATGTACATAGACTCTATTGGAGTCCCAAGGGGGGTGCATGATGAGTTTAAAGCTAGAAATCTGGTTGCAGCAGGATTTGAATCACTATTCCCTATCATAACTGCAAATAAAAATGTTGCTTGGATCAATTATATATATTATAACCAACAAAGGTTTGTGGATTACACAAGAGATGCTCTGCAAGGAGTTGCAGAACAATTGAAGGCCACATCACACATGGTCTTCCAAAATAGAACGGCACTAGACATGATCCTTGCTAAAAAGGGGGAGTGTAAAATGCTCCCCGACACTGGCAACTGCTGCACCTACATACCTGATAATACGGGTCCAAACGGTAAAATTACTTTAGCCATTAAAGAACTAAACAACTTGGCACAAGAATTGAAGGAGAGTTCTGGAACCACAGACTACTGGGATAAATGGTTTGGGTGGATGAATAACTGGCAAAAGGTATTGTCACAGGTTGGAATTGTCTTTCTTTCAATACTGATAATTCTTGCATTTGTTACCTGTTGTATTATCCCCTGTGTCCGAACATATTTAAAGAAGTCAGTTGCTGGAGTCACACCAACCTTTGTGCACCAAGAAATTTATGAAGATGACTATGAGGAGTTGCATAGAGCGTTACAGTCCATTGTGTCTAGAAATGAAAGTTCTACATAAACCCCTTGTCCCACATGTTCCTGAAACAAGGGGTCAGGGATAGCATCTGACTCGCCTATGACAGTGGCAAGAGGGGTCATGGACAAGCCATGGCAACTCTAACGTACAAAGAAGAACGGGCGTTCATTGGTGCAGATGTGCTAGGGCTTTCTTACATTCATACATCTCATCCACAGGGACAGTTGTACACATAGTCTCTAGGGGAGACTATTACTATTTATATGCTGTTTATATGACTTTATACCTTAATTAATACGTTTTACTAAGAAAAACCTATATCTTTACACAGACATTTTATGTAGTACTCTCTAGAAGAGGAACATATAATACATCTAACCTGTCATATCTACAAGAATAGAATATAAGTGTAGTATGTAACATAATATAACATTTTAGGGGGGGACTGTTGTGGACGAAATTCATGAAAATGTATATTATGTCCATGCTGCATTCCTTTCCTTACAATATATCATAAGATAAGGTACTAATTACTTTTATTCTTTATTCTGAGAGTCCTAAGATGGCTACTGAGCTGTATTCTGAGAGTCCTAAGATGGCTACTGAGCTGTATCCTGAGAGTCCTAAGATGGCTACTGAGTCATATCCTGGGAGTCCTAAGATGACATTTATATCCGTGACCAAATAAGGATATGAGCCCCGCCACCTTCCAGAGACTATCAGAAGTTTCACATAACCTGACCATAATGACATCAACATCCGAGACCAAATATGGAAGGACCCTTCCTACCTTGTCAACCAATCAATAACTCACTCACTGTCTAACAATGAGTCGTATGATTGTTATATCTGATCAACTTATATTATATAAGTTCCTATGTTGTATTTGGGGGGGTTAGTTCGTTGGCAAGCATACAAGAAGTTTTATACCAGAACTTTTGGGTCTGTGTAAATTCTTGTCTCTGTGTGCACACATGGCCAACAGACGGATGATTTTAGCAGGAACAGATATTACATAATGGGATTATTTTTATCCATCCAAAACACTAGTTCAGGTGGTTCTCTGAAGTTCTGATATTACAAAATGCAGATTTTTTTTTCTTTACTGGTAAATTATATTTTCTTGAAGTCTACAAAGGCAGCACAGAACTTGAAGGAGACCACACTCTTATACCGTAGGTCAGGTCACTACTCAAAAACAAAAAAACCTTCCTCCCACTGAAGCCTCCCTCAAAAAGTAACAAAACTACACTTTACCAAGGGCAGTTTTTAATAGGAGAGAAGTCTGTCTACTGTCATCAAAATAGAAGAATTTACAAACAAATTTCTCTATTTCCTTAACATATTCTAGGCAACATAGAACATGAGATATAACTAAGCAAGTACACAGACTAAGGAGAATTATGCTAATACCAACGCTAAGACCCTCACTATTATCCAACCTGTAATGCTTAACAAAAGAGTGCACACTTCTCCATGTTGCTGCATGACATAATTTGCTAGAGTGATTTCTAGCCAGCTCAGTCTAAGATGCTGACACCCCTCTTGTGGAGTTTGTTATTTCTTCCTTAGGGGACACTTACCCCAACGTCTGATAAGTCTTGCCTATCAACAACCAAAGCCATCTAGAAATTGTTGGTTTCGACACTTGATTTTTCTTTTCTTGAAAAGCTACACCAATTTTTTGATCTTAGTAACTCATTTGATCTGTCCAGATAAACGCATAGCCATCTTTTTACATTCAAAGTATGAGAACACTCCTTCTTTTGGCTGCAAGAAAAAACTGAGTTCTTGGTATCTATGAAAATCTGAAAACACCTTAGTCCTAATCTCCAGAGGAAGATTTATCAGGACTGTTGACAACACCTAAATCCCACCTACTCGACAAGTTGATGTAATGGCTACCAAGTCTTAAGAATCCATTAAGTGTACACTTCTCTAGAGGTTCAAAGGGAAGTCATTTTAGCCTTCAGCACCTAATTGAGCAAATTGGATTTACTGGAGCCTGTAATGTAGCTCGTAAAATCATTTGCTATTAAATTGGTGTTTTTTAGCTACCCGCAAACAATTTGCGGGTTAAAGGCTGAAAATTCCTGCGGTTGTTCCCGGTAATCAGGGAGTTAATACATATCAGGCCACTCACATGGACTAGAACAGTATCATCATTCATTTGTATTATTTTTTACGTTGCCGAATTGCATATCGGACTTCAAAACGCTAATTGATTTAGGTTTAACCTACATGTTTTACTGACCTCATGATGACTGTCTCATTTACTATTGGCTGTTTCTAAATGGGTACTTATGACCTTGCTTAATTGATAATGCTCTGAAATACTACTTACGGGTGCACGGTTTACGGTTTAGGCTTTCAGTCAGCTAGCTGCGGGCTTGTTCAATTGAATCGCTCTGTAACTGTTGCAAATTTCAAGACTGCAGACTTACGGCAAGTATGAAGTCAACTGCGAGCTTGCAATTGAATGGTGACTTATTTCGGGAATACCTCCCTAATGGATGGTCTGATATTCCATGTAGCCCAGATAAATCTTTTCACTAGTATATTATCTGCCAAAGGTTGTTACAGAAAAGTTCTTAACACTGCAACCTGCACTTTCAAAGGAGCTGACTGTGGCCTCTTCTCAAATCCTGTCTGCAGAAACTCCAAGATGTCTGAAATCCCAGCAGAAGTACATTGCTTCCCATATTCATTACAGCACAGCTGAATGATTCAGATCCCATTCTCCTGGAACTATCAGAGTCTGGCTGAGGAAATCTGCTATTCCATTTCTCTGGCCTCTACTATGTATCTCTGACATGGCTGTGAGATTCCTCTCTGCACACGTCATATCTTTACTGTTAACCCATGTGACAGACAACTTCTTGTTCCTCCTTGTTTATTGATAAACGCTGCTAGTGTAGCATTGTCTGACATTCTTTAACATTGTCTGAAATATTGTGCCTTGAAACACTTGAAAAGCCAACCAAACTGCAAGTTCCCCTAGATTTGAGGATCATCTTGTCTCCTGCTGCAACCACTGACCTGTATATATCTTTCTGGACCATGTACCCTCGAGCCTAATCCTCTGGCATCTATAGTACTTATCGTCCATTGCAAAGATTCCCATTCTATTTGTTTTAACTGGTGTCTTTTCACTTACCACCAAGTGGTCACCTTGTCACCTAAGTCACAGACATGTGATTGTATAAAGTCCCCAAGGTTTGATAACATTACTGAAGAATATTGTCCTGTAGCTGGAGATTATGTGTTTGTGTCCAAGAAACTGCTGGAATCGTTGCTGACATCAATCTCAAGATTGGCATTGCCTTTTTAATCTATGCTTTACCTTCTTAACTACATTACTTGCCAACTTAATCTTTCTATCTTCATCTGAGTCAAAAAGGTCTTTCCTGAAGTGGAATCAAACTCTAAATCCAGGAAATCAATTATGAATGTCTCAGGATTAGCTGCGACTTCTAATTTATTAACCATCCAGCACTCTATAACATCTCCTTTATCCTTTGCACTCGGAGTATCATCTGTTGTTCTGATTTTGCCACTGTGAGATAGTCGTCAAGGCAAGGCATGATGCCTGATCCTTCTTGTCTGAGAAAAACCAGCAACCCCACCAACATCTTTGTAAATACTCTGGGAGCGTATGTAATACAGACAGAATTTTTGCAAATTGCCAGTGTCTTCTCTGGACGACTCTGCGCCATTAGTACCATTTGGGTATATATGTACATGTCTCTCAGTACAACTAAGCACACGATAATTCCTTTTCTTAAAACTGCCACAGTGGACTTTACAGACTCCATCTTGAACCCTCTTTGTGTTAACTATTTTTTCAAACCTCTCAGATGTAAGACTTGTATGTATCCTCCGGTACTCTTTGGGACTACAGACATCCTTGAATAAAGCCCTGTATATCTTTGATATAACACAACACTAATGTGCATAGCAATTGCGCACTTCTATGTCATAATAGCATACGCCACCTAATAACAAATGGACTGGCCTACATTATTTTCTGCAGGGAGGATACTGAGGATCTCCACATAAAACAATTCCCAAGGTGCCATCTTATCACAGCCAGGTAAGACTCAATGGCTCCCTGGGGCCTAACATATCTTAGTATATGAGAGTGTGACTTATAACATTTATCACTACTAGTCTCACTTTTCAACATCCAGAGTCAGTCTCATTTAACAGACATTTTCTCTGGGCTTATTATGAGCTTTCCATTAGCCGTGTCTTTTTATTTTAGAAATGATCCAACTTATCCTACACCTACAAGCTCACAGACTTCACATGAAATACAGTCCTTAGTCCATAATAACGATTTTGTGAGCTTTCATCATGAGAAAAAAAATTTATGACGAAGTTGCTCATTTTACTCTTAGTTTTTCATTCAGAGAAAAAAGAGGTTTTAAGGCTTTTTTGTTCTGTAACAAACCTTACCGAAGGAAATTCTTCAAATAATGAGGTCTATTTTTTTAAATGTCTACCCCTTTAAATTTTTATAGATAAGATTCCGACATTGGGGGCCTTCCTAGATAAAGACGTCTAGTATGATACTTCCCAATAAATAAATTATGTCTCATTATATATAGCTGTTTGTAGTTTGACTTATTACTCAAAGATCAAAAGGTTATGAGTGATTTTATTTTCATTTATTATTGTAATTTGAAGGTACAAGGGCACCAGCTAGTGTTGCAAGATATTAATTGACCGTGTAGTTTTATCCAATTTAAGTCTATGTGGCACAAGTACATTGTTCTCATAGGTTGGTCCGCTCTGACCTTATCATTGATTTCTATTTGTTAAAGGGTATTATTATTATTATCGTTTATTTGTAATGCTCCAACATAGTCTGTAGCGCTATACATTAGTTAAGTTACAGGGAATGAAATGTGCTTTGATTGTAGTTTGATAAGAAAGTGTGCTTTTTAGTATAATTAGGAGAGACAAAGGAATTGGAGAGTAGAAGAGCTAAGAGAGACACATGGCTTGACATTTTTTTTTTTATTTGTAAGAGAAAATCTGAGGAAAAATCACTACAGAAAGATTAAAAGATCAAAAAAAATTAAAATCAAACCTCTAATAATTTTTTTCTTGCTACCAATTTGAGCTACTTAGTTCGGCTGCTTTTTAACAGAGTGTGTCCTTATAAATCAAAAAGAATAAGCTATTATTGCATTACAATGGTCAATTAAGCAGTGGCAAAAAACACTGTTTCACTTTTCACTGATCATTATTTTTAATAGACAAGTTTAAATTAATAATGTATAACTCTAATTATTTGACTTTATGATATAATTGGAAATTATATAACAATTCATCTGTTTATTTATTTTTTATCAAAAAGTTATTAAGATTTCAATTGTCATCGAAATTCATAATCTGGATATGAATTTAATAAAAAATCTGACATCTTTTTATCTTTTTGACTAAAACAGACAAATTAATTTTATTTTAACTCATTAATTATATCATAAAATACATAACCATAATTGTATAATGCTCATAATTGAATAGTGAAGCAGCCGTGAATGTCCAGTAATCTAGTAATTATTATTATAAATAAATAAATATATATATATATATATATATATATATATATATATATATTAATATAAATATTGCAGTATATTGTGATACCTTCTGTATTGGACAAATGCCTTATTTATATTGATGAGCTTTCAAGAGGTTTGACCTCTCTTTATGAAGTCTGAAGCATTGCTGTGTCCTGTGGTAAATATATCTTTCCTGAAATTGTATATAATTCCAGACCAAAAATATGATCTTGTAGAAAGGAGTGAACTAGGATTTATTGTGGTTTATTAAGCATCCTTTGTCTGAGCTGCAATTTCCTTTCTATTTCTTACTTTGAGCAATGAGTCAATCATCACGATATGGAACTAGGCCAACATCTCTTTGTCTTAGAAGAGAAAATATAGAATGTAGCATATAGTTCAAATAGCAAAGCTCTTATCTGGCAATGACTTCCTTGCATGGCTATACAGAAAAAAAACATTTTTGAACACCATTGGATAAAGATAAATAACTGTTTTCTATAAATTGATGTACAGCTTGTAACAAAACTCTTTATTTTTTCTGCATGTGCTGCTGCTGATGAATTTACAAAATGACCATGGAAATGACTATATTTCTGAACTGTAAACATTGAGCCCTATTGTCAGACCTCACTGGTCGATGGTAAAACATTGTTCTGCTCTCCTTGTTCCAAATCTACTGAATCAATGAAATTCTCAGCTAACAAATTTCTAACAAATCTCTAACAAATCTCGCTAGCTTCACTTCTGATGCAGCCTTATCTGACCTTGACTTTCTGGAAGTCATACAGATGGTATATGCCAAGATAAACTTTAGAACACTAAATGCAATTTGAGTAACACACAGGTGTAAACTTCATATGCCCCATACTCATATGCAACTTCATATAAAACGTCTCATAAAGGTGACAAATTAAACTATAACAATCTATGTTGCTGAGAAGACACATTAAGCACGTATGTGCACAACTGTTCTCCTATGTCCATAAAGTCGTAGTATAAGAGGAATAACCATATGATGCCACATAATTTCCATGGCTTGGCTCAACTTTTGTTCAGTACTCTTTTTTTTTCCTGCCTCACTCTGAAGTAAATAAAGTACTGTGATGCAGTGTAGAGTGTCTACAAGAGTCCAAAAGCAGTATGTGTGCCTACTAGCGCCCAAGAGCAGCTTGTGCCTAAAAGAATCAAAGTGCAGCATGTGCCTATTAGAATCAAAGTGCACCCTGTGCTTATAGGAATCAAAATGCAGCATGTGCTTATAAGAACCGAAGTGCAGCCTGTGCATATTAAAATCATAGTCCAGCCTGTGCTTATTTTTATTGTGGATATTCCAAAACATCCTACTTTGTCCTGAGCTCCTCCTTAGCTATAAAATGTGTTCAGGTGAGGACATTTGTGCATTTAAATACCAGTACTGATCTGATCTGCTAGTGGGATACTGTATTTATAAATGCCTTGAATCAACTCACAGAGCTTTCCTTATAGATCACAACAGGGAGACGTATGTCACATACATTACTCTGACCTTATCTCTATGTCACCTCAGAAACTACACATAATGTGCAGTGGTTGAAAGAGCAGGACAGAAACAGAGCATCTCTAACTCCTCCACCCCTCAAGTGGTGCCCAATATTCCCTTCCATTCCCTTAGGAGGAATTTATATAATATGAATTATGTTTTTCAATTAATTTTAATCTGAACATCTGCCTATCCATCCTAAGAATGCATGGTCTCTCTCTCTCTCATGTTCAATGCAATAACAATGCATATATAAACACTATATGTTGTTATCTATATTTTTCAATTATCCAATATTTGTAACCACTGCCATGTACTCTTCTGCAAGAAAAAACTTATATAAACGCGTCAATTCAAATCAACAAAACTTACAACTGTGCAGATACATTTAACATAAGTCCTGTTATTTGTACACCCTTAAACACTTAGAGACAAATAATGAATACATATGTACAGAAACGTATATATTTGTCAATGCAGCACACACTTGTCCCTGGTACACAAGTCACATAAATATCACATAAGCATCAAAATTATCTATTATGTGTATATACATTTTAGGATACCTGTCCATGATGCATGCATACATGCAAAAACACTTCACGTTTGTTTATTGATAAATATATAAAAGGTTGAACTTGATGGACTGAAAATCTTTTTTCGATTTCAATTACTATGTAACTATGTAATATATATATTCACAGATATATAATCATGTCATATTCACACTATAATATGCAGAGACACCTAAACAACTGTTATTGACACACTCACACAAGCATTCACAAAAAAAAAGGTGTAGTGTGAAGTGAATCCAGATCAAGGCTAGTTTGATAAAGATCATACTATAATGTAAAGTTGTTTTCCTCATGTTAATATACACATACAGTTGAAAGATTTTGTAAACACAACATACACCAATGTGATCTAGAAATATTTAGATATAGTACAGTATATGGATATGGCCAAGGAAGCATGACATTGTTGCATGGTATTGACATATTATTATTATTATTATTATTATTATTATTATTATTATTATTATTATTATTATTGTTGTTGTTTGGTTATATGTTGCCTGTACATTGTTATCTTGTATCCTAGTGATAATATGTTATAGAGGGAAAATGTAATATAGAACAGGAGAATATATGAAGAATTAAAGTAAAAGTCTCTGTATTTAAGTTTAACTGCAGAACATTGCATCCTCACAAATACAGGCCTTCATAAGCAATATTCAAGTCAGATATCTGCTCTTCAGGAGTCTAAAGCAAACACTTGTCATGTAGCTTAAAGGGATATCTAAGTTTCCTGGATTATGAATGCATATGATGGAGGAGAATCAGAAGTGTATGAAAAAAATGATTGCACGTAAAAATACCAAAATTCATAATCATTAGAGGGATTTTTAGATATTAAAAAAAATATAATGTTTTATGAGATGTGCTGCACACACATAGGCTGCTTTTTGCCAACATAGTGCAGAAATGTATTAATCCAGCTTACTTAGATATCCCTTTAAGTAGCTGGTGAGCTTATCTCAAGAGTTTCTAAAGCAACCAAGGATGCAAGGTGAAACATAGTTCTGATATCACACACATACACAAGATCTGAGTTATATCACAGAGCCAGATGCCCCTACACAAAATTAGGGAATATCCTGAGTTCATCACCAGATAAGGGAACTTGAGCAGTTATCTCCACTGCAGAGAGAATCTGACATCACTAGATGTAAAGGCTCTACCAGTGAACTAGTGGAAAGCTATTGCTAATTGGTCTCTCTTCTACACAACCAAGGATGGGGCTTACTGCGATTGACCAGCCTATGGGCAGAAAACTGTATATATGTTGCTAGTTCCGAATAAAGAGAGTTCAGATTTTTCCACATAAACAAAATGTGGACTATTTCCTGTGTGCCTGCATCCTGAGTGGGGAGTGGTCCTGGTCTGGGACCACTGATATCCTGTCTGCATTATTATCTGCACATACTCCTGGGCATTGCCTCTATCCTGAAGCTATCTTTTGTGCCAGAGGTAATATGAACTACACGGTTCTGTTGGGGTAGGTTTGAAATAGGTTCATATCAAGCCCCATTGAAGAAGCAGGTTGTGACAGTACACAAAAAAATCTGCATGGCCTATAAAGAACTATCTGTAATCTGCCCAAAAACACTGATGCTGTTAAACTGCAACACAAATTTATACGTGCTTGGACGTGCTGCTTATAATGTTCATTTAATTTGCAATATTTTCAATTGTAGTTCAAGTGACCCTTAATATCTAAATATTTTGTCCTTTCTGATGTATTATTGTAACACAATTAAAAGCTTCACATCCATTACAATAAGTACTATATGTAATACTGACAAAAATAAGGAACTTTGTTACCTACTGGTAAATTATATTGTTGTCAGCAGAGACCATGAGAGAGATACCACTCCCCATCAGTAGGGCAGGTGAGCAAACAAAACATAAAAGCTCCCTCACACTAGAGCCTCCCTCAGTTAAATTACAGAGATACTGTAGCTCAACTAAACAACCTTACCAAGTACAGTATGTAATAGGAGCAAAGTCCATGTGCTGCAGTCAAATACTTCAAGGAAATCGTATTAACTGGTAGGTAACAAAATTCCATATTTCCTTAACCTGTTCTAGACAGCACATAGCATGAGATCTACCTACGCAAGCAAACAGACTTGGGAGGGTTATGTAAACACTGCTTCTAAGACCCTTCGTCCAAACTTTGCTTTCTCACTGTGCTTTCTTTACAAGCATGTGCACACTGCTCCATCTTGTTGCATGACATATTTGCTTGGGTGAAATGCTAGCTCTTGTGGCACAAGATGCTGCCATCTACAAATGTATCTAAGAAATTCCTTTGATCCAACTAGATAAATGTGTAGGCATTTCTTTACATCCAGTGTATAGAATCATCGTTCCTTTTGATTATTTGACTGGCCAAATCCTGGATTCTATGGAGGTCAAAAAACTCCTTAAGTCTACATTTTGGCACATATCTTATCCATACTGCTGGATCTATTAAACAAGAAAAGTGTTATCCTTAATAATGTGAGCAGCTGGCATCTGTCTTCAGTACTGTCTACCTTCCCATTCAACTCCTACTAACAGTTATTTCCTTAATGGCCACCATGTAAGGGACAACTTTGTTTCTTGAAATACAGACATATGATCGTGCAAATCCCCAACATTCCAATTGCACTGCTGGAGAATACGGTTTTGCAACTGTTGCATATGTGCTCTTGTCCAAGGAGGTGGAGGAATCGATGAAGACATCAATTCCACAATTGACATAGCCTTTCGAAAGTGAATGATCGTCCTGATTCTCAAGCACTTTACTTGAGATCTTAATCTCTCTACCTTTTCTTGGGTCAAAAAAGTCCTTCCTATTGTAGAGTCATACGCCAAAACCAGGAAAACAGTTCTGCTCTGTGATACTAGTTGAGAATTTTTGTAGTTTATCAATCATCCAGCATTCTGAAAGACGTCTTTACTTTGTGTACTTTGAGTAACCATTGCTGTTCAGATTGCCACTATAAGGAGGTTGTTGAGATAACGCACAATCTCTATGCCTCCCTGTTAGAGAAACGCCGCCAATGCTACTAGCATCTTTGTGAATGACTTTGGAGCAAATGCCAGTACAAAATGCAGGGCTGCAAATTGCCATTGTTTCCTCTGGATGAATATGCACAAGTATTTCTGCTCTGATGCTGCTACTGGTATGAGCAACTATGCATCTTTTAGATATATAGAGCACTCTTTTTCTTATTGCCTCTATTGATTTTAGACTCTATTTTGATTTTGTTTTCTCTTAGATCTATGGCTGATCTGTATTATTCAGTAGTCTTTGAGTCCATGAAAATTCTTGAAAAAAATGTTTTTCCTGAGGAAATGGCACTAAAACTCATTTTTTTTGCACACAAACTTGAAAATGTCTGCAACAGAACTCTTTGCTTTTCTGGATGCTTGGGGATGCAAGATTTCACAAACTTTGGATGAGGAGACCTCCATGTTTCCGATCTTGAAGAACAATTTTTAAACCATTGTTTTCCTTAATGTAAATAAAAGTTGAAATGGTTTTCCAAGAAAGGAATGCATTGATAAACATTCCTTTGTCTTGGGGTAACTTTGCTAGAGCAAACTAAGCTAAATAGGGTAATCCTTACATGGAGGGCTCCCTATTAATCAACACAAAAAAGATGCATTCAAAATGCTTTGAGTAATAGGGAGCCCTCAATGTAGGAATTACCCTATTTAGCTTAGCTTGCTCTAGCTCCCATAGTTGAGATTCATATCCAGAAGTGAATCCCAAAGATATAAGAACAAACACAGAGAAACATCCCTATATAGGAGCAGTCTTTTAAATACTTTTATCAGTTGCTATATTCTGGGAGAAGAAGCACCTACTCTATCTATAATAATATCATATTGGGAGAAGAAATATACTCAATATTATAAATGGATGTAAATATCCAGTTCCCTATAAGAATAGTTATCTTATGTTACCCTAAAGAACTCAATACAACAATATATAAGGACATTTCACTAGGGCAAATATCCCAAAGCAAAAACGCTAGAGTTGTCTTATGTGCTATAAAAGGTTTTAGTGATTCCAATAAAAGTTTAATTTTAATAAAAGGTAAAAGTGTAAGATAAACTGCGTTTCTTGTAAATAGTACAGGTACATCTAGTACAGGTACAGAGGGGGAGGGGCCTGATACCAGGAAGGGTGATAGTTCAGAGGAGTTGAGGGAGCAAAGGATCCCCGTCCACAGTCAGGAGGGCAAGAGGCTAAAGGCAAGCACAGGGCCCTGTACTACACGCATCAGGAGAACGTAGACCTCCACTGTGCCATCCGTGGACGCCCCCTAATCCTTGAGTGGGGGGTTAGGACCGGCCCTAGGGCCCAGGCATGGAAAGAGGTAGCGGCTGCAGTAACAGCAGTGGGAACAGCGGAAAGGGATTTGAGGTCTGTGAAGCATGGTTTAATGACAACAGGGCCAAGGTGAGGAGGCTGATAGCCAAGGAGGCCAGTCCAGCTGCAGCACCAAGTAGCGACCCCCAAGTGACTGTGCGATACAATGAGTGGGAGAGGATGGCCAAGGACCTTCTGAGACCCAGCCAGCCACTGGAGCTTCAGGCCTGGTGGCCCAACAGAATCCGGCCTCCATATCAGGTGAATATCACATGCATAAAAATGGCACCACATGTACATCACACACACTACACATGTTCATTCTGACCAACAAGGATACTGACATGTCAGCTCTATGGAAGATGGATGCGTCATTAAATCCATGAAGCTCACAAATCACTGTCATTCGTGGGCACAGTAATCAACCAATAGGGACTCCATGTACGGGTGTACCCACTGCAGCATATGCAGTTACAGACTGCAGCCGGAATCAAGATAGCATTAGGAGCCAGAAACAATCAAGATCAAGAACCAAAGTATAGATCACATCTAGTAAATGATAGCTACTCATTGTTGCAAGCCTAAATGTCAGATAGCTAGGAATAAACACAAATCAATGTATTATTCATCATACTAATGACATATACCTTTCTTATCTTCCTTCAGCATCAAGGAGGTCTGGATCCAATGGTGAGCCAGAGGCGGAGGCTCCATCGGAGTAGGACATTGGCAAGCGAGCCCCCGTCCAGCAGTAACCGGCGCAGGGGGAGGAAGAAAGAAGCAGAGGCAAGGGACCTGGTTCGGAGATGGAGGAAGTCATCTGGGCAGTGTGGTCACCAGCAGGACTCCGTAGCTCCAGCGGCATTTGACCCTACTGTCCCCCTCCTCCAGAGACTGAGCATACCTCCAGGGCCCTCCTACGGGAGGGACCAGCAGGGCTTGACCCCATCTCCTCCTCCCCTCACCAATGCGGCAGACTGGCCACCACCACCACCAGGCCAAGCATCACCACCACCACCTTCATGGAGCAAGGCTCCAGTGGGCCCCAGACCCTCCCCACTGGGCCACCATCGCCGCCACATCCTGCACCATCCACACCACCACTAAGCCAGGCTGCACAGGCGGAGTTGCTGGCCATCATGCAACAGCAACTGGAGTGTCTTGAGGCGATCCAGGCCAGCAACTCCACCAATCATGCGAAGGTCATGCGCAGCCTGGGCAGGCGCAATAGGGAAGATAGGAGGCACCACCTAATGACAGAATCATAGCTTGCCGGGCTGCTCAGGTTGGGGGCGCTCCCCGCCTCCTCCACCCCAGTACGGCTGTTCCTCTCTTCCCCCCATGCCTCCACCAAGACCACCGCCACCAGCACCATCACTTCTCTAGCTGCTGCCTCCTGGGGGATACCTCTCCCTGCCACCCCCCACCATCACCACTACCGCCAAGAAGACGGCGGACGGTCACGGGGGATTGGGGCCCTGTTTCTAGGTGTAGGAGAATGTAGGGGCTACACATGTGTTTTGTGCCTTCTCAATAGCACTCCTCAGTGATGATTTATTGGTCCAAATTCTAATGTAATCTAGCCTGGCTACAGAGTATAGGACCATGGCCTATGTGATGGTTATATTTTATAAACAGGTGGCTTCCTCACATGGTCCATGATCCTCTTCTCTTTGGGAACATAGGGTCATGTGTAATATTTCAAAAATTGATGGTCACTGAGGAATGCTGTTGAGAAGAGATGCTGCAGTCCCTATATTTGTTAAGGCAGTATGTTGCAGGTATTATATTTTTGTTGTGTTTGAGGTGCAAGTCAGGTCCATGAAGGCATCTTCTGCATCTACAAGAATTGTGAAGGAAATGTATTAAGTGCGATATTTTCACAGTACCTCTCAGGTAGACAGTCCTTCAATGACAGTCCCCACAATATCAAACCTATCATATATCCATATATCTCATGATTGTTGGTAGCTTAAATGTAGACCAAAACTTTTATGGTGGTGTACTTGCAGAGTCTCACAATGGCATGTTAATGATAGCCAGTATTAATATATGAACTAGTGAAGCATGTGATCATTACCTCAATATTAGTCTAAGAACAGATCCTTGGGTCTGATGTACAGTAAGTAATACTGAATCTGGCTGCTGACCTTTGTGTCCTCTCCGTATTAATGGGTATTTTTCCTTTTTGCTGATATTATGAGTATCACTTAACATGTTCTAACACCTGTATAGCTAATGGATTCGATATCAATGTTGATGAACAATATCCTATTGCAAAGTTGATAGTACACCTTGACCACGGACGCTGGTCACAGCTAATATTAATGGTCATGGCCAATGAGTTATCCTGAGAACTAGCTAATGGTTAGTAATGCTTGCATATGGAAATCAGGTGAGTTGGTATATTGTTACAGTTACAGTATTTAGCGCTGTACTGTACATGCATGTTTTTTTTATTTTTTATCATCCACTGCATTTTTTATTTTAATCACTTTTTTTCAGATTTCTGTTTTGGGAAAACACTGTATGTGTGACACTGGATTGGATAACTCAGTCCAGAGGTATTTGAATCTGTTTAATTGAGCAGATATAGACAAGTTGTAAGTGCTCTGCACATTAATGGTTTCTTCAATCAATTGGCGTGATTTCTGCTGATGCACATTTGAGCCAGGTAGGTGCTCATTCTAGACTATGAAATTAATCCCTTTAGGTATCCCCTTTCTCCCCAAAAAAGCCTCTTGCCGTCCCGGGAAACACCCACATCACACACATGATATTAATGCGTTGTGTATGATATAAAGCTTTGTTATACGTTCTCACGGTGTCAGTGTGTTTTCCGTGGTTGGGGTTTTGGGACATCCACATACATCACATGTGTGTCACATTCCTATATCAGTAAACTAATGAGCCCTAGTTACTATGCAATAGGGTAATAAATATCATAATTATAATATTAGTACTAATATCATAAGATATAATATAATATACAGTCAGGTCCAAAAATATTGGGACATCGACACAATTCTAAACTTTTTGGTTCTATACACCACCACAATGGATTTGAAATGAAACTAACAAGATGTGCTTTAACTGCAGACTTTCAGCTTTAATTTGAGGGTATTTACATCCAAATCAGGTGAACGGTGTAGGAATTACAACAGTTTGTATATGTGCCTCCCACTTTTTAAGGGACCAAAAGTAATGGGACAGATTAACAGTCATAAAACAAACTTTCACTTTTTAATACTTGGTTGCAAATCCTTTGCAGTCAATTACAGCCTGAAGTCTGGAACACATAGACATCACCAGACGCTGGGTTTCATCCCTGGTGATGCTCTGACAGACCTCTATTGCAACTTTTTTTTTTTTTCCACCTATAAACTGTACAACTCAATTGAAAAACAAACTGAAATCTTTTAGGTGGAGGGAAGAAAAAAAATAAATAATGTGGTTGCATAACTCTGCACACCCTCTTATAACTGGGGATGTAGCAGTGTTCCGAATTAAGCAATGACATTACAAATCGTGTTAAATAGGAGTCAGCATACACCTGCCATCATTTATAGTGCCTCTGATCAACCCTAAATAAAGTTCAGCTGCTCTAGCTGGTCTTTCCTGAAATTTTCTTCGTCGCATCCCACAGCAAAAGCCATGGTCCACAGAGAGCTTCCAAAGCATCAGAGGGATCTCAATGTTAAAAGGAGAAGGGTACAAAAGAATTTCCAAGGCATTAGATATACCATGGAACACAGTGATCATTAAGTGGAGAAAATATGGCACAAAGGTGACATTAACAAGAACTGGAGCTCCCTCCAAAATTGATAAAAAGACGAGAAGAAAACTGGTCTGGGAGGCTACCAAGAGGCCTACAGCAACATTAAAGGAGCTGCAGGAATATTTGGCAAGTACTGGCTGTGTGGTACATGTGAACCAAAATCTCCCGTGTTCTTCATATGTCTGGGCTATGGGGTAGAGTGGCAAGCCAAAAGCCTTTTCTTATGAAGAAAAACATCCAAACCAGGCTACATTTTGCTAAAACACATCTGAAGTCTTCCAAAAGCATGTTGGAAAAGGTGTTATGGTCTGATGAAACCAAGGTTGAACTTTTTGGCCATAATTCCAAAAGATATGTTTGGCGCAAAAACTACACTGCACATCACCAAAAGAACACCATACTAACAGTGAAGCATGGTGGTGGCAGCATCATGCTTTGGGACTGTTTTTCTTCAGCTGGAACTGGGGCCTTCAGGCTTCTGCTAGAAAGCTGAACATGAAGAGGAACTTCATCTTTCAGCATGACAACGACCCAAAGCATACATCCAAATCAACAAAGGAATGGCTTCACCAAAAGAAGATTAAAGTTTTGGAATGGCCCAGCCAGAGCCCAGACCTGAATCCGATTGAAAATCTGTGGGGTGATCTGAAGAGGGCTGTGCACAGGAGATGCCATCGCAATCTGACAGATTTGGAGTGTTTTTGCAAAGAAGAGTGGGCAAATCTTGCCAAGTCAAAATGTGCCATGCTGATAGACTCATACTCAAAAAGACTGAGTGCTGTAATAAAATCAAAAGGTGCTTCAACAAAGTATTAGTTTAAGGGTGTGCATACTTATGCAACCATAATATTTTATTTTATAATTTTTCTTCCCTCTACCAAAAAGATTCCAGTTTGTTTTTCAATTGAGTTGTACAGTTTATAGGTCACATTAAAGGTGGAAAAAGTTCTGAAATGATTTATCTTTGTCTAATTATTTACAGCACAGAAACCTGACATTTTAACAGGGGTGAGTAGACTTATATATAGGGTTAATACACCTGATATGTCCAATTTGTGATAGTATGGAGTATCAACATTCCCCTGAAGGCCTGATAACAATATAATGATAATGTCAATTGATTGATAGAATAAAACCTAATGGGATGTCACAAGATGATAATGGGTATACATCATTGAACATGGCCACTAGCAATGGCGTTGCACTTTCCAGGATGGGTGTAGCGGAGGTGGAGGTGAGTTGTCTGTTGCTCCATATGCACAGCCTCCTTGTGTGTTTGCGGCCCTTCCTGATGGGTTAGAGAAGATTAGTGTGGTGTATGTTCCCATGTACCCCTGGTACTTAATATATGTGATGTGGTGGTGTAATTTGGCCACTATTTGTTGTCCCAATGTGGGTGTGATGAGTGAAATGTATATAAGATGATCTTTGTATTTTTAGGGTCCACATTAGAGTCTCTGTGAGTTAGAAAGGGTTAATGTGGCAGACATTTTTATGTTTTTGTGTTGCCATTTAATCAGGTAGTGTCTCTTTAATTGCTTTCAGCATCTTGCAGCATAACTTTTCATATTGGCATATGCAGAACCATTATTTGGAACCTGTAAGATTCTGGTCGACATTTGCCATTTGCAGGCTTGACGGCGTTTGTGGTCTTCAGGAATTGTAGCAATTGAATAGCGATTTGCGATTTTTGTGATCATAACTCTTGCGGACGTGAAAGATCAAAGGCTTTGATGGGCTGTAAGTACCGGTTTTAACAACCGCAATGATTTCAAGCCCGTAACAAGTAGACTTACAATTGCTCAATTGAATGTGGCTCTATGTCTTTAATAGCACATTGGAACCAGCATAGAAATGGTTTAAAAATCTTGGGCCCTATTAAATTCGAGCTGCGTATGAATTCGTATCTCGCAAAGGCCCATCGTAAGTCGATTTACGATATCCGAGTCGACTTGCGATTGACTTGCGATTGACTTGCGTAATTTCGGACTACTTTGCCGAGATTTGCCTCCGATAAGCGCTACGTAGTAAGTAGCGGACAAGAATTCCTTGCGTAGACGCTCGTATCTCGCAAATTCGCTAAGTGCACAAAAACCCCACGTAAAATGGTTTACGCATTACGTACAGACAACTTAAAAATCTAAAAGTGAGTTTAACAGAGGGAAAGCATGGAAGGCCATTACAATTGATTTAACCATCCCCTCCCCCCCACCAAAGCCAAGGCATTATACAACCAATTAGTTGTTACATTTTGAATGAAAAGCCATGCTGCAGCTTACATAAACCAAAATTAAAGACACACTACCTGATTACATAAAAACACTAAAACATCAAGAAAATGCAATATTAACCCTGTTATTTTGTATACATGTTGCTCATCACATCTACATTTGGGAACACAAATATGGGGCACATGGAGAATGTGAATATGTCCTGTTCAGTCTTTCGGTCGGGTCCGACTCTGACCCTCTGTCACTGCTTTCTTACAAGGTTCCTATGCCGGTGAGACCGGAGTGGGTTGTCAGTTCCTTCCCCAGTGGTTTGGGATTTGGCCCTGCATTCAGCTTTCCCTCTCACCCCCACAATGACCCTTAATAAGATAGCTCACAGCTTCATTGAAATACACAATACCTCTTGTTTGGTCTTTCGGTCGGGTCCCACTCTGACCCTCTGGCACTGCTTTCTTACAAGGTTCCTATGCCGGTGAGACCGGAGTGGGTTGTCAGTTCCTTCCCCAGTGGTTTGGGATTTGGCCCTGCATTCAGCTTTCCCTCTCACCCCCACAATGACCCTTAATAAGATAGCTCACAGCTTCATTGAAATACACAATACCTCTTGTTTGGTCTTTCGGTCGGGTCCCACTCTGACCCTCTGGCACTGCTTTCTTACAAGGTTCCTATGCCGGTGAGACCGGAGTGGGTTGTCAGTTCCTTCCCCAGTGGTTTGGGATTTGGCCCTGCATTCAGCTTTCCCTCTCACCCCCACAATGACCCTTAATAAGATAGCTCACAGCTTCATTGAAATACACAATACCTCTTGTTTGGTCTTTCGGTCGGGTCCCACTCTGACCCTCTGGCACTGCTTTCTTACAAGGTTCCTATGCCGGTGAGACCGGAGTGGGTTGTCAGTTCCTTCCCCAGTGGTTTGGGATTTGGCCCTGCATTCAGCTTTCCCTCTCACCCCCACAATGACCCTTAATAAGATAGCTCACAGCTTCATTGAAATACACAATACCTCTTGTTTGGTCTTTCGGTCGGGTCCCACTCTGACCCTCTGGCACTGCTTTCTTACAAGGTTCCTATGCCGGTGAGACCGGAGTGGGTTGTCAGTTCCTTCCCCAGTGGTTTGGGATTTGGCCCTGCATTCAGCTTTCCCTCTCACCCCCACAATGACCCTTAATAAGATAGCTCACAGCTTCATTGAAATACACAATACCTCTTGTTTGGTCTTTCGGTCGGGTCCCACTCTGACCCTCTGGCACTGCTTTCTTACAAGGTTCCTATGCCGGTGAGACCGGAGTGGGTTGTCAGTTCCTTCCCCAGTGGTTTGGGATTTGGCCCTGCATTCAGCTTTCCCTCTCACCCCCACAATGACCCTTAATAAGATAGCTCACAGCTTCATTGAAATACACAATACCTCTTGTTTGGTCTTTCGGTCGGGTCCCACTCTGACCCTCTGGCACTGCTTTCTTACAAGGTTCCTATGCCGGTGAGACCGGAGTGGATTGTCAGTTCTGCTGTCACTCTCCCACCCACAAGCGCAGCAAACACACACAGAAGGTTTGCAGAGGCACAATGAGCACCAGCCAACTCACCTCCATCAGGGGTAATTGCCACTTCTCTTATCCAAGGAAGTCCCACGACATTGCTGGTGGCCATGTGCCAAGATGACCATTCATTCCCATTTGGTGACCTCCCATTATGTTCTGCTATTCATCAATTTACATTAGTTTCGATTGCTAAGTGATGTTGGGGAAGTGCGTGTGAGAGCAGAATTGACAGACAAATCAATAATCACTGGAGAAGGAACTGACAACCCACTGCAGTATCACCTATCATCACCCTTTTAGGCCCACAGGGGAATGTTCCTACTCCCCATTCCCGCTAATTGTACTTGGCCTGTGCATTAACCCTTTATTATGCATAGATTGTAGATCACTTAGATGCATTATATGATATCTAATGCTATTAGGACTATTATTCCTCTTAGTATGTATGGATCTATTGCAGGTTAACTAGTGCTCATTAGTTTACAGCTATAGTAATGTGACACTAATGTGATGCATGTGGATGTCCCCTAACCCCAACCATTGAAAACACACCGACATGGGAAGAACAGAATAACACAGCTTTATTTTTGGACACAGACCACAATCAGCAGTGGTCAAGACTGTGCATTCACAGAACGGTATAACAAAACTTTATTTGTGGACACAGACCACAATCAGCAGTGGTCAAGACTGTGCATTCACAGAACGGTATAACAAAACTTTATTTGTGGACACAGACCACAATCAGCAGTGGTCAAGACTGTGCATTAATATCATGGGTGTGGTGTGGGCGGGTCCCGAGAGAGCAAGGGGCTAAATTAAAAAAAGGGGATACCTACAGGGGTCAATCTAATAGTCTAGAATAAGCATGATGCATAGCACCTACCAGGGTCACATGCTGCAACCGGAACCAGAAATCTCTCCATTTAACTGAAGAAACCATTAGAGTGCACGGCACTTACAACTTGTCTGGATCTGTTCAATTGAACAAATGATTCAACCTCTGGACTGTGTAATCCAATCCAGTTTCACACATACAGTGTGGTTTGTGAAATTGCCCACAAAAATGAATGGTCCACAAAATACAAAAAAGGCGGAGGAGGCTAAAAAAAAATAATGACAATGCATGTACAGTAAAGTGCTAAATTCTGTACCAATATACCAACTCACCTGATTCCCATCTGCAAGCATTACTAACTATTAGCTAGGTCTATGGATAATGAGTAATATGGGCAAATACCCATTAATATGGACAGGACACAAAGGTCAGCAGCCACATTGACTGTTTCTTACATCAGACCCAAGGATCTGTTCTCAGACCGATATTGAGGTCAGGATCACATGCTTTATTAGTGCATATATTAATGCTGGCTGTCATTAACATGCCATTGTGAGACTTTGCAAGTCCACCGCCATAGCGGTATTAGTCTACATTTCAGCTAACAACAATCATGTCTGAGATATCTGGCAATATGATAGCTTTAAGATTGTGGGAGCTACATGTTAAGGAGGGGGCTGTCATTGGAGTAATGTCTACCTGAGAGGCACTTGTAAAACCTTACGCCTCATATAATTCCTCCACTATGCTTGCAGATGCAGGAGATGCCTTCATGGGCCTGAATTGTACCTAAAACAAATGGAAAGAAAAACATAAAGAGAAAACATAAAATCTAAGGGCCTAAAAAAAAAGGGGACTGCAGCATCCCTTTCCAACAGCATTCCCAAGTGACCATCAATTGGTGGCATGCTCAACCGAACCCTACGTGTCCACAGAGAAGAGGATCATGGACCATGTGATGGGAGGTAGCCATCTGCATACAAAATGTCACCATCACATAGGCAAAGATCCAAAACTCTGTAGCCAGGCTAGATGAGGTCAGCATTGTGACCAATAGATTGTCACTGAGGAGTGCTGTTGAGAAGGCACAATTATGTCCACAGCCCCTAGGTCCTCCTCCGCCTGGGCACAGGACCTGCATCGTCCGCGGCCGGACGCCGTCTCCTTGGTGGTGGGGGAGCAGGAGGAGGTAGTGGCACCACGGGTGGTGGTGGCGGCGGAGGCATGGTGGAAGGAGAGGAGGGGCCAGGCTGCTGTTGGCTGGTGACCTGCCCCGTTCCCAGCAGCCTGACCAAATGCTGCTCCAGCCTCCGATGATGCCTCCTCTCCTCCCTAAAGCGCCTGTCCAGGCTGCGCCTCATGCCAGAGATGTTGGCCTCAATCCTATTCACGGCGGCCAACAACTCCAGCAGCGCAGCCTCGGTCGTTGGTGGTGGGGGCTCAGGTCCTGCTGGCAGGGCCGGGTGGGAAGATGGCGGGGACAGAGTGGGGAGGATCTGGGACCCGGCTGGAGACAGGGGCTCTGATGTTGTTGTCCCCGGTGGCTCAGAGTGTGGGGAAGGAGGAGCTGTGGCATATTCCACTCCTTCTGAGGGCCCCGGCGAGATGGCAAGTCTTTGGAGGAGGGGGACAGTCGGGCTCTGGACAGGGGGGCTGTCAACGACCACGACCTCCCCCTCCGAAGAGCCAGGGCCCTCGGATGAGCCTGTAGCCTCCTCCCCCTGAGCGGTCTCCTGCGGGGCGGGGGCTGACGGCCCCGCTCGTGGCTCATCACTGGACCCAGACCTCCTACTGGATGCTGAAATAGAGAAAAGAAAGGTACATGTCATTAGTATGCTGATCAATACATTGATATGTTTTCACTCCTAACTATCTGACATCTAGGCCTGAACATGGATGATTCTCCTAATTGCAACTCCCATTAGCTCTCATTTGCTAGATTGGATCTATTCTTTGGTTTCTTGTCTTGACCTCTCCTGGCTCCTAACACTGTCTGGATTTTGCCTGCGGTTTCACTCCTAACTATCTGACATCTAGGCCTGAACATGGATGATTCTCCTAATTGCAACTCCAATTAGCTCTCATTTGCTAGATTGGATCTATTCTTTGGTTTCTTGTCTTGACCTCTCCTGGCTCCTAACACTGTCTGGATTTTGCCTGCGGTTTCACTCCTAACTATCTGACATCTAGGCCTGAACATGGATGATTCTCCTAATTGCAACTCCCATTAGCTCTCATTTGCTAGATTGGATCTATTCTTTGGTTTCTTGTCTTGACCTCTCCTGGCTCCTAACACTGTCTGGATTTTGCCTGCGGTTTCACTCCTAACTATCTGACATCTAGGCCTGAACATGGATGATTCTCCCAATTGCAACTCCCATTAGCTCTCATTTGCTAGATTGGATCTATTCTTTGGTTTCTTGTCTTGACCTCTCCTGGCTCCTAACACTGTCTGGATTTTGCCTGCGGTTTCACTCCTAACTATCTGACATCTAGGCCTGAACATGGATGATTCTCCTAATTGCAACTCCCATTAGCTCTCATTTGCTAGATTGGATCTATTCTTTGGTTTCTTGTCTTGACCTCTCCTGGCTCCTAACACTGTCTGGATTTTGCCTGCGGTCTGTAACTGCATAGGCTGCATTGGGCGCACCAGTACATGGACTCTATTGCTTAATTACTCTTGGGGTGGCCAGGAATGACAGTGATTTGTCAGCTTCATGGATTTAATGATACATCCATCCATCCCTTGTTAATTCCATGGAGCTGACATGTCGGTGTCCTTGTTGGTCACCATGTGTAGTGTGTGTGATGCACATGTGGTGGCATGTTGGTGTATGTGATATTCACCTGAACTGGAGGCTGGGTCGTGCTGGGCCACCGGGGATGAAGCTCCAGCTGCGGGCGATGGTCCTAGAAAGTCCCTTGCGATCCTCTCCCACTCCTTATAGGCGACACTGTGTCCCTCCGCTTCTCTGGCCATCTTCCTTTTCACCGTGGCCCTGATATCCACATATCTGTGCTTCAAGGACCTCAAGCCCCTAGGAACCGTGGACACCTACTTCATCACTTCCACTACCTCCTTCCAAGCCTGAGCCTTAGGCCCAGGCTTCGCTTCCCTTGCCACAAGGATGACGGGCCGGTCACGGATCGCACCCAGGAGGACCATATTCTCCTGGGGCGTATAATTACGGGCCCTGCGCCTGCCCTTGCCAATAGCCCCTTGCTCTCTCGACTGTGCTGGGGGACCCTGGCCTCCCTGCACTCTTCCTGAGGCCTGTCCCTTCCCCAAACTACCCCGCCCCCTGGGAACAGGCCCCTTCCCCTCTGTCCCTCCTCTACAAGTGCCTCTGTCTCCCTCCTCCTCCTCCTCCTCCTCCTCCTCCCCCCCCCCCCCTCTGGGGACCACTCCTCCTCCTCCAGGGACACCTCCTCCTCTGGGGACACCTCCTCCTCTGGGGACACCTCCTCCACCCCCTCCAGGGACACCTCCTCCTCTGGGGACACCTCCTCCTCCGGGGACACCTCCTCCACCTCTCCTCCACCCTCCACTACACTCTCCTCACTCTCCTCACTCTCCGCTCCTCTCCTCTCCTCCTCTCTCCACCTATCTCCTCCCTCCATGCTCAAATAATACAAAAATAAGGATAACTCAAAATAAGTGTAACTGTTATATATGTGAAGGAAACAAAAGTGTATGTTCTATGTGTTTTTACTAACTGTTGGGGGATGCGGTGCAAAGGTTGGGGGGGTGGGAGGTGTGTGTTGTGTGTCCTAACGCTATGTATGTCTCTATGTGTCTTTAATCTATGTGTCAGGCAAATATGTGTTATGTGTAAATATGTGTAACTCTTACGTGTAAATATGCTAGTAATAAAATACAAAGAAATCAAAAAGAGTGCGCCTACAAATCAAAAGAACGATAAAGAAATAAAAGTATTACTGGAATGTCTATTGGAAAGAAAAGATGTGTGTGCTATGTGTATTTAATAAGTGGTGGGGGATGGGGTGTGTTGGGGGATGGGGTGTGGTGGGGGGAATGGGTGTGTGGGGTGTGTGTCCTAACTATATATATGTCTCTATGTGTGTTATTTAATCTATGTGTCTTGCAAATATGTGAAATCTGTAAATATGTGTAATGCTTAAATGGAAGGACTTATGAAATAGACAATGCAAAAAGAAAAAAATAACTACAGTAATCTCCCTCTCTCCAAAGTACTAATCAAACTCTCTCCCACCTGCTCCTGAAACTGCGTGCTAACTCCAATGGCTCTTACAACACAGTCAGCGCATGGGTTTGTATCACTCCCATTTATAAGCTCATACTGTCAATCTAATTCTTAGCTCGTACGTGATTGGCTGAGAGGCGTGTCTCGCTAGGACGTCCCCTTATCAGCTTGCGAGCGCGCCAACAGACTCAGCCAATTACATACGCACGTATAGTGTCAGGCCGCCAAGTGCGTATGTAATTGGCTGAGAGTCCCAATACATACGCACTTGGCGTCCCGCGTTGGGCTTCTCAGCCAATTACATACGCACTTGGCGTCCCGCGTTGGGCTTCTCAGCCAATTACATACGCACTTGGCGTCCCGCGTTGGGCTTCTCAGCCAATTACATACGCACTTGGCGTCCCGCGTTGGGCTTCTCAGCCAATTACATACGCACTTGGCGTCCCGCGTTGGGCTTCTCAGCCAATTACATACGCACTTGGCGTCCCGCGTTGGGACAGCCAATTACATGCGGCCAAGTGCGTATGTAATAGGTTGAGAGGCTTCTTGACCTAAAATCATCAGCTGGAATGCCATGTAAAGATCCACAGGTGACCAATGGCAAAGCAGAAATTAACGTGCCTAATACCAGATCATGCAATCAACAAGCTATATAACCCCATCCCCAACAAGTCATCAGCATGTCTGAAACAGCATGGATGATCATGAGAGAGGGATGAGGGCTAGGATGAGTGGGCGTATGAGGTTGAGACGCTTTTGTGCAGCTCAACTAGCACAGTATGAAGACCAGGAAGCAAGGTGTGTGATTGAGGGGGTGATGGGGAGTGGCAGAGAGGAATGTCTGGGAGTGAATGAGGGTGTGAGTGGTGATGTGATCCATGCTGGGGCAGAACCAAGCCAGGCAAGGGAATTACCACAGGCCATGCCTAGTATCGTGGGGGTGGATCAGGGAGGAGAGAGAGCTCCAGTAGCACAGGGACAGATGGATATAGGGCCACCTGCACCCAGGGAGGCTGACAATGTTGTCGGTGATCAGCTGCTGGGGGGAGTACAGGATGTGTTGGCTCAGGCAGAAGGGGGGGAGCCTGACCAGGAGCCTGACCAGGAGCCTGACCAGGAGCCTGTGAGGAGGCGGGCACCCAATGTGTACAGGGAGAGACTCACATTAGAGGGGTTAACTGATGGGGAGGTGTATGAGCGTTTTCGGCTGACCCGTGCCAGTCTTGGGGAGCTCTATGAGGTTCTCAGAGCGGACCTTGAGCCTCGCTCACGGGCAAATAGAGCCATCCCAGGAATGACACGGATGTTAGTTGCAATACACCTCCTTGCTTCTGGGAGCTTTCAGACCACCCTGAGCATAGCCGGAGGAATGTCTCAGCCAAGCCTCTCGAATTGTCTGAGTGCATTCCTCCGTGCTATTGGTCGGAGAGCTGCCAGATACATCAGTTACCCTAACACTGCTGAAGAGATCTCGAAGGTGAAGTTCGATTTCTTCCAATTAGGAGGTATCCCCAATGTGCTTGGTGCTATTGACTGTACACACGTGGCACTGATACCTCCTAGAGAGCAAGAAGCGCTGTACAGAAATCGTAAGCATTATCATTCAATCAATGTACAGGTTGTTTGCGATGCGAACATGCGCATACAAGGTGTGTTTGCAGGCTTCCCGGGAAGTGCTCACGACGCCTATATCCTGCGAGCATCCGGAATATATCACATCTTTGAGTCCGGCAGATTTCCATCCGGATGGCTACTGGGTGAGTACACATTAGTAATGGCAGTCAACCATATCTTACTATGACTGGATACAATAACACATACGGTACATCATGTTTCCCTCTATTGATCTGATGTTCACATGTGCATTACGGAGTAATACGACCAAAGCCAGAACATAATAGCTCATTGCTGGCCAGAACCCTGTGTTAGCTTGGCCAAACAGTATGCAGTTCACAACAACATATGCCAAAAACCACAATTGATTAATCATTAGGTATATGTTCTGATGCATTCCATTGTATCCTGTGACATGGACATCTCTAGTCTACATAACGTGTTGTGTGTTCTTGTACGGCCTATGTAAGTGAGATGTCTTCAGAATTCATCTGATAGAGGAGAATTAATATTGTTTGGCCAACTTTTTCTTGCCTGAATATATCCCGGAATAAACATGAATTAGCTTACCTTGAAGTTATCAAAATCTCCAAGGTCTTTTGGCATTTGCGTTTGATCGTGTACGCCCCTGGGAAATTCCACCTGAATTAGCATCACATTTACGTTCACAAGAATACACGATCACTCTTCACCTCAGACCTCTGGCATGTGCTCGTTACAAGAACTGCAACAGTGACTTCCTGCTCTCTACCAGAAGGGTCGCAATATGTACCCTGTTGTATTTCCCTTGTATCTCCGCCTCATGTAAGTGTCCTGTGGGTGTGAACATCTGGATTTTCCATTTGTTGAAATTACATTATAATTGATCTGAAGCTTCAGATAGAATCCATGTGTTAATACCCTAGTAATTATCCTATCAGATGCATCCATGATCCATCTCTCTTACATATATCTGTAACTGTGTATTAGCCACAGGGATGTGTTGATAGGTCATGATGACGATATTTGGCCATATGCTTTGTCAAACATCACAACATCCTATTCATATCAACATCATATTTTATTTACACCAGGTGATGCAGGATATGGGTGTTTGCCGTGGTTGTTGACCCCTGTGAGCAATCCCCAGACTCGGGCAGAGGCGCGGTATAATGCTGCGCATAAAACCTGCCGGAATGTAATTGAGCGTACCTTTGGTGTACTAAAGATGCGCTTCAGATGTTTACATTCCACTGGGGGGGCTCTACAATACAAGCCCCAGAAAGTTTGTCGCATCATCGTTGCCTGCTGCTGTCTGCACAATATAGCACTACAGGCCAACTGTCTGGGGGACATTGATGCGGCTCCGCTACCTGTGGAGGAAGAGCCTTTATTTCACCCTGAAGTGGATAATCTGCAGGGGTCACAACAACGTGCCCGCCTAATTCGTGAGTACTTCACATGTAAGTACATACCCAATATGCATGGAACACAGTCTAATGTATCTGGATTATGCCTAACTCCCAAATCCACCTTTATCCATCGCCCTTGTCATACAGAATTCCAACCAGTCCACAGTAGAGGAGAGTTCCCTGACGTTGTCAATGTTTGTACACTGGAACAAGCCACATGATCAGTTACAGGTAAGTAAGCACACATTCCCATACACATCTTAAGTACTGACGGTTAGAAACATCAATGGCATAGATAATTTGAGTGGATTATATATCCCACTATGTCAATGTATATATGCCCCACGTTACATTGTTATCTAGTAATTTATATTGAAAAAAGACTTTAGTCCATCAGGTTCAACCTCTATAGATCTATGATCTGCAATACGCAGAATTATTGTTAATTGATCCAGAGGAAGTCACCGAAAAACAAAAAGTGAAGCTTTGCCAATTGTCTACACAGGGACGAAAAATATAACATTCCTTCCTGACCCCAGATACTGGTGATCATATTCATCCCTGGATCAATACTCCCTATCTCTTTATCCAGGATAGCCCCTAATGCCTGTTTGGTTTTGTAATGTAAAAAGATACCCAATCCCTTTTTAAAGTCACCTACAACCTCTACGGACCAGTATTGCTCACATTGTCTGATCCTGCAAAACCACATGAAATGGGATCCAAATGTGGTTGAAAAATACCATACACACATACTTTAGTCTAATTTGTGACTGTAATCCTAACATCATATTAACCTTACAGAGCTGCTGTCGTGTGTCAACTCTTCTTTAAACAACCTAGACATGGAAAAACATGACCAGCAACAGAACTGCTACATCAATGTAAGCTACATAGTGAGTATTTGTGTAATAATATGGCCACGTATGCTGAAGGACACAAATAACACATCAATCACTTTATTAATATCAGCCTATCTCTTTCCAGGATACAGCAGATAGGTAAGCGGTGATAACTAATTACGATCCACAGCGCACGTGTCCTGGTGGAACAAATCACCTCGTGGATGAGCTTGGGACTGCGTCCAAGGTAAAACACCACATTTGGCTCTCCACAGATGCATTAATGTGTAATCTATGTGATATTCCTACATCATTAGCCAGATGAGTAGCTCGTTTCCTTTGTAGGGAAAGAACAGTGAAGACGTTTGTATGAAATGAGCAACATATATCGGTACAGTGGATCGAAAAGGTCTAAAGTCTACACACCCCTGTTAAAATGTCATGTTTCTGTGCTGTCAAAAAATGAGACCAAGATAAATCATTTCAGAACTTTCTCCACCTTTAATGTGACCTATAAACTGGACAACTCATTTGAAAAACAAACTATAATCAGTTAAGTAGAGTGAATAAAAAATCAAAAAAGAAAATCACAAGGTTGCATAAGTATGCACACCCCTAAACTAATACTTTGTTGAAGCACCTTGTGATTTTATTACAGCACTCAGTCTTTTTGGGTATGAGTCTATCCGCATCGCACATTGTGACTTTGCAAGATTTGCCCACTCTTCTTTGCAAAAACACTTCAGATCTGTCAGATTGCGAATCCATCTCCTGTGCACAGCCCTCTTCAGATCACCCCACAGGGATTTTGGTCTGGGCTCTGGCTGTGCCATTCCCAAACTTTAATCTACTTCTGGTGAAGCTATTCCTTTGTTAATTTGGATGTATGCTTTGGGTCGTTGTCAAGCTGAAAGATGAAGTTCCTCTTCATGTTCAGCTTTCTAGCAGAAGCCTAAAGGTTTTGTGCCAATATTGACTGGTATTTGGAACTGGTCCTAATTCCCTCTATCTTAACTAAGGTTCCAGCTGCAGAAAAACAGCCCCAAAGCATGATGCTGCCACCACCATGCGTCACTGTGGGTATGGTGTTCTTTTGGTGATGTGCAGTGTTGTTTTTGCGCCAAACATATCTTTTGGAATTATGGGCAAAATGTTCAACCTTGGTTTCATCAGACCAGAACACCTTTTCCCACATGCTTTTGGGAGACTTCAGATGTTTTTTTTTTTTGGAAAAATGCAGCCTGGCTTTGATGTTTTGCTTTGTAAGAAAAGGCTTTCATCTTGCCACTCTACCCCATACGCCAGACATATGAAGAATACGGGAGATTGTTGTCACATGTACCACACAGCCAGTACTTGCCAGATATTCCTGCAGTTCCTTTAATGTTGCTGTCGGCCCTCTTGGTAGCCTCCCAGACCAGTTTTCTTTAGGTCTTTTCCTCCATTTTGGAGGGAGCTCCAGTTCTTGGTAATGTCACTGTTGTGCCATATTTTTTACGCTGTCTTCCATGGTATATCTAATGCCTTGGAAATTCTTTTGTACCCTTCTCCTAACTGATACCTTTTAACAATGAGATCCCTCTGATGCTTTGGAAGCTCTCTGTGAACCATGGCTTTTGCTGTGGGATGCGACTAAGAACATTTCAGGAAAGACCAACTAGAGCAGCTTAACTTAATTTTGGGTTAATCAGAGGCACTTTAAATGATGGCAGGTGTATGCTGACTCCTATTTAACATGATTTGGAATGTGATTGCTTCATTCTGAACACAGCTACATGCCCAGTTATAAGAGGGTGTGCAGACTTATGCAACCACATTAGTTTTCTTTCATATTTTCTTCCCTCCACCTTACAGATTTCAGTTTGTTTGACAATTGAGTTGTCCAGTTTTTGTCACATTAAAGGTGGATATAGTTCTGAAATGATTTTTCATTGGCTAATTTGTTTACAGGAGTGTGTAGACTTTTTATAACCACTGTAAGTGACGAAGTAAGCGCTCTGGGAGCATGTGCAATGTAAATCTTGACATGTTCCTTTTATGTTTCAGATCGCAAAGATTAGTCCCTTTCCACGGTCAGAACAAGGAATGATGAGCATTCCCACGTTCCAGGACTATGCTATTGTCACATTGCATCATGTATGTTCAGATGTCAGTCATCATGTGTTGCATCGGGTGTGATATCACATCCTCTACATCGCTTTAGATGTACCTATTGCTTTAGATCTGCCATTCTCTCCTCTACTTGGACTATTGTGAAGCCTGTATCATACTTCCTTCCAGATCTCTTCCTCAGTGCTGATGTGATCCTCCCTGTACATATGGGGAACAGTAACTCTAGCCTTGGAACATAACTGTTAATGAGGTTCCATTTACCTTCAGTTATGAATATGCAACAGCAGATAATAGAGATGCTCATTCACAGAACAGAATACACCTCGAACTGGCCAGTTGGTTGGTAGTTCTGCTAACACCTGAAATTATTTGGAACACACTGATATGGTCCTGGTCATGTTCCCATCTGAGTGTCCAAACTTATGTATGTAGAGTCTTCTCTCATAGTGCCATTTCCAGTGACATGACCTACGGGGGTTCTAACATTGACTGATTGAGCACTTCTACCTCTGCAGTTGCATAGGAGTGTGTGTTGCGCGCACACACAAGACTACAGATTACTTCTCCCCATGAGCATATCTCCTTCTGTATTGTTGGTTTTGAATATTGAATGTTAGCCTGATATATTTAAGAATATAACTGATATTGCCTCACGTTGGCTGATGCACTGTATCTCCCCCCCTCAACTGATCATCTATACCAATGTCACCCCCCCCGCGTGCATTCTGGCCCCATGTCCCTATTTCCGTGTGTTACTGGAACTCTGTATCCTACCCACCTCCACCATGATACTGAGCATGCCTGTGGTAATTTGTCACTGTGTGGCTTTGTGAACAATTAAACCGTTTTTTTTTCACTCAATGTTTGTGTAATCCTGTATATTTACCATGTAACAATTCAATTCCCCTGAAAGTCAGATGTGCTCATCACCATCAGTTAGTGGTGTAGCTATTTGGGGCAATCTGCGTTGACATTACTACATAATCATGAATGTCGATTCATATCATTCAAGTTGAGCCCTTCAAGTCACTATATACAACCCTGCAGGTCTCTAGACCTGATTTCAGAATTCCCACCCCTCCAACTTGCACCTACATGTATATTGGCAAGGGCCAGATTAATGTAGCATATGTATCTATGTAAACACACACAGATATATGTATTTAACAATGACACTTCATTCTCTCTGTATTGTCGCAACTAGAAAGCATGATATGGTACAAACACACAGAAACAGTGATAACAGTATAACAATCATACTTTATTGCATACACAGAGTACAAACAGAAATAGACAGGAATGTGCATTAATATCATGTGTGTGTTGTGAAGAGATCCTAGTATGGCAAGGGGCTGTGGCAAATCTGAGGACATCTGAAGAGGAAACAGACAACATCATCAGGGTAATGCATAGCATCTCCTAGGGTCACATGTGGTCAGGACCCCACAGTAACCAACAGCATATAACACGACATCTAATCAACATAACCATTAATGCGCATACAACAACCATATGGTTGCCAGAATAAACAGACACTATAAAACAGGGATCATGTCATACTAAGCGATTTCACACAC
The DNA here is from genome assembly GCA_027410445.1 of Discoglossus pictus. Lineage (NCBI taxonomy): Eukaryota > Metazoa > Chordata > Amphibia > Anura > Alytidae > Discoglossus > Discoglossus pictus. The sequence goes on from CM050164.1 coordinate 140,471,088, forward strand.
AGTGTGAATTGGTCAATAGATGATATGAATCTGGAAAACAGAGGTAGGAGGTGTTAGAACAATCATAAGCTGTTATTAGAGTACATTGTTTTTGCTTTTGACACTACTCTAAACCAACTAACATGAACATCATCTCCGAGCAGTAAGAACCATATGTATTCTATCCTGTTCAGTCAGCCTTCCAGGAAGATGCTTAGGATGTGGAATACGACAAGGCATGCTTCACTGTGAACACAATCCTTCAGCAAAATGTACTATCACTATCTATGTGGAATAGTTGTGCCATGCTGATATCACATCTCACTTCTAAATGGGTGGTACCAAGGCCAGACAGATTACACTGTTCACATTACCCCTAAACACATGCACATTGATCATGAAGTCAAACCCTTGAAATTGCCACTTTGGTTTGGATGACATGAAAAAACTGAAGCCAATTTCATAATGTTAACGGGATGGAATGCTATAAACTTATGTGGAATTGCTGGTTTGGATTAGCAGATAGTAATGGGACTGTGCAACTCGATAGCCTGGACACTGATCATTATAATGGAAGATCACACAGTCATGTTTCTTAGTGAAAAGATATGGAGTCATATATTTAATTTCAGAGCCATCTGCAGTGGGGAATAATCCTGATAGAATGCCCGTTGGGAACTGGGTTGAGCGTTTACTCACATGATGGTATTGTACTGCTCGAAGATGAAGAAAATGTCTTCATAGTTGTGTGATTTGGCTATTAACACCTACAAAGACAAAAACAATGTCTCATTCCGAACAATATTATGATTAAATACAGCATTTAAGCTCAAGGTCAATCCACATTGAACATCAATTGTTAAAATGTTCAACATAACCAGACATGTACACACTCTGTAGCCAATATTATGTCAACATGTATAACAATCTGTATTCTGTGAGGAGTGGTCAGGAGGCCCTCTCGGATGGTCCTAACACCTCCTACTCCGAGTTAGCGGCCCCCCACCGTCTGTGCCCGCGGCCCGTCTCCCTCTTCCACGCCTTGGTGTGGGATCAGGGGGTGCCACTACAGCAGGTGGCTGGGGTTCATGGGTGGGCGATGTCTGAGATGAGGAGGCAGACATTTCAGGTTGAGATTGGACCACCGAAGGCTGGAGAGGTATGGGCTGCCGACGGAGATTACGCAATAATGCGCGTCTCTCCCGGCTTGCGCGTTCCTCATATCTCTCCATCCTTCGGTTGTGCCTCCTCATCTCAGCATATATGGCCCGTGTGGTGGCTGAGATGATCCGATTTCCAGCCAGGATGGCCCTGCTAACTGCCAATTGATTAGCACTGATGGCCAGCATTTGACTTGAGAGCTGGCTTTGGGCCTGGTCCTCTTCATCAATGTGGGACATTATGTTCCGTAATTGGGCAGGGAGATGTGGCAGAGGACCTGGAGGTCTGGCAGCTGGCGGCTGGGCGGCCGGCGACTCCGCGGCCGGCGACTCCGCGGCCGGCGACTCCGCGGCCGGCGACTCCGCGGCACTTCCTCCCGGGGCACTTGGGGCCGGTGCACTTGTGGCCGGTGCACCTCCTCCCGGGGCACTTGGGGCCGGTGCACTTGTGGCCGGGGCACTTCCTCCCGGGGCACTTCCTCCCGGGGCACCTCCTCCCGGGGCACCTCCTCCCGGGGCACTTGGGGCCGGTGCACTTCCTCCCGGGGCACTTGGGGCCGGTGCACTTGTGGCCGGTGCACCTCCTCCCGGGGCACCTCCTCCCGGTGCACCTCCTCCCGGGGCACCTCCTCCCGGGGCACTTGGGGCCGGTGCACTTGTGGCCGGTGCACCTCCTCCCGGGGCACTTGGGGCCGGTGCACTTGTGGCCGGTGCACTTGTGGCCGGTGCACTTGTGGCCGGTGCACCTCCTCCCGGGGCACTTGGGGCCGGTGCACTTGTGGCCGGTGCACTTGTGGCCGGTGCACCTCCTCCCGGGGCACTTCCTCCCGGGGCACTTCCTCCCGGGGCACCTCCTGCCGGGGCACCTCCTGCCGGGGCCCATGGTGGAGCCCAGGCTGAGTGCGGTGCCCCGTATGTCGGGGGAGCACAGTATGAGGGCTGTGCCCAGGGTGAGGGCTGTGCCCAGGGTGAGGGCTGTGCCCAGGGTGAGGGCTGTGCCCAGGGTGAGGGCTGTGCCCAGGGTGAGGGCTGTGCCCAGGGTGAGGGTGGAGCACCAGATGAGGGAGGAGCCCAGGATGAGGGAGGAGCCCAGGACGAGGGAGGAGCCCAGGACGAGGGTGGAGCCGCTGAGGGTGGAGCCGCTGAGGGTGGAGCCGCTGAGGGTGGAGCCGCTGAGGGTGGAGCCGCTGAGAGAGGCACAGGATGGTGTGGCTGGTGCAGGCCCTGAGGTGGCCACGCCGAAGAGGGCCCGGGCATCACTTCCCGCTCCGTATGAGCAAGTGATGTGGATGGTCCCGGGCCCTCCTGAATGTCCTGGGCCACTTCAGCTCTTCCTGCCTCCTCCTCTTCTGAATCTGTGGATACTGCAATGGAATAAACATATATTTCAGTTGGTTGCCATACACAATTGCCAGCTATGCATTTACATATCATTGACATCATGGTCACCTGTGAGCGACTGTGGTGCTTGTGTTACACAGATGAGCCACGGGCTGCATAATGAGCATTGTGGATCATGGCTCATATGAATGTGTACTGCATGTGCCTCAGACACGTGCTCTGCTGCATCTGCTGTGCAGTGTGTGAGACTGACCAATCTGACCAGTTTCCAGCAATGGTTGTTAATATGCAGCTGAGACATGGGCCAGGTTAGGACAGTATATGACACACATGCAGTGCTACAGAGTCTGTATCCACATATGCCACACAGGCAAATTTTTATTCTCGATCGCAGTGGAGGCCAAAGTCAGGCCTGCAGTTGTGGATAGCCATGCTGCACCCAGCTGAGAATATCATTCTCCAAGTCATTAAGTCTAATTGACTCATCTGTTCACATAAAGGAAATCCACATATACAGGCCTGTGCGCAGCACAGCAAGTTTGACTTTGGACACCCTGCTCTATTGCAATTAATCTGGATATAATTAGAAATTGACATATCAGGGAGACAAATTATGAACATGATAGGTTTGCTACCAGGTCTGAAATGGTTATTGTCGCCCCATAAATTTTTAGTCAACCATAGGGCTTACAGTGCTATTGGATGTGAATTATCCCAGTGTGTGGGCAGGGGTGTAGGAGGCCATATAATTCTTGAGCAAGGGTGGGCAGGTTCGGGCCTGGAGGGCCACACAGGTGAGCCAATCGCCTTTTCAGTCATCCTGATTGTCTCACCTGTGCCCAAAAAGGATATCCTGAAAGTCCGGCATGTATGTGGCCCTCCTTACCCACCCCTGTTCTAGAGGGATACAGCTCATTATATACAACAGCCAGAACACAAGCCTATTTATACATACATACATACATACAGCATGATATCCTGAAAGTCCGGCATGTATGTGGCCCTCCTTACCCACCCCTGTTCTAGAGGGATACAGCTCATTATATACAACAGCCAGAACACAAGCCTATTTATACATACATACATACATACAGCATGATATCCTGAAAGTCCGGCATGTATGTGGCCCTCCTTACCCACCCCTGTTCTAGAGGGATACAGCTCATTATATACAACAGCCAGAACACAAGCCTATTTATACATACATACATACATACAGCATGATATCCTGAAAGTCCGGCATGTATGTGGCCCTCCTTACCCACCCCTGTTCTAGAGGGATACAGCTCATTATATACAACAGCCAGAACACAAGCCTATTTATACATACATACATACATACAGCATGATATCCTGAAAGTCCGGCATGTATGTGGCCCTCCTTACCCACCCCTGTTCTAGAGGGATACAGCTCATTATATACAACAGCCAGAACACAAGCCTATTTATACATACATACAGCATGATATCCTGAAAGTCCGGCATGTATGTGGCCCTCCTTACCCACCCCTGTTCTAGAGGGATACAGCTCATTATATACAACAGCCAGAACACAAGCCTATTTATACATACATACATACATACAGCATGTTATCTGCAGGCTTTTAGACAGCCCATCCCCCCACAATCTCAGCCAACCATGTGTGTGATATGATACTCACGTTGCAGGGTGTTAGCACAATCTGTGTCCATCTGCCCTGGTATTCCCACCACAGATTCAGAAGGGATGAAGCGCATCACTGTCCTCTCCCATTCCTTGTAAACAAAAGGGACCGCGGGCCCACCACCAGTCTGACGTGCTGCTGCTGACTCATCGGACATCCTTCTTTTCACCGCCATCTTTAAATCATCAAATTTGTGCCGCACTAACCTCCAGTCCCTATTAGTAACCCCTACTGCCGACACAGCTCTGGCAATTTGGGACCAGGCCTGCTGCCTCTGGCTGGCATTAATGTCTCTGCCACCACATATAATTCCCTGGCGGGCACAGATTTCCCTGAGGAGAACCTGGATCTCCTCTGGGCTGTAATTGGGGGCCCTGGGCCTTGCCACAACCCGTTGCCTTACAGACGGTGCCTGGTCTTCCTCTTCTATCCCTGGGGCCGCTCCCTCATCCCCACTACTTCCCACCAAGGGATCAGGCCCCTGACCCTCTGCCCCTTCCACTAGAATTCCTAGCTCTGGGGGCACTTCCCTCCCCCCCTGCTCTCCTCCTTGCTCTCCTCCTCCTCTCCCTCGACCTCCTCCTCCTCTCCCTCCTCTCCCTCCTCCTCCTCTCCCTCCTCCTCCTCTCCCTCCTCCTCCTCCTCCTCTCCTCCTCCTCCTCCTCCTCTCCTCAGATGTTCTCCTCACTCTCCTCCGCGCCTCTCTTGCCTTACCACCTCCTCTCCTCTAAACTCCTCCAAAACAAAATTAACAATAAAGCAAGATGATCTTTGTGTTGGTTTAGGAGGTAAAAAAAGATGAAGTATTATGTGTAGTATTATGTGTGGGGGGGGGGGGGGGGGGGGCCGGGGGGGGGGGGGGTGTAGGTGTGCAGTGGCCTACCACTAGGTGTTGCTATGTGTACGTATTAATCTATGTGTGTGAATTATGTGATATCAGTAATTATGTGTATTGTAAACAAAGGGTTAAATTATCTGCTAGTTCAAAATTGAAATTCTCTCCTCTCTCCTCTCTCTTCTCTCTCTCCTTGCTCTCCAAAAACCCACCAACGCCTAGACCTGTGTGTCTACTTGCAAAAGCTCCAGCACAGTCAATTATGTTCTGTTTTTGGCTCCCTTTTAAAGGCATACTGCCGTCAGGTTAAGTGGTACGTATCACGTATTTCGCGCTCTTTTCCTACGCAAAGGGATCAGAGATATCGTAACTCATGCGCAAATCCTAACGTTTACGCATTCGCATCCATCGCTCGTATCTCGCAGCACTTGGAATTTAATAGCGTCGGAAATGGTTTCAATTTTCAACTACGTAGGCCTTGCGTTTTCACCTTTTATTTACGCAGCTCGAATTTAATAGGGCCCCTTATTTGGTAATTCTGCTCCTGCAGAGCTTCCAAATTGTTTCTTTATTTAGTCCTCACAGATCTTCTTTGTGTAAACTTCAGTCAACCTTTTGTCACAGATTACGCATTTTTGTAATATATGATTTAATTTTGTTGCTACTTTTGTTTGCTAACAGGTATTGAAGAGCTGGAAGCACCTCCTTTATCCTCTTTAAGAGATTCTCCTTGCGGGAATGACATCCTCAAAGAACATATTTCTATTAAGTGATGCTGATTTTATTTGTAAGTATATATCAATAAACCAGCAATTATGAGCTTGATTATACACAAAGGTTCTCCTAAATACAATGACAAAGAGCCACGCACATGTGCCCTCTATGAGAGTGTACATACGCCTAGTGCTTCAGCAAACATCTGAGCTCTCTCCCGAGTCCTGGGACTCCGAGGATAGCACTTGCACTCCTCGGCCAGAGCAGAATATCAACATGGCAGGGGAACATGGCACAGAGAAGCCTAAAGAGAGCTCCTGCGTAAGGAAGCTCCATGTGCACATAAGTCCAATGCTGCCGCCCTGTTCAAACCCTCAAAAAGGAATTTCTTCTGAAAATCTTATGTAATCTAGGTAGAGATCCTACCTGCGGTTGGACAAGAAAAAACCTGAGGGAGGCTCTAGTGCTGTCTAGAATACATGAAGGAATAAATTGTTAAATGACGGCAATGAGATGTGTATGTTTGTAAATTTGTTTGGTCGGTAATATACGTATTTGACACTTGTAACCTTATTCTTATGTCGAAAGAAGTACAATTATTCTATTAAACATGTTTATTTTTGGAACATTTACATTTTTTGTTAAGGAACTGTTGAAGTGTTTTTTGGTAAAAGTGTTAACATTTGAATGTAAGAACAGTTGAACATTGGATTAATGAGCATTGTAAACTTGACATAATGTTTTTTTTAACATGCAACTTGTACATTAAGAAGTATTAAACAAAATATATATTGAATCCAGAGGAAGGCAAACAGTAAAAACCCTCCTTAAAAAGTAGCCAATTGTATCAAAGCGGGGAAAAAAATTATTCCTTCTTGACCCCATTAACTGGCGATCGGATTACTCCATGGATTAATATTTTACCTGAAATACATTTACATTGTGTAACAAAACATCCTTCTGCTGTTAACATAAAGTTTGAAATATGTAGAATTAACCAACTTTAGCTTATTTTTTTGTTAAACTTGTAACCTTATAAACAGTAACATAGTTAATTAACATTTGAACAGATTTTTTTGGAAAATGCAAGGCAAGTGTTTTGTGGGGCTAATCATGTATAAACAGTACTTCCATGAATTATGGATGAGTTATTTAGTCATTGGTGGTTTTGAATGGTTGACATTTGTTTGTTGGTGTAGTAATTGTTTAAAATGGCACATAGACAAAAGTGCGGCAATTTCAGCGGTTGCAAATGCCAGCGCTATTTCACCTTGTGCTCGTACAAAACTCATCAATAAATTATATAGATAAGTTTTTCCTGATCTGCCACGTCCATCAAGATAGAAATAACGCTCTTTGACCAGGTCATCATCTAGGGCATTTTTGATTGCATTAAATGCCTGTAATTGTAATTTATTTAAAGTCTTTCTTCGGTTCTTTCTCTTTGGAGTTGAATGTCATAGTCTTCAAAGTTGGTGTCATCTATAAGACCTGGATCTGGCAAATTAAAACTTGCACACCTTAATCCATGAGTTAAAAAGACCTCTTGGATTTCAATTAATGCATTTAATTGTGCAATCGGCTCATTGTATTGTTGCAAAAAGTCTTCAGCCATATTAGTTTTAAATTTGTCCCACAAAGCTAATGCATTTGGAGCATTTGAGAAGATACAAATAAATGCAAATTGTTCCCTCATCTGCCGTGGCATTTGACATAGTGCTGCTTCTTCTAGACATCTATCCCATTCTGTATCATCAGCTAGGAAGTTTCTATGGCGCGCAGCTAAATTAAATGATTCATATACTATGTCATTAACAGTTCTTAAGTGTTCAAAACTTTGTGCACAAGGAACATTTAGAAGTAGTAGTCGTAAGCAGAAACATTCAAGGTCTCTTGGACTTACAGTGTAAATTCTTGGGATTATTTTATTTCTACGACTTTTTCTTTTTCGCCATAATCCATTAACGAAAACATAATGGTATGGAATGTCAATGTATAAGAATTCTCTTGCCTGTAAATAAGCATGGAAATACACTAAATGTCTTTGTGGCAAATGTACAGCTAATCGATATACTGCATGTGATCGATCGTGCATTTCAAATTTTAGAAGATGCCACATAGCTTCTGGCGCACTAACATAGCAAGCTGCTACATGAGATGCAAGTTCATCATGTACTAACTCACTGGGTTGGTAATTTTCAGCACTTTTGACGACTACAGTAGCTGCATCATAGCCTTTGTAAATTTATTTGTAGACAAATGTAATGGATTTTATAGAAGTGCAGGCTTCAACATTAATGTGTGCATTATACTTCATGAGTAAATGTGGATTGTATGGTACCACATATCTGTTGTTGACCTTTTTGCCGCGAATAATGGAAGTTTGTCCTTGTCTTCTTCTATATAATGGATAGCCACCAGAAATGGCATTGGTTTTGTCTCTATAATCTTTTGGAAATTCTTTTGTACATTTCTTATTTTTCATACATGGTGACTGTGGATTAATATCTCCACATGGTCCGTGAATCATCCGATGAGTTGCAATCTCATATAGTCTACCATGTAGTTGTGGATCTGGTAATTCAGCAATAATCACTGAATCCACTTTGTCACCAGTATCTAACTTATCTTTTTCTTGAAGGATTATAATAATATGTGCATGTGGAAGTCCTCTTTTTTTAAATTCGATGGTATAAACATAAGTAAGACATTTGCCAAATAACTGAGTTATGGTTATGTCACGTATTAATTCATTTAATTTTATTTTAAATACTCTGGCTGGTAAATCTGGTCTATCGGAAGCAGTTTGGCCAATTAGCAAATTCTGTGTAATCTCTGGCCGTTGTGGATTACATGTAAATGTAACAAATAAATCAGGTTTGCCAAATTTGGTGACAATAGCCATGGCATCATTGTATCTTTCTCGCCTATTTCGAGAAGATCCTTGAAAAGAAGATGGTAAAATAATGGCTTTGCCAGCTGTCATGTCTCTGCTTGTAGCAACCTCAGCGACATAATCCATCAATCCACAATACTGTTCTACACATAGTTTATCTTTTGATATTTTATGAAGTTTAAATGATTAGCTTCAACTTGCAAATAGGAGTCAATGATCCATTGTTGTGTTAGTTTGCCACCACATAAAATAGGATTGAATCCATTTCGAATGGCAATTTGATTTAACTTTAAATTCAAGCATGGAAATGTTATTTTGCACTCGTACTTTGGAATTAGGTTAACTGGGAAGGTTTAATTTGGGTTGCCAACCTGCTTCTTCGTGTGGGGAAAATATTGGATATGTCAGTGGATCTAAATTTGTACTTAAGATACTTATATTAATAAAAGGTTGTTCCTCATTTTTAGGATATATTCTAATGACTCTCTGAAATGGTGGTTCTCCTTCTTCATTTTGAAACACCATTGCAACCTCATTTGATGTTGGCAAGTTATAACGGCGTTTATCAGTATGTCGATCTCTTTTAAGCACCATATTGACCTTTGGGATTGGCAATTGATGTATTTCTGCATGAAGTTGTTGTTCCTTTTCGACTTCTGCTAATTGTTTTATAAGCTTGAGTGTAGGGGGTCATTGGCTGTAATTTTATCTAGCTCTATAAAAACAATGGGTAAGCATTTTTTTATTTTCTTGAAGCTGCATACGTTGGTCAACAGCTTCCATTGTATCTAGGACATATAGTTGAGCAAATTTTCTTTGCTCTCCTTCCTCTGGATGTAAATGTGAAGTACGATGGTAAATTTGGCCTTGCACTATAAAGCAGTAAGGCCCATGTCCTGGCACATTAGCAGCTAATATTGCACCCATAGATGCAAAGGATATGGCACTATTGTATGATCTTATGTTTGTTTTGAAATTGTTGTAGTTGGAAAAAGCAGGCTCAGTCACAATGCTTTGTAAATATGGTGGGAATTGTTGTCTTTGTGGAAGTTTCACCTTGCCTTTTTGACAGCAACTAATGAACTCGCCATCTCTGGGACTTTCCTGTTTGAAATTATAAGCCTCACAAAACGGACAGAGAATATTCATCTCCCCACAATTATGAACCTCTACTGCTAAAGACTTAAGTAAAGGACAATTTGAAGAACATATGTCAATCTGAGTCTGTAAGTCATGAGTGGAAATGTTATGTGAATGTTCAGAAACAGGATCATGTCAAAATTAAGGTGGTCACATTTTAAAACTCCCAGAATATTGTGGGACGGTGATACCTTTTTGACTTATACTTATCACTTTAGGATAGACGCACTTTTATCCTTTTTTATATATTAATAACGTTTGATCCTGGATTACACTAAATATTCCCCAATTTCTCTAGTAAAGTATTTTTTCCCTTACATTATTTAGTGTCAAGCACTAGGAAATTGCACAGGTTACTTGATCATACCTCATTATTGTTAGTCGTTGCTTCTTATTTTCCTGTATTTTTGATTTTGACATTGGTTTACAGCAAACATGATTTTATTGTTTCTATTTTGTACTTGTTCTACTATATCTTATTCGAAGTGTTAGTTGTGTATTGTTGTTACGGAATCCGGTGCTGCAAATCTTCGTGCGACAGTCTTCAGGCAGTGTCTGTTGTAAAAGATAAAGAGAAATGTTATTGAAATATTTAGTTGAACAACAGCATCTTGTTTTTGGGAAAGTAATGTATTTGCATTCTGGTTTTATTTGTTGTTTGTAAAAGAGTGCATATTTTGGAGTGTGTGTGAAAGCGTGCAGCGCTGTAAATTCTTTATTAGTATCCTGTTTTGTGTACCCTACTGTTGTAATTGGCTTATTGGTTTAGTGTTGTAGTTTTGGGACTCTAAAATTTTTTTATTTTTGTTTAGAATTGTGTATGTGTTCTGAATGTTTGTTATACTATCCTGTTTTGTGTCCCTCACTTTTGGGCTGATTGATTGGTTAGGGTTTGCGTTTGCTGCAGACTAAAAAGGAATGATTGTTGCATTTTTAATCTGTTACCAAGATTTGTTCTACTTCCCTGTTTTGTGTGCACCAGTTTTCAGATGGTAAATTTGGCTTATGCTTTAGGGTTAGAGGTTCTTGCAGCCTAAAGAGAAATCATTGTTCCATCTTCTATATGTTAGCAGTATTTGTTATACTATCCTGTTTTGTGTCCGCCACTTTGATTTGGTTTATGGTTTAGGCTGAGAGGTTTTTGCGGAGTAAAGAGGATTTATTGTTTTATTTTCAATGTATTAGCATTATTTTTGGAAGTGTGGTGTGTTGTGTTGGCTTTAATTAGTATTAGGGGCTTCTGATTTATTAGTTTGATTTTAAGATTGGCAAACAGCAAAAAAGTCAATTTTATTTTTAGATTTTTACTTCTTATACTATACCTTGATTAAAGTCTTCTTGGTGTATCAATCACAGAGGGTCCCCTCCTGCGAATGTTGATGAGCCAGTCCTCACGCAGTGTCTGTTTAAAGAGAAAGGTAAATTGCTAATGATATTTTTTTTGGGGGGTTTTCTAAGAGCATGGTGTTTTTGTGAATGTATTTTTGTATCTTACCTTTTCAACTTTGTTTGTGTTGTTGTAAGCTGTTCTGGTTTCACACTCCACGCTGCAAATTCTTCAGTGACACTGTTGATGCAGAGTCTGTTGGAAATGTGCATAAAAGGAAAAGATTGCGCTGCAGGCTAAATCAGTATTTCTCACATTTTGTTTTGGGCAAATGATTTTCTTTCTTGAAATGGATGTGACTTAAATATATTTCTTATTTCTTTTGTAGTTCAATTCACCTTGTTATTATAGGGGACTAGCGAATTGCCCGTCAAAAAATGACGGCAATGAAATTGTAAGGTAGCTAATGCTGTTTGGTGTGAAATAATGAAATATGTAATACATTAATAAATGAATATAGTTTACCTATTTTGAAGCATTGTGTTGAAGATCTGCAATCTGTTTTGATGTTGCTGCAGCATTAGTGGTGTGGAGCTGCTGTGTAAGCATGCTGAATGTGTGCACTGTGTGGTATGAATATCCGTAGGTGGTTTGTGGCGTTTTGCGAGTTTCTTGTGGTGTTTTGCGAGTTTGTTGTGGTGTTTTGCGAGTTTAGAGTGCTGTAGCCTCGTTTTCGTTTTGTTCGGCGGCCATTTTTTCTGTCGCTTAGATTTTTTTTTTTGTCTCAAAACTCTTTTATTTCGAGTAAAATCGAGGTGTAAGTTGCATTTTTGAGGTCCTGGGTGCTCCCTCTTGGTGTAGGTAAGGTTTTTATGTATGTGCTGTGTGTATGTATTGTGTTTTAAATGTTTGTATGTCGGCGTGTTGCGTCCGATGTTTGCGAGGTCGTAATGTGTGGTAACGTGTTTCGTAGGTTGTTTGCGTTCCTCGTAAAATTTAGCGAGTGTCGTAATTTGTGTGTTGTGTTTTTTGAGTAGCGACGTGAAGTTTGCGAGGGTTCGAGGCCCTTGCCCAGTGACCTCGCCAGCAACTGAGTCCCTCGCTTCGCGAGGTGCCTCAGTTGCTGGCATGGAGCGCCTTCGGCGCTCCATGCCAGCAACTGAGGCCCTTGCCCAGTGACCTCGCCAGCAACTGAGGCCCTCGCTTCGCGAGGGGCCTCAGTTGCTGGCATGGAGCGCCTTCGGCGCTCCATGCCAGCAACTGAGGCCCGTGCCCAGTGACCTCGCTACGCGAGGGCCGAGACTCGCTGCGAGGGCCGCAGGCTCGCTATGCGAGCCCGCAAGCGTGAGCAACGACCCGTACACTTACAACTATATATGTGATATAGACATATCTGTGTCTTTAAAATGTTCCACTACATGAATCCAATTGTTGTTGTGAAGATCTGAAATTGGCTTTTATTTGTTAGTTATTGTAGCTATTTCTAAATTAATTAAATGTATTATAGCTTACCTCTGTTGTAATTTGAAGATAGTAAAGTTGTAAATGGTAAAGGAATTCTCTTCTGAAGTAACGCCAGCAGTGAACTGTCCAGTCACACTGTTCATCACCTGAGGAGAAATGTAGAATTTTCTGGAAAATGGGGAGTATTTATAAACTTTGAGGTGGTTGAAACCGTTAGAACGCAATACGCATGTGCTATTTGTGTTCCAGCCTTCAATTTGCGTTTCAGACGCCATTTTGCGGCTAATAGTTATGTGTTTCATGTGAAATGGTGGGGAATTTCACTCTGGTACGTGCCGCATACTGTGTGTTACGTGACGCATTAAGTGTTCTTCAGTGTTCGTTCCGTTTGGCGAGCAAGTGTAGTAATTTTGCGTCCTTAGCCTCGTTTTCGTTTTTTTCGTCGCCCTTGTTTTCTCTCGCTTCTGAATTTTTTGAGTGTGTAAAGTGTCTAAATGTGATTTAAATAGAGGTGTAACCTGCCTTGCAGACGTCCTGGGTGTCCCCCCTTGCTTTGGGCAATGTTTGTTGAATATTTTTTTGTTTTGTTTGGGTGTTTTGAGTATTTTTCGGTGTGCACGCTTAGTCCATATTTTTTTGCGAGTCCGTAATATTTTTCCGAGGTTGGTCGGTGTTGTTGTAAGGATGCAATGTTTTTGTCCCGCAACTCGTATTTTTTTTATGTAAGTCCGTAGTTCGTCTTTGCGTTTTGTAAGCGATTGTGAGGCGCCGTACAGCCTCCACCTCTGCAAATGCGGCCCCTCCCTTTGCGAGGGTCTGCATTTGCGGGGCGAAAGTCATAGGGGGTCGTAGGCGCTCATCACCAGCGCAAGGAGAGCTCCTTGCCAGCAACGGCGGCCCGCGCTTCGCAAGTCCCGCATTAGCAACAACTTTTGGCAACCCGCACTGCTGACAACTATATATGTGATACTATAGAATAGTCTCTATAGTGCATAAGCTTATTACCCTCTTGTTAACTATAAATCTTGCTTGACTGGTTCTGATTCTAAATGTAATTTAGATACCTAAATGTAACACATGCAATCTCAACTTGTTCACTAAAATGCAAAAAATTATAATTTTCAATGTATTTTTTTGGGAGACATAGATGTGCAGATGCAAAATGAACACCAAAGACATCAACTCTAGACAACCAAGGCAAAAAGTCAGGTAGGGCAACAATCCAAAAGAGTAGTTAGAACATAATTATAAGCACTTGAAGAAGGGCATGTATAGTTACACAAATGCACAACAGCAAGTCTATATGCAGGTCACATGACACAAAAGTGCTTGCACTGAATGAAATTCAAGCAGTTCGCTCATCAGTTGAAGATTTTATAGTTCTCGGCTTGCAGCACGTCATGAGCACAGTTGCATTGTATATTGGAAGATATAACTATTACCAGAGAACGGTCAACTTAACAATAGCTTTGGACACTAATAGGGTAAAGTTTTAGTGAGTACTATTTAAGAAACCAAAGGAGCAGGCTGGTGGCATTTATTTTCAACAGCAACTTTTGAAAATACACTCTAGGTTTAAACCCATTTCCATAGCACTAGATAAACAGCCAATCTCGTAAACCTTTAACTTTATTTGTCACCTCAAACATTGGGTCTTCATTCATCAAGATAGGATGAGGTGAAAAGCTTCTTTCAAACCCTAAAATCCAGACGGATATACAAATGTATACTATAAAACATTCTCCAAACATCTAACCCCATATTTATGTAAGCTATTTAATGCTATTCTTCAGGGTAAATCAATGCCCCTGAATTAAATCAGGCCGACATGATCTTTTTTACGAAACCTGATGGGGATCCCTTAAACTTCCTAGCGGTAACCCAGAGTGTGACTCTGGGTTAATTTTCTCTTTCTTAATCGGTAACCCCCGAGCCACACTCGGGGTTACCGCAGGGAGGATGTGGAGGGGGCCCAGTGTTGCCGTGTTTGCCTGGGCCCCCTCAGCCCACCTTTGCTCCTCCCCATCTTCCTTCTGTTCCTCCCCATCTTCCTCCTCCCACCTTATCCTTCCTCCTCCTTTCTTCCTCCCTCTCACCTCTCAAGTCTTCTTCGCCTCTGATCAGCTCCTGCTGCCGATTGGAGGCTCGCAGCGCATCTTATGCCTGGAACCACCATATGCTAATGACGTCACAAGCGTTTCACATCATTAGCATATGCCAGTTAAAGAGACAGGCATAAGATGTGCTGCGAGCCAGCGATAAGCAGCAGGAGCTGATCGGAGGCTAAGAAGAAGAGAGAAGAGAGGGGGGAAGGAGGAAGGAGGGAGGGAAGAGGATAAGAGGGGATGAGGGGGGGAGAGGAGTGTGAGTGGGAAAGAGTAGTGGGAAAGAGGAGGGTGAGCGGGGAAGAGGAGGTTGAGGGGGAAAGGGGGAGAAGAGGAGGTTGTGGGGAAAAGGGGGGGAAGAGGAGGTTGAGGGGGAAAGGGGGAAGAGGAGGATGAATGGGGAAGAGGAGGATGAGTGGTGGAGAAGGATGAGTGGGGGGGGGGAGAGAAGGATGAGTGGGGGGGGGGAGAGAAGGATGAGTGGGGGGGGGAGAGAAGGATGAGTGGGGGGGAGAAGGATGAGTGGGGGGGGAGAAGGATGAGTGGGGGGGAGAGAAGGATGAGTGGGGGGGAGAGAAGGATGAGTGGGGGGGAGAGAAGGATGAGTGGGGGGGAGAGAAGGATGAGTGGGGGGGAGAGAAGGATGAGTGGGGGGGAGAAGGATGAGTGGGGGGAGGAGGATGAGTGGGGGGAGGAGAAGGATGAGTGGGGGGAGGAGGAGGAGGATGAGTGGGGAGGAGGAGGATGAGTGGGGAGGAGGAGGAGGATGAGTGGGGGGAGGAGGAGGAGGATGAGTGGGGGGAGGAGGAGGAGGATGAGTGGGGGGGAGAAGGATGAGTGGGGAGGAGGAGGAGGATGAGTGGGGAGGAGAAGGAGGATGAGTGGGGAGGAGGAGGAGGATGAGTGGGGAGGAGGAGGAGGATGAGTGGGGAGGTGGAGGATAAGGGAGAAATGGAGGCGGGGCAAAGGGGGGAAATGGAGGAAGAGAAGGAGGAGAAGGGGAAAGAAGAGGAAGAGAGGGGGAAGGGGTAATGGTGTATAAAGGCAGTATGATTATGTCAGTATTTTAGAATGTACCACTTTAACACTTCAAATAGTGAAATAATCATACGGCCAGGAAGGTTAAACGTAAAAAAATTACGTCCCATATCATTTCTGAATGGAGATGTCAAAATTTTACGGTGATAATGTCAACCACACTTTCAAAGATTGATCCATAAGGATCAGGTGGGGTTTGTGCCTCTTAGACAAACAAGGGATATTATCAGAAGGGTTCTCGATATCTATATCGCAAAATCCCAAAATAGAGAGAAGCCTTGCAACATAAATTAAAAATGGCTAATAATATTGTGGATCGTATAGACATAATAATAATGATAATAATAATAATAATAATAATAATAATAATAATAATAATAATAAAGCCAATACACTGCCAAATATTTCTTAGTTTCAGGTCAACACTGGAGTTGCAATTTAATAAATTATCTTAATAAAGAGAAAGAGGCAACTAATTAGTCAGACAGGCCCACTCTCATACAAGAGAGACATTTCTGTCATATACTTCTTAGAACTTTCCAACTTCAAAATAAAGCTCAAAAACAAAAAAAAATATGCCTCTGAATTAAAGGGGACAGTTTATCCAGTCAGGATTAAATATAGATTGTATTACTATTTTATTTAGTTGTGGTATGTTTCATAAGAATCAAAGGCAATTACTTATTGTGTATTATGTTCAGACTAGAAGTCCACAAGTATATATAGGGTTCCCCATGTCTATTACCTATCCCAACATAATAAAAAAAAAAAAAAAAAAAATCAGGAGAAAAGCTTCATTACAAAAAGTAAAAATAACTTTATTAGGCATATAATAACAACGATAGTAAAAATCTGGCGATTAAAAATAACTATTTTCAATGTATGTAAGCATTATTGGATATATATAAATTGTTTTATTTTTTTTGTTGTTTTTTATTACAAAGAATAAATACATAATACATTACAAAATTTAACAAACAACAGAAGGACAAAAATAAAAAAAACAAATTGAGGGTACAACTAACATATTAGAACATTTGGAAAGGTTGTATGCATTAAGTTGATGGATGGTAGTAGCTATCCCAGATCGCCCAGCTATTGCATTTAGACAGTACAATACCTAAAGCAGATATATCTCTTTCCAGTTTTCTATTTTTTTCAAGGGTTGTTATTACTTCATTTGATGTTGGAATTAACTCTGTTTTCAAATGTTTAGCTATCAACCATTTAACCACTAGAAATACTTGAATAATAAAGGCCTTTTCTTCAAATTTAAACCCGTCATCAATAATGTGTAACAAAGCCATTTCGCACGAAGGGTCAGTGGTTTTGTCACAACATTTAAAGATGAAATCAAAAACAGAGTTCCATAAATTCCTGTGTTCACAATCCCACCAAATATGTTTATGGGAACCCTGTTGGTTACAGAATCTCCAACATATCCCTAACTCTGGGTCTTTGTGGATCAGTGCTACTTTAAGTGGAACAAAGTACCATCTCTGTACAACTTTACCATCTCTGTACAACTTTAAAATAGATTTTCTTTAATATTTAATAATTCTATATGAAAGGATTAATGCATTAGACTAGCTTTCTAATGCAATAGGATTACCACATTCTTTCTCCCATGTCTGCATGGCTGCGGTTTTCTCCAAAATGATTTGTTTTTTTAGAGTATCATAACACTTAGAGATTATATGTTTGCCATCATTAAATAATACTAATTTTTCAAATTTAGTCAAATCTCTATTAAAAATTTCGATTGCATGAATATCTTTTTGGCTCATAATTTAGCCATTTTGACACAGGAAAACCTCGGCATGAGACTTAATTTTTTCTGAATCAAACAGATCACCTAGTGAATAAATGTTCCAATTACTCCAGACATGGAGAAATGGAAGTATTGGATATATTTGTAACCTGGAATATTTACCTAAATCTGGAAAAGGCTAAATTCAAAGTAAGCCTTATAAAACACCACATACAAATGAGCGTGTGTGGGGGGGGTTATGCTTAGTCAGATAGAGGGTCTGCAATGAAAATTCATATATTCTGCAAAGTAAACAACCATCTCATTCTATTTGCAATGATACAAGTATCACTGGAAATATATAGTAGAAACTTTCCCTACAAGGTACTATTGTGGTGATTTTCAAGAACCCACCATTTGTCCTCTAGGGGTACAAAAGAGGTATTCTTATTAATAATTCCCTGATTTACTTATACAAAATAAAGTCATTTTATAAAGACAGGTATTTTGAATGCCACAGGTATTGATGCTTTTGGAATATCCAAATATTCCAATAAATAAAAAAGGAGCCAAATACTGAGAATAGCCCAAAAGATTGTCTTACAATGGTAACAATTCCACTATATAACAGTAAGGATGGGCAAAGTGTACGGATTATATCCCTTTAGTTTGTTATATGGTTCTAGAGATATATTTTTTAATATTCTCCCAGATTCATCAATACAGCTTGCCATTATCCAGTCAGTCCACATAAAGAGCCCTATTAAATTCCATCCTTGTAGATACAAGGTTTGTACTTAAGCCCTACGTGCTTCAAAGTTACAACGCTCTTAAATTAGCCCTGCTGCGAGCTATGTGTGAGCTATGCAGCACGGCCGTCTGTGTCAACACAGAGAAACAATGCATGAGGAGTGACAGCCGGCGAGATGATCTTGCAGGCTCCCCCACCTCATCAATTGCCGCGGCGGTCCTGAAGGGGACCTCCGCGGAAGTCCTACATACAAGCCCTACCGTGGGGGGCACTCCAAGTGCCTCCGCGGGACCTAAATTAACCCCCCTCTATGCTGGAGGTCCCCATTGGGACCCCTGAAGTGACCCGCATTAACCACTTGCTGCAGAGCCCCATGAGCCTAAAATAAGCCCCATCACTCATGGGGGTCAATACAGACCTCCAGAAGCCCTTAATTAACCCTATAACTCATGTGGCTCTATACAGGGCCCCATGAGACTATAATTAAACCCCGAAGTCCAATAGGGGTCTATATAGACTAGTATAGGACACTATTAACCCCTAGGATAACCCTACAAGTGCCATGAGGGTCCTCCAGTACCCTCATTACAAAGTCTAAGCACTACACTATTAACCCTAACTATACCCCATTAACCCCTTAACCCTAACTATACCCAAATAACACATACAAAACCCTATCCAACGCTACCTGGGACTATCTAACCCTTAATGGGCGTCCTACAGGACCCTCATGGCAAAGTCTAAGCACTACACTACACTATTAACCCTAACTATACCCCATTAACCCCTTAACCCTAACTATAACCAAATACCCCATACTAAACCCTATCCAATGCTAATTGGGCCTATCTAACCCTTACTGGGCGAATCTAACCCTAATTGGGCCTATTTACACCTATCTGGACCTAATGACCCTAACTGGACCTATTTAACCCCATCTAGCCCCATTTAATCCAATTACTTATAAGGGTCTATACAGACCCCGATAGGCCTCCATCTAACCCCAACCCTTATGGGGTCTATACAGAACCCCCTAAGCCTCCATCTAACCCTATCCCTTATGGGGTATATGCAGACCTCCGTAAGCCTCTATTTAATCCAATCAGTCCCATAAAGGTCTATGAAGACCCTCATAGAACAATGATAAGCCTATTATTAACCCCATACGAGCCATGAGGGTCCCCCCTCTACCCTAACCTATTAACCCCTACCTAGCTAACACTAACTACCTAACCCCCTATTAAACCCGCTACCCTGCTAATTACACAAAATAAAAAACAGCCACAATGGAATACACCCCCACGGGGTGATTGGCTGAAGGCATCTGCATCTTCTGATTGGCTGTTGTCACTGTCAATCAGATAGTAGCCAATCACCCTGCAGGGTGTATCCCATTGTGATTGGCTGAATGCAATAGTGCCTTCTGATTGGTTCAAAAAAAGATTGACAATTCTTTCAGCCATTCAGAATAAGATATAGGGGTGTATCCCATTCTGATTGGCTCACACATTGGCACCTTCTGAATGGCTGAAATTTGATTGACAGCCTTTTCAGCCAATCAGAAGGCACCATTGCCAATTTCCTACCGGAAGAGGCTCTGGAGGCCTCATTAGTGTCAGGGAGCTCCGCTAGTTTTTTTTTTATTTATTTTTTTTAGAGTGCGGATTGATAAAGGGCCCAGACGGGGCAGAAGAGGAGGAGGCTGGGGACATCGGGGACAGGTAAGTTTTCAATTTATAATGTATATTGTATATTTCTTTGTTGTGTTAATGTGTAATTAATGTTATGTATCTTTTTTCCAGTGGCCGAACCAGAGAACAGATGAAGATGGATGGGGACATGCTGGAAAGGTAAGTTTAATACTGTATTTGTACTACTTTTATTATATGTAATGTTTAACTTTTTACTAATCTGATGTTTCTATTTTTCCTAAAGGATGCAATTAGAATGGACATCTGCAAAAGTAATTTGTTTTATTTATTCTATTTTAGCTTAGATTTAGGGGGTACTGTTTAGATAGGAGGTTAGGTATAAATAGGGGGTAATGTCTAGATAGGGGATTAAGTATAGATTTAGGGTTAGGTATACATAGGGGTGATAACTAGAGAGGGGGAAATGTATTGTAGTTAGGGGTATATTTATAATGTATTTATTACTGTAATGTTATGGATATTTGTGTATGCCTTTTTATTTGCAGGTGTGTAATTATTTTTTATTTTATGTAGTGAGGGGGGTTCTAATGTCCTTTTTCTTGTGTGCCTTAGAGTTTTTTTATTTTATGTACCTTAGTTTTTTTTTTGTTACCATAGGTGTTTTTTATTGTGTGTAATTAGTAGGGTGGGGCTTTAATAGGGGGTTAGGTAGGTAGGAGTTAATCGGTTAGGGTAGAGGAGGGTTAGTTTAGATTTAGGGGTTTATTGAGGGGGAATAGTGTAGTGTAGTGTTTGTACTTAGTGTCATAAGGGTCGTGGAGGACCCTCATCGCACTTATGGGGTTAATAATAGGCTTCAAATTGTCCTATGAGGGTCTTCATAGACCCTTATGGGACTGGTTTTGTTAAATAGATGCTTATGGGGGTCTGTATGGAATCCCATGAGTGATGGGATTAAATAGAGCTTGATGGGGTTAGATAGGCCCAGTTAGGGTTAGATGGGGTTTAGTATGGGTTAATGGGGTATAATTACGGTTACATAGTTAGATAGTAATTAACAGCATTATTAAATTGCGATTTAGAAAAATAAATAGGACTCTATATAAGCACAGAGCATATTTATTTTACAGAAGTTTTTAGTTAGTGAACTTCTATCCAAAAGCAAGGTCTTCACTAACTAAAAACTTCTGTAAATAAAATACGCTATGTGCTTATATAGATCCCTATTCAATTGGCCAAACTGCAATTTAATAAGGCTGCTAGGTTATAAAAAGACTTTCAGTACATCAAGTTCAACCTTTAAAGATATCTTCTGATCTGCAATATGCAGATTAGTTATTCAATAATTAGTTGACAATTCATTTTTAATCACCTATTTAATTATTTGTTTATTTATTTTTTAATCATTAATTAATCCAGGAGGAAGGCAAACAGAAAAAAAAGCAAGTGAAACTTAGCCAATCGACTCAAAGGGAAAAAATAATAATTCCTTCCTGACCCCAGATACTGGCGATCGGATTTCTCCCTGTATCAATACTCTCTCTCTAATTATGCAGGATAACTCTGAATTCCCTTCTTAAAGAGAAATAAATCCAGCCCCCTTTTAAAGTTATCTATCGAATCCACTGTCACCACCTCCTGGTAGAGAATTCCACAGATTAACCACCCTTACTGTGAAGAACCCTTTTCTTTCTTTAAGATGGAATCTTTTTACTTGTAACTTCAATTGATGTCCTCTTGTCAGTTGAAAACCTATTGGCACAAAAAGCTCCCTTGACAAATCTTTATACTGACCCTGGATGTATTTATATAAGGTACTCATATCTCCTCGTAGCCACCTTTTTCTAGAGAAAATAAGTTTAATTTGGTTAGTCTTTATTCATAATTTAGCCCCTCCATTCCCTTTATTAGCTTTGTTGTACCTTTTCCAGCTCTAAAATGTCCTTTTTATGAAGTGGTGCCCAAAATTGTACTCCATGTTCCAAATGAGGGCATACTAGAGATTTGTATAGTGGCAGAATTATATTTGCTTCCCTTGCTTCTATACCCTTCTTAATACATGCTAATATTTATTTTGCCTTTGCAGCTGCTGCTTGGCTTTGAGCACTGATAACTAGGTGGTTGTCCACAAACACTCCCAAATCCCTTTCAATATCCAATACCCCTAGATTTGGCTATGTTTCCTTCCCAGATGCATAACTTTACATTTATTCATATTAAGTCTCATCTGCCATTTAGATGCACATTCCTCAATTTTATTTAAATCCCTTTGAAGGGAAAGCACAATATTATCTAAATTAATTACCTTGCACAACTTCGTGTCATCAGCGAAAATGGAGACACCACACTCCAATCCTACCTCTAAGTCATTAATAAATGTTAAAAAGGAGAGGACCTAATACTGAACCCTGAGGAACCCCACTTACCACATTAGTCCAATCGGAGTATGTTCCATTTACAACAACCCTTTGCTTCCTGTCTTTTAGCCAGCTCTCAATCCATGAGCAGATATTTACTGCAATTCCTTTATCTCTTAGTTTGCACAATAGACTACCATGTGGCACTGTATAAAAAGCCTTTGCAAAACCCAAAAGGACTACATTCACTGAGTTGCTTTGATCCAGGTTCCTACTAACCTCCTCATAGATCCATGTTGACTCCTACTTATAATCCTGTTCAAATAGAAATATTCTTGTATATTATCCCTTATTAACACTTCTAAAAGCTACTACAGAAGTGAGGCTCACTGGTCTATAATTCCCTGGATTTGCTCTTGCTCCCTTTTTAAATATAGGTATCACATCTGCTTTTCTCTAGTCATCTAGTAGAGACCCTGTGTTGAGTGAATCTTGAAAAATCACATATATAGTTGTGAGCAATAGGGTTGTTGCGAACGCTTGCAGGCCCGCACAGCGAGCCTGCCTCTTGCGGGCTCAAAAAAAATGGGGAACAATTACGGCCCGTAACACTTGCAAAAAGGAAAGCGGCACTTGCCAAAGAAATAATACAACCCACGGCACTTAGAGGAAAAAAAAAAGTTACTGGCTGCACCACGCACATACAAAAACAAAAAATAACAAATCAAAATTAACAAAAATACAAAATAAAAAAATCACTCACAGCATGGGGGGACAGGCACGACAACTGGGAGTCAGGCTGCATGACAAATCAAACACATTTTGCCCAGTTTTCACATACTAAAATCGCTTAAGCAAGAGAAAAAAATGCGGCCGAAAAAAAAAAAAAAACGAGGCTACACGACACCCAAACACGCATAACACCACCAAGCACATAAGACTTTTACACAGACACATACAAGGTACAAAATACACTATTAGGAAAGAGGGAAAAGACCTGTGTAACACATACACACTCGCCACCATTTTGCAACACTACTTTAAAACGAATAACATTACCAAGCTAAAATAACACATTACACAACAGCATTTGTTAGCTCTTCAGCATATTGATTCCTGGATACATTTATTACAAATAGGTAAAGTATATTAATGTATTATTTAATTAATTAATTATTATAAAAAAATATATTTATATAAAATAAAAAAAGAGCAGAGGAGACACTCGCTTTGCCAAAGGCGCTCAGCGTGCGGCTTGCAATGTGCACCAAAGGTGCTCAGAGGAGCAAAAGTACACGAGGGGAGAGGCTCGTAATGAGCGCTGAAGGTGCTCAGCGTGAGGCTCGCAATGAGCACTGAAGGTACTCAGAGGACTAAATGGAGGACTAAATGCCTCACATTGTGTGCCAAACAGCATTAACCGGAATAACAATTTTATTGCCGTCATTTTTTGACAGGCAAGTTGCTAGTTAAATATAATGGTTTGGCTATTACAGAACCCAGTCCCATCAGGACCAGGGGCTTTATTGACATGTATTTTTTCCAAACTCTTTTAAATTACTTCCTGCATTAACCAATTATTCGGCAAGGGTAATGTAGCCCCATTATTTTGCAGTGTCCCAACCATTGGTACCTCCTTTGTGTATACCGAAGAAAATAACCTATTCAGCTCAACTGCCTTTTCCTGGTCTCTAATTATCAGATGGCCTGTGTCACATTGTAATGTTCCTATAGCTTCCTTCCTGGCTTTCTTCCCATTAATAAACTTAAAAAATATTTTAGAACCTGAGCTAGGGATTCCTCCCTTATCTCCATAGTTATTTACATGTTTGTTTATCTAAAGTTTCAGTTTCTATGTAAATAAGTTCTGTTTGTTCATGCTTCCCTTGCTTAAATTATAGGACCTAAATAACTATTTAATAATGGGAAAAGTTAAAAATAAAAACTTGGAAGGAGATGCTAGTAAAAAAAAAAAAAAAAAAAAAAAATATTTTAGAGTTAGTCTTACTCTGTTTTGCATTTATTTTTTCATTTTCTATTTAAGCCAGTCTAAAAGCCCATTTGCAAGTCTTGTTGATTTCCTTGTACTCCCGTAAAGCAGTCTCTGTCCCCTCTTATTGTATAATTTAAATGCATGTTTTTTACTCAATATCTTGATCTTTAAAACATTGTTAAGCCACATTGGATGTGGTTTATCTCTTTTTCTTGTATCCCCACTTGGTATATGATGATAAGTATGTATATTTAGTAAGGATTTAAATGTTGTCCATTTATGTTCAGTATTTTTACCTATAAGTTCTTTATCCCAGTCTATACTTTGTATTGCTGCCCTTAGACAATTAAAATCTGCCCTTTTAAATTGAGGGATTTTGTTGGCCTCTTAAAATTTAGTTTTTTTAATTCAATCTCAAATGAGACTGTGTTGTGATCACTGTTTCCTAAAGGTTGTCCAATTTCAACATTTGATACTATATCAATATTATTTGTGATGACTAAATCTAAGATAGCTTCATTTCTAGTAGGTATAACCTAGGCCAGATAATGATCCTTGAAGTGTACTCAAGAACCTGCTCCCCTTAACTCAACTGCTGGTCTCATTTATCCAGTTTATTTCTTCAGGGTAATTAAAATATCTCATTATTAGAACTTGCCCATGCTTAGCTGCATTTCCAATCTGTAACAATAATTGGATTTCTTTACATTCATCTATATTTGGGGGTTTATAACATACTCCTACTAATATTATTTGGGAATTTGCTGCTCCGCTATTTAACTCTACCCACAAGCATTCAACTTTATCACTAGTTCCGCCATAAATATCTTCTCTGACTATAGGCTTAAATTCAGGCTTTACATACAGACAAATCCCTATTCCTCATGTACCATTGCCCCTATCTTTAGTAAATAGGTTATAACCATCCAGATTAACAGTCCAATCATGAGATTCATCCTACCACGTTAATGTGCTCTAGTTAGGGTTAATAGTTTAGTGTAGTGCTTAGACTTGGTCATAAGGGTCCTGGAGGCCCCTCATGGCACTTGTAGGGTTAACCTAGGAGTTAATAGTGTCCCAAATGGGGTCTATATAGACCGCTATTGGACTGAGGGGGTTAATTATAGTCTCATGTGGCTCTGTATAGAGACCCATGAGTTATAGAGTTAATTAAGGGTTCATGGGGTTCTGTATAGAGCCCCATGAGTGAGGGGGTAATTAAGGGCTTATGGGGGTCTGTATTGACCCCCATGAGTGATGGGGTTAATTTTAGTCTCATGAGGCTCTGTATAAAGCCCCATGAGTGACAGGGTTAATTAAGGGCTTATGGGGGTCTGTATAGAGCCCCATGAGTTACAGGGTTAATTTGAGTGCTCAAGGGGCTTTGTATAGAGCCCCATGAGTTAGAGGGTTAATTAAGTGCTCATGTGGCTCTGTATAGAGCCCCATGAGTGATGGGGTTGATTTTAGGTGCCTGGGTTGATTTTTTTCAATGCAGAAGGTTACGATCGGTGCAAGGGATTAATGTGGGGAGGCTGCAGGGGTCCCTATGGACCTCTATAGCAAGGGTTAACGTGCGGACACTTTGGGGACCCACAGCATAGAGGGGGGTTAATTTAGGTGCCACGGCCGGGATTGGCTAATGGTGTGCCGCAAGCCCTTTAAGTAGCTGTGGCGGGAAACTTTAATTTTTTAATGAAGGGGCCTGATCTATGCCGATCGGGGACCCCCGCTGCAAGGGGTTAAAATTGGGGGGGACTTTGGAGGTCTCGATGAGGACCTCCAGCATTGAGGGGGTTAATGTTAGGTGCCGCGGGGGTACTTACAGTACCCCCGCCTCCGGGATTGGTTAATAGTGTGCTGCAAGCCCTTTAAGGACCCGCGGCTGGAAGTTGAAAAACTGTAAATGCAGCGGGGGCCTGATCAATGCCGATCGGGGACCCTCGCTGCAAGGGGATATTTTGGGGAGGCTGCAGCGGTCTCTATAGGGACCCCTGCAGCATGGGGTTATATTTAGGGAGCAGTGGGGAGCATCAGACAGCTGTGTAGAGCTGCTCCGAGGCAGCACGTATAGGCTTTAGGATCCCTTGCTAGCACTTTTTTGTGACCTAGGGATTCTTCCGAGGTGCAAGGTTCACCTCATAGATTTATGGCTGCTTGTTACTTCGTAGCTCTTCGTAGTCTAGTCTCGGTCGTTTTTCGTTGTCATCTCGCAAAGGAGGCTGCGAGGGACATTTTGAGGAATCAGTCCTTCCAAACTGCAAAAAACTGTCTTTTGCAAGAACCGAGGAAACTACGAAGGCTAATTTATTGAGGCTGAAAGTGTCCAATCTCTAACATGGGAAACAGCACTATATAAGTTAACCCAGAAATGACTGTTATGTCCTAAAGATATAGTTTTTCAGGTTCCTCAATCCCATTATAGCAGTTATACAGGCAGCCCACATAAAGTGTCCAATCTCTAACATGGGAAAGCACTATAAAGTTTAACCCTACAAATGACTGTTATGGTGGTTTAAATGACCCACCATTTGTTCTCTAGGTTATAGGAGTGAAAAGCTACACTCAATTGTCCCTGAATCAGTTAAATCCTAGAAAAGACTGGACACAATTGTGGGAAACCCAGGATCACAGTATTTATTGCTGGTGGATACTATCACGTCAGCTGCAGCTACCCAATACTGCGCACACACTCCGACGTCACCAACCAGCGACATCAGCACAAACTAACAACCCAATGCAGCGTTTTGCATGCTAGCTTCAACTGGGGAAGCCTTGCACCAATGTAGAACAATAACTCGGCTGCCATAGTAAGAATGATTATCAGATAAAACCAAGAGAGATATGCTTTTACTGATTTGTTTGCAAATTTTTGGCAGCAGCCTTACAAAATTACATGGCAAAATGTATGAGTTCCAATGCACTTTGGTGTAATGGTTTTATATGATACTATGACAAACATTGTGTATTAAGTACTATATTTTAATATTTAGGCAAATAGCAAGTGTCTTGTATAGGGCCTTCCCTTTGGGGTTGGCAACCCTATTACATTTATATATATTAGAGAGAAGCACCTTTTGCCAGGAAGTACAAGACCACCAGGTAAATGCTTAATTTCTGTAACTTGAAGATCATACAACTGGTGAAGAATTGTAAACAAATGAAAGTATCTCCTTTGTATCCCCTGGGTATGGAAGACATTGAAGGTACAAATCAAAAATTGAGATGAGCATTATTTGTGATAAATAAGTACATGTTGTTGATCAAAATGTACATTAACATGCTGCATAACGAGTTTTAATATGACAATTCTCATTACAAATGAAAGGACTAATAAAATCAACAGCTGTATCATATTTAATGTCATAAAATTAATAATTCATATTGTCATTGATGTTGTCACCATAACAATCATTGCTTACTCATTGACCAAGTCATTCTAAATTAGATTAATTACTTACTTGTAGTTCTTGTATTGCCTTGCGTTGTACGTCAATTGTTTTTTTGTTTTCCTGTATTTTTTTCTCTTGTTGATTTCCTTCATATTCTATGGAAAATTTCCACTTCTTTATTTTTTCTGCCTCTTTGTATAGCTTAGAGTATAGTTGATTGACGGTTTCTGTGTTCTATATAAATCACAATGATAAAAACTAGGTAACATGTATGTAAAAACATAAATTACATAAATCTGCTTCTATAATTTTCAGGCAGAATGAAACAATATCTCCATAATAGTGCATTTTTCCATGTTCTGCAATTTACCTTACAGCACTTTTTAACGGTGCAGTGAGGACTATACTATTAACCATGTGCCAACCTATTTATGTCAGTTGTTCTTACAAAGTAAGAAAAGCTAGAGAACATTTGCACAATGCATTTTTTATGATAATCATCAATATCACAGATCCACCATAATACTTCACAGTGGGGATTAAAGTAATATGTTGCATTGCCTTGAATCTTTTACGCCAAACCCACCACTGGTGTTATTGTAAAAGGTTTCTTTTTTTGTGTCATCTGACCACAAAACTCAGTTCCAAAGTTCCAGTAGAAGCTTTCTACTAACAAGCCTTTAAAAAAGTTTGTTGGCAAGGAAGTGTCTTCTGATTGTACAATTACAAACGTGGTGACACCAGGATGTGATCCTTGGAGATAGTTTTGTATCTTGAACCATCCTCCTCCCAGAGTGTGGGGACAAAATAAATTTGTGCCCAGTTCCAGGGAGGTTAACCACAGCTCAAGTAACTTGAAATGTTTTAATTATTGCACTAATAGTGAAGATGGGTATTTTAAAGTTTGAAGTTATTTTATAGCCATTTTATTATTTATGAAAGACAACAACCTTTTCCCTCATTTCATTTGTGGATTGTCGGATCTTCCTCATGTTTATGGATAACTATGGGCCTTTGGGTCATCCCATATACCCCAATAAAACATGGATGACAACTTAAGAGATCCTAAAAAAATACATGAATGGGAATATATGTAATTTTGTTCATAAGTGTTTCCAGGGGTGCCAAAAACTTTTCTTCATAGCCACTTTTGCTCATCTTAACCAGTGGCACCAACAATTCTGGATAGCACTGTATCTATTAAAATGTAGTTCTTGCAAATCAGAAATATCATTTTACAACTCATTAATTAGATGTTCATCATATATAACACATGTTCCATATCAGGGAAAAAAGTTAAAATTAGCATTACATTCAAAATTATAAATCAAGAATAACATATTGATGAATGTCTCTCACAGTTCCATGCTCTCTAAAAATTAAATAAATCTATCTCAACCTCTAGTTGATTATGTACCTAAAATGTATTTATTTTGCAGAAAGTAGAAAAAATACAGAAATTCATGCAGTCAGTATTTGTGCGCTAAAAAACCTAATCAGACACCCAGAGCTTCCTAATGTAGCATCATTTCATTACAACACTGGAGGCTGGCATTGTGAATTAACTATCCTAGTTCTTCTGACAACAGTAAAAATAGTACACGTGTGTTCACATTTGGACACATAAAAAAAAAACTTAAAATAAATATTTCCTGCTCCGAATCATAAGAAATACAGTTTTTGCACTGCACTCTGGGAAACTGGGCAGGGACATGCAGATGATCCCACAATACATTTTCACTATTTAACCCAATCTCACTTTATAAATGCCTTCTTTTAGCATATGCCATTATAACACAACGTTAGGACACCTACTGACAGACAGACAGTCACTCACTGTTTCTATCTTAATGGATCTCATCAGTGTGGGGCTGGTACTTAACTCATGCTATGGGTTTTTCATTTAACTTATGGTGGTCAAAGAATTGATAAAAGCCCTCCACGTCTCAGCAGCAAATAAAGGGTTAAA
This sequence comes from Discoglossus pictus, assembly GCA_027410445.1. Taxonomy (NCBI): domain Eukaryota; kingdom Metazoa; phylum Chordata; class Amphibia; order Anura; family Alytidae; genus Discoglossus; species Discoglossus pictus. The sequence continues at coordinate 140,500,615 of CM050164.1, forward strand.
ATAGGCACACTGAACATTGAATAAAATGGCATACTCCATTTCAAATCTTCTCTTTAGTGCTTTCACAATGACAGAATACCTATTTCACGTTGTATTCATATTATCCATTTTCTTTATTAACCTCATTAAGTTTTAATATGGGCATACAGATGTATTTTTTGGGTTAATGTAGTTATTTCATAATGTATACATAGCTATTTTCATCTGCCACTGTTAAAACATCTTATATTTATGCATATATGTAAAGGGGTAATTCTTCTATGACCCGATAGCCTGCCACTTCTTCATATCATAGCACACCCTCATTCACGTCAGTTTTGCTTCTTCTCTGGTTACCAGAGTTGCTGCTTTTGTGTCTTACTCTGCCTTTTTGCGTCACGTCACTTTCGTTCTATGGTGAGTCTTCCCTTTTCTTCCCCTTGCCCTTGCCTCTATGTTGAGGGACCTAAAATCTGAGCAATCTGATTTGTCAAAATATTTCAAAAATCATTTTGAAAAGGATGACAAAAACATTCTGATTGGCTGAAACATGATTGACATCTATTTCACCCAAACAGAACTCATTTTTTAATAGATCGGCAGAATTTTTTTTAGGTCCTTTTCCTGACCCAGAAGAAGGATTGTGGTCAAGAATGAAGAGGACCTGTACCTCAACATGGATTGAGGACCAGGACGTCGCTGATCATTCCTGGATGGTAATTTGAGCTAGGTAAGTATCATTAATTTATTTTATTTTACAGGTTTAATTTTTATATTTTATTGTAATATTTTTTACTTCAATGCATTTTTTATTTTATTTGTAATTGTTGTTTATTTTTTGTAATATTGTATTGTTTTTAGTGCTTTTTTTTTTATAAATTAGTGGTTTGCTATTTTTAGTATTTTATTGGGGGAGTTGTATCTAGTTTAGATTACTGTTATGTTTTTACTTAAGGGCCATGGGGGGCCCTTGTGGTCCCTCATGGCACTTCATGTGGTGATTTTAGTTTTCCATGGGATCTAGATAGACCCCCATGATAGGTAAGGGCTTAATTTAGGGAGTATCAGATGGGGTTGATAGGGGTAGTGGGATAGGTTTGGAGTGAGAAAGGTGGCAATCGGTAATGAGAAGGGAGGAGGAAAGCAGTAGCAAAGGTATTTTTATACCTTTGCGAGTGTTCTGGAGTACTTGCTTAATTACTAGGAAAAATCAGGAATATTAGAGGTTGCGAGTTCCAATTTTGAGTAATCTGGAATTATATAGCTTTTTGAAGCTCATACAATTCGTTTGGCACTTTTTGCCTGTGTACTTTGCAATACAAGAAATTGAATGAGGCTCCATGTGATTACCTGGATTTCTGGGAGGTACTAAATAAGGAAAATTAAGTGGATCTACTTGATAAACTGAAAAGCTATAAGGTGTAATGATGAAAAGTGAGCATTAGATTGCACTGTCTGACTGATAGGTTGATAGAAATACAAATTCTAACTTAAAAGAATTAACATAATAGAAAAGGAAAAGTTCCTTAAAAACCTGAAACAGAATAAACTAACAAAAAAGTAGTGAAAAGCTAAGATATGTATAATCACGGAAGGTAATGTTTGGATGGTACAGACAGGCAAAATTAGGTGCTGATTGATACCATGAAACAGGTTCCTCAAAGAAGGAATTTAATTTGCTTGTTAGACAGCATGATTAAAAGATGTATATTAATCTAAGTAAGATGAGAAATTCTGTTTAAGAAATATAAAGCTAGAAATATTTTACTGTCATGTGCTAGGTAGATGAATGAAAATAGGTTGTGCAAATATGATTAAAATATAGATAAAAAGGACTAAATAAATAAATAAAAACAGAAATGGAGACTTTTGATGACAGCACAGAACATGAGAGCAACCACTCCTTCTCAGTGGGTCAGGTATTCATCCAGTAGAAAAAAAAACACCCTCTTATTAGTCTCCCTTCAGTGTTCTTACATAGCTTACTCATTTATCTCATAACACTTTATTACGAAAAAAAATTCACTTCTAATGGGAGGGCCATCGAAGAATTGAAGGAAATAGAATTTACTGGTAAGTAAAAAAATGCTTAATTTCCTTCTAAGCAGCATAGAACATGAGATTACCTAAGCAATAACAATGGACTAGGGTGGACAATGCAAACACTAGCCTCTAACCCCCTTCATTCAAACTGTGCCTCCTCTCTATTATCAACTTTGCACATTTTTGGTTTAGTTATTTGACAACCTCTCCTTGGCCTCTGAAACACTAGAAATAACCTGCTGGGCTTTCTAAATTTCTGTGAAAACATTCCTCCTCCTTATTCCTTGGTGGTGGGAAAAAACAGTAAGGTCTATGAAAATTTGTGAACACCTTTGGTTTAAATTCTGGTGGCCTCATGCTGACTGCTTGTTACAAGAAATAGTTGTACACGTGATATTGCTAGAATTTCTCCTATTCTGAAAGCTGAAGTACTAAGAATACTGTCCGTAGAGTTAGCTATTTAAATGTGCAGTCTTCTAAAGATTCAAAAGTAAAACTGGTCATAGTTTCCATAATCTATTTAAGCTTCCAAGCCAAGCAAACTGCACTAATGGTAGGCACAAGATTCCGTGTAGCCCAAACAAATCTTTTGATTAACCTCTGCTCAGAGTGGATATTGTAGAAATTAGATTAGAAATCTATATACTGAATAGATTCAGTCAAAAATAATACCTTTTATCAGGAAACCCTTAAGCAAAACAAATGTACATAAAATCTAACCTTTATTAATACTGAATTAAAAAATAAATAATTTAAAAAAGATGTTTGCACAAATGTTGTATATTAATATAAATTGAACAGACTAGAATAGTGATCCCCTTCTAGATTGCTACCTTGTCGTGGTGATGGAGCTTGTGTACCTCAAAGAAGCTGTGAGATATACCATGTACGGTCACCCAAGATGGGCAGGTCAAAAGAGAGAGGATGATTCATGGTCAACTCGACAAGGAACTGGCAACCCACTCCAGTATATTTGCCAAGAAAACCATATGGATAAGCACAACCAGAAACAGATGTGCCTAGCGTGCTGCGTCCATATGGTCACCAAGAGTCGGACACGACTAAAGGACTGAACAACCACAATAATAGTCATATATTGAGCAATGAGCTAACAGTGCTACACAACCAAAAATTTTATCTATTAGTGAATAAAGTATCCACTTTTAAATTAAAAAATCCCTCAAAGATTTTAGCAAATATCTTTATCTTACTGGTAGAAATTACCCTAAAGCTGCTATCTGCACTTTCAACATATCTGGGTGTAGACTTTTATCACAACCTGTTTGTAAGAAATCTAAAATGTCTGGAATGCTGACTGATGCACATTGTTTGTCATTTAATTACACCACTGTATAAACCGACCTCTATATTTTAAAGTAGATAAATGAAGATACCATCTTTTTACTTTTCAAGCTCTACCAATTTAGATGATAGCCCTCTACTAATCTACCACATCCTTTCAAGTTCCACATTTTCAGCTTTACTCTGTGAGCAGATCTGTTCTGCAACTGATATTCTCATTAACTCTGTGGACCACAGCCTTCTGGGCCAATAAGGTGCAATTACAGTGATCTGCACTCAAAATGTGTCCAATACTCTCACAGTTAGAGGGAATGGAGGAAAAACATAATTGATCTCAAAGCCCCAATCCTGTGTCAGTGCATCCAGTACCAACGGGCTGCCTTGCCTTGCATTTGTAAAAACATGAAAAATGGAATTACTTGTTGAAAACGTCTTGGTTCAAATCCCATTCTTCTGGAATGATCAATCTTCTGCTGAAGAAATCTGCTACCACACCTATCCTGCCTCTTACATGTACTGCCAATATGGATGCCGGATTCTTCTCTGCCCAGATTATAATTCTTGTTGTCAACTTCTTCAATAAGAGAATTGTCAGTTGATGAATGCTACCACCATAGCATTATCTGACTGAACTGGTTTTTGACAGAATCTGTCCTAAAAAGCTTGCATCGTCAACCGCACTGCTAGTGGCTTCTACTAACTGAAAAGCCACTTTGCTTCCTTCTTATACCATCGGCCTTGTATATTTCTTGAGAATGCACCCGAAGCCTGAACCGCTGGCTTCTGTAGTCACGACTATCCACTGTGGTGATTCTCAGTCGACTTCTCTCAACAGATGTGTTCATACCGACCACCATGTGAGGCATAACTTTTTTCCTGAGACACCAATATGTGATTGTCTAATGTCCTTAACTGCAATTCCACTGCTGAAGACTATTGTCTTGCAATTGAAGCATATGAGCTTTTACCCATGGAACTACTGGAATGGATGCCAACATCAGACCCAAAATTGACCTCGCATTTCAAATAGGCACACTCTGCTTTTTCTTCAACCATGTCATCTGAGATCTCAAGCTTTCTTTTTTTTTTTTTTTTTTTTTAACCTTTTCTTAACCTTTTCTTGACTTACAAAAGTTTTCCCTCCCCTTTAATCGAACTTTAAACCTAGGAATATAATTTTGTAAGATGGAAGTAGCTGTGACTTCTCAGTTTATCAACCACCAGCCTTCTGTAAACCTATCTTCTGCCAATTTTTCTACTAAGGAGTCCAGCTCTGTCCCAAATTATAAAATACCTTCAAAAGGGTGAATCTGCTTGCCAGGTCCTGAGTCAAATAGCAATCTTCCTGTCGATAATGCTGTTCCTCAAGCTGCTTCCCTGAGCATCTCCCAGAAAACATCATATAAAGAAAATCTGATGCCAAAAGTAAGACTGGTAACATTTTGAGGATATATTCTCTGGATACCCTTTCCATTAAAAGCTCTTTGTGCCTCATTAGCCAGTGTCACATAGGTTCTCAAGCTAGTTGACACTGATGCTTTCATGTCTGTACCTGCCGCTTCTTCATGACACATTCTGCTCACTTTTACATGGAAATTCTAAGAGCTGATGCATCATCTAGTGGATTGTCGATCTTCTAGACAAGCTTAGGTGGTGTGTCCCACTGACTTATACTATCTTGATGCTAATAAATGCTTAACCCTCTACAGCATTGAGATTTTCAACTCTGGTTGTTTCCAACCCTGGCTGATCAAGCCTGTAACAGCCCCATATACTGGAACTTTCTGTTGCTGTTTCTTTCCTTGAAAGGCCTTGTACGGCAAAGACTATTTTCCTACTTTCTCCTCTAAGAGCATTGCTGATTTGACTTTATTGAGGTTTTCCACCATAAAACTGCATTGTATTTCCTCAGTATTAGACCTTTCTCCTGCTCCTCTTCTTAAGATTATTTTTTGGGGAATTATCCATGTATGTGTCTACAAAATTGTCATATTTTCTTTTTTGTGGTTATGTACTCTGTGACATTTCAGTTGTTAAACTGTGGCAGCATTCCTGATGAAGTCTATTGTCTAGTACTTTGTAATCCCCTGAATTGCTTGAAATCCTGCTGAGGACGTTCAAGTACTGAGTTCTGAGCCTGCAATGACAGGAAGTTTTTGACCTTCCTGTTTGACATTAAATCTGTCTGGGGAAAACTCCACGGATGCACTATCCAAATGAAAACCTCCTAATTTAAGCCCCATTCTCTTGTGATCACCTGCTTGAGACTGAGGAAGTCTGCTACTACATGTATTTTTCCTATTATGAGTACCATTGATCTGTCTACTAGATTTATCTCCACCCAGTTCATGACTTTTGTGGCCGGTTTCTGAAATGGACAACTTTTCGTCCCTCCTTTTTTACGGTTTTCTTTTTTTAATCTGGTCTTAGATTACACTGCTTGCAATTCCTATATATTGGAAAACCAGATTGTCTCTTTTCTTGACCACTAGCCTTGCACGTAATCTGTTTGGCAGTACGGCTTACATACTGCTTCTGTCTGTGGTTACAATGAACCACTGCGTGGATTCCCAAGTTACTCCAATTAGCTTTTGCCGTATGGCCGCTGGAATAGCCGCTGACATCAGCCCCAAATCGGCATGGCCGTGTGAAAAGACACTTTGTGTAAGGGATTATTTCCAGGATGCATCTAAATATATGTCATCTTAGGGATGATGGTCATCTTTACTACCGCAATTCTAGCTAGACAAATTAAGGTTTTTCCATTCATTAAGAATCAGTCTTATTTAATTATATACTATATCTAGGTTATCTTTTAACAATTGTCTCAACAGAAAGGAGAACCTAACACTTAAATCAGTAACGTAATTGGTGTTCCAATTATATGGGTAAAGTTATTTTAAACTTAGTGTTTGCTCTATTTTAATACCTTTGTAGATAATATCTGTTTATGAGTAATTTATTTTAAAGTAGGAAACACTTCCATACTCTTCCAAAATTCTATGTAGGTGCAGTAAAGAGACATCCGGGCCGTTAAAATTATATCATTGGTGAAGAGGAGGATTTTATATATAGATTTCTCAGTCTTTATCCCCTGTATTTCCTCTGATGCTCTGATAGACTCAGCAAGAGGTTTAATGAATAAGACAAATAATATGGAAGACAGACGGCATACTTGTGATATGCCGTTTCTAATCTAAAATGTTCTATTTGGAATCCAAAGCATGTAATGAATGCTCATGGATTGTTATATAAAGCTCCTAGAACAGCCAAACTTTTGAAGGACTGCATTCAAGAAATCCCAGGTGACTCTGTTGAATGCTTTTTCAGCATCTAAAGACAGAGTCAGCAAAATCATCCTCTGTAATCTTTGGAAGATTAATATTCCATAACAAATCCTCAATTTCTGATTTTAAGGGTTTTATACAGTTGTCACGTTGTTCCAAATTATATAAAGAGCTATAAAAGTCCAGGAATATTTTACTAATTTCTTTGGGGTCATTGTCCTGCTGGAAGGTGAACCTCCGTCCTAGCCTCAAATCCCGCACAGAGTGGTACAGGTTTTGCTCAAGAATATCCCTGTATTTAGCTCCATCCATCTTTCTCTCAACCTTGACCAGTTTCCCAGTCATTTAGGAACCCCAAATGATCCTCTATAATCTTTGGACGATTAATATTCCATAACAAATCCTCAATTTCTGATTTTAAGGGTTTTATACAGTTGTCACGTTGTTCCAAATTATATAAAGAGCTATAAAAGTCCAGGAACATTGAATTTCCTCTCTTAGACTAGCTACCTGGCCCTGATTTGTAAGTAAACACATATCAATTATCCAAGTTTTCATTCTGAATTTGTCTTGTGTATCTTTTAAAGATAAGCTAATCAAAGAGTGATCAGGTCATAGGACTGTCATTGATTTTTCCTATCCAAATAATGAATTTACCTTCATCATCTACTTTTTTTATTATCTTCCTGCAACACTAACTTTTTATTAAAAAAGGATTGCTATGCCTCTTGATGTATTGTTATAGGTAGAATATATGCTTTACTTAAATATATTATTTTTTTAATTCTGAAATGATTCTTTTTTCATAGTTTGCAATAGCAATTTTCCTTTTGGAAGAGAAATTAAGTCCCTTAACATTGCGAGATATCATTTTAATTATCATTCTACATTATGAAAAGGAATATCCTTATGTTTGGATTTCCATAAACAAAAGCTCTGCTTTAGACTTTCTTTTGAAAGAGTTGCAATTGAAAAACTCCTTACTATGGCAGTATACCTATTCTTTTTCATTTCCCCTCTCCTCTTCCTTGTTTCTTTACCTTCCTCTCCCTTAGCCATACTCTTTTCCTCTTCTCCTTCCTTCCCTCTATCACCCCTTCTCTTCCTCTCCTTTCTCCAAAATCCAGGTGCTTCCACTTGGAAGTTTCTCAATATTTGTAACAACATACATACAATTATACATATTTAAGATTGCTAAAAAAAAAAAGTTCTCATCCCTAAAGCTTTGTTCGGGTACTCCCTTCATTGAAATGGACTTCATTGAAATGGGTCACGGAAATGGGCTGAGTGCCGTAATGTGGCGGTGCTAAAGATTAATATAAAGGTGCAACGCAGGGAAAAAAAAGCTCCTGCAGCTAGTTTACAACTATACTGCAATTTACACTGCTCGATTAACAAAGGGACCTTATTTTGGTATTTTTTCCTGCAAACAAATGTTTTCATACACTACTGATTCCCTTTTATCAGATGCATTCACAATGAAACTTAAATATGCCTTTAAGTTAGCTATGATCAGCTGGATCTAATCGACATCTCAGGGAAGCTAGCAATTGCAGACTTTCTGGCGAAACAGAGCTTTGAAAAGTCTATGGCTCACACAACCTTCTTAGCACTCTGTCATATATATATATATATATATATATATATAGTAAATAAAAAGTACATCTGTGTTCACATTTGAATGTCTAAAGCAAGTTAAAAAAACCTGCTTCCAGCTTAGACTTCCGAGAAAAACAGTTATTACACTGTATTTATATAAACGTATTTTTAGACTTGTAGCTGGGCTTACAAATGTATTATTTCTTTCTTTGAAGATGTTTTTGTTTTGTTTTTTCTTGCGAAGCAAAACAACAAATAGGACAAAATAAGAGAAAAAGTCAATGTGCATAACTATTCACCCCCCTAAAGTCAATACTTTGTAGAGCCAACTTTTGCTGCAATAAAAGCTCCAAGTCGCTTTGGATAAGTCTCTATGAGCTTGCCACATCTTACCACTGGAATTTTTGCCCATTCCTCCTTGCAAAACTGCTCCAGCTCCTTCAAGTTGGATAGCTTGCGCTTGTGAACAAAGTCTGACCACAGATTTTCTATTGGATTGAGGTCTGGGCTGTGACTAGGCCATTCCAATATATTTACATGTTTCCCCTAAAACCACTCAAGTGTTGCTTTAGCAGTGTCTTTGGGGTCATTGTCCTGCTGGAAGATGAACCTCCGTCCTAGCCTCAAATCACACACAGAGTGGTACAGGTTTTGCTCAAGAATATCCCTATATTTAGTGCCATCCATCTTTCCCTCAACTTTGACCAGTTTCCTAGTCCCGGCTGCTGAAAAATATCCCCACAGCATGATGTTGCCATCACGTTTCACTGTGGGGATGGTGTTCTTTGGGTGATGTGATGTGTTGGGGTTGCGCCAGACATAATGTTTTCTTTGATGGCCGAAAAGTAAAATTTTAGTCTCTTCAGACCAGAGCACCTTCCTCCATACATTTTGGGAGTCTCCCACATGCCTTTTCGCAAACTCAAAATGTGCCATTTTGTTTTTTTTGCTGAAAGTAATGGCTTTCTTCTGGCCACTCTGCCATAAAGCGCAACTCTATGGAGAGTACGGCTTATTGTCGTACTATGTACAGATACTCCAGTCTCTGCTGTGGAACTCTGCAGCTCCTCCAGGGTTACTTTAGGTCTTTGTGCTAGCTCTCCGATTAATGCCCTCCTTGCCTGGTCCGTGAGTTTTGGTGGGCGGCCATCTCTTGGCAGGTTTGCGGTTGGGCCATGTTCTTTCCAGTTGGTTATGATAGATTTGATGGTGCTCCTGGGGATCATCAAATATTTGGATATTTTTTTTATAACCTAGCCCTGACTTGTACTTGTCAACAATATTGTCCGTTACTTGTTTGGAGAGTTCCTTGGTCTTCATGGCAGTGTTTGGTTAGTGGTGCCTCTTGCGTAGGTGTTGCAGCCACTGGGGCCTTTCAAAAAAGTTGTGTATATGTAATGACAGATCCTGTGACACTTAGATTGAACACAGGCGGACATCATTTCACTAGTTATGTGACTTCTGAAGGTAATTGGTTGCACCAGAGCTTTTTATGGGCTTCATAACAAAGGGGGTGAATACATATGCACATGCCAATTTTGCCAGGGCCCCATCAGCACACCATTCCTCCTCCTCCTTCCTCCCCATCCTCCTCCTCCCCATCCTCCTATCTCCTTCCCCCCTCTCACCTTGCAGGTCTCAGGTCTTCTTACTAGCATCCGATCAGCTCCTGGTGCTGACCGGAGCCCCGCAGCGCGTCTTATGCCTTTCAATGGAACCGGCATATGCTAATGACGTGAGGGCATATGCCGGTTCCAGAGAAAGGCATAAGACATGCTGCAGGGCTCCGATCAGCATCAGGAGCTGATTGGAGGCTAATAAGAAGGGAGGGGGGAAGAAGTAGAGAGTATAAGGAGGAAAGAGGAGGGAGGAGGGGGAGGGGGAGGAGGGGGGAAGAGGAGGGAGGAGGAGGAGGGGGAGGGGGAGGAGGGGGGAAGAGGAGGAGGGGGGAAGAGGAGGATGAGGGGGGAAGAGGAGGATGAGGGGGGAAGAGGAGGATGAGGGGGGAAGAGGAGGATGACGGGGGAAGAGGAGGATGAGGGGGGAAGAGGAGGATGAGGGGGGAAGGGGAGGGTGAGGGGGGAAGGGGAGGATGAGGGAGGAAGAGGAGGATGAGGGAGGAAGAGGAGGAAGAGGAGGATGAGGGGGAAGAGGAGGATGAGGGGGAAGAGGAGGATGAGGGGGAAGGGGAGGATGAGGGGGTAGGGGAGGATGAGGGGGAAGAGGAGGAGGATGGGGGAAAAGGAGGACGAGGGGGGAAAAGGAGGACGAGGGGGGAAAAGGAGGACGAGGGGGAATGAGGGGGGATGAGGAGGATAAGAAGGGGAGGATGAGGAGGATAAGAAGGGGAGGATGCGGAGGATAAGAAGGGGAGGATGAGGAGGATAAGGGGGGATGAGGAAGATAAGGGGGGGATGAGGAAGATAAGGGGGGATGAGGAACATAAGGGGGGATGAGGAAGATAAGGGGGGATGAGGAAGATAAGGGGGGATGAGGAAGATAAGGGGGGATGAGGAACATAAGGGGGGATGAGGAAGATAAGGGGGGATGAGGAAGATAAGGGGGAAAGGGGGCGCATAAGGGGGGAGAGGGGGAAATGGAGGAGGAGGATATGGGGAAAGTTAGGAGGAGAGGGGGAAGGTGGTAAGATTATGTCAGTATTTTTGAATGTACCGCTTTAACATTCTAAATACTGACATAATCATATCGCCAGGAAGGTTAAAGCATATGCCTGCTGTATTACACCTCCTTAAGCAAAGCCCAAAGCCTGTTCCTAGCTTGTGTAGTAGATTTTGTGGGTGGATAGTTTACTACAACAATCATTTATTTTATGATGAGCAAAAGACTGAACAAAGCCATCTACCGTACATTTGTGTTCACATTTGAATGTGTATATATATATATATATATATATATATATATATATATATATATATATATTATATATATATATATATATATATATATATATATATATATATATATTTGAATAATAAGAGTAATGCAGTGAATAGTGATACCTTTTTTTTTGGACAAACGTATTCATAATAAAGCGACGAGCTTTCGAGAGATAATGCCTCTCTTTATCACGTCAAAAAAGGATACTGATACAAGTATGAACTAAAAACAGTAAACAGAAAGAGATGGGGGGGGGGATTGGAAACACAAGAAAGACAAAATTCATTGGGCAGAGTTAAGTGAGAAACAGACCAGCACTGTGAATAATAGCCCGATAAGTCAGTAAGTCTATAGATCAGGTTGTAGAAAAGAACACAGCAGAGTAAAATAAAGAGCAATACATTTCAGCATAGCATGTAGCTTACAAAAACAGCAATAGAGGGGGGGGTAAGTGGAATGTGTTATTCATGTACATCATCAAATGTAGTGTACATGATAGAGTGTACTGTATGTGAAAGGGGGTGCTACATTGGGGAAACCAGCCAGAAACTACACATGCAAATGAACCTCCACCGAAGCTCTATCAAAAAGCACCATGAAGACAGCTATTGCACTCCAGTTGGACACCATTTCACCCAGGCACCCAGGGGAATCACTCCATCCAGAACCTCAAAATAAAAGTACTCAGGGGGAATTTCAGACCTATCCAACAGCGGAAAACTTTTTAATTAAACATTATAACATTTTTGAATACAAAGGATTTGGGCATTAACATCGACTTAGGCTTTCTGGCCCACTATCTTAATGTCTTATAGCTAACATATTCCACTTACCCCCCCCCCCCCACCACCTTCTATTGCTGTTTTTCTAAGCTACATGCTATGCTGAAAAAAAAAAAAAAAAAACTCCCAGTATACGACAACAATATAAAAATCAGCTGATTTATTGCTGATTTTTATATTGTTGATGTATACTGGGAGTTTTTTCCATGTGATCAGTGGAAGACTCGCAGTTTTTTATTTGCTAATATTTGGTCAAATTTAAATTAAAATACCATAAGTTTGACAATTTTTTGGAGTCCTTCGCTGTTTATCAGTATATTTGGAGATATTGCCTTATTAACAAGAAGGAAGCCAAGGTGGATCATAAACCGTTGGAGTCTCAACCTACATCTGTATCATACCTCATATACTTGACGTAATAATATGTGAGTTGGCATTCATTAACCAATCATTAAGTGGAGATGTATATACATATAACTCTATTGGGTTTTAAATGCTGGAGGGTGGAATGCACTAGGGTGGCGCCTTTTCTCTTACACTTTTTGTCTTGAAGATTTATCATACTGTACTTGTATCAGTATCGCTTTTTGACTTGATAAAGAGAGGCATTATCTCTCGAAAGCTTGTCGCTTTATTATGAATACGTTTGTCCAATAACAAAGGTATCACTATTCACTGCAATACTCTGATTATTCAACTGGAATACTGGACATTCACGGCTACCTCACTCTTCATATATATGTATATGTATATATAGTAAATAAATAGTACATCTGTGTTCACATTTGAATGTCTAAAGCAAGTTAAAAAACCTGCTTCCAGCTCAGAATTTTGAGAAAAACAGTTATTACACTGTATTCTGGGAAGCTGAGCTGGGACATGCAAATGTGTCCACAAATGCCTTGGTCTTCAATCCATAGCCATTTTCAAACATGGCTTCCTTTAAGCTTATGCTTGCTTTATTACACAGCTTTAATGCAAAACCAAGGCTGGATTTTACACAAGCTGAGAATCCTATCCATGTACAGCAGTTTCAAGCTTACTGGTTATCATCAGCATGGAGAGGGATCTCAGCTTGTGTTATGGACCTTATGAGTAGGTAGTTCACCACAACAATCATATAATATATGGTGGGCAAAAGAGCTATAGAACCCCTCCACCATTTTAGTAGTACAGTAAATAAATAGTACATCTGTGTTCACATATATATAAATGAAATTAGAAGTGCCAGTATGCTATCCTGTCACCAGCAGAAAAATCACCATCTTACCTTCCTGATGCCAATTATAATAAATTTTTATTTTAGCTTATACAGTACACCTCCTGGTTACAGTGCATCAATGATCAATGTTGCTTAGAGCCCTGATTAACGATTTTAAAAGCTTTGAATCCTCAATATTTAGCCCATGGAAAAGAACAATCCAAAAATAACAATTACATCACTCTACCAAAAAAGAAAATAATAATAAGAGTTCCTGCATCTAATGACATTTTGGTGGATTTTCTAGGCTTATAACTGGCTAAAATATCATGCTTCAGCCAATCTTAATTCAAATAATCACAATCTGATAGAACCAATCAGGTGAGGCTAATGCTCCAATTCTGAGCACGTATCAGCTAATCCTAAACCTAGAAAAATAATATGAAAAGGTGAGGTGCGCCCACAATACATAATTATGCGCAGATGCTCTTGCGCATCAAGCATCAAGTCGATTTTTAGGTTATTCTTAAAGAGCATGAAAAACTGTCTCTGTGTTGTGTTATCCATTTTTTTAGAACCAATCCTGAGAGATTCAGTGTTGTTCTTTCTGCACTTATATGCAAATGTGCATATTGCACATGTTAATTAGCTGCTTTTATATGCCAATTAGGATTACACTTACATTATCCACATAATATTTCAAGCAAGAAAGAATAGGTATTTTCATCGAAGGCCAGAAGATGAGGACCTGAGGGCTTCAAGCAATATGGATTTATAACAGTATAAGAGTAGGACAAGATTAACTGACTGCTGTGGAACCAGTAGTATTACATAAATTAACTTAAATAATTATTTCACAGGTTACATTTTTATTATAATAATGTTGTTCATTTAATATTTTTTTAGGATTTTATTGGAAGTTATTTTTCATTGTGAGTAATAAAGTTTTTATTTTCAGTCAGTAATTATATTTATTGTTGATAACATAGTTGTTTTTAGTTTTCTGTAACTTTAGATTAAAGCCCTTAGGCTTGGGTGGTTAGTGTTAGAGACTATCAGGACCTTCATGGACCCAGTGGGGGGTATGGTTCAGGTGGATCCATAGGTCCCTTGGTAGGTTAGGGTGCCATGGGGACCCCCATTGTAGGAAGGGATCAGCAGAGGCGCCATGGGACCCCAATGGGATTGATTATTTACAGTTCATGGGGATGAATAGTTACTGGGGGGGCTAGTGATAGGGTCCATCATAGGGAAAAGGGATTGTGTCCCCATTGATTTTATAAGGGTGCACGGTGGGCAGGAAATTAGGTTCATAAGTGATTAATAAATCCCACCAGCCCAAATCAAAATGGTGTACGGTTTTAAGGGTTCCCAAGGATCCCCAACATTTATTTTATCGATTAGTGGGGAGGAGAATTGGTAGAAGATACTATAAATTCTATTTTATTTATAGATTAACTTCTTACCTGCAGCAAAGAAGGGTACATATACAGCTAAGTTTAGAGCCTTTATAAAGCATTTTTTTCCTATGTAGGTCTTTAAATTACATATTGGATTCTGGACCCTAGCAAGAGCTCCCAAATCTTTGCAGGTGCATACAGTTATTTGAGGGGGGTGATGGATGTTTTGCACATAGAGCAGAGAGTACACTACACATAGCAAACACTTGTTAGATTTTGCATGTTAGTGTTTTTTATATGCAATTAAAAATCAAGGTCAGAATTTGCTGATGATTTTCACTTCTGTTTGTTCTGCAGGTGGAATGTAATTAAGGTAAATGAATCACTGGGGCACAGCACCTCTGTGAAGCACATGCAGAATTGTGATGTGAGGTACTATGGACGTTAGCCCCACACACTGAACATTGCTATAATAATTGAATTGTCTAATTGACATGCCTACAGGAAGATGAGAAAGAGGAGGTGCTTGAGAAGTAAGAGCCTAAACGGATTCCAGCAAGTATCTTGTACAATCCCCTACCTACATCAGTGAACTATCTATATTACCTGCCCATATTGCACATATTGAAGCCTTTGTGTTTCCTTAAACTATGTCTTATAGGCCAGTACATAGTGTACATAATTCTCAAAATGTCTGCTCAATAATCTAAATATTACCAAAAGACATCATTGTAGTAGTATAAAGTTGACAACCTTGATTTAACTGTATTATATGGTATCAGCAAACAGTAACTATGCATTATTAAAAAGAACTAACCTCTTCTTCAATATGCAATACTTTATGTGGCAAAGAATCTGAAAAAATGAAATATACAACAAAATTAATTGAGTGAACTACCAAATACTGAAGATTTTTTACAGTATGTTCGGCAAGTATATTTACCTGAATTATTGTTTTGTAATGTATTTAGGGAGCTTCCAATTCCATATGGAGGCTTAAAACCCTGAAAAAACAAACACTTCTTATAAATGAATCAAACAAGATTCATATTTGTGAATATATAGGCATAGATGTCACTCAAGGCATATTGTAGGAAATATTGTGCAATGAAAAATGTGGCAGTGCTCACAGTATTTACTAAGTATGTCAAACTAAAATGAATTCCAAGTAGCTTAGGCAAATCAGCATGTGCAGCAAATTCCTATCTTATTTTTATATTTCTACCATTCAATATTTCTGGCACTTGAAGGTGAATTTACCACTAGCATTGCAACTCATGTATGCATTACAGTTTATCGAAACCTGAAAACTGTAATATGCTTTTTTTAATCAGCTAGTATCTGTTGTTTATATGTAACCAGAATCATGCCTAGAACATACTGGTGTTTTGGAAGGACCTAGCTGCTTAAAAATAGTAGAATATATCCCTGTGTGGAGAAAGTTGAAGGACAACATTCCAGCTGTCATTTCATCCAGTC
This sequence comes from Discoglossus pictus, assembly GCA_027410445.1. Classification (NCBI taxonomy): domain Eukaryota; kingdom Metazoa; phylum Chordata; class Amphibia; order Anura; family Alytidae; genus Discoglossus; species Discoglossus pictus. Next base: position 140,516,585 of record CM050164.1, read on the forward strand.
TCCAAAAGATCAGAATTGAAAGGTATTCTGACTATGAGGCTATTGGTCCTAGAGATGGGTAATAATAGCACACTCATGAATGGGAATTGGCTCTTTCTTCTTGGGCAAGAAACTCTTACGCAGCTTCTAGTTTGTGTAAGACAAGTAAGAGTTTTCCCTGATTCAATATGCTCAATATCATCCAAGTTTTGGCAAGCTCATCCCCTTTATCTTTTATACCTTGATTTTTCTCTACAGTTTACATGGGTAGTGTGCATGAGCCTCTGTCAAGAAGTACTTAGAAGTACCTCAACCAAGACTCTGAAAAATGGCTCAAATTTGCTTGTAACCTCATTCACAGGCTTCCTGGCTCTCCCCCTGTGCTGTGTGTGAGTGTGTTTTTATTTTTTTCTTATTATTTTGCTTGTTTTCGGGGGGTTTTGAGTTACACGCTTAAACTAATTTTGGACGTTAAATAAGCAAACTGTGTTTCTCGAGGTCAGCGGCAAAATGGTACGTTTTTCAGCTTGCAGTGCAATGAGCGCCTTCGGGGGGTCATTGCAGCCTAAGTCCTGCGTGCCTCAAATGCTCGCCTCACTTTACGAGGCTTGCAGTCACCTGCTCGCCTCGCTTTGTAAGTCTCGTACAGCATGGCGACAACTAGCAGTACGACAACTATATATATATGTGATGGATTCCGTACCATAATTATTTGACAGGAATGTTCAATATGGCATTACTGAAGAAATTCATAATAGGCAATCTCAAACACAAATCTGACAAGCAAACACCTTACCTCATTATGGACGTGCACACAAAAAGAAGGAACTGGCTGTTGTGGGAAAGGGGCATCTTACCTGGATCATGCACATCAGTTGCTTCTCATGGCTTGTCTTACAACTTGTTTGTTTTGTTTGAGGAACAGAAACAGGGCTCTTCAGTTTCACAACCAACCACTGCACATTAGATCAAGAATGACTTCTGTCTGGCTAACAGGTCTTAAGATAAAGATTCACCAGTAGAGCTTACAGCTCATTCCACAAGAGCTCAAGTGGCTTCATGGACTAAACAAGCAGTAGCACTAGAGCAAATTTGTAGAGTGGCAACTTGTTCTAGTTTGACCAGCACTGTTTAGCACGGCAAAATCAAGGTTTTAGAGGCATAGCATATGTTGCATATTTGCAAGCTGACTGAGGCTAGTATTGCAGTGTCCCACTCAAGTCGGCTATCTATTGTTCTGCTATCTCTCTAGTGTGTGCTACTTCAAAGACTTCAAGCATACTGAGAATCTTGCTTAACATAAATTATTTTTACTTTTTTTACAATTGTAGCACTCAGACTTCCTTCCCATTAAATGTCTGGTATCTTTATTTGAAGTTATGGTAGCTCTATAAGGGACACTGAGGGAACACTGGGATGGGAGGTCCAATTACTAATCTGGTGGTCCTACCTATGAAGGGTGTGGCCTTTATGTGCTGCAATTAAAGACCTCAAGGAATTTATTATAAGTAAAATTCCCTATTTTTCTACTTCGAAAAGTATTTCTTTCCATTTTCCTAACCAGGATTCTTTTTACCACTGCATGCCTGGCCTATGTACAATGCATTTAACAAGTGTAATACACAGTAACCGTTGTAAAAAAAATATGCTCTGCTGTTATGAACTTTTAAGCCATTAGGTCAGAGGTGTCCAAACTCGGTCCTGGAGGGCCACACACATGCCTGAATTTGATGATAACCCTGCTGTGCACAGGTGGGTCAATCACTTATTCAGTCATCCTGTTTGACTCATCTGTGCACAGAAAGGATATATTCAAATCCAGGCATCGGTGCGGCCCTCCAGGACCGAGTTTGGACACTCCCTTCATTAGGTGATTTGAGTAACTTATTATGTAATTTCAACCATGTTTTAACACAGTGTCCATTGGATTCCCGTGAGATTCTACAAGAAAGCTGCACTTTAGCAGATGTAGTAGTCAGAATATTATGCAGTAATACATATCTGGCACCTGCTGTCTAGGCCAAAAATGAAACAATTATAGGCATAATTTACATAATATTGCACAATATACTTTAAGTTACTTGTACTAATTTAAAATAATTAACAAGATAAAAAATGTGCAATTGTAATGCAAACCAGGCTTCAAATTGCATATAGACTAATTAAAGGCAAAGCATATAAAATGCATATACAAAGCAGTTGTTAACATCAATACCTCTGTCGATGCTTGAAGGTGGTAATGTTTGGTGCATTTACAGCCACTTGTACAAATGGCAATTAACTGTTGGACATGTGGAGGTATGGTTGTATGTTATATGCCAAATGCATAGGAAATTATCATCAAGATGGTATGATGAGTTAGCTATGAAAAGCAAGGTAGAACATAGAAAACAAAAATTTAAGTAAATGCTGAGAAGTCTTTACAATCGTCAAAAGCAAACCTTAATAAATCAATAGCTTCTATTTGAAAAATGAGTTAAGGAAGACAATTTCAATAAAGTATTTACCGTATATACTCGAGTATAAGCTGACCCGAGTATAAGCCGAGGCACCTATTTTACCAAAAAATACTGGGAAAAATGAGTGACTCGAGTATAAGTCGAGGGTGGGAAATGTGCTGCCCACTGTGTCCCTCTTGTGCCCTCTGTGTCCCCCTCTTGTGTGCCCTTTTCTTGTGTCCCCCCTCTCTCTCCCCTGTATCTCTTCCCCCCCCTCTCCCTTCCCTGTGTCTCTTCCCCTCCCTCCCTTATCACCCTCCTCAACCCCCCTCCTCAAACCCCCTCCTCATTCTCAACCCCCCTCCTCAAACCCCCTCCTCATTCTCAACCCCACTCCTCATTCTCAACCCCCCCTCCTCATTCTCAACCCCCCTCCTCATTCTCAACCCCCCTCCTCATTCTCAACCCCCCTCCTCATTCTCAACCCCCCTCCTCATTCTCAACCCCCCTCCTCATTCTCAACCCCCCTCCTCATTCTCAACCCCCCTCCTCAACCCCCCTCCACATCCTCAACCCCCCATCCTCAATCCCCCCTCCCCATCCTAAACCTCCCTCCTCAACCCCCCATCCTCATCCTAAACCTCCCTCCTCATTTTCAACCCCCTCCTCATCCTCAACCCCCTCTACCTTCCTCCTTAACCCCCTTCTTCAACCTCAACGCCCTCATCCTCAACCCCCTCCTCATCCTCAACTCCCCTCCTCATCCTCAACTCCCCTCCTCATCCTCAACTCCCCTCCTCATCCTCAACTCCCCTCCTCATCCTCAACTCCCCTCCTCATCCTCAACTCCCCTCCTCATCCTCAACTCCCCTCCTCATCCTCAACTCCCCTCCTCATCCTCAACTCCCCTCCTCATCCTCAACTCCCCTCCTCATCCTCAACTCCCCTCCTCATCCTCAACTCCCCTCCTCATCCTCAACTCCCCTCCTCATCCTCAACTCCCCTCCTCATCCTCAACTCCCCTCCTCATCCTCCACTCCCCTCCTCATCCTCAACTCCCCTCCTCATCCTCAACTCCCCTCCTCATCCTCAACTCCCCTCCTCATCCTCAACTCCCCTCCTCATCCTCAACTCCCCTCCTCATCCTCAACTCCCCTCCTCATCCTCAACTCCCCTCCTCATCCTCAACCCCCTCCTCAAGCCCTTTCTTCAACCTCAACCCCCCCATCCTTAGCCTTCCCATCCTCATTATCAACCCCCCATACTCAATCCCCCCTCCTTAAGCCCCCCATCCTAAACCTCCCTCCTCAACCTATCTCCTCAGCCCCCCTCCAAAACCTCTTTCCTCAGCCCCCCTCCTCATCCTCAACCCCCCTCCTCATCCTCAACCCCCCTCCTCATCCTCAACCCCCCTCCTCATCCTCAACCCCCCTCCTCATCCTCAACCTCCCTCCTCATCCTCAACCTCCCTCCTCATCCTCAACCTCCCTCCTCATCCTCAACCTCCCTCCTCATCCTCAACCTCCCTCTTCAACCCCCCTCCTCATCCTAAACCCCCTCCTCAACCCCCTTCTTCAACCTCAACCCCCACATCCTCATCCTCAACCACCTCATCCTCAATCCCCCCTCCTCAAACCCCCCATCCTAAACCTCCCTCCTCAACCCCCCTCCTCATCCTAAACCTCCCTCCTCATCCTAAACCCCCTCCTCATCCTAAACCCCCTCCTCATCCTAGACCCCCTCCTCATCCTAAACCCCCTCCTCATTCTAAAACCCCTCCTCATTCTAAAACCCCTCCTCATTCTAAAACCCCTCCTCATTCTAAAACCCCATCCTCATTCTAAAACCCCTCCTCATTCTAAAACCCCTCCTCAACCTTCCTCCTCAACCTTCCTCCTCAACCTTCCTCCTCAACCTTCCTCCTCAACCTTCCTCCTCAACCTTCCTCCTCAACCTTCCTCCTCAACCTCCTCATCCTAAACCCCCCTCCTCACTTTACCCCTATAAATACCTCCCCCTCTCCCTTTCCCCTCACTTACCTTCATCTGCAGCTGCTCCTCCGGCCTCCACGCGCCTTCCTGCGTCTTGACCCGGCCAATGCTAATGACGTGGCGCGCATGTGACGTCACGTCATTAGCATATACCGGGTACCGATGCAGGACGGAGTGGAGGCTGGAGGAGCAGCTGCAGATTGGAGGTAAGTGAGGGGAAAGGGAGAGGGGGAGGTATTTAGAGGGGTAAAGTGAGACAGGGGGTTGAGGATGAGGAGGGTGGGTTGAGGATGAGGAGGGGGGAGGGAAAGAGACACTGGGGGGGTTAGAGAGACACGGGGGTGGGGGTTAGAGAAAAACAAGGGGGGGGGGGGTGACTTGAGTATTAGCCTTAAAAAAAGGGCTGAAAAACTCGGCTTATACTCGAGTATATACGGTATATAAGATGGTAACATTATATTAACATTATATATGTGCAAACTCTGACTAAAAAGATTACCTGAAAATAGCATGCATTTTCCACAACTGACTGAGGTTTAACTGCAGACACTTGGCTATTGTTAAGCCTTGGTAGAGAGAACAGCTTAAAAGGTTTCTCCTTTTCCATTTTCCTTTAACTATAAAAAAAGATACAGTTAACAAAATTTGTATTAATATCATATGTTTGTAGTACTCGTTCTCCTTTTATTGGGTTATACCTATTTAGACATAATGAAAAAAAGCACATGCATTTACGAATGATTTTTACGTATTTTATATTTTTGGCATTATAAAATGTCAGCACTAAATTATCAATCATACAAGGCTGCTCGTAATTGTTAAAATAATTAAATTTCTTTAATAAAAAAATCATTAACAAAAATCATAAAAATGCCTGGTAATATTGCCGAATTTTTAAGGTACCACGGTAGTCAAAATTAAAATATCCTCTTTGAAAAACACTTAAAAACAGTCATCGTTTTTAGAATGTAACAATATTACAAATTCTAATTCAGTATTTTTATATGCAATTAAGCTGCTGTGGAAGCTACCATTTCAGCTTGTAGTGATCTACTTCATGAGGTGGGTGAAAACTGCTAATTCAGAGAAGATCTCTGTTTCTACAACTGGGATGTGGTAGCACTAAAGCAAAGCTCATTAGCTTACAAAGATGCACCCTATTCAGAGTCAACTTCAAAGTACAAGAACGGTAAGGAAAATGAACATATGCGGTAAAGAATAAATGCATCTAAAAGTGAACATTTAAAGGCTGTATTTTGTTTTCTTTCAAAAAAACATTTTACCTATTATCAAATTAGGTACTTGTACCTCACAACGACGATTAAAATCAATTTAAACCCAAGGGTAATAAGTAAAGTAAAAACAATGCCATCAATGTAGCCTAAAGAGTCAGTCTTATCAGTGGTAACAATTAAGAGTCTGAGGCACAACTAAGAGTTTGAGGCACTTTGGCAACAACTGGCAAAATGAGGGTTACTAAGGGGCAAAAAACAACACACATACAAATACAGATATTAGTCTGTGTCATTAGCAATTTGGACGCAGGGCAGAGCATTTGCACTTCAGAATCCTTCTTATTCAAGACTTAAATATAATAAGAGATATTGATTATCCTGTTGATTTGGATCCTTTAGGCTACATTGATGGCATTGTTTTTATTTACCCTTATTACCCTTGGTTTTAACTTGATTTTAATCGTTGTTGTGAGGTACAAGTACCTAATAAATTGCACATGTATATGTATTTTCCCATACTTTGTTATATATCCGCATTGAGATATGGTATACCAATACCAGAGTGGAAAACACTCATGGGATTTTGAGAAATCCAAGTTCACCCTGATCTATTATCAAATTAAGTTATTCATAATATCAAATAGAAAACAATTTGACCACAGCACAGTAATCATGATTTAAAAAAATGGTGTAAACGCATATATCAACATATATTATGTATGTGTATGCTAATTTAAACAGGAAGGAAATGTGAACGGACTAAGCTCATTTGGCTAAAAATATGATGATGTGACCAACAGAAGAGGAAAGGTCCTTGATAGACTGCAGAGGGGAAGATAGGAGACAGTTTTTAATCTCCTTTGTCGATCTCCACAGCTGTCTCTCACTCACACTCTTTTTAAAAAAAATGGATTGAGGTCTAAAGTAACACCTGAAAGAGCCCATTGAAACATGCCCTCTCTTGCTCTGAGGAACCCATGGAAAATTAATTTATTTTCACTCAAGCAAAGGGTTTTCCTGTGCAGCTTTGAAAATGTATACTATAAGCACAATGCATGTTTGGAAGATCATTTGTTTTCATTATTATTATTATGGCAACTTATGAAATAACTACTTCCAGAAAACGTACATTTAATGTTTGTGCTTACTGCCATATTTACACGAATTCTTAAGAAACCCTCATCTGATCCAGCTACTGCATCAAACGCCCTATATCAGTACTTTCACTGGCTTCAAAACTACTTGAGCAGCTTGTCCATAATCGTCTTACCCAATTTATTTCCTCCAACTCTCTTCTCAACACCTTCCAATCTGGTTTCTGGTCCTATCACTCTACAGAGATAGCTCTCACTAATGACTTACTCACTGCCAAGTCATAGGGTTATTTCTCTATTCTAATTCATCTGGATCGCTCTGCTGCCTTTGATACTGTTGACCACTCTATTCTAATACAAATTATCTACCCACTAGGCATTCGTAACTCTGCTCTTCCATGGCTCACCTAAAACCTACAAGGTTGAACATTTAGTTTCTCCTTTTCTGTCACCACCTCTTCACCTCGTCCTCTGTCTGTTGGTATACCCCAAGGTTCAGTCCTAGGCCCCTCCTCTTCTCCATCTACGCATCTTCACTTGGAACCCTAATAAAAACAATTGGATTTCAGTATCATCTCTATGCAGACAACATTCAGATATACCTCTGAGCACAGATCTAGCCTCCTTTCTTCTAGCACAAGTTTCCATCTGCATCTCAAGCATATCCTCCTAGATGTCTACCCACCATCTCAAACTTAACATATCAAAGACTGAGCTTCTTATTTTCCCACTCTCTACTACAGTGTCCACTCCTCAAATATCTCTCACTGTTGACAATGCCATTATCATTCCCACCTCACTGGACCCCGGCCTCTCTTTCATTCCTCATACAAATTAATTTACAAAATCTTGTATTTTTTTTACCTAACAAGTATCCATAAACTAAACACAAGACAGAACTAAAATTCTTATATATTCTCTCATATCTCGCCTCGACTACTGCAACCCTCTCCTTGCTGGGCTTCCCATCACCGCTTGCCACCATTCCAATCCATAATAAATGTCTCCACTAGACTCATCTACCATACTCAACACTCTGCATCACCTGACAGTCACTCCACTGGCATCCCATAGCCTCCAGAATTAAATTGAAAATCACGACCCTAAATTACAAATACCTCAACAGTGCACCCCCTTGCATCTCTGCTATTGTTTCAAAATACACCGGCAGCTGCCCTCTCCGCTCTGCTAGTGACCTTCTTCTTTTAACCTCTCTTATCACCCGCTCTCTTAGCTACTTTGTTGATCCACATGCTTACTAGTGTATTCTCACTATTATACTGGTAACAAAAAAGTATCTAAAGAAAGAATGCTCACAACAGTAAAGTAGCCCTTTCAAAAGGGAAGCAAGAGAGAAATGTGCAGCATGTATCAAACCTCCATCTAAGCTTTTGTTACAATCTTGTTCCTTGAAATCAGCATAGCTGGACAGACTAAGATACAATCAACTAAATGATTGTTCATAATAAAGAGTTACATTAACAATTACCACAATCTTAATAAAATATACTCTTCTCCATCTGATGGTAGTCATCTGGTCATTGGCTAGAGAAGTCTTACAATCCATTACCATGGTAACAATGCGTTACCATGGCGATTAAGGCACTTTTTCTGGCTATGTAAATAATTATGAATCTGTTATGAATCGGTTATTGTAGAGATCAAACCAAATGTCATCTGACAGGTCCTTACAGACACCAAAAGACCGTCCTTACAGGTAAATATATGAAAGTAAATTGCAGTGGTAAAAAGAATAAAACATTAACAGCCTTATTAAATTGCGATTCAGAAAATGTAAAAGGTCTCTATATAAGCACAGATAAAAATTTTTACAGAAGTTTTTAGTTCGTGAAGACCTTGCTTTTGGATAGAAGTTTACAAACTAAAAACTTCTGTAAAAAAAAAATATGCTCTGTGCTTACATAGAGCCCTATCCAATTTGCCGAATCACAATTTAATAAGGCTGTAAATTATGAAATCTGTAGAAAATAATTATTATCTGATTGGACAATAAAAGAAGAGAGAGTGAGCAGTTGTTGCCATTTACATTTTTTGTATTGAGTTTTATAATAAACTAGCTACTTGCCCGTCAAAAATTACGGGAATAACATTTTAAGGCTGGGAATGCTGTACCTTCTGCGCTAATCGCAGGCCTCTCCCTCCGTCTACTGTACAATTTCAAGGCTAGTAATGCCGTTTGCCACACAATACAAGGCTATTGGCCCTCTGAATACCTTAGGCGCTCTTCTCGTAGCTCGCAATGGGCGCCTTCGGCGCTCATTGCAAGCCTCTCCCTCTGTGTAGTTTATAGGCCTTGCGCTTGAGTGTTACTCTCTTGGGTTGTGTTAGTGCCTTGGATTAAGTGTTAGTGGCTTTGATTAAGTGTTACTGCTTAGGGATATTTTAACTCCTTCAGGCCAGGTTTACGTTCTTGGGCCTCGTTTTCATCCTTTTGCGTTTTTTCAGCAGCCATTTCTTTTCTCGCTTAGGCGGTTTTCGATTGTGAAAAAACGGCAAATATGCCTCAAATTACCTTGCAAGTTGACTCACAGGCTCCCTGGCTCTCCCACTGTGGTGTGTGTGTAAGTTAATTTGAGGCATATTTGTTGTCTTTTTCATGTCTTTTCAGTTCAGTGGTTCGGACATTAAAGTCGTAAATTTGCGAGGCGCACAGTGCATGTAAGGGATTTGGACCTAAGTCGTACAGGTCATAAGTCCTGCGTGCTTCAACTGCTCGCCTCGCTTTGCGAGGCTCTCAGTGCAATGAGTGCCTTCAGCGCTCATTTAAGCCTAAGACCCACGTGCCTCAACTGCTCGCCTCGCTTCGCGTGGTCGATGGTTTGCCTCACTTTGCGAGACTCGTGGTTGCACCTAAGTCCCGCGAGGCTCGCCTTCTGCGGCCAAGTCCCGCATGGTCGATGGCTCACCTTGCTTCGCTCGGCTCGCGGTTGCGGCCCTATGGGACGCAACCGGACTTGCAAAGCGTGGCAAACCCGCAAACTTGACCAATGTTCTTGTACTGACTATGTGAAACCTGACTTAGTAGAAAGCTGTATAGAAGCCCTGGCCGGTTATAAATGTAATCTACCTCCCAGGTCTCAACTCCCTGAAGCGCCCAGACGCTATAAGGAAGGTCTTACCATTTGGTGGGGAGATAAGCCGACATCTGGCATGGGAAGTAGACATCCTGGCATCCCTGCCCTGATGGAAACACTGTATCCCCTTCACCGCTCCAATCAGCACTCATGAACCACTTGCTGATTGGTTCAGGGCTGGTCTATGTAAATGTACCATTGTTTTATTGTATGCAAAAAATGATAAAAATGAAACCAAAGGAATAAAGATTATGCTCTCTCTGGGACACATAGGAATGATAAGTTTATTTGAGGCAAAGGGCTATAATCCCTTTGTATCCTGAACGTCTGGTGCTAAACTGGAAGAAAGGATTGAATAACTGGATCTGTGAGAAGGATTGGTCTTCTTGGCCTTTTCAAGCCCACTAATCTTAAACTGATCCTGTGTTCCTGATGCTTCTGCTTATGATCCTGATATGACCACCAGGCACAGAGATGCCCATTCATTCCAAGAGCCTGGGGGAGGATTCCTGTAGCTGAAAACAGGAAATCCTGGAGCTGATTGACTAAAGGTGCATGCATCTCAGCACATCACACTGTTCTCTCTCCTGCAACTTTCTCATTACTGGAACACCAAAGGGAGTTAGGTCAATATTTTTATTTGGGTCGGCAGAGCAGCTAAGGATTGAGCAAAGTTCCATTTTGATATAAAGGAGAGCCAGTAGAGGTGAGTATGGTGTATTGGATCTTGAAGGGGCTGAGGGTGGTTGATAATGTAGCTCTGCAATGGTGAGCTGTATGTATCTATGTGTGTGTGAAAGAGTATCTGTGAGCACATATAAGTTATTACTGAGCATTATAACTGTCAGCCAAAGCCAACTTTTTCCTGGTGCACAGCTATAAAAGCGCTCTCAAACTTAGTTCACTACAAACAGAATTTTGGAAATCACATATAATAGTTTTGGATCTTCCGAATGTTGGTTACGCAATGTTAACAATTGCGGGCCTTGCAAAGTGTAGGACTTAGGCAGGGCTCACGATGAGCTCTGCTATCACTTAGGCTGCAATGAGCACCGTAGGACTTACGCTCGAACCACTGTACTGCAATGAGCGCCGAAGGCAAGTCGCTACAATAATATATAAATCTTAACATGATGCTGGGAATATAATTTAAGTAGAAACATGATATCTGCTTTCATGTTAATTATTTAAGACCACTCTTTAAAATGCAAATAAATATAGTCTAATACATTGATTATGAACGCCACCTATATTTTAGGCCTGTTTCCTAGATGTTATATAAATGTGTCAATGTCTGTATTAACGGTAAGGGAGTGGAGATATCAAGCTAAAGTAAGGAACAGATAGACAGATTATGTGGACAAGGTAAATAAATAGAAATGATGAAGTTGGGGGAGATAAGAACACACACTGAAAGAGACTTTTTTAAAGTGGTAGATGATTCTGGAAGGGAAGCCACATTAGTGCAAGGGGGATTCCAACTACTCGCAGGGGTCAAATGCTCGCTTGGTTTGAAAAAGTTTGTTCAGCCTACCCTGGTTTCCCACTTGTATTTCTCAGTATGCTTTGTCCTTTTGTAATTCCTTGCCAGCTTAGTGCTTTGGCACTTTCTCAGATTTTTTTTCAGGGATATCAGGATCATGATGCTGGCATTGTGTTCACATGTTGACGCTCTCTGCCTTTGAAGCCAAAGAGTTCTCCTTATTTTCCAGAGTTTGGGTTGCAGTGATGTAGCATTAGGTCCATATGCTTCTCTTCTCTTATTGATGTTTCATCTTATTCTTCTACCTACTACATGGTAGGTACCTCTGTTAAGACCGACTCAGCTCTATGGGAGTTCTTACAAGAGAATTAACAGAACTATTACATTGGTCTCACGGTTTAGCTCACACAGGAAATGATGTACTCGTAGCCTATGCATTTCTCACCTATAGGAAAATAGCTTATGAGATTTGCAACAGTTCTTATGATACGTAAGCAGCTCTATGGCTATACAGCAGCAAGGCAAAGCCAATAAACACAGTAGTGTCCACAGAAACCCCAGTCAAGCTACAAAATGTCAGTACTTATTGCTACACAGAATTTATAAAGTTATTTACTTCCCATGCTTATATTGCCTGTGCCATGCTGCAGAATCAAACACAAAATTATTGTCAAAGAGAGTTGTAAATGTATCGGCTTGGGTGGGTGGATAGGTGTTAACCTCTGGGGCTCTGTATTAACTAGGTGTGACTCAGCACTACAATTTACATTCCAAGCAGGCACACTATACACCGATATTAAAGTATTGGGATAACAATATAGAGAAGCAGTTCTTATTTACCCTTATCTTTCTATAACAGGATATTATTGTGGATCAGTCTTGACCGTTGAAGCTTCTCACAACATATCCACTAAAAAGAGCAGGACCCAGAGCCAAGTACTGCCACAGCTTGGGACTGAGAGATAATACTGCCATATGGAGATATCCCTCCTCCGTCAGTTTGAGTCCACGGTACCCTTCAGAGAATACACAACGGATCTACAGTCCAACAGTTACAGGCAATCAATCACACTAATATCCAGCCAGAGGAACCTACCTGCTTACAAGCATCTCTGCAGAAATCCCGCTGCACACTCTAGCAGTGTGTGAATTTCACATGGTTGACCAGTTCTGATTCTAAAGTATGGAAAGTCTTCCAGATCGTTGGGAGACCCGTGCAGAGAAGAGTGTTCCACTTCAGGCTTGATTACAATGAGAAAACAGGGAACTGCGTCCAGCAGAGCAACAGTGCCTGAAGTAATAGAGCCTCACTAATGTGGACAGTAATGCCACAGAAAATGTAATTACAACTCCAAGTTCATAATAAGAGGAGGAAAATCTTATAATATAAAGAGCAGTTTGTCTGTAACTGTGTGGGGCTATGACGTCATCATCAAGTGAGGGGCTGTGTGTCATCAAGGGCGGAGCCGTGATATCATCAAAAGGGGACGTGACCAAGGAGGCTCTCACACTAACCAGGGGCACAGAGGAGGGACAGGGGCACGGAGTGGAGACAGGGGCACAGAGGAGAGACAGGGGGACAGAGGAGAGACAGGGGGACAGAGGAGAGACAGGGGGACAGAGGAGAGACAGGGGGACAGAGGAGAGACAGGGGGACAGAGGAGAGACAGGGGGACAGAGGAGAGACAGGGGGACAGAGGAGAGACAGGGGGGACAGAGGAGAGACAGGGGGACAGAGGAAAGACAGGGGGACAGAGGAAAGACAGGGGGACAGAGGAAAGACAGGGGGACAGAGGAAAGACAGGGGGACAGAGGAAAGACAGGGGGACAGAGGGTAAACAGGGGCACAGAAGGGAGACAGGGGCACAGAGGGGGCATGTCATGCCCAGTGCCTGACTGGACTGTTTTACACTATGGCCTGGCCTACTGGCCAGAGTTACCCTGCTTTTATTATTATGGTTATGTATTTCTTAGTGCTTATGTTTAAAATATGATTACACTGTTATACTGTATGTTGGTTTATGTATTATGTTTCATGTTATAGGAATTGTTGTGGAAAGCATATTGGATATTCTGCAGGCTATTGCATCGACCAGACGCCCAAGACCATAGTCTCATAAATAATGCTTCTACACACACTTCAAGATTACAGCAAAGGGTTACCATTAATACAATCACCAGCATGAGATTAGGAGTCTGAGCTCATCAGATGTGAGGGGTTTCCCTGTGGGCAGGGGCAGCCTATTATGTACAGTGTTGTTATCTGGTGATGACTCCCTCCGTCTCACAGGGTCTTGAGCAGATAAGCAGTGGTTAAAACAATCGTTTAAAGTTAATATAACCACCATAATAAGCTTAAAGGGCTGACCTCATCAGATGTACAGGTTTTCCAAGTAAGCAGGGGCAGCCTATTGTTAATGGGTCCCTCTTCTATGTACATAAGAATGGGGCTTACTGTGACTGGACAGCCTGTGTGCCAGAAAATTGGATAAAATGTGGCAATTAATAAAAGGTATAACAGTGGTATCTGTACTTACAGTCAAGGAGTAAGTGTCATACTGTGCATTAATCCTTATTCTAAAGGGATTATCAGGTGTTCCTGATATTCTGGTCTACTGAAGCAAGCTCCTGGGCGTGGTTCCTGTGTTTGGTCCATCTTCGGCTATCAGAGGTGTACAAGGACCCCACGTTTTTGCTGGATATTTTTAAACCAGTTTCTTACCAAGTCCAATTGAAGTAGCAGATTGTGACAGGGCAGAAGCACAGAGGGAGCACTGGCACAGAGGAGAGAGAGGGGCACAGAGAGTAGACAGGGGAACAGAAGGGGGGCCAGGGGCACAAAGGGACATTGGCACAGAGGAGGAACAGGGAGACAAAGGGGCGACAGGGGCACAAAGGGAGATCATGGGGCACAAAGGGAGATCATGGTGCACAGAGGAGGGATATGGGCAGAGGGGGAAAGGTCATAGAGGGGGGACAAGGACACAGAGGGGGGACAAGGACACAGAGGGGGGACAAGGACACAGAGGGGGGACAAGGACACAGAGGGGGACAAGGACACAGAGGGGACAAGGACACAGAGGGGGACAAGGACACAGAGGGGGGGCAGGGGGAACAGAGGGGGAACAGAGGGGGGAGGGCAAAGAGGAGGGACAAGGGCGCAAAGGGGGGCAGGGGCACAGAGGGGGAAAAGGGCAGAGGGAGGACATGGGGACAGAGGGGAGACAGATGGTCAGAGGGGGACAGAGGGAGGCCGGGGCACAAAGGAAAATCTGGGGACAGAGGGGGGTAGGGGGAAAGAGGAGAGACATGGGCATAGAGGAGGGCCCGGGGCAAATAGGGGGACAGGGACAGAGAGGAGGGAGAGGGGGACAAAGGGGTGGAGCAGGAAATTATGGGAGCCAGGGGACACAGGGCAAAGGGGAATAGAGGGTGAGGGAGAGTAGACAGGCACAGAGGGGGGACAGGGGCCCAGAGGAGAAGCAGGGGCTGAGAGGAGAGACAGTGGTTGAGAGGATGAACAAGGACACAGAGGGGGAACAGGGGCACAGAGTGGGCAAAGGCAATGAGGGGGACAGGGTCACAGAACATGAACAGGGGCACAGAGGAGGGACAGGGGCACAGAGGGGTGACAGAGGCACAAAGGGGGATGGGACACAGAGAAGGAACAGGGGCACATCAGAGGGACAGTGACACAGAGTGAAACAAGGGCACAGAAATGGGATAAGGGCACAGAGGGGGGACAGGGGCACAGAGGGGCACAGGGGCACAGAGGGGGACAGGGGCACAAAGGGGGGACAGGGGCACAGAGGGGGCAGTGGGACAGAGGGGGGACAGGGGCACAGAGGTGGGCAGTGGCACAGAGGGGAGACAGGGGATCAGAGGGGGCCAGGGGTATAGAGCAGAGACAGAGCAACTGACCGTCATATATCTACATTTCACTTGAAATACAATCGTACCGTCATTTATGATGGGTAATTTTCTAGGAAAAAAATAAACTTTCTGCTGGAGAAATAAAGTTAATACTTGAGAAACCATTATAAAAACAAAGTTGACCTTTCAGAGTTGGCCTTTTAGTGCTATAAAACACAGAGACCAACACAAGCTAGAAAACAAGTTAGGCCCCATGCTAATCCCTGAAAAAAGCATTTACTAGTGCAGAGTAAATCCTACATAGCTATGCTAATCACCCATCCCTAAAACATTGTGCACAAACTGCTCTGGGTCATTGCTACCAGTGAACTTCACAACACAGGCAAAAAGCAAGGCATAAATCCCCATTGAGTCTTGCACTTTAGGAATTACTCCCTGACACTTTGACACCCAAACCCTATTCTAATAAGATTTTATGGATCACTCGCAAATCAGGGCAGTGGTGTAATTGAAAAAAACAGAACAAAGAGTTACAAGTACCAGAGACCACTGCCAAATGCGTTGCAAACCTTTGCGGAGTCTCCCACAAGCATTTAAAGTGACAGTATCGCACAAAAAACATTACAAAATGATATTTCAACTTTATTTGACACAAAAATAAAAAAAATATGATATGTTGGTATTAAGCCTGTTTTATGATACAAAATACAGGGTAACAACCCAGTACTTAAGGGGTAAATACATGTCACAAACCCATGTTGCCTAGGAACAAACACTTTAATACACTGCTTAAATATATGTCATATTTTAACACAAAATAAACATATTTTTATTTATTGAATCTATAAATACAATTGTCAAATCTTTTTAATATCAAAATATATTAATAAAGCTTTGTTTGGCTGCTCCCTGCATAGATATTAGTTGTGGCAAAAGAGCAAGATTAACGGATGTGAGCTGACTGTTGTAATCTGGGGGAGTGAAATATTTACATTAATGTAGAAGTTAGGGAATAAAATTTCCTGCTAACTTTTAACTGCATTCCAATAATTTATGAGCACCTGATTGATTACATGCTCTTATATTGCAACATAAGTGTTACATAATGGGGGGAAACACTTGTTTTTACAAATATCTGCTGCCATCTAGTGGAAACTTAACTACAGCTACAACTGAGATCTAAGTTCATCATTATACAGTATCTTAAATATCTATGACAACCTTAGTAATTTTTACACGGTGGCATACCATTAACCTCCTCCTGAACTAGTAGAATAAGCCCCTTAGGGTAATAATAAATAGAGATAACGAGACTTAAAATATCCCTATATCTTCCCTAAAGTGACAAGATATTTCTTTCTACACACCATTGGTATAACGGAATTTATTTTGTATACCTGTGGTAGGGTTCTGCAAGCGGGTTACAAATTTGCATTTGTCATTTGAAAACTGTTGGCACCCCTCATCAGGACTACACTTATCCCTGGCAGGGAAGACTTAAACAATTGCATGATATATTTTCAGTGGCAGGTTATGCTGTGTTTTGCAATGTAAAGAACTTCTGCAATTTAAATTAAGTCCACCAAATGTATATATCATAGCATAAATAAGGATGACTGAAAATTCCAGACATAAAATATATCAGCGCATCTTGCAAACTCCAATGACAACCTTCTATAAAACACAAAAGTTCCAAAACTCCCCAAAAAATAATCAGTTTGTAGTCAGACCAACAATAGGTTACCTCCTAGGGAAAATAGGAACTTAACCCTCTCTACCCAAGTACACAGTAAAAATAAAGCTACAACACCATCATTAGATTAGAAATCTATGGAGCCCAAAACTCCACAGGGAGACATAGAAGATATCACGAGAACAAAAGGCATTCTTAGTTCATGTAAAGTATTTTTGCGATAAGAGGCAAAAGTAGATGATTTATCTGATACTGCCCAACAGCAAATTGTAAAACAATGTACCTTCAATTGCAAGCTCATTATCACAGAATATCATGGAGGACTATAACAGAATAAGCTGTCATAATAGCATAGGATATCCAGAGTAGCCCAATTTTATACCAGAAAGAGTAACAAGGACTAATTTGGTTTATTTTTGCAAATGAGCAATAACAGATTTGCTATATCCCAAAAATTTAAGAATTTATGATTATACAAGACATTAATAAACCATTAAGGGAAAGTGTTATAGGTTGGAAACAATTTACAAACCAAATTTAACATCACTATATTTAAAATACTAATAACATTTATATTAAACAATTCAGCATCTATAACTGGAATGGTTAGCCAAGCCTACATATCGGGGCAGGTACATACAAATGTATAGGATACATCATTTATTAGACTTTGATCACATGGACTCATGGGGTGAAAAAAAAAAATTATGTTTTAAACGTACGGCTTATTGTTGTCCTATGTACAGATACTCCAGTCTCTGCTGTGGAACTCTGCAGCTCCTCCAGGGTTACCTTATGTCTCTGTGCTGCCCCTTTGATTAATGCCCTCCTTGCCCGGTACTTGCGTTTTGGTGGGCAGCCGTCTCTTGGCAGGTTTGCGGTTGTGCCATGTTATTTCCATTTGGTTATGATAGATTTGATGGTGCTCCTGGGGATCATCAAAGATTTGGATATTGTTTTATAACCTAACCCTGCGTTGTACTTCTCCACAACATTGTCCCTTACTTGTTTGTAGAGTTCCTTGGTCTTCATGGCAGTGTTTGGTTAGTGGTGCCTCTTGCTTAGGTGTTGCAGCCACTGGTGCCTTTAAAAAAAGGTGTGTATATATGACAGATCATGTGACACTTAGATTGCACACAGGTGGACATCATATCACTAATGATGTGACTTCTGAAGGTAATTGGTTGCAACAGTGCTTTTTATAGGCTTCATAACAAAGGGGGTGAATACATACGCACGTGTCAATTTTCTGTTTTCCATTTCTAAAAAAAATGTATGTATATATTTTTCTAATTTCACTTCACCAACTTAGACTATTGTGTTCTAGTCCATCACATAAAATTCAGATTAACAAAACATTGAACTTAAGGCTGTAATGTTACAAAATAGGTAAAAAGTCAAGGGGGTGAATACTTTTGCAAGGCACTGTATATGCTAGTATTTATGATCAACCTACCCAGGGGAAATGGAATTTCCAAATGTAATGGGAAAGACAAATCGGGCAGTCTATAAAGAAATAAATTATGTATTTAAGTTTGCTCACAGCGCTCACTGTGCAGTGATTCAAGTATCTAGTTTTAAATTCCTTCATATGGATTATTTAACTTGAACAACAGGGCCACTAGGGGTCTCTTGGGATTGGTTCAACCAACAGGTGGCCCGGGAGGGCATGGGGTTGGTTACACATGGAGTACCATTCAGGGAAAACATTGCACCTCCAATGTATATTAGGACTGTACAAATGGATATATGGACTGTATCCAGACTGCTATTCCCCTGTGAGCAGGGTAATCATAATTCAGGTACCCCCTGGATGTGTGGTTCAGGGTTGCCCTGTTGGCATATGTGTATTCATAATAATTATAATTGCATGCATGTTGCAGGCAGGTGTAATTTAATATTGCATGTTGTGGTTTAATTTTGCCTGTGGTATAAATATTACATAAAAGACTTCGAAAGTCAGACGTAAAGGAGCTAGGACATTCAATTCAGGGAAGTGGGAAGAAGATGTAATTAGCCATATGGTCCCCTGGACTGCAAGCTTCCTGACAATTGAAGCGTAAAGTGGCATAAAGTGTGAATCCCCTAAAACCCAGGACAAAAGGTCCCATTAAGTATTCAGCGTGCTAGGCTCCATTCTGAGTGAATTTAAAAATTCTAACCAGAGGGATTTTTTAATTCTAACCAGAGGAATGGTTATGAAGGACTCTGCTTCTAACCACTGGGGGCAGTATTGCATTCCTATGTTCCTGCATCATGAGGACTGGTTGTTAATGGACTGACTATCTAAGCTGGGTACTGAGGAAACCCCAAATTCACAAACTAGAGGAATTCCTGTAAACTAGAGGCACATGGTGTGGGGTTGTGTGTAGCCCACCAGATTTGGGTTGGGACAAATACTTTTTACAATTGATACTTCAAAGTCCCCCTATTGCATTAGAAGATGTATTTATAAATTATTCCATCACATGTAGTGAGACTGCCCAGTGATCAACCCAGTTTGGACAGGCATTTTCCAATATACTGGATCTTTAAGTCTCTCTTTAAGTCTCTTCCTGTGAAAGCAAATATATTAATCAATCATATGCGCATATGTCTTGCAAATCTCTGGAAAAGTGTCTCAATATCAAAGAAATAAGTGACATTGCAACAAATTAAACACCCTATCCTCAGATAAGAACTGGAAGTGCATCAAAGTCTGGGGGAATTTGCTGTAATATTCTGGGGAAAGCACTGTGTAGCTAATGAGTACCTAGAGTGTTTGTATGTAGATGTAAATTGAAATGCTCATTCTTCACTTCAAATTTAAAATTCGGTAACACAATGTGGGATCTACTATATATAATCCTATCATATGGCTCCATTCTATTTCTGAGTTGCTGATTTAAGAGTCAAGTTACCTACAGAAGTGAACATTAAATGGTGTAAAAAGTCTAAAAATCGCAATCCACACATAGATGTTCAATTAAAATTTTCCCCAAGCACATCACAATCTAAATCCCAATTACCTTCTGTGTGCTTGTAAATTCTTAGATTGTCCATAAATCCTACATGTACTCTAAACCACCCATAGAGGCATACAACATGCCTCTGAGAAGCAAACAAGTGTCAGAACTGACGCTATTATGAAACTAAAACCTTTCAAGCCTCATATCTGACACAATTAAGGGATTAACAAAGTCCCCCATGAGCCTCCCAATATCCACAAAACAAAATTACCACAGGGATCCCTGGATCTTGCCACAATACTCCAAACTACAATGATCATGGGGATCCCCAGGATTGCCGCCATTACCCATACTCAAACCTGGAGAACCCGGGAATTTCCCCTTCCCAATCGATGAGGAGATCCCCAGAGTTTCCCCTTTTCACATGATATGGGGAACCCTGGAGTTTCCCCCTTCCCACATGATGAACCCTGGGGCTTCTCCCTTCCGATGCAATGAAGGGAATCCTCCTTCCCATACGATGAGGGAAACCCCATGGCTTCCCCAGTCTCAAGAGAAATGAGGGGAACCCGGGGGAGTCCCCCTTCCCATGCACTATGCTTGGGGACAGGTGTGGACAGGGGAGATCCCTGGGATTCCCCGTTTATAATGGAATTGGGGGAGAATCCTAGGGCTCATTGGGAGAAGCAGGTGTTAGGTAGGAGTCATAAAACCTCTGCAATTGTTTTTTTATTATTATTTTTATTTATTATTAACCGCTTCCCCATCATGGGAAGGAGTTTATATCGATAGCTAGGGGAAAGGGAGGATGTTAAAGCTAGTGTAGTGCGTTACAGTGTTGGGTACCATTTTGCAGCATTGCTATGGAGAGACTCAGAGTCTCCTGCAAGCAGGCTGCGTGGACACTAAGGGCCTCATTCAATTGCGATTTGGCCAATTAAATAGGGCTCTAAATAAGCACATAGCATATTTTTTTAAATGGGTTTTTAGTTAGTGAAAACCTTGCTTTTGGATAGATGTTTACCGACTAAAAACTTCTTTAAAAAAATATGTTATGTGCTTATTTAGAGCCCTATTCAATTGGCCAAATTGCAATTGAATGAGGGCCTAAGTTGGGCTGAAAGCAATGTGAGAATAGCCTAGATGCGTGTCAGCTAAGCTGAGGGTCAGTTTTACGAGAGAGGCGATGGAATGGTTCCCTAGTAGCAGAAAAACAGCTTCCACAGTTATGAAGGAGCAATTTCTCGCTGCTATGTATAAGACTGGAATGTGGGCTCATATTTCGCATGGCATAAAAGTATTTTAGTCTTTAAATGATAACTGAAAAAATTAAATCAATATTGGCACACACAAAGTATGCCCCTCTACATATTAACACGTGCCAACATGCCAAAGCTGTTACAATGGCTAATTTTGACATTTTAAATAACTGTTTTTAAGGGTTAAAGAGCTTTGGGTTTGCTCAATTCAATATTACATAAAATGTATGTGTGGTCATCACTGCTTTGGGTATAAATATATGTGTAAAAGTTGGCACGAACAATAATTTTCATGTCTTGAACAAATATAAATATGTTTAAAGGATTATACATGTTTGGGTTGCGGAATTTAATTTGTAACAAATTGTATTTCCTCCTACATACATTTGCGGTTAGCCAAAACAGCTTTTGGACATGCCAAAATGTGATAAAACACCCATACATTGAAGGTTTCTGGAATTCACTAGTTGTGTGTATTTTATTTTATTAAGAAGTGTTTAAAAGGGTGGCCAACCAGGGA
Source organism: Discoglossus pictus (assembly GCA_027410445.1). Taxonomy (NCBI): domain Eukaryota; kingdom Metazoa; phylum Chordata; class Amphibia; order Anura; family Alytidae; genus Discoglossus; species Discoglossus pictus. The sequence continues at coordinate 140,538,193 of CM050164.1, forward strand.
CTGAGCAAGAAGTGTCAGCCTGCAGCTCCCAGGAGGGAAGCTTTACAGCAGTCTTTTATGCCCTAAAATCTGGCCATAATGCCCTAAAATCTGGCCATAATGCCCTACAAAGCATATAATAAGAATAGGGAGACTGTACTGAACAAAACAATACCACTTGCAGGTGGTTTTAATAAAATTTGCCTCCCAGGAGGTTGGAGCCTACAAGGCCAGTTAAGACCAGGTTATAGTATACCATTCAACCCACCTACAGTGGATATAAAAAGTCTACACAAGCCTGTTAAAATGTCAGGTTTCTGTGCTGTAAAAAAATGAGACAAAGATAAATCATTTCAGAACTTTTTCCACCTTTAATGTGACCTATAAACTGTACAACTCAATTGAAAAACAAACTGAAATATTTTAGGTACAGGGAAGAAAAAATATAAAAATAAAATAATATGGTTTCATAAGTATGCACACCTTTAAACTAATACTTTGTTGAAGCACCTTTTGATTTTATTACAGCACTCAGTCTTTTTGGGTATGAGTCTATCAGCATGGCACATTTTGACTTGGCAAGATTTGCCCACTCTTCTTTGCAAAAACACTCCAAATCTGTCAGATTTCGAGGGCATCTCCTGTGCACAGCCCTCTTCAGATCACCCCACAGATTTTTTAATCTGATTCAGGTCTGGGCCCTGGCTGGGCCATTCCAAAACTGTAATCTTCTTTTGGTGAAGCCATTCCTTTGTTGATTTGGATGTATGCTTTGGGCAGTTGTCATGCTGAAAGATGAGGTTCCTCTTCATGTTCAGCTTTCTAGCAGAAGCCTGAAAGTTTTGTGCCAATATTGACTGGTATTTGGAACTGTTCATAATTCCCTCTATCTTAACTAAGGCCCCAGTTCCAGCTGAAGAAAAACAGCCCCAAAACATGATGCTGCCACCACCATGGTTCACTGTTGGTATGGTGTTCTTTTGGTGATGTGCAGTGTAGTTTTTGCGCCAAACATATCTTTTGGAATTATGGCCAAAAAGTTCAACCTTGGTTTCATCAGACCATAACACCTTTTCCAACATGCTTTTGGAAGACTTCAGATGTGTTTTTGCAAAATGTAGCCTGGTTTGGATGTTTTTCTTTGTAAGAAAAGGCTTTTGTCTTGCCACTCTACCCCATAGCCCAGACATATGAAAAATACGGGAGATTGTTGTCACATGTACCACACAGCCAGTACTTGCCAGATATTCCTGCAGCTCCTTTAATGTTGTTGTAGGCCTCTTGGTAGCCTCCCAGACCAGTTTTCTTCTCGTCTTTTCATCAATTTTGGAGGGAGCTCCAGTTCTTGGTAATGTCACTGTTGTGCCATATTTTCTCCACTTGATGATGACTGTCTTCACTGTGTTCCATGGTCTATCTAATGCCTTGGAAATTCTTTGTACCCTTCTCCTGACTGATACCTTTTAACAATAAGATCCCTCTGATGCTTTGGTAGCTCTCTGTGGACCATGGCTTTTGCTGTGGGATGTGACTAAGAAAATTTCAGGAAAGACCAACTAGAGCATCTGAACTTTATTTGGGGTTAATCAGAGGCACTTTTAATGATGGCAGGTGTATGCTGACTCATATTTAACACGATTTGGAATGTGATTACTTAATTCTGAACACAGCTACATCCCTAGTTATAAGAGGGTGTGCAGACTTATGAAACCACATTATTTTTCTTTTCTTCCCTCCACCTAAAAGATTTCAGTTTGTTTTTCAATTGAGTTGTACAGTTTATAGGTCACATTAAAAGGAGGAAAAAGTTCTGAAATGATTTATCTTTGTCTCATTTTTTTACAGCACAGAAACCTGACATTTTAACAGGGGTGTGTAGACTTTTTATATCCACTGTACCTCCCACCACATCAAGATATATTATCTAGGAAGCAAACTGTGGAAACAGACACAACACCCGAGCTCTCTAGAAAGGTGGGTATAATCAAAGTGCAACTTTAAAAGGAAATCCAGCATTAAGCCACACAATACCACAAAGCAAGCAGACAATTAAAGGGACACTAGAATTTATTTATAGTCTGCCTCCATTGCTACAGGACCACATGTACACATGTAAATAGAACTCTGCCAGTGTTCATAAGGAGGCAGACGCGTTCAGATTCCGCAAGCTACAAATACATATTTTAATTGGACAATAAAAGCTCCTTTCTGACAAAAGGGCTCAACAGAATCTTTAACTGGTCAAATAAAAGTTTGGCCCACACAGGCACGTGACCCTGAAGCAGGGGTCAGCAAGCAAAAGTTATATACCCTTATAACTCAGTGTAAAATCCATGCAGAGGGGGACCACATAATTCTGCAGATTAAAGTAACCAGTCATGTCTCGAATTAGAAACAAGAAATAGCCTGACACCGGACTGTTTCACAGTGGAATTGTGATAACACTTGAGCTCTACAACAACACTTTGACTGTAGTCAATAAGAAGACTCGAATTTCATTAAATCACTGTACAGAAACCATTGCCGAAAAAAGAACTAGAAAAGTCTAAAATGTAAAGGCAACAACCCAATCCGCATGAAGGGACACTAACAAAAGCAGCGTGACAAGAATACATAAAAAAGCAACAAGTTATTTCTATGAGTGATAGGAGATGGCAGGAGTGTCAACAAGGAGGAACATTCTCTTAACAGGTTTTCTCTTCAGGTTAAAAAGAAGAAAACAGAATTTTTTGATGCAAAAATTATTGTACTACATAAAGAAGGCAAGGATCCTTCACAATGCAGCAGCTATAGACCAATCTCTTTAATTAATACTGATGTCAAATTATATTCCAAGATATTGCCAAATAGATTGGCACCATTATTACCAGAGGTAATCCATCCAGACCAGGTAGGCTTTATAGCAGGGAGGGAAGCACCAGACAACACAAGAACATTTTCAACCTCATAGATAAAGCCTTTGACAACAAAATACCATTGATGCTGCTGTCACTGGATGCAAAAAAGCATTACATAGAATAGACTGGGCATTTATGAGAGAGACGCTACTGAAATTCGTTATGAGTGACAGCTTTAGCATAATGGTATTATATTCTACCCCGAGAGCGTACATCTCATACCAAGGTTCCAGATTACAATTATTTGACACTAGCGAATTGCCCGTCAAAAAATGACGGCAATGGGGCGTGTCTTAGCAGGAGCTGCGGCTAGTCTCATGGAGGAGCAGCTCCTGCTCTAAAACTTAAAGAAAGGGCCGAAAAGGGGCCTGAAACCCTCCTCAATCCACCCTGCAAGATCCACCTGAGCCCCGGGGAGGGACGAGGGCGAGACTTTGACCCAGGGGGACGAAGAAGAGGAGAGCCGGGAAGCGGAGTCGCGAGGTTGAGGCCCACTCAACCTGCCTCCCGCGATAGTGCTCCCGGCGCCCTCTCCCCATGCAAGAGGAAGAAGGCCCAAACTGAGCTGAGGGGGGCTGCGAAGGAGGAGAACGTGCAGGAGGATGAGACCAGCGGCTGCACCAGGGAGGCTGTGGTAAGCAAGAGCGTGGGTGTGGAAGGTCACGCGGGCGGCCCGCAACACAAGACCCCACAGCCCCCCATATCAGCCCCCACATTGAACAGGCCCACCTCCGGAGCGGGCTTGGGAAGGTGAGGGCAGGCCTAACTGAAACCCATTGAAGCTCTGGCGGGACCGAGCCCAGGGCCCAGATCAGGAGGCTGCCAACTCTCCCACAAGAGCAGGGGTTGGCCGCCGGAGGCCCCCTCCTCTCCCTGCTGGGCCCTGAAGACACCCTGGAAGGGCAGACCAGGGGCTTACTGGGGGGAAGTTACAGCCCAAGGCCCTAGAAGAAGGCCAGCAGTCCCAAGAGCCCAGAAGGCCCAGGCAAATATCCTGGGGGTACTTTCCCCGCCAAAAAACGCCCATTTTTCCATAGGGAGAACTGAAGAGGAAGAAGGGGGCGGAGCCAGCATCCCAAAATGGTGGGCGCAGTATAGGGAGGCTCCACAGCCTAGCAAAAAGGTAGCAAACGTGCAGAGAATCAGGCACAAACAGAGAAACCCTGAAAAGGGGAGAATAACATCCTGAATAGCAGCTTGCCCCCAGACAACCGGTTTCATTGATCTTGCTGAGTCAAGAAGTGAGGGTCCGAATCAGCACAGCTGGATGGAAAGCACCTCAATTAACTTCTCAGAGACACTTGTAAGCAAGACTAGGACTTAAAACATAACCTGACTACCGCCTCGTCCAGCTAAAGACAAACCAGGGGTTGCTCCCTTGCACGCACTCGACAGGGCATGCTCTCTATCAGACCTCAAACAACCTGAATAGCCTGAGGCAACAGAATATACTCTTACAGACCGCTAACCGGGAGGTAAGAGAGCTGACCAAGACCACGTAGTGCTTGACTTTTACAATTCACCCCCCATGAACACTATGGGGACAAAAACCTTAGAGACAGGGGGTTCTTGACAGGCATGATGCAACAGACCCAGGGGAGCGCCCTCAATACTTCTATCTACAGTCAGGTCCATAAATATTGGGTACATCGACATCAATTCTAAACTTTTTGGCTCTGTACACCACCACAATGGTATTTGAAATGAAACTAACAAGATTGTGCTTTAACTGCAGACTTTCAGCTTTTAATTTGAGGGTATTTACATTCAAATCAGTGAACGGTGTAGGAATTACAACAGTTTGTATATGTGCCTCCCACTTTTTAAGGGACCAAAAGTAATGGGGACAGATTAACAGTCATAAAACAAACTTTACTTTTTAATACTTGGTATGCAAATCCTTTGCAGTCAATTACAGCCTGAAGTCATAAACGTATAAGAAAGACAAGCCTGCAGTCCTCTTTCTCCAGGAGACTCACTTTGCGCAGGGGAAGAAACCCTTGTTTCCTTCACAAAGACTACCCAACCTTCCACACCTCTAGCCAAAAAACTAAGGAGGGCTGGCGCAGCAATTTTAATTCACATAGACTTCTCCATTCCAAGTTTCCCACAAAATAAATAAAGAGGGTAACTTTGTGATTATCACGGGCAACCTGCTTAATACAAAGCTCACCTGCGTCCATACAGTAGCCCCTCAACAACGCTATCATAAATCTTCTGAGACACTAGACTCCCAGGGGAATTAGGCAAAGTCATTATAGGCGGGGGACTTTAACATAGTGCTAGACCCAGAAAAGGAGAGGTCTAGGAAACAGGGGTGAATCCAGACCCCAGACAAAACCAAGCAAGATCAAAAACCTGCTTCTAAAACTGGGGACTGGTAGAAGCGCCTGGAGGGGGACTACAGTCCTCAGGGAGAGGGAATATACGTTTTAACTCCCCCACACACAAATCCTAACTCACGTATAGATCCCTTTTTAAAGACTCCTTTCTGCTAAGATCATGCAATTTCCGCGGACATAGTTCCTTGCCCTTGGTCAGATCACAGTCAGGTCACTCTAGGCCTGAACCTAACCCCCCAACTTGGCAGCGCCATACACATGGAGGTTTAATGATAGGCCCTGTCAATCCTGAGTGTGCTGGACCATATCTCCAGAGACTTTGAGGGACTTTGTCTCCACTAATTCAAGCCCTTCCGAGCGGGAGCGGGATGGCTCTGGGGTATCAGCATAAAGCATTTTTAAGGGGCAGCTTTATAAAGCTAGCCTCGCATATAAAAGAAAGGTAAGGGGAAAAGGAGAGCCGACTGACCAGAGAGCTAGCCACCCTGGAAAAGCTAAATCAGCAACAGCAGTCAGACCAAAAAACCGCCAGCGGATAGACCTGATCAGACTAGAACTAGAACAACATCCTGTCAGCCCAAACAGAGAAGGCCCTAAGGAAAAACCCAGAGCAAATGTTTTGCGCAGGCAAGACAAACCGTGCCCCTTATTGGCCAATAGGCTGAATGTCAGATTTTCAGCAAGCAAGGGTCACCCTAAATCAAAACTAAAACGGGCACAATCACAATAGTTCAGGCTAAGATCCTGGATATCTCCGAACATTCTATCAAGAACATAGACACCTCACAGACACAGGCGGCTGGGGACTCCCTTAAAGGCATCTTGGGGGACTGGACCTACCTATTCTGGGAGACTCAGAGTTAAATTTACTCAATTCAGAGGGTTACAGAAAAGGAAGTTCGAGACTATCACCATTAAAATACTCAAACTAGGCAAATCTCCCGGGCCCGAGGCTTTTCAAACCTATACTATACTACACTGACTCCCTCACTTGGTTTTAATGTACAATGCTATTCTGAGGGGGAGAACAGATGCCGCCAGAGCGCAATCAGGCAACTCTGGTCTTCTTCCCAAGACGGTGGGAGGGACCCTACGAGGTTAAAAACTACCGGCCTATTTCTCTGCTCAATGGGACATAAAAATACTGGCAAAAAATTGATGCCACAAGGATCTCTAGCTTACTACCCAGTCTAATCCACAAAGACCAGGCAGGCTTCATCCCTTACAGGCAGGCAGACGACAACATCATGAGAGTACCTAAACATCTATCACCTAGCCAAACACTTAAAGACCCCCCCTTTGCACTCTAGCATTTAGACATCGAGAAAGCTTTGACTCGTTAGAATGGCCATACCTATTTGCAGTTCTACAGAAATTTGTATTAGGAGTGAACTTCCTAAACCTTCTTAAATACATACGTATAGATCTCCACAAGCAATCCTGAAACTTCCCGGCCCAGAGAACTCGCTATTAGACATACAAAGGGGGACCAGACAGGGCTGCCCTCTCTCCCCACTACTGTTTTGCCTTTGCCATGGAGCCACTCGCTCAGAGTATTAGTGTGCCTCCCCAGCGATCCAAAGTCTACAAGTAGAAGGCCAAGAGTACAAATTTGTCTCTTCGCTGACGACTTTAACTGTGCACTCTGACCCGCCCACTCACGTCCACGGGCGGCCCGATGGAGGAGGCTGGACAAATTCCACTCTGTTTCCCGGGCTGCGAGTGAACGAAGACAAATCAGAAATTATAGGACAACCACCTTACACAATCCGAAAGGGAGGAGGCTCAAGGACCAACATTCAACTTCCACTGGCCCAAAAAACACTTTAAGTACCTAGGAATAAAAATTACCCCCGAACATCGCGGACACTTATGGGGCAAACTACCCGCCCCTGTTTAAAGAGATAGCAGCTGATCTGGAGAGATGGAATAAACTCTGCATCTCATGGTCCTGGGCCGGATCCAGCACGGTCAAGATGAATGTACTTCCCCAGAATTCTGTACTACTTTAGATCACTCCCCAATTAAAGTCCCCATCAGAAGACCTGGATAATCTACAAAGGCAAATTATGAGGGTTCATATGGAGATTTAATACTCCCTAGAATTCCGAATCTCACTATGTTTTCCAGCTTACAATAGCAGCGGGAATATATTAATGGTTACCAGAGTTGGTCCACAACCAGATTTAGGTAAAGATCACAGATCTACCACACAAGGGAATGGACTTAATCTCATGTCATTTAACAAATGAATAGCCCAATTTAATAAATTAACTAACAAGACTCCATTCAAACATTGTTGTTAAATAATCCAGAGGGTAAAAAAAAAACATAGATAAGGATATACAACTATTTAAATAACCTAGTTGTTCCAATAAATATCGCTTTAGAAACTGCTTGGGAAGAGGGACGCTACAGTTGACTTTACATGAAAAACAGTTTGGGAAAAATAATCAAACATTCAGGGAACTCATCCTTGAACAATACATTAAAACAAAACTTGTGTAAAACTATCATGAGATGGTATCTTACGCCATCTAGAATCCATCAGTCAAATAAAATTAATGGATAAAACGTCCTCAAGAGGTTGCGATCATTTGGGAACTTTGAAACATATGCTTTGGGACTGCCCCAAAATCAAACACTTCTGTACAGCAACTTATCAATCCTTAGAAAAATGATGGTGCTCAAAAATCCTGCAAAAATGAGAGGGAAGCACTTTGATTCCATGAGCAGCTTGTCAGCCGAGAGATAGATGGGCCTCTGCTGGGATGTATGACTCTTTTCAACATTAACAATCCAGATAACATGCTGGAATATTAAATAATCTATTCTCTTATATATCCGTATAAAATTAAAATTAAAATAAGTCGAGAACTAAGGTTAGAAATTAGAGATATTAGTTTTTTGTTCTACTTTTTCGTTTATTATTTTGTTGTGATAGGCGATATAGTCTACGGAGCTTGGGAGTCTGTTGCAATTAACAAGAGAAGTTGCCAAAGGAAATGTTATACTATTTTTGTAAAACCTCTAAAACTTGTAGGGCCTCATTCAATTTGCGATTTGGCCAATTGAATAGGGGCTCTAAATAAAGCACATAGCATATTTTTTTAAATAAGTTTTTAGTAGTGAAAGATCTTGCCTTTTGGATAGATATTTACTAACTAAGAAACTTCTTTAAAAAAATATATGTTATGTGCTTATTTAGACCCCTATTCAATTGGTCAAGTTGCAATTGAATGAGGGCCTTAGTGAGTAAAAGAAGCAGAGAATATATTAGATTAGAATGTAAGCAGAATGTAAATTCAAGGGGTGAATTGTATAACATACAGATGTATAGATGATATATGACAATCTACATATCTTACTCAGAGGTTTTAGTCATCCCTCAACTGGGTTAATTATGGTTTTATGCTCACAAGTTTTACAACTTATTTTAAATTTTTATTTTATACCGGGATATATACGAGAATAGATAATTTAATATTCCAGCATTTTATCTGGATTGTTAATGTTGAAAAGGATTGAGGAAAAGTCACAATAACGCTTGTACTTTAAAGAATATGTTTCTTTAATAATTCAATGATAATTGTCTTACAAATATATATTGACCTGCTTGTCAAACATAGCAATATTTGAAACAAATGTTTTACTCTGTTATAACTTGTTTTTATATATGTGACACTAAAAAAAACTAATGAACAGAAAAAGCTCAGTTTCTTGCAGAGCCTAAAATCTTACAAACAGATCCCAACTGGTTTTATACCCTGTAGCTCATGAAGACAGTATATCTTCTAAGGACAGGGGTTGCACTGTCTCATAGTAACCAATCAGTGGCAAAACTTCACAGCCTGTGTATTTCATGAGCTGCATGAGTTACAGAAGGCAGAACCAAACAGGTAAAAATTGTATACTAAGCACTTATTAATAAAATAAAGTATGTAAACGTAAATAGAATACATATGTTTAGTATATTCCTATGAAAATCCAGAAACCTTCCATGCCCTTAACTGGAAAACAACAGCTTGTGTTTGTTTTAAGGACAAGACTGAGACTAAGTCCATATTACACACAGAAAAGCATTTAGAATCATGTTGACAGTTTTTTTTCAATATTTTAACAACCTTTTTACATTGTTCAACCTGTTACAGTATTATAAAAATGACACTATACCTGATGCAATTAGAAGACCGCATCTCGCTTTATACATGTCGTAGATGTCTGCAGGCCTGCTGAGGGCTTGAATCTGCTACAATTCCGGTGTTATTCAATTGAACAAGCCAACAAATTAGGGGGCCAAAACCGTAAACCATGCACTTGTATGTAACATTTCAGGGACGGGGAACATGATCATTAAGCAAGAGGCCATAACTACCCATTTTAGAAACAGCCAATAGGAAATTAGACCATCATCATTAGCAGCCTTATTAAATTGCAATTCGGTACATTTAAAAGGGCTCTAATAAAGCACACAGCATATTTTTTTACAGAAGTTTTAGTTAGTGAACTTTTATGCCAAAAGCAAGGTCTTCACTAACTAAAAATACTTCTGTAAATAAAATGTGATTAAATAGAGCCCTTTTAAATTGACCGAATCACAATTTAATAAGGCTGTAGGTCAGTAAAACATTGAGGTTACTGTCAATCAATTAGAGTTTGGGGTCCAATATGCAATCGGATTAGCAAGACCTGCAAAATACAAAATACGGTAATAAAAAATGAATGCCAATACTGTTATATCCATGTGGGTGGCCTGATATGTATTAACTCCTTGATTTACCGAGATCGATATAACACGGAAATAAAAAGTTAAATAAATTATTTTTTTTATTGCAGATTTGCGAGCTTAAACTGTTGAGGCAATTAATTCTAATTCTTCATCGCTTTCCCCGGCATTTACAGTGAAGTATTGATTTTTCATTTACATTTACAGTGCTACGGGCAGGAGTTAAAGGGGGAGAGAGAGGGAGAGAGGGAGGTAGAGGAAGAGAGGGAGGTAGAGAGGTAGAGAGGTAGAGAGGTAGAGGGAGGTAGAGGGAGGTAGAGGGAGGTAGAGAACGAGGTAGATGAGCGAGGGGGAAGAGAGAGAGAGAGGGGGAAGAGAGAGAGGGGGGGAGAGAGAGAGGGGGGGGGGGAAGAGAGTAGAAGAGAGAGGAGAGGGGGGAAGAGAGAGAGAGAGATGGGGGAAGAGAGAGAGAGAGGGGGAAGGGAGAGAGAGAGAGAGAGGGGAAGAGAGAGAGAGAGAGGGGGAAAGAGAGAGAGAGAGAGGGGGAAGAGAGAGAGGGGAGAGGGAGAAGAGAGAGAGAGGGAAGAGAGAGGGGGAAGGGAGAGAGAGAGAGAGGGGGAAAGGGAGAGAGAGAGAGAGGGGGAAGAGAGAGAGAGAGGGGGGGAAGAGAGAGAGAGAGAGGGGGAAGAGAGAGAGAGAGGGGGGGAAGAGAGAGAGAGAGAGGGGGAAGAGAGAGAGAGAGGGGGGGAAGAGAGAGAGAGAGGGGGGGGGAAAAGAGAGAGAGAGAGGGGGAAGAGAGAGAGAGAGAGAGGGGGGGGGAAGAGAGAGAGAGAGAGAGGGGGAAGAGAGAGAGAGAGAGAGAGGGGGGAAGATAGAGAGAGAGAGAGAGGGGGGGAAGAGAGAGAGAGAGAGAGAGATAGG